>JASWHV010000024.1:621597-1243195 GCA_030760725.1 Neostapfia colusana | reverse complement strand
AGCCATTGATCTGCTTCCACAGGTTCGGTGGCTTCAGTAAAAATAGGCGGTTGAGTCGCCAAGAAGTCCAGATAAGCGTTCCGAGGTGGAACGACTTGTTGTGTGTTCTGGAGTATGCCTTGCTGTACCGAAGCTTGGAGTAAGCGTGTGTGTTCTTGCGTTGCTTCTTTGAGTAGCCTAGCGTTCTCTTGGTTAGACTCGACGACTCGAGTCATAAGATCCATCCATCCTGTTGATGGTGGTTCCGATGGTGGAATAGAAGCATCACCACATCGACGAGAACTTCCGGCCCTACTCCTAGAGCGAGTACGAACCATACTGCAAAATTTAGTTGAGAAGAGTTAAACAAGAACTCAGCAGTATGTGAGACTAATGAAAACATGAATATGTCAAAACTTTATGAAAGCAGTAACAAAATGCATGTTTACACAACTCCTTAGTAGGCATAGCTATCCAGCCTATCTGTACAGGACAGACTTTTATGCACTATCTCCAGATTTTGATCTAGTAACGAGCATTTCCATATCTCGAGTTGAATACCAAAGTTAAAGTTAACTTCAGTATCTTTCACACGAGTACTCATATGCCTTCAGATCTTCTCTGGATTAAGAGTTATGATTTTCCAAAGTTGACAGAATTCCTGGATAAAATTTGCCAGCACCTCCTTTGTACGTGGCTGCTTTTATCACAGTTGTATATGTAAATACAATAAGAACCTGAACAAACATTGAACTACAACAATGTTGCACATTTCATAACCTATCCAATGGTGTATCATAGGCTTCTTAAGGGTTTCTCTACAGAAAGTTATGGCTTAAAAACAGAAAGGTCCAGAGACGTTTTGCTGCTGTCCTGGTTCTGGACAGTTTACCTTCCTCTGAACTTTCTACCCATTTAGCCTGTGATTTGGCTCCGGAGGTCTACAAAGCAGTTGTAGAGATCTTGAAGACCTTTCCATAACTGTACCATACACTTTAATTGGGTCAAGCTACGCAGAGTTATGCTCTGTTAAAATCAGGCAAGAATTCCTGCCGAAAACAGAGCACTCTGTTTTTGAAATATTTGAAGCCTAGTCTTCCTCTTATTTGAATCTTAGCTCAAAATAAGAGTTCAGTAACTAATATTTGTTTCAAACTTCCATTTTTATTTGAAAGTTAGTTCATGAGTCATTTCTTCAAAGGAAAGAAGTTAATTAAGTTTAGTACGGTGTCGACGCACCGTAAGAAGCATGTCGGTACTACGTAGCCTCACCAAAAGAAAATCCTAACCGGATTATACCGGCATAAACGTATCTTAGGTGGCACTAAAATGGTCACTCACAAACGTGTACTATTCGTACTACGATTTCGTGGTTAATCCTGCATAAGTCACACTCAATCGTCAGGTCCCGCTGCACACCGAACCCGGTTTCCATACAATTCTTACACCCGTCCGTCATCACTCGCACAGGTGTTCTCAAGCCAAACACGCCTTGAGCTACGTGTTCACGTTACTAACCACGTGACGGGGTTTCCCAAATTGCACCATGCACACCTGGGACAGACGTTGCTCGAGTACCCCAAACGATATGAGGAGTCGTAGAGGATACTAAAGCGGGTTGGGTTACCTGCCACCCGTGGGGCTCCACCCTTCAGCTTGTGCGCACTGGTGGACAGCGCTTACGTGCACCCCCCAAGACATAAATCGTCCCGAGATGCACGATTTTCTGACATAACAAATAAGTTAGATTGCCACCTTCATATTAAGCTAATAGTAATCCTTATGTGGGCCTAGTACCGTATCCTCACCGTAACCTAAATTTTTGATGTAATACCATCCTTATTCCGTGTGCTATTCCCAATGCGGCTCTGATACCACGCTGACACAGCTCTGATACCATGCTGACATGGGCCCGCTCAGCCGAGACAGGCCACTCGACCGGGAATTGCATTGGGTGGTTCCGTGTTGTGCGGCACCCAACAGCACACATATGAGGAACAATGTATTACATAAAATAATAGCGGAAGCTTACAAGTTTTTCTTTGTAAATACTTTACATCAAGTAACTACAGCGGAAGTCTATATGAACTCACGTCGAATAACTAAGAGCACTCGAGATGAAGTCCAGCCCGCGGACTCCTCTCGCTAGCAACACGAAGAAAACAGCAGCGGCTGGGTTCTCCCTGTGTTAAACGACTCAGAAGTCTCCGAGTCTCACCGGACAACCTTCTTTTAAGCATCGATGTTAACCTGCAAAACCACTTATATAGCAAGTGTGAGCACATAGGCTCAGCAAGTCTGACCCGTCTCTCCTTAACAGGAAACTCTACATGCACGACGGTTGCAATTGGGTCGGCTAGATTTGCATAAAGGACTCGCCTAAAATTGATCCTTAACTTTCAGAATTTTAAGCCTCATTGTGCGGACCTTGAGCCAAAAAGCATCGCAACTCCACAATCAAACAAGAAACGCTTTGTTGTGATGCTCCTTGCACAAAGTGAAAGTAAAGTTTAATGAGCCTATCTCTAAATCAATCATGGTTGAAATACAAATTACATCACAGTCTTATCAAGTTCAAAAGATAACCAGTTTCAGTTCTTACTACGTCAAGACGCAGTGGGCAAGTATGCTCATATGACCGCGAGTGACGGTGATTCGAATCAGTACACGCCCGGACTACACGACACATACACCCGTACTCCGAGTTTCCGGCTGCAACCTCGACTGACGTTGTACGCGGCCACCTTTCCCAAGATCTTCCACATTGGACGCAGTCCAACTGCCCTGAGTACGTAAGCTCCCTCAAGGTACATACCCACAGTGGTATGTTCTTAAGCGAGGTACCTCCTGCTAACCTGACGCCGAAAGCCTAAGGCAGATGGAAAAGTTCCACTATTCATGGAGTGGTTTATTCAGAATAATTCTCTAGGTGTTTAGTTAAAAGTGAATTAATTCTGAGATAACACCCTTGTTCATGTCAAACTCAGTGAACCAATATTTCAATTATAGTTCATAGAGTGTACATGAATTTTCCTAGGATTTTTGGAGCTAAGAATTGCCCAGAACTGAATTTACCAGTTTTGGAAATTCTCTGAAAATGTTTCTGTATTCATTTGAACACAGAAATTTACAATCTGAATTCTCCTGACCAAATCAACTCCAAATGAGCTGAAACCTTTACAGGAGTCTAAGAACACCGTAAAGAATTTTCTGGCAAAGTTTGCGGATTTTTGGATAAACCAAACTCCCTCTAAAATTCTTTTGCTGAAAAGTTTTAAAGAATTTTCTAGAATTAAATAAAGACTTTCATACAAATTGGGTTGCATATTTGGATAGAGTTTGCCAATCTGAATCTAAACCAATTTGAATCACTAAATTTGGAGGTTCCTAGCGAAAGTTATGCTCTTCTAAAGTTTGGGGAAAATCTGGAATTTGAATAAATTCGGGAAAAAGTTTAAACCTGACTGTGGGACCAGGGGCACGTGTCAGCTGCTGAGGGAGTGCCACACGGGGTCACAGGGTCATTTCCCGCGCTGTCAAAATTGATCCCACGCCACAGCGTATACAGCCCACTCTTGTCGTGCGACTGACAGGCGGGCCCGGCGAGGTCTTCTTCCACCTCCCGCTCCCGCGATATCCCGCCGCCGGGCTCGCCGGAGTAGCTCCGGAATCGGTCGTCCGGCCATCGCAACTGCTGAAACTTGCCGCTAGCCCCTAATTCAACGTGAGGAACATGCTGGTGGGGTTTGGTCGAGCTGGCAGGGCCCCCAAACTAGCCCGCGACGGCGCAACGGTTCGGACGAAGTCCGGCGACGTCGCCCCGACGCCCTAAGCCTTCTAGGCTTTGGTTTCCAAGCTCTAGAGCACCAGCGGACGCTAGGGATCATCGACGTGGAAAGGAAATAGCTCGGAGATGGCTCTAACTTAGGGTTCACCGTGCACCCGCACCTTCCCGCCATAGCCGCCTCCGGAAAGCTTGAAATTGCACCGTGCACAGTGGTTTCATGCGAGGTTTCAAAAGAAAACTGGTGCACCTACATGTCTAGCCTGTGTGCGAAATTTCGTGGTATGTAAACGTGAATCAATTGTGAATTTCGCAGACTCATACCCCAAGGTCGGTTTACACCGGCCGGAGTGAATTCCTGAAATTCGTCGGCCAGTGGCGGAGACAAACTCTGTGCTTCAGGTTGAAGCTGCACGGAGCTCCTGCGCGTCCCAGGGCCCTCTTGCTTGGTCGTGCAAACCCCTCTGTGGAGCTGTCCACGAGAGCCGTGGATGGCGGTTTCTTCCGGCCGCCGCTAAAACTGGGGTACCTCGGTGTGGAGGGCAAGAACTCCCTCGGTGAGGGCACGAGGAGGTCGTGGAAAGGTTTGTGGTGTTTTTTGGATGCTCAGACGAAGTTATTCACGTGACCTAGGGTGTGGCCGAGCGATTGACGCACGGCGGCAGCGCTCGGTTTCTTCTTGGGTGAGGGAGGAAAGAACAGCGCTGAGGCCTCGGTGTCAAAGGAGAAAGGGAGCACGACAGGGGATAATAAAGCCCTGGGATGAGGCTGTTCCCGTTGGGAGGCGGTCGCCCGAGGCGGCGTCACACCCGATTTCTCCGAAGAACAACTGAGTGAATATCACATGTATGCCAGGATCATTTTCTCATACATGTGATGACAAATAGTGAAGCATCATTTATTACAAGCCAGGTGTCAAATATAAATACGTCTTACATAGCATGCGTCTCGATGGACGATAATAAGTTCATAATATGTAAACAAAACAGCAGCGGAATATAAATCTTGTGGGCTCCGTCACAGGCGTTGCCCGGGGGACTCCGTGAAGCTAGAATCCTTCCTCGGGACCAAAGTCTTGGTCATTAAACACCACATCATTCTCTTGACCTGAGCAGCAATATAAACCAACAGAAAAGCAAGTTTGAGTACCGTAGGTACTCAGCAAGTGTGGGAAAGTTATGTCATGCATGGCTAGAGCAAGGAGAGGTTGAACTCATGGTTAAAGCACTACGCGATTAATACCTATCACCTTAGCTTATTAAGCACCTACATTACTACACAGTTGAAATGGATCCCAATCCCTCAACCCATCATCAATATCAAGTAACCATAACATCATATCCAATGTCAAGCTCCCCGCTTAACATCCTCAACTTCCAAATTCATCATCCTCTAATCATGAATAAGTCTAAGCCTCTCTTGACCGTGAGCACGGCTGTCATAACAGGTTTGACTCTGCAGAGTTTGCACCACTGTACCCACATGTAGTGATTTCATCCTCCGTTGCCGGGTGGACTAAAAGAACCTCCATTATGCCAGTGGCCGCGAACCACATTCACACTTCCCAGGTGTGTAGCCAGGAGATCACTATGAAGCCTTTACAAAGGGATTCCCGATGAGCGTGGGTCCACTGAGGTTTCACCCCTAACAGCATACAAGAGGTTCCAACCCCGCTGCAGTGGCCCCCTCTTGAGCCTTGCGGTTCATACGGTAGTCCAGCTGACACCTATTCCCCGCACCATCCAACACACCCATACTACGTCGGGGATACACCTAATTAATTGGCCAAGCTGCCCCATCTCAGCATGTGGTTGGCACGGTAAAGCCAGGTTACATGCTCCATGAACTGGTCCTTAGGATCCAGGCAAGTACTAAACACAAACCCGAGTCTCGTGCACCCAGCACCAACCAAATCATCCAACTTGCCTCGATCCCTACCTGTACATAACTCATAATATCTCATTCAAAGGTAAGATAAATAAATTGATGATCTCATATCCCAATTATCCCATTCTAAACATGGCTAGGCATAAGCATATAAATAAATGACATGCTAAAATAAATCCCAACCCAAGCTACAAGGAAACAAGGTAATGCAACTCTAGGGAAACTTCCTAGCATGAGTTTCATATTTCAAATTGACAATGCAAATAATTCTATCTACACATCCTAACATAGGATCAAAGTGGTCAAGGACACTCGCCTTCTTCCTGCTGCTCTGGGAATGGAAAGTCTTGGTCTTGGAAGGGGAGAACTTGCTCTGGGGCAGGTTCTACTCATGCCAATACACATAGCAAAAGAAAACAACAATCCATAAGACATAGTTCACACTTTCACTTCATACAAACCACACATACATACCTATGAAAGTCATTCTCATTTCTAAGTGTTGTGGTTACTCTTCATGTGTTTATTTTTGGCCTTCATGCACTTTTAAACATATGTATATGATTTCTAACTTCTGTATTCAGATTTCTATTTGCACACTATATCTGAAGTTCCAATTTGAACAAATTCTTTATATTTAATTATTACACTTCTTAGCCACAAAGTTTGTATAAAAGATATTTTCCTACTCCATATAGGTTTTCAGATCTTCTACCAAATCCTAAACTGAAGTTTTGGGATTTGGAGACTTCATTTATCATTTCCTAATGATGAATACCTATTTTCCTATATTTTTCAGATTTATTTTATATGCCAAAAAGTGAGTTTTAATATTAAATAGTAGAACATGTCATCTAAACAGAATAGGTTGTGATCTAAAATATTAAATAATATATTTTTGATCTTCTCCTCTGATCTGAACTAATTTAAATTTATTTTACAATTTTCAGAATTATTTCCTAGCCTGAAATGTGTTTCTAGAACTAATAAATATGAACAATACTTAGGCAGATTTCATTTCAGCCTAAAATCTATTTTTAAATCATTCTAAAGTTTTCCAAGTGCTAGGAGAGTTTAAATTTGAGTTTGCACATGTGTTTGCCTCACCTTTTAAATTTAAATCGTAATCACATAGTCAAATTTCTGAATTTAATATCATATAGGGTCAAAAAGATAAATCCACCCTACTACAGGGTCTATTTTATTATTTCATAAATTTCCAGGTGTCTAACTACACATAACAGAGGGGTTTTCCTAATTTTTATTAAGTCCAGGGGCTAAAACTGATTTTTAAATGAATTTACACGAATTTCTGAAGTTCTAGGGGCTAGATCAGAAGTTTCCAGGGCTAGCTCGTGTTTTCCGAGATCCCCAGGGGGTAGCGCGTAAGAATCCCGGCCTTTATAACGCAGGGCTGATGTGGACCATCCGATTTAAAATAGACGGCTGAGATTATAACGCGAAGCGGTAACGGTTAGATCTAATAGGAACCGCACGATTTAAAATGGACAGGCCTCAGGGGGCCACGTCGCCCTGGCCATGCGCGGGCGGCGCTGCCCGGCGGCGCGCGGCGGTGGGAGGCGGCGATCTCGCCGGAGATCTTCGGATTTTCGTCTATACCTCCTAAAACTTGCATTTCATGGCATAGAACGGTAGAGGGGAGGTCGGGGATCTCACCTCGGGGTTTTTCTTGAGCTCGGAGGTCCTGGAAGGCGGTCGGCGGCGAGGTCCAAGATGAAATAGCGGTGGTGCTCGCCAGGACTGCGTCTAGGGTGCAAAACACCGGGTTTTCTTCACCTGCGTGACTCCCCGGAGGCGGTGGAACATGATCGGCGCGTTAGATCAGAAAACCCGAGCAAGGATCGAGAGAAAACGGTGATCGAAGCTCCGGTTCTCACTGGAGAGAAAAGTGGAGTGCGCTGGGGAATTCGGCGAGTTTCTGTGCAGGAATTTCAGGAGGGGGGGCGGCGGAGAATCGACTTGGTTAAATAGCAGCGTCTGGGGCCGAAGATCGGGCTGTTGGCGCGGTTTTTCGGAGGTGGTTTGGATTTGGGTGAGAGAAGAGTCCCGGGGTTGGCCGAGCACGCGGGAGGTGAGGGATGACACGTGGGCCCCGCGTGTCAGTGAGAGGAAGAGAGGGGCGTGGGTTCGGGGCTGGCGCGGGGAGACTGGGCCGGCTGGTGGGTTTCGTCCCACTGGCCGGTGGGGTTTTTCTTTTTCCACTTCTTTTCTGTTTTGATTTGAATTTGAATTCCAATTTGAATTTGAATTTCTGCACCACATGCAATACGTCCAAAAATTTTTAAATTCCCCTCTTAACAGATTTTTTGGGTGTTACAGGCGGTGAGCGCCGCTGTCGGCTATGCCGATTGCTTCTCGTGGGAGGTAAGCAAACCAGAGACTGTGGACTGAAGATCTTTTGCAAATTTCAGTGCTCCCAATGACATGTGGGTCCCACATGTCATTCCTCCTTATCTCTTCTAAAATATCTCCCAAATTTGAATATTGATGGAATTCAATTGTGGGAATTCAAATCTGATATGCATTTGGATAATTGGGCAGGTTTCATCAAAATTCAAATATGCATTTGAATTCTTTGTCATTTAAAGTCCATTTTGGAAAATGGGTTGCAAATCATCTTCATAAATCATGAAACTTTGCACACCCCCTAATTTGGACCCAAGGAATTCAAATATGAATCTGATTTTTATTTTGGCTGCTGCAAATGAGATTTTCAGCACAACAGTTTTGAATTCCATTGTGTTGTCCTCATTTGAATTTTAGTTTGAACAAATTGTTCCAAATCTGATTTTTGTTTTTCACACATATGGGAACTTCCCATCTTTATTTTTGACCCCTCAAGGGTTTCAAGTTCTCAAATAGACATTTGACTTGTGTGAATAAAGCCCTCATGTGGGTTATCACATGTGGAAAAGTTTTAACAAGTTCCAACTTTCACTCCTATGAAACAAAACTTTGCAAACAAGTGTTTCTTTGTATTCATAATTTTTGGAACCTTTACACGCACCACCTCACTCGATTCTAGGCGGAGAAAGTAGACGTAGAGTGAGAATTCCGAGTTCTTGCCGAAGGAAAACTGCCGGACCATGTGGGCCACACAGTGCCGACATGGTTGGAAAGCTCCCCGACCGGTTTTGTTGCCATTTCCATCTTCCTCAGAACTCCCTGGTTCTATAGAGCCTGAGAACCGATCATTTGGTGAAGAAATTCGCCTCGCCGACCTCGCCGGAACCCTAATCCGAGCTGTGACCGGTGCGCACGGTATTCCGGCGATCTTCGGGCGTCGGCGACCCTCTAGATGAGTTCAGCTGCATGGATTAGGGGGGAGCGGCGAAAATGGAGCCGGGAGGTGGCCGGAAAGCCGGTTCCGGCGACCGTCGCTGGAGGGCGCCGCCATGGGCTCTGTTGGCGCGAGGTTCAAGAAGGTCTGCAGCGTCAGACCCACTGGCAGGCGTTTAAACTTTTTCCAAGAATTTCCTAATTCGGTTCAAATTTTAAATAGCCCCAGATTTATGTAGGAGTGTACAAAAATTCCCAAATAAATTTTGTTGTATTCCTCTCAGAGAGTACTATCCAGGGGTGCAGCCCAATATTCATAGAAATCCCTGGATTTGGCTCATTAATTCATATAATAAAATATTGTAGGATTTATTCCAGGAGTTATGGGTGTTGGAAAATTCCCAAATTTGGGCAGGACATCCTTCCAAATATACTTGAACCCCAGTAAAAATTTCAGAGGCATTGGACCTCATTTGCTTGGTCAAATGATGTGTCAATCCTTTACGTCTCTGAAAAGTAGGAAAAATAAACAGAGCCATTTTCAGACTTTTACCCAAACTTGTAAATCCATATCTCTATATAGGAAACTCCAAAAATGGTAAAACCAATTACAATGGACTCAGGACATTTTTTACTTCACAAAAGACTACTTTTCAGCATAATAAATCTTAAGATCTAGGAGGTAATGGTAGATTAGATAAATCCACATAAGGAATTATTGTGATCACATTGAGTCATTTCATGAGCTCAAATTGTGCACACTGCCTAAATACCTTCCCTTGAAGCTATGGTTAAATTTTCAGCTTTATTGGACCTCTGAAACTTAAGCTACCATCTTGTAGGTCTAAGTGTTCATATAATGGACTTAATCACATGGTGATTAATAGTACCTCCATTTCACTTAGCATCTTTTTCTCTAAGGTGATAGATCCAACAACAGATACTTTACTGTTGTTTTCCCCTCTTATGTTTGAGTTAACTTGTACAACAGTTCTTAAAGCATTTTCTAAGTTGTTTTTGAAAATATGTATATTGCATCTTAATAGCACGTGACGTCGACGTTCGACGTGGACTCAACTCCGCAGCAAGGATCTCCATCTCGTGACTAGTTTGGCGGATTCTCTGGAGGAAGATTAACTTCATAGACTAACAGAACCGTTGAGCAAGGCAAGTCCTGGTTTGCATATATTTACCGTTTAAAATTTTGCTTTACTTCACCTCATGTTTATTAGACTTTATATTGTGCATTTTGTCTAGGATGCTTGAAACCCACTTGCATGGCTATTACATCCTTGAGTAGAAGGTTTAGTGTAGGCTTTGCCTCATCGTAGATGCTAGGCTAATGCTGTAGCTAACTCGGTAGAAGTCGAGTAGTAAAAAGCTACTCGCAAGAAAGGTCGAGTAATGGAGTTTACTCGCGAGAGGTTGATGATAAGAGCACCCTCATGAAAATCAGATGGGGATGGAGAAGTTCCTGTAGGATGGAGCGCTCAAGGTTGTCTCGACCTGCGATGGGTGTGACAATGCTTGAGACCTTATTGGGCCTGGGCCGGGAGTGTAAGGCAAATGTGGAGGTTGGTTGTAGCCCTGTCCGTGTCGGTTAAGGACCGCGCGTATGCGGCCCTTCTGGAGAAGATTGAGCTATACCGGATATATAGTGAGGTATGGGACCCATGAAACCGATGTAACTCGATGGACCGTGATATAGAAACTCATCCTTCGCGTGGGAATGGCGTTGAGAAAGCGGGAGGTGTAAATCCTTTAGCCGGCAACTTCGACGTGTCCGCGTAGAGGACCATCCTGCTCGGCGTGAAACATTTTTCTATGTCGGGGTGTCGTGTTAAAGGTTGCTGCATACAACGTAAGAAAGAGCTCTTGTGAGAGTCTTTCGAGGCGGGTGTATGTGTCGTGTATTCCGGGTTGTTATTGATTCGAATCACCGTCGCTCGCGGAAGAGGATTGAGAATACTTGCCCACTGCACCGTGACGTAGTAAGAAGAGGAACTAAGTCTCTTAACTTGTTCATAGATTAATCAATGTATTGGATCCTTGACTTAATTATCTATAGTGCCAACTAAAGTTCATTTTCACCTTAGGCTAGCAACATCGGGATAAGTGTTTCTTGTTTGATTGTGGACTTCCGTTGTTGTGAGGAATGAGGACCACTAAAATGAATGCTATGAGAATCTGAATATAAGGATCAAGTTTAGTTAAGCTTCTTTTTGCAAATTCATGTTCCTACTGTCTTACTACCCCTGCATGTAGAGTTACCTGTTTAGGATTGACGGTTAAGACCTGCTGAGCCTTAGTGCTCACGGTTGGTTTGTAGTTGTTTTTGTAGGTAGCAGGATGCCTGCTATGAATAAGGTTGTTCGGTGAGACGCCAAACCTCATGGTTCGTTCAACCCATAGGAAATCTAGCCGCTGCCTTACTTGGTGAAGCTAGTAGGGAGCGTTCACGGGCTGAACGACTTATCTTCGGCGTAGTTAGGGTCGAGAGTGTGTAGATGCCCAGCTTCTAAATTCCGCTGCGTGTGTACATTATGTTGTAAAAGAGCTTATGTTGAGTAATAAAAGGGTTTCATATGTTCTTACCATCTTTTCGTGCATGCTGTTGGGTGCCGTATCACACGGCACCACCCAGTGCGATTCCCAGGCGAGCGGCACGACCCTATCGAGGGCGGGGTGCCCTCACAGCGTGGTATTAGAGCCGCATTGGGAATAGAACATATGAAAAGTGTCTATTTCCAAAAACATAGAAGTATACGAGTGAGGAATGTATAGTATGCCCATATAAGGACTATTAATAGCATAGTTACATAAGGTGGCAAGCTGACCTTGTGTTACTCTTTCGTATTTCAATTCTGTAACGATGCACCTACGTGGAGGTAAGAATGGTAAAGAACACCACCGAAAGCGGATCAATTTCAGTTAGCTTCCCCATACGAGGAAACTATTGTGGGATGTCCCATTCAGCAATGGACGGGAAGTGAATATGTCTTCTAAGACTCTTCATGTCTTAGAAACATATGAAATGCACTAGCCTCCAGCGCAAACCCAGGGGCAAGAAGAGGAGGCCCCATCGTGTGGTTTGTAACACGAAGTATGTTCTCTAGGACTCTTCATGTCCTATGAGGCATACGAAAGCGCTGTGGCACCGGTGTGCTTTATTGCAAAGGTGTTGATCCCTCGTCAGGTGGTGAATAACCGATCATGTACCTTGAGACGTGGCTTGACTCAAGGATACGGGGCCTATGTTTTTACTATGATATGGACCTGCATGAAATGACAAACCAATGTCTGCATCACTATTGAGTGGTTTTCTGCAGGTACCTTAACCACGAGTAGAACATTGCATGTAGAAAACGTTTGTGAGTGATCGTTTTAGTGCCACCACTTGAGACGTATATGCCGGTATAAAGCCGGTTAGGATTATGATTTGGTGAGGAAACGTATTACCGTGATTTAACTGCATGAGAAAAAGAAGTTTCTTAAAGAAAAGAGTAAATTTGGAGGCTAGGATTCCATTAGGGGTTAATGAGCTCCTATATTGAACTAAGAGTCAATTGGGAGTATAGATTTATTCACAAAGACTTAGGAATAACCTCCCCTGTTTTCTGCAGAATTTTTGCTGAAATTGAACAGGACAGAAGTTTTGATTGGTTGAACCAATAGAGGTTTGCGATACATTTCTGGAAAGCTTTTGAAATCTTCTACAACTCTTATGTAGAACACCAGATCAGAATCACCATCCAAATGGATGAAATTCACAGATGAGTGTGAACTGTCCAAAAACAAGGCAGACACAAATTGCTCTCTGGAAATTTCTGTATTTTGACCATAACTGTCTGTAGAAAAATTTCTAAGGGTCATGTAGGACACCGTTGGAAAGCTTGTGATGTGTGCTATGACTTTGTAGTTCAAAGTTTCTCCAGATTTGTAGTTGAAATTGATGAAATCTGGAGGACAAAACAGCTACATCCAAAGGAGGTGCTGTCAAAATTGTTCCAGATTTCGGTCAACTTTGAAATATCGCAACTTTTGATCCAGAACTGATATGAAGGCAACTAAATTCTCGTTGGAAATATATTAAAATTATTTATAACTTGTATATGCAACTTGAGACATGAATTTTCCATTTTTATATTCAAATTCTGAGATTAAGACCAATTAGTGAGTCTGAACAGAGTATTGCTTATTGCTCATGTAACTTAGGACTTGTTGTGGACAGGGATGTTTTAGACTTCTCTAAGTCCATAACATGTTCTTTAGTTATTTTTCAGTTTTCCTACTGTTCAAATTAAATGGTTTGGACAAACTTGCTCACGTTTGATGGATTTCAGAATTGTCGAAACCCTGGTTAGCTTGTGTAGTGCTACAATAATGATGTGATGCTTTTACGGTTAATGTTTTTGAATTCAAGTTGAGTTTAAACTTTGAATTTTAACTGCAAATTGCTCACTCTTGCAGTATGGATCGCACTCATTCCATGAGTGAGGTTGGTGAGTCGAGTCATTGTGGAGATAATTCGCGACAACGACAAGTGCCGACATCATCATCCGGATCGGCAGAAATTTTCAGAAAGATGGCTGAGTCTCTCAATTTGTTGGTGCAACAAAGCATACGACAAGAGACATTACAGTGAAATCCCACGCTAAGAACTTATCTGGATTTTCTAGCAAGACAACCACCTGTTTTCTCGGAAGCGAATGAACCGTTGGAGTCGGCTCATTGGCTCCAATGTATTGAAGCCAAGTTTGATATGCTCGAGTGCGATGAATACCAGAAGCCTCTATTTGCCGCTCAACAACTCCACGGAGCCGCTGAAGCTTGGTGGGCGGAGTACATCGCTACTCTTTCTGAAGGTCATCGGGTGACGTGGGATGAATTCCGGAAGGTTTTCCGGGCATGTCACATTCGTTCGGGAATTCTTCGAACAAAGTATCAATACTTTCTGAAGTTAAAGCAAGGAGAAAAGAGTGCTTACGAGTACTTCAAAGAGTTTGAAGACTTGATGCAATACGCCACTCATATGGTAGACTTGGAAGCGTTGAAGTGTGAGTATTTCTTCCGAGGTTTGAATGTCAAACTTAAGGAACAAGTTACCTTGTTCAACAATGGTATTTACAAGGAGTTGGTAAATTCCGCTATTATTAAAGAAGACATGCATCTCCGTTGTGAAGCGGAGCTGAAGAGGAGTATACCGCCGGACAGCGATATCGAGGTTCCTCCGAACTATCGAGTGCGGTATTACTCGCCAGTCAGGCAAGAAACTCAGTCTGTGGTACAACTCCCACAACCACAGCTGGAGTTAATCACTTATGAGTCTTCACCTCAACAGCAGCTATCAGAAATTATTCGTGGAAACCTACCGCAACCAGCTATGCACGTATCATATCCACCTCGTGTTAGTAGAGAGCTGAGGATTTCTGTAGCACGAGATCACCGTGGAGCTGAGCAGAGCCACACTCATGTGTCGTCTCACCAATGCTCAGATCAGCACCTTGAACATTCAAAGAAGCATCTTTCAAAAGCTGGCAGGGTTAACTACACTGCTGTTGAGGATATTGCAGAAGGCGAACCAGTTTTAGCGGGCATGTTCACTTTACATGAACAGCCCACTTTCGTGTTGTTTTATTCCGCAGCCACCCACAATTTTACCAGCAGAGACTATGTGCTGAAGAATCATCTTCCATTTAGCACGGTCAAACATCCGTTTCATATCAGCTCACCCGGCGGCAAGATATTCACAGATGAAATGGTCTCTCGGGCACCGTCATGTTTCGGTGGAAACATCTATCCTGCGAGCCTTATCATACTTGTAAGGGCCTCAGTTTTGACACATGTTTGAAGTGTCATCACCACACACACACCTCATTTGGAGCAAGTTGATAAACATATTTTAAGAGCAAGTAACCACCATCAACATGCTCATTAGAGAATAAACTCACATATTGCAAAAGTGGTATTTCCCCACATGTGATATACGGGGGCTGGTCATATGGAAACTCCTACATGGTACTAGGAATGTCCATGCCAAGTTTCACCCAAATTCAAAACCTTTTTGAGGTCATTTTGGGCATAGCTTGAAAGAGGGCAGTTTGAAACTACATTCAAATTCAAAAGTGGGAGACATATTCTTACTGAGCACATTTTTGTAAGCTCACACTCCAATTTTCTCTCCATTTGGAATTGATCTTGACATGATCTAAGTGGGGTAAATTCAAACTTTATTTGAATTTCAAACTGAACATGTGCTGAAATGTATCCAAACTAAAACCAATTTGAATTCTAACTAATTCAATTGGCTCAGGGGTGAATAATTTGAATCACCATGGGCATTTTGGGGCTTACTGTTTACAACAGTGATGAGGAGTTAATCTCAGAGGTTAAAAATGAAAATGGACCCACATGTCAGCCACAGGGATGATTCAATCGACTGAGACTTTTCTCACTCGGGTCGCCGAGCTGCAGCTGCGATCGCCACCGAGGGAGGCCGCCGCGCCAGCAGCTGCTCGGCCACGCGCGGGCGCGAGTCGGTTCAGCGCCTTCTTAAGGCGTTCTTCCCCCTCCTCGGCCAAAGCTAACGCCATTTTCTCCTCACAAGAACACAGAGCCGGGAACTTTCCTCCGCCGCTCAGAACCGATCGGAGAGCTCCGATCACAGCCTCTCCGTCCCCTCCAGAGCTACGGCAAGGTACTAGGAACCCTCCTCATTCTTCCCCGTTACTAGAACTCAGCTAAAACCTGTCGATCTCGGCTATATCGAGCGTTTAGTTCGGTGATCTAAAACCGCCACACTTCAGGCTCCCGTGGACAGCCCAACCGGGAGGTTGTCACGCCCGAGCCAAGGCACCCTTGGACGCGCTAGTGATCGGTGCTGCTCACCCCCGAGCCACAGCCCGAGCGCTTGCTCACCGGCGGCGAATTTTCAGTTTTTCCCTTTCGGGGTACAGACCGACCTTCGGGTGTGGTTCTGTCGAATTCATACTCTAGAAAGGATTAGAGGGCCACAATCCGCTCTCACACAAACTAGACACGGTAGCGCACAAGTTGCCTTCACAACCTTTGGTCTGAGAACCTCTGTAACCGGCGTATTTCGAAGGTTACCAACGGCGGAGCAGGCGGGAGGTGTCGGGTGCACGGTGAGAGCCTACTTCAGGCCTTCCCCGAGCTGCTTCAAGCTCATGTCGACCTTCCCTAAGGTCCACCGATGCTCCCCGACTGGTTGCTCGAGTGATCGAGGTGCTAAGGAGGTCGGCCAACACGGCCGAAGTCTTCCCGAGGCGGCGGCTCGTCGCTGACCATGCACCGGCCATTGTCATGACGAGCTGAGCCCAGAATCCTGTTCCCCGAGTGAAAGTAGGCAGGGGCGGCCAAAATCGTGAAGTTTGGAGCTCCACAGAAGCTGCCGGCGAGCTCTCCGGCGAGGTACCCCGGCGGCAGAGCGCAGGCGGCGAGAGGTAGACGAAGGGGGTGGACCCCAGCTGTCAGCGGCAGATATTTTAAATCGGGATCGGGCTGCGGCTGGGATCTGATGTGGTGGCGCGCCAAAACCCTGTGGGCCTCAGTGTGCTGTCGCCTCCGCGCCCAACACGTGTCCCCGCGGGCCCCGGCAGATTTAAACTTTTTCCCCGATTTTCAGATTTCCTTCAAACTTCAAATCCTCATAACTTTGGATAGAAAGCTCCAAATCGAGTGAACCAAATTTTGTTAGATTAAGCTCTCTGAGCACTTTTGAGCAAATCAAGTTTCACTTCATGAAAATCCTTATTTCTCCAGAATTAATTCCTCAAAGTTTAAACTGTTTGGAATTTTAACTGGAGAATCCTTTGGAGGAAAATTCTGAAATTTTACTGGGATGTTCACCAAAATAGCCCTGAACTACCATAAAAACTTCAGATCCATTTGAGCTCGTTTGATCCACCTAATGGTGAGATTAGTGAAACTGTTCCAGAGAAAATAGAAAATGTTCAGAAACATTTTCAGAATTTCCTCTGGGATTGTTTAGCTCATATCTTTAGTTAAGAACCTTCAAATTAAGTGAGACCAATTCCATTAGAACCCTCTGAAAACCTAGTTTTCAGAAAGTCATAGTTTGTTTCATGAAAATCCTTAAAACACCCTACAAGCCTTCAATTAAGGTCAAGTACATAATTAATTATGGAGGGCTCAAATGAGCTTTGCTGCAACTAAAACTTGACCAAGTTTGTGTTTAGGTTGTAACTAAGCCACAGTAAAAGTTTCAAAATCTTTGGGTCTGTCTAGTGAGATTTAGAAGGTTCACAAAGTTAAAACTCAATTCAAATTCATTTAATTACTACATGTACTGTTTATATCATGTAGTCGCTAAGGTTGAGGAGGAACCCGAAGTCCTAGACTTCATTACTCCGGAGGAGCAGCTCGCCTACGACCAAGAGCAGCAAGGCAAGCTCCGGTTTGCATTAACCTTTTTACAAAGTTTTATTGTTTTGAGCACTTACTTGAGTATCACTATTTCTTGCACGAGAGTCTTGTTTGAAAATCCAATTGCATAGCCAAGAAAGCCATGGGTTGGGATTAGGATTGAAAACCCCGTTAGCTACTGCAAGGCTAATATAGAGTAGGATTCGGTACAAGTCGAGTAGTCGGAACTACTCGCGAGCATAGGCTAGAGGCACTCGACTCGGGTAGTGATAGCACATGATACACATGGCAAGAAAAATGAGACCGAGCGGAGAGTAAGGGCAGCAGGACTTTGGGGCCTGTGTGTTATAGCTCCGTTTGTGTCGATTGAGGACCGAGCCGTGTGCGGGCCTGTTGAACAAGCTAGAACAGTACCGAAGACCTACCGGCTATATGGGAACCGGGAAACTGATGTAACTCGGGTAGCTGGGTATTGAGGCATTGCCCGTCGTTCAGAGGGTAGGTTGAGAGCTTGAGGTGTAAATCGGCTGGCGGCACTGAGATGCGCTGTAAGGGCCTCAGTTTTTGACACACATTTGCAGTGTTCATCACCACACCACACACCTCATTTGAGGAAGAATGATGAACACAAATGAAGAGCAAGTAACAATTATTAACATGCTCATTAGAGAACAAACTTACACATTGCAAAAGTGGTATTTCCCACATGTGATATAGATGGGCTGGACATATGAAAACTCCTACACTTTACTAAGGATGTCCATGCCAAGTTTCACCCAAATTCAAAACCTTTTTGAGGTCAGTTTGGGTATAGTTAGGGAGAGGGCAGTTTGAAACCATATTCAAATTCAAACTGTTTTTATCCAATGAATTTAAAAGTGGGGGGCATATTCTTACTCAGCACATTTTTGTGAGCTCCCACACCAATTTTCACTCCATTTGGAGTTGATCTTGACATGAGCTAAGTGGGAGAAATTCAAACTTAATTTGAATTTCAAACTGAACTTGTGCTGAAATTCATTCAAACCAAACCTCATTTGAACTTTGATCAATTCAAATGGCTCATGGGTGAATAATTTGAATTGCCAAGGGTAGTATGGGGTTCACTGTTTACAACAGTGATTAGGAGTAAATTTCAGAGGTTAAAACTGGAGGTGGGACCCACATGTCAGCCACTGCTCAGATCAAACCGACTGAGACTTTCTCACTCGGGTCGCCGAGCCGCAGCGGTGATCGCCACCGAGGCCAGCCGCCGCGCCACCAGCTGCTTGCCCACGCGCGGGCATGAGGCGGTGCAGAGCCTTCTTAAGGCGCCTGCCCCCTCCTCGGCCGAGGCACCACCGTTCTTCGCCGCAAGAACTCAGCGCCGGTAAAAAACTTCCGCAGCTCGGACTTGATCGGAGAACGCCGATCGCAGCTCCCTCCTTCCACTCCAGAGCCCCAGCAAGGTACTAGAGACCTTCCTCCATCCTCCCCGTTGCTAGAATTTGATTGAAACCGAGTGATATCGGCTGTGCCGAAAGATCAAAATCGGAACTTGGAACCGCCGCACCTCGGGCTCTCGTGGACAGCCCAACCAGGGCGTTGTCACGCCCGAGCCAAGGCACCCTTGGACGCGCGGGTGACCGATGCTGCTCATCCCCGAGCCACAGCTCGAGTGGTTGCTCACCGGCGGCGAATTTCCACTTTTCCCCTTTCTGTGTGCAGAACGACCTTCGGGTATGGTTCTGTTTAATTCGTGCTCTAGAAAGGATTAGAGGGCCTCAGGCCGCTCTCACACGAGCTAGACACGGTAACGCACAAGTTGTCTTCACAACTCTGGGCCGGAGAACCTCTGTGCCCGGCGTAATTTAAGGTCCACTAATGGCGGAACGAACGGGCGGCATCGGGCGCACGGTGAGGACCTATTTCGGGCCTTCCCCGAGCTGCCTCGAGCTCATGTCGACCTTCTATGAGGTCCACTGATGCTCCCCGACCGATTTCCCAAGTAGCTGAGGTGCTAGGGTAGTCAGCCGACATGGCCGAAATCGTTCTGAGGTGGCGGCTCGTCGCCGACCATGCTCCGGCCATTGTCATGAGCAGCTAACCCTAGAATCCTGTTCCCCGAGTAAAAGTAGGCAGGGGCGGCCAGAATTGAGAAGTTTGGAGCTGTACAGCAGCCGGCGGCGAGCTCTCCGGCGAGATCCCTCGGCGGCGGGGCGCGGGTGTCGCGAGGTTGAAGAAGGGGTGGACCCCAGCTGTCAGCGGGAGATATTTTGAATCGGGATCCGTCTGCGGCTGGGATCGGGTGTGCTGGCGCGCAAAATCCTTGTGGGCCGCGATGTGCCATCGCCTAGGCGTGCGACGCGTGTCCCCTGGGCCCACGCGCGAGTTTAAACTTTTCCCCGATTTTCAGATTTTCTTCAAACTTCAAATCCTTATAACTTCGGCTAGAAAGCTCCATATTGAGTGAACCAAATTTTGCTGGATTCAGCTCTCTGAGTACTTTCCAGAAAATCAAGTTCCACTTCATGAAATTCCTTATTTCTCCAGAATTAATTCCTCAAAGTTTAAACTGTTAGGAATTTTAACTGGAGAATCCTTTGGAGGAAAATCCTGAAATTTTGCTGAGATGTTCACCAAAATATCCTTGGACTACTATAAAAATTTCAGATCCATTTGAGCTCATTTAATCCACCTAATGGTGTGATTAGTGAAACTGTTCCAGAGAAAATAGAAAATGTTCAGAAACATTTTTCAGAATTTTCTCTGAAATTGTTTAGCTCATATCTTTAGTTAGATACTTCCAAATTAAGTGAGACCAACTCCATTAGAACCCTCTGAAAATCTAGTTTTCAGAAAGTCATAGTTTGTTTCCTGAAAATCCCTAGAACACCCTA
The DNA here is from genome assembly GCA_030760725.1 of Neostapfia colusana. Taxonomy (NCBI): domain Eukaryota; kingdom Viridiplantae; phylum Streptophyta; class Magnoliopsida; order Poales; family Poaceae; genus Neostapfia; species Neostapfia colusana. Next base: position 1,222,960 of record JASWHV010000024.1, on the reverse strand, counting down.
AGAGTTCCAATTAAGGTCAAGGACATAATTAATTGTGGAGGGCTCAAATGAGCTTTGCTGCAACTAAAACTTGACCAAGTCTCTGTTTAGGTTGTAACCAAGCCACAGTAAAAGTTTCAAAGTCATTAGGTCTGTCTAGCAAGGGTTATAGACTTCACAACTTCAAAGTTAATACAAATGCATTTAAATTGATACATATGTTTCTTATATCATGTAGTCGCTAAGGTCGAGGAGGAACCCGAAGTCCTAGACTTCGTTACTCCGGAGGAACAGCTAGCCTACGACCAAGAGCAGCAAGGCAAGCCCCAGTTTGCATTAACCTTTTTACAAATGTTTATTGTTTTGAGCACATCTTTGAATATTGTTCTTTGCATTAGAGTCTTGATTGGAAACCCAACTGCACAGCCAAGAAAACCATGGGTTGGGTTTAGGATTGCAAACCCCGTTAGCTACTGCATTGCTAGGATAGAGTAGGATTCGGTACAAGTCGAGTAGTTGGAACTACTCGCGAGGATAGGCTAGAGGCACATTGCTCGGGTAGAGATAGCACATGATACATATGGCAAGAAAATGAGACCGAGCGGAGAGTAAGGGCAGCAGGACTTTGGGGCCTGTGTGCTGTAGCTCCGCTTGTGTCGATTGAGGACCGAGACGTGTGCGGGCCTGTTGAACAAGCTAGAACAGTACCGAAGACCTACCGGCTATATGGGAACCAGGAAACTGATGTAACTCGGGTAGCTGGGTATTGAGGCATTGCCCGTCGTTCAGAGGGTAGGTTGAGAGCTCGAGGTGTAAATCGGCTGGCGGCACGGAGATGCGCGTGCAGAGACCTCTTGCTCGGGACGATGGGACTGGTTCAATATTTGGCTAACGGGTGAAAGGTAGTCGCGTACAGCATCCGTGATGGTTGTTGTAGGCAACATCGAGTACGGGCGTACGTGACGGGTTGTTCGGGTAACCCTGCAGGTGTAAATCGATTATAATCGCCGTCCCTCGCGGTCAGTGAGTACCACTTGTTCACTGTACCGTGACGTAGAAAGAACAGGCTAGTTACATGTTAAAATGTTGCTGATTGAAAGCTGGACATTGATTGTTAATGATATGCTGTAGCTTAGAGCTAATTAAAGTTCTTTTCAATTTTAGGCAAAGTACATGAGAGAAATGCGTTTCTTGTTTGATTGCGGCTCTCTCATGTGCCTTAGCGTAAGGTTCTCCACAACCTGCTGCTAAAACTTGAAAGTAAGGTTCTACTAATTAGGCGAGTCCTTGCAAATGATTTTTACCTCATGCAACCCATTACCCTCATGTAGAAGTTCCATGTTTAGGTGAGACGGGTCAGACTTGCTGAGCCTTTGTGCTCACTGCTTGTGTTTGAAGCTTTTGCAGGGTTCTATGAGGAAGGGACTCCCGAAGAGGAGACGGAACCCCAGGAGGGGAACCCCGTCGAGTGGGAGTCGTGCACGCCGCAGAGTTAGTGTGTGTGTGTGCTAGCAAGGACACGTTCGAGGGCTGAACGTGCACTTGATGCTTAGTCTACGCCCGCGAGTGTAGACTAAACTTATTTCGATGTAAACATGTTCATAAACTTGTTTATGTAATAAAACTTCCGCTTCCGCTTTGCACCTTTGACGTGTGTTATACGGTGCTGTGCAACGCAGCACCCCTCAGCGTGATCCTGGCTCGACAGGACCAATGGGGTCGTGTCATGCGCGTGCAGAGACCTCTTGCTCGGGACGATGGGACCGGTTCAATATTTGGCTGGCGGGTGAAAGGTAGTTTCGTACGGCGTCCGTGATGGTTGTTGTAGGCAACATCGAGTACGGGCGTACGTGACAGGTTGTTCGGGTAACCCTGCAGGTGTAAATCGATTATAATCGCCGTCCCTCTCGGTCAGTGAGTACCACTTGTTCACTGTACCGTGATGTAGAAAGAACAGGCTAGTTACATGTTAAAATGATGCTGATTGAAAGAGGGACTTTGCTTGTTAATGATTTGTTGTAGCTTAGAGCTAATTAAAGTTCCTTTCAACTTTGGGCAAAGTACATGAGAGAAATGCGTTTCTTGTTTGATTGCGGCTCTCTCATGTGCCTTAGCGTAAGGTTCTCCACAACCTGCTGCTAAAATTTGAAAGTAAGGTCCCAATAATTAGGCGAGTCCTTTGCAAATGGTTTTACCTCATGTACCCATCATCCCTCATGTAGAAGTTCCATGTTTAGGAGAGACGGGTCAGTCTTGCTGAGCCTTCGTGCTCACTGCTTGTCGAGTGGGAGTCGTGCACGCCGCCGTGTTAGTGTGTGTGTGTGCTAGCAAGGACACGTTCATGGGCTGAATGTGAACTTGATGCGTAGTCTACGCCCGTGAGTGTAGACTGGACCTATTTGGATGTAAAAATATTCATAAACCAGTTTATGTAATAAAAGTTTTGCTTCCGCTTTGTACCTTTGATGTGTGTTATCCGGTGCTGTGCAACGCAGCACCCCTCAGCGTGATCCTGGCTCGACAAGACCGTGGGGTCGTGTCAATACTCAAAGGACAAAGGATTGATATTATCTTGGGTATGTCATGGTTGATACATTATGGAGCTATCTTTGACATCAGCTCTCGGACTGTCCAACTAAATTCCCCAATACACGGTTGCAACACATTGAATCTTGTGGATCCATCACAATGAGTTGCAGCAGTGCATCAGATTGAAGCTTCTAAGCTAGAGGATATTCTAGTGGTATGTGAATATCCAGATGTGTTTCCCGACGACTTGCCGGGCATGCCGCCCGAACGTGATGTAGAGTTCAAGATTGAACTAGCACCGGGAACAACACCTATTTCTCGGCGACCATACAAAATGGCACCAAAGGAGCTAGCAGAATTGAAGGAGCAGCTGAACGACCTCCTGGACAAAGGTTTTATACGCCCAAGTTCATCACCTTGGAGCTGTTCCGCACTCTTCGTGAAAAAGAAGGACAAAACTTAGAGACTATGCATAGATTATCGTCCATTAAATGCTGTCACTATCATGAATTAGTATCCACTACCGCGCATCAATATTTTGTTCGGTCAACTAGTGGGTGATAAGGTATTCTCTAAGATGGATCTTCGGTCCAGTTATCACCAGATAAAAATCCGGGCAGAAGATGTACCTAAGACCGTGTTCTCGACAAGATATGGTCTTTATGAATATCTTGTCATGTCATTTGGGTTGACCAATGCTCCGGCTCACTTTATGTATCTCATGAACCCGGTGTTCATGCCAGAGTTAGACAACTTCGTCGTGGTTTTCATCGATGATATTTTGGTCTATTCAAGGTAAGAAGAATAGCACGCTGAACATTTGCGTATTGTACTCCAACGCTTGAGCGATCACAAGCTTTATGCAAAGTTCAGTAAATGTGAGTTTTGGATCAGCAAAGTGCCGTTTCTTGGGCATATAATTTCATCGAAGGCATCGCTGTGGACCCAAGTAAAATCGAGCAAGTGCTGAATTGGAAATCTCCAAGACATGTTCATGAAGTGAGGAGTTTCCTAGGTTTAGCGGGTTATTACCAGAGATTCATACCAAATTTCTCCAAAGTTGCTAAACCTATGACAGAGCTGTTGAAGAAAAGCACCAAATATGATTTGAGCAATTCATGTAAACAAGCTTTTCAAACGTTAGTGAAGAATCTCCCTACAGCTCCAGTGTTGGCCCAGCCAGACACAACAAAATCGTTTGATATTTATTGTGATGCATCCGGCATCGGTCTTGGTTGTGTGTTCATGCAAGGACGCGTGGTTGCGTATGGATCCCGACAACTTAGGGGCCCTGAGCAGAATTACCCGTCACACGACCTTGAACTCGCTGCAGTGGTCCTTGCATTGAAAATGTGGAGACATTATTTACTAGGCAATCTAGTACACATCTACACTGACCATAAAAGCTTGAAGTACATCTTCACACAGAAAGAACTGAATATGAGGCAGCGAAGATGGCTCGAATTGATCAAGGACTATGAACTTGGGATTCATTACCATCTGGACAAGGCGAATGTTGTTGCCAACGCACTTAGTCGGAAAGCCCAAATTCACCATTTATCCATGGCTGCACAGGAAGAAGGAGAACCAAGCCTGCGCTTAGTTCCCTGTGGATCACTGTTCAATCTTGCTCTCATTCCTACAATCCGAGATGAGATTGTAGAGGGTCAAAGGAGGAACAGGGGTATGTCTCACATCCGGAGAAGAGTGGACAGCAGTGAATTGAAGATGTTCCGCAAGGATGAAGAGGGTACTCTATGGTTTAACAACCGCATAGTTGTACCCTGGAATATGAAATCGCGGAGGAAAATATTGGATGAAGCGCATTTATCCAAGTACCCCATTCATCCGCGAAGCAATAAGATGTACCAGGACTTGAAATCTAAGTTTTGGTGGACACAAATGAAAAGAGAGATTGAAAAATACGTATCCGAGTGTGATACGTGTCGGCGGGTTAAAGCCAACCATATGCAGAAAGCCGGACCACTTCAACCGCTGAAGGTTCCAGCCTGGAAGTGGGAAGACATAAGTATGGACTTCATCGTCGGTTTACCCATGACCAGCAACAAGCATGATTCTATTTGGGTAATCATCGATCGTTTGACAAAGACAGCTCATTTTATTCCAGTCCATACTAAATATGTGGCAAACAAATATGCGGAGCTGTTCATCTCGAGAATCGTGTGTTTACACTGGTTCCCTGCACCATCGTTTCTGACTGAGGTACATTATTCATATCCAGATTTTGGGATCAACTACATGCTTCACTAGGAACCAAGCTAATTCGGAGTTCAGCGTACCATCCACAAAGTGATGGTAAAACTGAAAGAGTAAATCAGATTTTGGAGGATATGCTACGGGTATGTGTCATCAATCATGGGAAGAATTGGGATGACCATCTACCGTTAGCAGAATTTTCATATAATAACGGTTACCAATCTAGCATCAAGATGGCCCCGTATGAAGCTCTTTATGGATGGAACTGCCGCACACCGCTGAATTGGTGTGAGTCCGGCGAGAGAGTGGTCTACGGGATTGATCTTGTGAATGAAGACGAGGAACGAGTGCGAGTGATTCAAGACAACTTAAAGGCTGCTCAATCCCGGCAGAAAAGCTATGCATACAAAAGACGTTGAACTATCCACTTCGACATTGAGGACCACGTTTATCTTTGTGTCTCTTCGATGAAAGGGGTTCATCGCATTGGGGTGAAGGGAAAACTCACTCCACGACTCATCGGGCCATTTGTTGTCACTGAATTATGCGAACCCGTAGCTTATCGACTGGAGTTACCGACGTCACTTTTGGGTATTCACAATGTTTTCCACGTCTCCCAGCTGCGGAAATGTCTTATGTACCCAACCGTAGTTCATATGGAGAACATTGAGGATCTTCAACCGGATCTCACTTATTCTGAGTACCTGACCAGATTATCAACGAGAAGATCCGTGTAGGCCAAAAAGTGCATGTAGGCCAAAAATCAACACATCTAGGGTAACCACAACACTTAGTAATGTGAATGACTCCCATATGTATGTATGTGTGGTTTGCATGAGTGAAAGTGTGAACTATGGCTTATGGATTGTTGTTTTTCTTTTGCTATGTGTATTGGCATGAGTAGAACCTGCCCCAGAGCAAGTTCTCCCCTTCGAAGACCAAGATTTTCCATTCCCAGAGCAGCAGGAAGAAGACAAGTGTCCTTAACCACTTTGATCCTATGATAGGATGTGTAGATAGAATTATTTGCATTGTCAATTGAAATAAGAAACCCATGCTAGGAAGTTTCCCTAGAATTGCATTATCTTGTTTCCTTGTAGCTTGGGTTGGGATTTATTTTATCATGTCATTTATTTATATGCTTATGCTTAGCCATGCTTAGAATGGGATAATTGGGATATGAGATCATCAATTTTATTTACCTTGCTCTTGAATGAGACATTATGAGTTATGTAGAGGTAGGGATCGAGGCAAGTTGGATGATTTGGTTGGTGCTGGGTGCACGAGACTCGGGTTTGTGTTTAGTACTTGCCTGGATCCTAAGGACCGGTTCATGGAGCATGTAACCTGGCTTTACCGTGCCAACCACATGCTGAGATGGGGCAGCTTGGCCAATTAATTAGGTGTATCCCCGGCGTAGTATGGGTGTGTTGGATGGTGCGGGGAGTAGGTGTCAGCTGGACTACCATATGAACCGCAAGGATCAAGAGGGGGCCACTGCAGCGGGGTTGGAGCCTCTTGTATGCTGTTAGGGGTGAAACCTCAGTGGGCCCACGCTCGTCAGGAATCCCTTTGTAAAGGCTTCGTAGTGATGAACGTGGTTCGCGGTCACTGGCATAATGGAGGTTATTTTAGTCCACCCGGCAACGGGGAATGAAATCACTACATGTGGGTACAGTGGTGCAAACTCTGCAGAGTCAAAACTGTCATGACAGCCGTTTTCACGGTCAAGAGCGGCTTGGATTTATTCATGATTAGAGGATGATGAAATTGGAAGTTGAAGATGTTAAGCGCGGAGCTTTACATTGGATATGATGTTCTGGTTACTTGAATTTGATGATGGGTTGAGGGATTGGGATCCATTTCACCTGTGTAGTAATATAGGTGCTTAATAAGCTAAGGTGATAGGTAATAATTGCGTAGTGCTTTAACCATGAGTCAATCTCTCCTTGCTCTAGCCATGCATGACATAACTTTCCCACACTTGCTGAGTACCCATGGTACTCAAACTTGCTTTTCTATTGGTTTATATTGCTGCTCAGGTCAAGAGAATGATGTGGTGTTTAATGACCAAGACTTTGGTCCCGAGGAAGGATTCTAGGTTCACGGAGTCCCCCGGGCAACGCCTGTGACAGAGCCCACAAGATTTATATTCCACTGCTGTTTTATTTACATGTTATGAACTTATTATCGTCCATCGAGACGTATGCTTTGTAAGACATATTTATATTCAACACCTGGCTTGTAATAAATGATGCTTCACTATTTGTCATCACATGTATGAGAGAATGATCCTGGCATACATGTGATATTCACTCGGTTATTCTCTGGAGAAACCCGGTGTGACAGAAGTGGTATCAGAGCCAAGGTTGCCCGTAGGAATGTGGACCTAGGTAGAAATGGACGTATTTAAGGACCCTATTTTATTAAAAACTATTTTACAAAGGTGTGGGTTGAAAAGTGTTACTTAATGCGGTCACTTTATTCATCTTACCCCAACTTTTATTCAAAATACAATTTTTGTTTAACTCTTATCTAACTTAATTTTAAATGCTTTATGTTTTAGATGGTTCGCATGATCCGCACCGCCCGCAAGTCCACCGGAGGGAGAGTTCCTGTAGTTGCCCTTGCCCTGAGAGAGGAGAATCGTCCGGTGACGTACCACTCCTACAGATTGGCAGTAGGAGGCTTGTTGCGCCGTCTATGGCGTATGCTCCACGCTGCCGGCAATACGGGCAAGCTAATTATACACTACAGCTCCACCCGGACCATCCGTGAGAAGCGGGAATAATGGAGTTCAGAAATGAGGATTATCCATGAAAATCAGCTGCTCAAGATCTACCGCTCTCCAGCTTGTCGAGCGACACAGGTTGATGCCGAGAAGGATGTCACCTGGGAGGCCATCACCTACCAGAGTTACTTCTACCGTCGCCACCTGGACAGGACTGAGTACATGTATGTCCTCCAGCGTGAGAGTGGTACCGCGGAGTACAAGTACCCACCAGTGTAGCAGGGGACTTCCCATGAGCACATGGACCTGTGCTTGGAGGATGCTGCTATGCTCAGCACTCGACTGCAGGAGTGTCAGCAGGAGCTTCAGGATGTTCGTGACATCTTGAAGGAGACTGAGGCATTGCTTCGCGCCAGCTTGAGGGCAAGAGAAAGAGGAGATGGGAATGAACTGTGTGTCACCGTGAATGACACATGGACTCCTGACTCCCCAGACCACCGGGCGAGCAGGCATCGCCGCACTTCTCCACCAGCAGCTTCCCCACCCAAAGCGGAGTCAGAGGGCAGCCGCAATAATGAGGAAGATGCCGAGGAGCCAGCTCAGTGATACGAGTCGTGTAGAGTCTTTTCCCTTAGTTCAGCAGGTTATCGAGTAGTCGAGTCGATACCTTAGTTAATTGTGTGTTAATGTTTGGTGTGTGACGTGAGTTGTGGAAGCCATGGGCATTTGTCCACAACCTCGTCTTTAGGTTGCTTTGCTTTGATGTGTGAACCCCTATGAATTAAGAGTGCATTTATTCTCGCTTGAGACGTGAAACCCTCAGAAAATGTTAATATAATAAGGCCTCAAAAGTTTAAGTTTAACAAGCAAATTGGGAAGTTAATACGTAATGCTTTAAATTAACATTTGGTTAATCCTGATAGATGGCCGGAAGAGGAAAGGGTCGTGGTGCCAACCCCACCAACAACAACGATGAGGCCGGCAACCCTCATCTTTCTAGAGGACAAGACAGGGGTGGTCGTCGTGAAGGAGCTGATCCTATCCACCAGATGCTTGAAAATCAGAATCAGCTCATCCAGAGCCTAACTCAAGTGGTGGCCAACTTGCACCAAGCTCCGCCCCCACAAGCTGCACCACGCCAACCAAGGTTAAGTGAGTTTCTAGGGACTCAACCTCCAATGTTTGCAAGTGCTGCTGAACCTCTGGAGGCAGATGACTGGCTAAAGACCATTGAGAGCAAGATGAGGATCATACAATGCCAAGGGTATGAGAGGGTGCTGTTTGCCTCTCACCAATTGCATGGACCCGCTGCTGATTGGCGGACCGCCTACGTGGCAGCCCACCATGACCCCGAGAACATTACTTGGGAAGAGTTCAAGCGCAGTTTCCGCAACCATTACATACCAAGGGGTGAACTCAAAAACAAGAGGAAGGAGTTCTTGGGACTGCAGCAAGGAAACATGACTGTGAGGGAATACCTCACTAAGTTCACCCAACTATCCCGTTATGCACCACGGGACATCGAAACTGATGAGCAGAAACATGACTGCTTTGTGGAAGGACTTACTACGGAAATGCAGTGTGCAATGTCCTCCAACGAGTATGAAAGCTTCCAAAAGATGGTAGACAGAGCATTTGTCGTGGAGAGGAAGCTGAAGGCCTTGGAAAATGAAAACAAGAGGAAGGCGGGATGGTCACACCAAGCCTCGGGTAGCAACACACGTCCACGTCTGATGCAGCAACCCGCAGGGCAGACGAGTCGTGCTGTGGTACCCTACTCAGCACCCAGAGGGTACAACCCGAATTTTAGGCCTCCATCAGCACCAGCACAGCCGCAACGTCAGTTTGTACAACAGCCTCGTCCCACATATCAACCTCGACCAGCAGTGCAAGGACCACAGAAGCAACCCCAAGACAACAAAGGCCAGGCACCTAAGGTTGGGGTGTAATGCTTCAAATGTGGTGAAGTGGGGCACTACGCCCATATGTGCCCAAAGAAGAAGCCCATGCAACCACAACAGCAGAATGTGATGCGAGGACGGGTGAACCATGTGACCATGGAGGAAGTGCAAGAGGCACCTGACGTGGTAATTGGTAAGTTTCCTGCCAATTTACACCTTGCAACCCTATTGTTTGATTCTGGTGCTACCCACTCGTTCATTGCTCAAGGGTTTGTTAAGAAGCATGATCTAGTAACAACACAAATGAACCATATGCTAGCAGTGAACTCTCCAGGGGGAGAAATAAGGACAAGACAAGTGTGTCCCAAGGTGAATCTAGACATTAATGGGGTAGCATTTACTGCAAACCTCATAGTGATAGACTCACAAAGGATAGATATTATTTTGGGTATGGATTGTTTGACCAAACACAAGGGAATCATCCATTATTCGACAAGAACGGTGAAACTAACTCACCCTAGTGGCACAAGAGTGAAGTTCATAACTGCACAAGAACCTAGGAGGGACCTTAAACTCAACCACGTTGAGGTGGAAGTGGAGGAGATCAGGATCATCAGGGAATATCCAGATGTTTTTCCAGAGGAGTTACTAGGTATGCCCCCTGATCGTGAAGTGGAATTCGCGATTGAGCTAGTGCATGGAACAGCTCCAATATACAAGAGACCCTATCGGATGGACTCCAAACAGCTGGAAGAACTCAAGGAACATTTAAGAGAATTGACAGAGAATGGGTACATTCGTCCTAGTTCCTCACCATGGGGAGCTCCAGTGATATTTGTGCCCAAGAAGGACGGGACCCAAAGGTTATGCGTAGACTACCGTGCGTTGAATGAAGTAACCATCAAGAACAAGTACCCATTACCCCGCATTGAAGACTTGTTTGATCAGTTGAGGGGAGCTTGTGTGTTCTCGAAAATTGATCTCAGGTCGGGATACCACCAACTTAAGATAAGGCAAACTGATATTCCAAAGACAGCTTTCGTATCTCGGTACGGACTGTATGAATACACCGTCATGCCTTTCGGGCTAACTAATGCCCCGGCATACTTCATGTATCTCATGAACAAGGTATTCATGGAATATCTGGACAAATTTGTGGTGGTTTTTCATTGATGACATTCTCGTCTTTTCCAAAAATGAAGAAGAACATGAGAGGCATTTAAGGTTGGTGTTGCAAAAACTGAGAGAACACCAACTATATGCCAAGCTGAGCAAGTGTGAATTTTGGTTGAAGAGAGTTCCCTTCTTAGGACATATAATCTCGGAGGGAGGAATCTCCATAGATCCCACCAAGATCGAGGATGTACAGAAGTGGAAGACCCCTGAGAATGTCGGGGAAGTTCGAAGCTTCTTAGGATTGGCTGGGTATTATCGACGGTTTATCGAGGGTTCCTCCAAGATTTCGAGACCCCTCACCAAATTGTTGGAGAAGGGAATCACATTCACATGGACACCGCAGTGCGAGGCTAGTTTTCAAGAGCTGAAGAAAAGATTGACAACAGCCCCAGTGCTAGTTATGCCAGATATGCAGAAGAACTTTTCGGTGTACTGCGATGCCTCTGGAAACGGGTTAGAATGTGTTCTCATGCAAGAGGTGCATGTCGTGGCTTATGCGTCCCAGCAGCTCCGAAAACACGAGAAGAACTATCCTACGCATGACCTAGAGCTAGCCGCAGTGGTACACGCGTTGAAGATTTGGCGGCATTACTTGATGGGGAAGAGGACAAAGATATATACGGATCATAAGAGCTTAAAGTATATTTTCACACAGCCAAACCTCAACCTAAGACAAAGGAGATGGTTAGAGCTAATCAATGACTTTGATGTGGGAATCAACTATCATCCTGGGGAAGCGAACGTCATAGCAGATGCTTTAAGCCGGAAGGTGCAGGTCAATAGGTTGAGCTTAAAGGACATGCCTACAGAATTGAAGGAAGAGGTTATAAAACTCAATCTATGTCTGGTGAATAGTGGTGAGGCCATCGCCATGGAAGTAGACTCCACATTAGAGCAAGACATACACAATGGTCAGAAGAATGATGAGAATATACAAGAAATCAGAGAACTCATCAAGGATAATAAAGCCCCTGGGTTCAGAGAGGATGAACAAGGTACGGTGTGGCACGGGAAAAGAATCTGTGTGCCTGAAGTGAAAGAGATCCGTGAATTGATTTTGAAGGAGGCTCATGATTCTGACTATTCCATTCATCCTGGGAGTACGAAGAAGTATCATGACCTCAAGAGCAGGTATTGGTGGTATGGCATGAAGCGAGATGTCGCGGAACATGTTTCCCTATGTGACACATGTCAGTTGGTGAAAGCAGAACATCAACGACCCGCGGGATTATTGCAACCACTCAAAGTGTCTGAATGGAAATGGGAAGAAATAGGTACGGACTTCATAGTGGGACTACACAGGACCCAATCGGGATATGATTCGATATGGGTCATCATCGACAGGCTAACCAAGGTAGCTCATTGCATCCCCGTGAAAGAAAGCTACAGCGGATCCAAATTGGCAGAATTGTACATGTCAAGGATCGTGTGTTTTCATGGAGTGCCAAAGAAGATAGTTTCGGATCGAGGGACACAGTTCACCTCAAGGTTCTGGCAGAAGTTACATGAAACCATGGGAACTCATCTGAATTTTAGTTCTGCCTATCATCCCCAGACTGACGGACAGACGGAAAGAACCAATCAGATCCTTGAGGATATGCTGAGAGCGTGTGCGCTCAAGAACAATAGGAGTTGGGATAAGAACTTACCATATGCGGAGTTCTCCTATAACAACAGCTATCAGGCTAGTATGAAGATGTCACCATTTGAGTCTTTGTATGGGAGGAAGTACAGAACTCCACTATTTTGGAACCAAACAGGGGAAAGTAAAGTGTTTGGGCCCGAGGTACTACAAGAAGCCGAGGCAAAAGTGAGGGAAATCCTCAACAACTTGAGGATAGCACAAACACGACAAAAGAGCTATGTCGATGTACGGAGAAGAGAGCTCGTTTTCAACGTGGGGGACTATGTTTATCTCAAGGTGTCCCCTATCCGAGGACTTCGTCAGTTCAAGGTGAAAGGGAAGTTATCACCCCGATATATCGGACCCTTTCAGATCCTGGAGAGGAAAGGCGAAGTGGCATATCAACTTGAATTACCGGCTTGCCTATCAGATGTGCACGATGTATTCCATGTGTCACAGCTCAAGAAATGTCTAAGGACGCCTGAAGAGATGTTAACCATGAATGAGGTTGACGTAGGAGAGGATCTGTCTTATGCCGAGCAACCGATCAAGGTTTTGGAGACAATGGAATGCCTCACAAGAAATAAAAGAATTCAGATGTGCAAGGTGCAGTGGAAGCATCACTCAGAAGAGGAAGCCACATGGGAGCGAGAAGACAAGCTTAAGGCACAGTTTCCGGAATTGTTTTCCTAGAACCACCAATCTCGAGGACGAGATTTCTTTTAAGGGGGGTAGAGCTGTAACACCCCAAAATCTGCAAAAGGAGGGAATTTAAAAATTTTTGGACATATTGCATGTGGTGCAGAAATTCAAATTCAAACTGGAATTTAAATTCAAATCAGAACAGAAAAGAAAAGTAAAAAGAAAAAGAAAAAGAAAAAAACCCCAACCGGCCAGTGGGCCGAAACCCGCTAGCCGGCCCACTATCCCCCCCCCCCCCCCCCGCGCCAGCCCACGTCCGCGCGCCCTCTCTTCCCCTCACTGACACGCGGGGCCCGTGTGTCATCTCCTACCTCCCGCGCCCTAACCGACCCGGACTTTTCCTCCCCGCGCCCGATCGCAACGAACTCCGGAAACCCACGCCCCCAGCCCGAATTCTGGTCCCGGACGTCTCCAACTCGATCCCAACAGACCGCCGCCCTCCCTCGCCTATATAAACGCCGACAATCGCCCTGCCTTTTCTCCCCGATCAGCCATTCTTCTCTCCGGTGAGAACCAAAGATTCGATCCCCGTTTTCTTTTGATCATTGCTCGGATTATCTGATCTAACGCGCTGATCGTGCTCCATCGCCCCCAGGGAGCCCTGCACGTGAAGGAAGCGACAAGTTTCGTGCCCTAGCATCTGTTCCGACGTGCACAGAAGATCGTCGCCGTTGAAGCTCGCCGCCGACCGACTTCCAGGACCTCTGAGTGCTGGAAAACCCCTCGGTGAGCGTCCCCTACCCCTCCGCAGCCGATCCATGCAAAAAGATGCGAGTTCTAACGTGTAGCGGCAAAAGCCGAGGCTGTGCCGGCGAGATCGCCACCACCGCCGCCGCGCGCCGCCGCGCGCGCGGACTGGCTCTGTCCAGGGCGACGTGGCCCCTTGAGGGCCGTCTATTTTAAATCGCACGGTAGAATTAAAACCCGCGCGTACCGGTTCGGCGATCCAATCTGTGCCGTCTATTTTAAATCGGACGGTCCACATCAGCCCCACGTTATAAATGCCAGGATTCTTACGCGCTACCCCCTAGGGATCTCGGAAAACACGAGCTAGCCCCGGAAACTTCTGATCTAGCCCCTAGAACTTCAGAAATTCATGTAAATTCATTTAAAAATCAGTTTTAGCCCCTGGACTTAATAAAAATTAGGAAAACCCCTCTGTTATGTGTAGTTAGACCCCTGGAAATTTAGGAAATAGTAAATTAGACCCTGCAGTAGAGTGGATTTACCTTTTTGACCCTACATGATATTAAATTCAGAAAATTGAATATGTGACTAGGATTTAAATTTAAAAGATAAGGCAAACACATGTGCAAATTCAAATTTAAACTCTCCTAGCACTTGGAAAACTTTAGAATGAGTTAAAAACAAATTTTAGGCTGAAATGAAATCTGCCTAAGTGTTGTTCATATTTATTAGTTCTAGAAACACATTTTAGGCTAGGAAATAATTCTGAAAACTGATAAAATAAATTTAAATTAGTTCACATCAGAGGAGAAGTTCAAAATATATTATTTAATATTTTAGATCAGGACCTATTCTGTTTAGATGATGTGTCTTACTATTTTCATAATAAAGTTCACTTTTAGGCATAGAAAATAAATCTGAAAAATATAGGAAAATAAGTATGCATAATTAGAAAAGGATAAATGAGTTCTCCAAATCCAAAAGCTTCAATTTAGGATTTTGTAGAAGATCTGAAAACCTATTTGGAGTAGGAAACTACCTTTCATGCAAACTTGGTAGCTAAGAAGTGTATTAATTAAATATAAAGAATTTGTTCAAATTGGAAATTCATATATAGTGTGCAAACAGAAATCTGAATACAAAAGTTAGAAATCATATACATATGTTTAAAAGTGCATGTAGGCCAAAAATCAACACATCTAGGGTAACCACAACACTTAGTAATGTGAATGACTCCCATATGTATGTATGTGTGGTTTGCATGAGTGAAAGTGTGAACTATGGCTTATGGATTGTTGTTTTTCTTTTGCTATGTGTATTGGCATGAGTAGAACCTGCCCCAGAGCAAGTTCTCCCCTTCCAAGACCAAGACTTTCCGTTCCCAGAGCAGCAGGAAGAAGGCAAGTGCCCTTGACCACTTTGATCCTATGCTAGGATGTGTAGATAGAATTATTTGCATTGTCAATTGAAATATGAAACCCATGCTAAGAAGTTTCCCTAGAATTGCATTATCTTGTTTCCTTGTAGCTTGAGTTGGGATTTATTTTATCATGTCATTTATTTATATGCTTATGCTTAGCCATGCTTAGAATGGGATAATTGGGATATGAGATCATCAATTTTATTTACCTTGCTCTTGAATGAGACATTATGAGTTATGTAGAGGTAGGGATCGAGGCAAGTTGGATTATTTGGTTGGTGCTGGGTGCACGAGACTCGGGTTTGTGTTTAGTACTTGCCTGGATCCTAAGGACCGGTTCATGGAGCATGTAACCTGGCTTTACCGTGCCAACCACATGCTGAGATGGGGCAGCTTGGCTAATTAATTAGGTGTATCCCCGACGTAGTATGGGTGTGTTGGATGGTGCGGGGAGTAGGTGTCAGCTGGACTACCATATGAACCGCAAGGCTCAAGAGGGGGCCACTGCAGCGGGGTTGGAGCCTCTTGTATGCTGTTAGGGGTAAAACCTCAGTGGGCCCATGCTAGTCGAGAATCCCTTTGTAAATGCTTCGTAGTGATCTCCTGGCTACACACCTGGGAAGTGTGAACGTGGTTCGCGGCCACTGGCATAATGGAGGTTATTTTAGTCCACCCGTCAACGGGGGGTGAAATCACTACATGTGGGTACAGTGGTGCAAACTCTGCAGAGTCAAAACTGTCATGACAGCCGTGCTCACGGTCAAGAGCGGCTTGGACTTATTCATGATTAGAGGATGATGAAATTGGAAGTTGAGGATGTTAAGCGCGGAGCTTGACATTGGATATGATGTTCTAGTTACTTGAATTTGATGATGGGTTGAGGGATTGGGATCCATTTTACCTGTGTAGTAATATAGGTGCTTAATAAGCTAAGGTGATAGGTAATAATTGCGTTACGTAGTGCTTTAACCATGAGTCAATCTCTCCTTGCTCTAGCCATGCATGACATAACTTTCCCACACTTGCTGAGTACCCATGGTACTCAAACTTGATTTTCTGTTGGTTTATATTGCTGCTCAGGTCAAGAGAATGATGTGGTGTTTAATGACCAAGACTTTGGTCCCGAGGAAGGATTCTAGGTTCACGGAGTCCCCCGGGCAACGCCTGTGACGGAGCCCACAAGATTTATATTCCGCTGCTGTTTTATTTACATGTTATGAACTTATTATCGTCCATCGAGACGTATGCTTTGTAAGACATATTTATATTCAACACCTGGCTTGTAATAAAGACGCTTCACTATTTGTCATCACATGTATGAGAGAATCATCCTGGCATACATGTGATATTCACTCGGTTGTTCTCTGGAGAAACCAGGTGTGACATTAGCGCGCGCCACCGAGCAGTGCCGTGGCTGGCAAGCTGCTTGCCTGGGTGGTCTGCCCTTCGGTGCTCGCTCTTATCCCTCCCACGTACGATGCACAAACGAAGTTGCTTTCTCCCACTCGCTCTCGCCCCCGGTGGCTTGCTCCCGCAAAGAACACAGCCCGCCCGCTCTATGTTTTCTCCCAAGCACGCCATAGCAACTACACTCGGATGATCAAGCTTCCCACGGCAAAAAGCATCGCCAACTCGTGCTTTAGTGGCTGCCATTGCCAACTTCCGGTTCTCCCCGCTCCTTTGCGTGCGTGAGTTCGAAGTTGTTGCTGCTCCCGACTGAACACCGAAGGAAAAACACGTTTGGTCACCGTGGACAGCCCACACCGAAGAAGATCATGTTCAAGTGAGCCACTCCATCGATGCACCCACGAACAGAGCTGCTCACGCCCAAAGCTCATCCCGAGCCGTGACTTGTCGGAGGAGAATTTTGAGATTTTCTCCGGGGCGGCGCCACCCGACCCCGAGGTAGTCAATTGCGAAATTCATTGTCAATTCAGGTTATTAGTGCTTCAAACTTTGCACAGAGATTCCTCACTAGCTAGCGCACCACCTCCCTTGATTCTAGGCTGAGAAAGTAGACGTAGAGTGAGCATTTTGAGTTATTGCCGTAGGAAAACCGCCGGACCACGTCGGCCGCACAGTGCCGCCATGGTTGGAGAGATCCCTGACCGGTTTTGTTGCCATTTCCATCTTCCTCACAACTCCCTGGTGCTATAGAGCCCGAGAACCGATCATTTGGTGAAGAAATGCGCCTCCCCGACCTCGCCGGAACCCTAATCCTAGCTGTGACCGGTGCACACGGTATTTTGGCGATCTTCGGCCGCTGGCGACCCTCTAGATGAGTTCAGCGGCATAGATTAGGGTGGGGAGCAGCGAAAATGGAGCTGGGAGGGCATCGCCGTGGGCTCTGTTGGCGCGAGGTTGAAGAAGGTCTGTGGTGTCAGACCCACTGGCAGGCGTTTAAACTTTTTCCAGGAATTTCCTAATTCGGTTCAAACTTTAAATAGCCACAGCTTTGTGCATTAGTGTCCGACAATTCCTCTCAGAGAGTACTATCCACGGGTGCAGCCCAATATTTATGAAAATCCCTGGATTTGGCTCATTAATTCATACAAAGAAAATTTGTAGGATTTATTCCAGGAGTTATGGGTGTTGGAAAATTCCCAAATTTGGGCCGGACATCCTTCCAAATATACTTGAACTCCAGTAAAATTTCAGAGGCATTGGACCTCATTTGCTTGGTCAAATGATGTGTCAATCCTTTATGTCTCTGAAAAAATAGGAAAAATAAACAGAGACATTTTCAGACTCTTACCCAAACTTGTAAAATCCATATCTCCATGTAGGAAACTCAAAAAATGGTAAAACCAATTCCTATGGACTCAGGAAATTTTTTACTTCACAAAAATCTACTTTTCAGCATAATAAATCTTAAGATCTAGGTGGTAACGGCAGATTAGATAAAACCGCATAAGGAATTATTGTGATCACATTGAGCCATTTCATGAGCTCAAATTGTGCACACTGCCTAAATACCTTCCCTTGAAGGTATGGTTAAATTTTCAGCTTTATTATACCTCTGGAACTTAAGCTACCAACTTGTAGGTCTAAGTGTTCATATAATGGACTTAATCACATGGTGATTAATAGTACCTCCATTTCACTTAGCATCTTTTTCTCTAAGGTGATAGATTCAACAACAGAAACATTGTTATTGTGTTTCCCCTCTTAAGTGTCTGTTAACTTTTACAACAGTTCTTAAAGCATTTTCTAAGTTGTTTTTGAAAATATGTACATTGCATCTTAATAGCACGTGACGTTGACGTTCGACGAGGACTCAACTCCGCAGCAAGGATCTCCATCTCGTGACGAGTTTGGCGGATTATCTGGAGGAATATTAACTTCATATACTAACAGAACCGTTGAGCAAGGCAAGCACCGGTTTGCATATAATTACCGTTTCAAATTTTGCTTTACTTCACCTCATGTTTATTAGATTTTATATTGTGCATTATGTCTAGGATGCTTGAAACCCACTTGCATGGCTATTACATCCCTGAGTAGAAGATTTAGTGCAGGCTTTGCCTCGTCGTAGATGCTAGGCTAGTGCTGTAGTTAGCTCGGTAGAAGTTGAGTAGTAAAAAGCTACTCGCGAGAAAGGTCGAGTAATGGAGTTTACTCGCGAGAGGTTGATGATATGAGCACCATCATGAAAATGAGATGGGGACGGGGAAGTTCCTGTAGGATGGAGCGCTCAAGGTTGTCTCGACCTGCGATGGGTGTGACAATGCTTGGGACCTTATTGGGCCTGGTCCGGGATGGTAAGGCAAATGTGGAGGTCAGTTGTAGCCCCATCCATGTCGGTTAAGGACCACGCGTATGCGGCCCTTCTGGACAAGATATAGCTGTACCGGATATATAGTGGGGTATGGGACCCATGAAACCGATGTAACTCAATGGACCGGGATATAGAAACTCATCCTTCGCGAGGGAATGGCGTTGAGAAGGCGGGAGGTGTAAATCCTTTAGTGGGCAACTTCGACGTGTCTGCGTAGAGGACCATCCTGCTCGGCGCGAAACATTTTTCTATGTCAGGGTGTCATGTTAAAGGTTGCTGCATACAACGTAAGAAAGATCTCTTGTGAGAGTCTTTCGAGGCGGGTGTATGTCATGTATTCCGGGTTGTTATTGATTCGAATCACCGCCGCTCGTGGAAGAGGATTGAGCATACCTGCCCGCTGCGCCGTGACGTAGTAAGAAGAGGAACTAAGTCTCTTAACTTTTTGTTCATGGATTAATCATTGTATTGGAACCTTGACTGAATTAGCTATAGTGGCAACTAAAGTTCATTTCCACCTTAAACTAGCAACATCGGGATAAGCGTTTCTTGTTTGATTGTGGACTTCCGGTGTTGTGAGGCATGAGGACCACTCAAATAAATTCTATGAGAATCTGAATATTAGGATCAATTTTAGTCAAGCTTCTTTTTGCAAATTCTTGTTCCTTTTGTCTTACTACACCTGCATGTAGAGTTACATGTTTAGGATTGACGGTTAAGACTTGTTGGGCCTTAGTGGTCATGGTTGCTTTGTAGTTGTTTTTGCAGGTAGCAGGATGCCTGTTATGAAGAAGGTTGTTCGGTGAGACGCCGAAGCTCACGGTTCGTTCAACTCATTGGAAACCTAGCTGCTGCCTCACTTGGTGAAGCTAGTAGAGAGCGTAGTTAGGGTTGAGAGTGAGTAGATGTCCAGCTTCTAAATTCCGCTGCGTGTGTACATTATGTTGTAAAACATCATTTGTTGAGTAATAAAAGGGTTTCATATGTTCTTACCGTATTTTCGTGCATGCTGTTGGGTGCCGCATCACATGGCACCACCCAGTGCAATTCCCAGGCGAGCGGCACGACCCCGTCGAGGGCGGGGCGCCCTCACAGAGCCGAGCAGCATCGCAACTCCACAATCAAACAAGAAACACTTTGTTACAATGCTTCTTGCACGAAGTTAAGTAAACATAATTAGCACTATCTCTAATTTAAACATGGTTGCAATACAATTGAGATCATAATCTTTATCAATTCAATGTAATTCACTTCAGTTCTTACTACGTCAAGACTCAGTGTCCAAGTATGCTCATATAACCTTGAGCGATGATGATACAAACCAGGACACGCCCGGACTGCACGACACGTACACCCATCTCCGAGTTGCCGGCAGCGAACTCGACCGATGTCATACGAATCCATCTTTCCCATGTTCATCCACACCGGACGCGGTCCCATCAACTCGAACAGCAAGCTCCCTCAAGGTACATACCCACAGGGATATGTTCTTGAGCACTGATGCCGAAAGCCTAAGCCTATCGGAGAAGTTCCCATGTGGATCTCACAAGGTACCTCAGTTTCCTGGGTCCCATATAGCCAGTATGCGCCCGGTACACAACTCACATTTGTCCAACAGGGCCAAGTACGGACGGGCCTTAACCGACACAGGCCAGGGCTATGCACACACGGTCCGCAGCTGCTGCATCTCAATCTCCCTGCTCAGTCTCAATTTCTCACTTGTGAATTTTTCCTCAATGATTCTATTCATAACCCGTTACGTTGAAACCAAGCCCTAAACTCGTGAGTAGATTCCAACTACTCGACTTCTACCGGTCCTTCCAAAGTAACATTTAGCGTAGCCTAATTCCACTCGACGAGGTGCTAATCTACCCTTTCTCTCTTGGGTGAAATATGGTCTTGCAATTGGGTTTCAATATCATCTAGACCTAATGCAATCATAATCTCATAGCTATGATCTCTATAAATGAAAGACTTTATCAAAAGAGTTTATATGCAAACCGGGGCTTGCCTCTTTTGCAGGTGACTAGATTATGCAATCAGTTAGTGTTGCTGATCACTTGCGGCTTGATCACGTGCTCTCCTTGCTCCTTATCCATCCTCACTTGGCTTCACAACTCCATGTCGATGATTATACGATATGAAATGCATATGTATTTAATTGTAAAGCTTTTGCTAACACAGACTAACGATAAATTTAAAACCAGCACTGTGTTTAAGAAATTAAGATGGAACTGGTGCTAGTGGATGGAGTTGGGTTTACCACATGTGATCCAGAGCTCAAATTTAGCAGAAAATTTTCATGTGAGTTCCTTGTCACAAGAAAGTATTCTGGACCAAAAATTAGCACTTTTCACTGAGTAGTTTATTCAGAACAAATCCGTAAGAATTTTGGGTAAAAGGAATTAATTCTGAAGTAACTTACATGTTCATGTCAACCTTAGTGAACTAAAATTTCAATTATAGTTCGAAGAGCCTGCATGAAATTTCCTAGGATTTGTGGAGCTCAGAATTGCCCAGAAATGATTTTACGAAGCTGGAACTTTTTCTGAAAAAGTTTCTGTATACATTTGAATTCAGCAGTTTGTATTCTGAATTATCCTAATCAAATACACTCTAAATGAGCTGAAAATTTTACAGGAGTTCAATAATATTCTAAGGATTATTCTGGCTAAATTTGAGGATTTTTGGATGAACAAAACTCTCTCTAAAGTTCTTTTACTTAAACGCTTCAAAGAATTTCCCAGAATTTATTATTAATTTTCGTAAAAATTGGGTTGCACATTTGGATATAGTTTTTCAACCTTAACCTGACCCAATTTGAATCACCAAATTTGGAGTTACCTAGAAAAAGTTATGTTCTTCTAGAGTTTGATGGAAATCTGTAATTCAAACTAAATTCGGGAAATTTCAAAACTCTGACAGCGGGGTCCGGGCTATGTGGCTCCTCCTCAGACCATGCCACACGGGGCCACTGATTTTCACCGCGCAGCCACAAATCAATCCAATGCCGCAGAGGATTCAGTCCCCCTCAGCACAGAGACTGACACGTGGGCCTGCAAGGTCATCTCCTACCTCCAGCTCCCCCGCGCGCCCGCGACGCCCCCTCGCCGGAGCACGCCGGACTTTGGCCTCCCGCCCTTCCACCGCAGTCCTGATCGCTGCCAGGGGGTTTTGATGGTCGAGAAACTCATTTGTGGGGTCCTCTCGGGCTGCCGGTAGACGGAAACCAGTCGGCGGCGTGCGGCGGCCTCGGTCTACCTTCGGCAACATCGACCTGACGCCCTAGCCCACCAAAAGCCCGGTTAATCGGCACTACAGCACCAGTGGAGCATGGAGGAGCTCGACATGGACGCAAAAAGGACCGGGAATGGCTCTAACTGTGTTCTCACCGTGCGCTCGAGGCTCCCTGCTAGGGTCGCCGATAAGAAAGCTGGAATTAGGCCAGCCACAGGGGGTTTCGTGCTAGGTTTTGCAAAGAAGAATCGTTCACTATCAAATCTAGATTATGTGTGCCCAGTTTGGTGAGCTCTAAATGAACACCGATCGTGAATTTGAAGATTTCTTACCCGACACACGGGTTGCACCGACCGGAGGAAGAACTGGAAATTTGCCGTCGATGAGCAAGGGTTCGGCCTGAGCATGGGAGGAGAGTAGCCTAAGGTCTTGATGCGTCCAAGGGTGCTCTTACTCGGGCGTGAGAAGCTCCCAGTTGGACTGTCCACGTGAGCCTCCTCCTTCGGTTGAGTTCGGCCGCCGCGAGAAGAACTTGTTCCTGGCATCGGGAGGTTCGAACCCACTCGGTTGAGTGTTGAGGAGGTAAAGGGAACATCCCCGGTGCCGTTTTGCTAATGCTTGAGGCTTTGTATGCACGGAACGCCGGCTCCGGATTGAGACCGAAGTGGCGGCGGTGGCAACGCCCTGTTCTTTGCCCGAGGGAAAAAACAGAGGCAAAACTTTGGTGTTGTGGGCAAAAGGAGCACGCATGAGGTGAAAACATCGCAGCTGAGGTGTTTGGGGTCAGATGGGGTCGACCGAGATGTCGAGCGTGCACTGGCGCCTCTGTTCACGCTGTCGGGTGTTCAGGAGAGGCAAAACAGAGACTGATGACTGAAACTTCAGTTGCATGTTTTAAACAGCCCAATGACAGGTGGGTCCCACAAGTCAGCCCCTCCTTATCCCTCTAAAATACCTCCAAATTTGACAAATGACATTCAAGTGTTTGGATCTACAATCTGAAATTCATTTGGATAATTGAGCAAGTTTCATCCAAATTCGAATTTGTATTTAATTTCCTATGCAATTTTAAGCCCTTTTGAAAATGGATAGCAAAACATCTCCAAACTTCATGAAACTTTGCATCCCAATAATTTGGACCTGAGGAATTCAAACATGGCATCTTATTTTCAATTTAGCTGCTGCAAATGATATTTTTAACACAACAGTTTGCATTTCTATTGTATTTCCCTCATTTGAAATTTGAGTTGAACAAATTAAGTTCAAAATCTGATTTGAAACTTTCTCTTGCACATGATAGCTTCACATCTGTGGATTTAAATACACCTTGGTTCCAAGCATGCAAATAAACATTTGAGATTGTGTAGAGAGAGCTCTCATGTGCATCATCACATGTTAAAAAAATTTTAGGAAGTCCCAATTTTCACAAACTTGAAACCAAATGGCATTCAAACCTTGTTCATTGCATTCATATTTTTGGGACCTTTACAAAATGGTGATCTAAATAAGCATGGAACTGGGGTGATCTAGGCAAGCATGGCTTGTGACTGTGTGAATGATATGGTGGTTTGCTTGCCTTGGATCTATGGACCGGTTTCTGCGAGAATATTCCAGGAAAACAGTGCCACCATAGGGCCAAATATGGGTGCAGCATAGCTGACTAATTTGGTGTGTTGCTAGTTTTTTATGGACGATGTGAGGACCCAGTGGTCCTGACATTCCAGGATCTCGCTGAGGGGTGCTGCGATGGACAGCACCGGATAACACATAGAGAAAGACAATAAGCGGAAGCTAAGTTTTATTATATTAATACATTTATGAACATATAGTTACATCAAAATAACGTTATAGTCTACACTCATGGGTGTATACTAAGCAAAAGGGTTCACGTTCAGCCCGTGAACATGATCCCACTAGCTACACACACACCACACTAACACGGCGGCGTGCATGGCTCCCACTTGACGGTGGTTCCCTCTGGCGGATCCGTCTCCTCCTCGGGAGCCTCCTCCTCATAAGTTGCTGCAAACGCTTCAACAACAAGCAGTGAGCACGAAGGCTCAGCAAGACTAACCCATCTCATCTAAACATGCAACTCTACATGCTGGAATTAAGTATACAATGGGAAAGTATTTTGCATAAGGACCCGCCTAATTACTTGACCCTTATTTCATGTTTTAGACGCAAGTTAGTGGAAAATCTTGTGCTAAACCACGTAGGATGTATGCAATCAAACAAGAAACACATTCCTCTTATGTGACTTGCCTTAGGTTGAAAAGAACTTTGATTTGCTCTAAACTAAAGCATATCATTAGCAATCAACGTAAGACTTTCAAACAGCAACTTTTAATCATGACATCTAGCCTATTCTTTCTACGTCATGGTACAGTGAACAAATGGTACTCACTGACCGTGAGGGACGGCGATTATAATCAATTTACACCTGCAGGGTTACCTGAATAACACGTCACGTACGCCCGTGCTCGATGTTGCCTACAGAAACCATTCCTGATGTCGTACGCAACAACCTTTCATTCGTTAGCCAAGTGTTGAACCAGTCCTATCGTCCTGAGCAGGAGGTCTCTACGCAGAGAAACCTCGGTGCCCGCTAGCTGATTTATACCTCGCTGTTATCAACCAACTCGTTTGGACGACAAGTAATGCCTCAACATATCGCTACCCGAATTACATTGGTTTCCTGGTTCCCATATAGCCGGTATGTCTTTGGTACAGTTCTAGTTTGTTCAACAGGGCCGCACACGGCTCGGTCCTCAACCGAGACAAGCAGAGCTATGGCACACATGCCCCAACGTCCTGCTGCCCTTACTCTCCGCTCGGTCTCATTTTCATGCCATGTGATTCATTGTCTATCTCTCTAACCGAGTAGTGTGCCTCTAAGAATTGCGGTGGCTACTTGAGGTTCAAATGTTAGATACCAACCCTTGGTTATCTTGGCTATGCAATTGGGTTTCAAATCAAGACTCTAATGCACATAGTATGAAATTCATAACATAAGTGATCGAAACATAAGACCTTATAAACGGGTTAATGCAAACCGGAGTTTGCATTGTTTCTGGTCGTCGACTAAAGGTTCTTCCATAGGAATACAGTCCAGTATTTCCGGGTCTTCCTCGACCTTAGCGACTAACAAAATGAAAATAACAAATGCATGTCAAATTCAAATGCAATGTGTTGAAGTGAAGAGGGAAAGACAATAACTCTAGCTAGACAACCTCTTTTGACTCTAAAATTTGTACTGTGATTTGGTGACAACCTAAAAAGAGACTTGGCCAAATTGCATCTAAAACAAAGCTCATTGTAGCCCTGCATAAATAAATGTATCATTGGCCGTAATTAGAGCTTCTATGGTTTTCTAGGGATTTCATGGAGCAAGCCATTACTTTTTGGAAACTAGAGTTTATGACGGTTTTAATGGAATTCGTTTCCTGTGATTTGAAGATTCCTAGAGAAAGTTATGATCTATTAACGTCCAGAGAAATTCTGAAAAATGTTTCCGGACATTTTTCTTTTTCTCTAGGTCAGCTCACTTAATGACACCATTAGGGGGACTTAATGAACTTGGATGGATCTGAAATTTTTCATGTGACTCAGGGATATTAAAATGAACATCCTGACCAAATTTCAAAATTTTACATAAAGGAGATCTCCAGTTAGAATTCCCAATAATTTAAATTTGGAGAATTAATTCTGGAGAAATAATGGGTTTCATGGAGTGAAACTTGTTTTGCTGGAAATTACTCAGAGAGCTGAATCCAACAAAATTTGGTTCACTAAATTTGGACCATCCTAGCCAAAGTTATGGGCTGCTAATGTTTTGGAGGGAAAACTGAAAAAAAAGCCCGAATTGTTTAAGTGGCTGACACCTGGGACCTGCAGAAACAGTATCGTCTTCAACCTCCCACCGGCGCCGAGCGCGCGACGAACAGAGGCAGTGGCACGGACTATTATCAGCCTATAATGGATGATTTTCCAAGCGGCTTCTTCTTACACTCTCCTTGGACCGTGGTACACACGCCGAACAACCCCATGCACCTCGGCATCGCCGGCAACCTCATCGGCGACGGCAGCGGCAGAATTCTGTTCGGTTCCGACGGTGACAACTCATCTCGGCAGTGAACATGACCAACTAAAGGGTCGTACAGCACCGCTGTGACATGAGGAAGCTAACTGTGACGGACCAAAATCCTTACATCCAAGGATCTCAGAGGGTGGTGTCGCACGATGCAACACCGGACAGCACACTTCATAAGCAAACCATACTATTACATTGAAAACAAACTGAATTTGAACAAAGTAGTACAAACCTTCAGTTTACACCTATTTACAGAGTCTACTACAGCGGAAGATAATTATACAACTCACGCACACACCTAACTAGCAAAAGTTGGTTGTCCGGCCCTACGGACAACCCACACTAGCTGCACTCAGCCTCAGCGCGGCGTGTACGGCTCCCACTCCGCCGTAGTCCCCGACAGAGGGTAGCCCTCGCTGGTGGACTCGTACTCCGAGTCCGTGGGGGTACTCCTCACCTTCAAACACCCATAGCAGCAACCGTGAGCATGATGGCTCAGCAAGTCTTAACCGACTCTCCTACACATGAAACTCTACATGTAGGTCATACCGAATATAGGATGCTAATTTGCAGCAAACGGACACGCCTACAAATTCATCCTTAGTTCATCTTTTAGCCACAAGTTAACGGTTCATGAAGCTGAAATTTAGTAAGCAGTATTTGGTGGAACACATGTAACAATACAAGTTATTCATATCAGCAATATTGAATCATAATATTCCATATGTTAACCTACGTCACGACACAGTGAACAAGCGGTACACATAACCATGAGGGACGGTGAATCAACTCGATATACACCTGCAGGGATACCTGAATAGCATGTCATGTACACCCACCCGTGGAGCTGCACATCACGCTCACTCGATGTCTTACAGGACAACCTTTCACCCAACAGCCCAAACATCGAACCGGTCGCACCAAAACAAGAAGGAAGTTCCCTACACGGAGCATCTCTCTATGCCCGTTAGAAGATTTTCACCTGGCTGCCCTCAACCTACACCTATAAATCGGTGTGCTATGCCTCGACGCCCGGAGGTTTAGGCTACATCAGTTTATCGGACCCCATATATCTGATATGCCTTCAGTACATTCAAACTCAATCAGCGTGGGCCGCACACGGATCGGTCCTCAATCGACATGGACAGGGCTACGCACACAAGACTTCCTCTTGCTGCATCCTAGCCCCCTGCCTAGTCTCATTTTTCTTGCTAAGGTGGTCTCACATCTCGAACCAATCCCGTGTGATAAACCCTATACTCGCGAGTAGATTCCAACTACCCGACTTGTACCGAAGTCTATAAACATTAGGCGAAGCATGAACTACTCGAGGACTTAGACACTACCCTCACACTTTTTGGAATAATCTGGTTATGCATTTGGGGTTTCAATCATCTTACACCTAATGCACATAGATACTTCAAGCTAAATGAATATAAAGCAAAACATCATAAAACTTGTTAAATGCAAACCGGGGCTTACCTTGTTGCTGCTGGTAAGGGGTTAGTGTCTCCTTCGGAAGTATGAAGTCCAAAACCTCCGGGGTCTCCTCGCGTTCAGCGACTACATGTAATCAATTCAATCGTATGTCAAATTTAAATGCAAATGTGTTGAATTTAATATGTAAAGACTATACCTCTAGCTAGACATTCCCTTTGGCTCTGAAATTATTACTTTATGGAAACTAGAGTTTGATATGGTTCTAATGGAGTTGGTTTAATGTAATTTGAAGAATCCTAGATGAAGTTATGCCCTAATCAAGATTTGAGAAAATTCTGAAAAATGTTTCTGTACATTTTCCTATTTTCTCAGGGCAGTTCACTTAATCACACCATTATTGGGAACTAAATGACTTTGGATGGATCTGAAATTTTCCCTGTGAATTAAGGATTTTCAAATGAACATCCTAGCCAAATTTAAGAATTTTGCATAAAGGAATTCTCCAGATAAAAATAATAAGTTTCATGACCTGAAACTTGTTTTGCTGGAAACTCTGAGAGCTGAATCCAACAAAATTTAGTTCACTAAATTTTGACAATGCTAGACCAAGTTATGAATTTCTAATGTTTGGACTGATTCCTGAATTATTTTCCTAAAGAAAATCCTTTCCCGCGCCTTAACAGCAACTGACAGCGGGGCCCGCGCGTTTAATTTAAACTAACCGCGCGCGCTTATCGCTGTGGCTGACACGTGGGACCCGGGCCGTCGTCTACCTCGTGACACCGCTGCCCCGAGCCGCCGGAGCTCTGGCAAGGTCGGCGTTCCTGGCGACTTAGCTCGCCGGCGACGGTAAAACTCGCCGCCCCCACCTAACTTCAGATGGTGAACACGATGGCACCTTGCTGCCACCGGCTAACCGCCGTAGCTCGCTGGCGACGAGCGCTATGCCACTGTGCCCCATTGGCAACATGTTGCCGTCATTCCATCCACCCCCTTCGTGCGCTAATCGCGTCACCACGTCCAAGGTAGCCTCGGGAAACTCAGCATGACCTTGGTTGGGACCCAAACTGTGAGGGCCCGGACCCGATCACGGGGCCGTGCCACTCGCCCGGGAATCACATTGGGTGGTGCCGTGCGATGCGGTACCCAACAGCACACATAATCAAGCATCATATTACATAAATCAAGAGTAAGCTTACAAGGTGTGAATTACAAATACTTCTCAAAATAATCTATAGCGGAAGACTGTTACAACTCACGTCTCATGTCTATGCTATGCAACAGAGAAGTCGTCCAGCCCGCGGACCCTTCTCACTAGCAACACGATCACAATAGCAGCGACGGGTTTTCCATGAGTTCACCACTCGGAGAGTTCCGTGTCTCATCGGACAACCATACTTATCAGCATAGTATTATTACCTGCAAAACAACTCATGCAGTATCCGTGAGCATAAAGCTCAGCACGACTTAACCGTCAACCCTAGTCATGGAACTCTAGATGCTGAAAATAGAAGGCTGAATAAAGGAATTTGCACAAACGATGAACTTGGGGTAAAGGAGAGTCCTTACTTCAGGTTTTAAGCAACTTTTATAGCCGTCGGGCAATTTAATCGAGACTCCACTGTCAAACAAGAAATGCTTCATCTCGATGCCACTTGCCCGAGGAGAAAGTAAATTTAGTGAGCTACCCTAGACCCATACGTACCTTGCGCCATCAAAGCCGAGACTCCACAATCGAACAAGAAATGCTTTGTCTCGACGCCACTAGCCCAAGGTAGAAAGTAAATTTAGTGATGGTGTGGATCATCCCTCATCTCCAATATGAGGATTACTCACGAAGCATTTTAACTTTTCCCAGTTTCTTACTACGTCATGACGCAGAGAACAAGTATGCTCACTACCGCGGGCGACGGTGATTTGAATCAAAATCAACCGGCTGACATGACACATATGCCCGTCCGAGACCAGTGATCAACCCATCCCCTCAACGTCATATGTGGCAACCTTTCACACGACACCCAAATATCGAACCGGTCCCACCGACTTGGATAAGTCTCACTACTGCAAAGCCTCGTAGAGCCGACTTCTCTATCCTTTCAGCATCTGTATAAGACGGTGGGGACTGCCTCGACACCCAAGTTAACATGTTACATCGGTTTCCTGGGTCCCATATAGCCAGTATGCATCCGGTACACATCTCAAAACTTGTCCCACAGGGCCGCACACGAGAACGGGCCTTAATTGACTTAGACAGAGAGTAGGTTCACAGGACCACGTCCTCGAGCCTTCCATCCATACTGCCCGGTCTCCATTCTCAACTATGAGGATCAATTCCCAACTCTTCCGATTGATCCCCCTTAATCCTGGTTCACGAGTAGGAAAACGGACTACTCGAGTTATGCCTCTTTTAATCCACTTTTGTTAACTTGAGATCAGCAGTTATAATTAAGTAATAACCTACTGTAAATCAAACTCCAGGGTTTTTCTGGGTCATGCATGTGGAGTGTCATACAAACCTAGCCACAATGCAAAACTAATATTCTAGATAATATAAAGTGTATACAAATAAAAACTTGTAAATTTGGATGCAAACCGGGGCTTGCCCTTTGTTTTGCAGGGGACTAGTATATAATGTTCAGTTAGTGAAGACCACTTGAGACTTGATCCCTCGCCTTCCTCCCTCTTTGATCTCCACTCCGATTGTTTCAAAATCTTTACATAGATGCTACATGTGATGAATATGCATATGCATTTAATTCTAAAGCTTTTGCTATCAAGTCAATTGACAGTTTAAAACCAGAACTCTGTTTAAAAATTTAAAATGACACTGGTACTAGTGGTTGGGTTTGGGTTAAGTAAAGTGATCAAGTGCTATGTGTGCTTCCTAATTGCTGCATTTTCCCCTAGGACTGTTGTATCACAAAGTACTGATCCAGAGCTCAAATTTATCTGAGAATTTTCCTGTGAGTTCCCTGTCACAAGAAGATATTCTGGACCAAAATTCAGAAATGTTCAATGAGTAGTTCATCCACAACAACTCCCTAAGCATTTAGGAAAAAAGGAATTAATTCTGGATAAATTTGCACTTTCATGCAAATTCAAGTGAACCACAAATTCAAACATAGCTCAAGGATCATGCATGAAGTTTTCTAGGATTTTTGGAGCTAAGAATTAGCCAGAACTGAGTTTTCAAGTTTTGGAAATTCTCTGAAAAATTTTCTGTACTCATTTGAACACAGCAACTTAAAATCTGAATTCTTCGAATCAAATCAACTTCAAATGAGCTGAAATTTTTACAGAAGATCAATAACATCCTAAAGAATATTCTGGCAAAATTTGAGGATTTTTGATGAACCAAACTCCCTCTAAAATTCTTTTGCTGGAAAGCTTTAAAGAACTTTACAGAATAAAATAATGACTTTCATACAACTTGGGTTGCATATTTGGATAGATCTTTCCAAGCTGAATCTAACCAAATTTGAATCACTAAATTTGGAGATCCTAGCAAAAGTTATGAGGTTCTAAAGTTTGAATCATATGTGGCATTTGAATTAAACCTGGAAAAGTTTAAAAATCTGACAATGGGTCCCCGGGGTGACGTGTCAATCTCTCAGCACAGCCACACCGCGGTACACAGTGATTTCAGCTGTAGCCACACTCGATCGGGTAGCCACAGCGGATCCCAGATTAATTCAAACTGTCACTGACCGGTGGGCCAGCCCAGCCTTCTTCTTCCTCCGTCGGATTCCCTCGCCCGCGCCTTTCCTCCTCGCCTGCAGCGGCGGCACCTCGTCGGACTCGGCTTCTGGGCTGTTTCTCGGCCCGATACTGGCCCCCGGGGGCTTTCAGCTATGAGGAATCTATTGGTGCGGTGCTCTTGGGCTGCCGGTGGCCGGAAGTAGGCCGGCGACGTGCGGCTGCATTCAGTGAATCTCGGCGACCTCGGCCCACTTCTCCCGACCGCCAAACACCCGGTTCCTCGGCTCTACAGCAGCAGAGGCACCTAAGGAAGATCGACTTGGGCACAAACTAGCTCGGGAATGGAGGCTGCTAGGGTTTCACCGTGCGCCCGGTCGTCCCCGCCATGACCGCCCATCGGAAAGCTTGAAATTAGCTGCAACTACTCGGTTCTAAGCTAGGTTTGCGAAGGAAATTGGATCGCCAACCGGTCTAGCTCATTTGTGCACGATTTAGTGATCCCTAAGTGAGAATTAAACGCGAATTTTGAAGATCCTTACCGAAGGGTCCATGGGGGTGTACCGGGAGAAAAACTCCGAATTCGGCCGCTAGAGACCACCGCTTGAGCTGAGCTTCGGGGAGAAGCACCACGGTGGTCCAGCGCACCTCTGAGCGTCTTGGCTTGAGCGTGAAAACCACTGTGGGAAGCATTCCACGTGAACACCGATCGCCATGGGGTTAGGTCACCGCGGAGGACGAGCTGTTCCCAGGTCGGGAAGGCCGTAACTTGCTAGGTTTTGCACTGAGGAGATGTAGGACGAGTCCGCGGTGCGTTTTTGCAGATCAGCCGGTCTCTGCACGCACGAGTTCACCGTATCACGATTCACCCCGAGGTGGCGGCAGCGGTCTGTGCTCAGTTCAGCGCGAGTGAGCAGTGACTCCTCGGTGTGGCGGTTTGTGAGCGAACAGAGCACCTCGCGAGCGGATGAGGGTGCGAACTGGTTGCCAGCACGAAGAAAATTCACCGGAACGTGTCTCGGCTGCAGCTTGGTGGAGCCTTGAGAAGGCTCGGTTGCTTCGAGTCCGAACAGAGCTAGCAGACTTCGAGTGAAGTTTAATTGGCCCTATGACATGTGGGTCCACCCCTCTTTTCCCTCTTCTTATCCCCCAAAATCCTCACAAATATCTCCTCATTTCCGCAGGTGATACATTCCAACTTGTAGAGCTCAAATATGGAAATTCGTTTGGACCTACGGCAAAGTTTCATCCAAGTTCGGATTTGAATTTGAATTCAAATGCCACTTCCCATCCTCTTCAAATACTTAGTCAAACAACTCCAATTGTGGTAAAAATTTGCATTCCCATAAAGTTGGAGATGAGAATTTCAATTATGGAATCAACATTTACATTTGGTTGCTGCAAATATAAACTTTGAACCAACAGTTTGAAAGCCTCTTTTGTGATGACCCATTTGAATTTGGGTGAAAAACTTTGGTTTGATCCTAGCCCATGCTTGATCACTCTTGGTCCTAATCTGAACCTCACAAGTTCAGTTCGAATTTGCCTCTCAAATTTGAATTCAGCACAAATTCAAACATGATCATAATTCACTCTTTTTTTAGCTCACCTTAAAAGCAGAAGGTTGCCACCATAAATCTCCTCAATTTCAAATGTATGAGGTTCCATGTGTATTCAAAAGTTTTCCGGCAATTTGAGGTGAGCATTTGAGTCTAAAGATCTGCCTTTTATTCTTTCTCATACACATGTATGATTTACACATGAGTTTAACTCCACCTTAGTCCAACACATTCAAATGAATGCTTGAACCCGTGTTGTTGAACCCCACGTATACCATCCCATGTAAGAAAGTTTTTGTAAGTGCCATTTTCCATGAATCCGAAACACAATGACGTTCAAACATCTATTTCTTTACATTCACGTTTTTGGGACTTTTACACAAACCGCCGGCAAGCCGGACCACACCGGCGACCCCCTCTTCCGCCGAACTGTTCTTCGGTGAAACTAGGGTTCCGGTGGGTCTTTCTTGCTGGTTCTTGATCAAGGAGAAGCGCAAATATCTCCAGAGCATGTGTGGGCTGCAGCTCGACCGGCGGTTGCCTCTATGCAATGAATTTTGCCGTCGACAGATTCCTAACCGTAACACACCCCGTGGAAAGAAACTCGAAATTCTTGATCTACACCGCATGAAACGGAGCACGGCTCGCTCCTACAGCCTCAGCACAAGCAAGGGCACCTTTTCCTCTCTGATGGCAGTGCGTGAATTGGCCGGTATCGGCTGGTCGCCGGTGATCAGAGAGAGGCGGAAAGAGACTTGCGAGCAGGAGCAAATGCACGGCGCGGTGTGAGCTGGTCTCACTCGAGGATGAAGAGAACGGGCTGAGAAGCTTATGTGCTGGACTTTAAGCCTAATTTTTCACCGTGAGGTGGAGCTAACCGAGCGAGCTGGCGGCCTCTCGATCATTCGTCGGTCGCCAGCGAGCTGTTCTCTTGGTTTGAGTCGGTTCTGTGAGCTGGAGTCTCTGCCATGTGGGTCCCCCTCTCCTCTAATTCTTTTCTTTTGTTTGTGCTGCAAAGATCTCAGCTACTCCCCATTTAATTGTAGACTTCACTCCCAAGTCATCAGTGGAATTTGATTTTCTCAAATTGAAGTTAGTTTGGCTAAATTTGATTCACATTTGAATTTGAAATTCAAATTCAGTTCTGAATTAATCCAAATATAGCTCCCGACAAGATGCACTCCAATGAGGATGAAAATTGGTGAACTAACTCAGAAAAATGTGCTGAGTTTGAATATGAAGTCAACTTTTGAATCCAAGTGATGAAAGTGGCTGAAATTTGAATTTGCATTCAAATAGCCCTTTTTGTAATTGTATCCAAAAGTGCCTCAAAATGATTTGAATTTGCATGAAACTTGGCATGAGCACTCCTAAGAATGGTTAGGGCCTAATGGTGAGCTAAGCTTCTCATGTTTATGTGTGTGAGCTCCTACTTTTTGGAGTTGAGTTCTTCCTCTAATTATTCTCTTGATGGTGTTTACTTGCTCTTCACAAATGTTCATGAGACTTCCACAAAATGAGCTGTGGTGTGGTGATGTGATGAACACTCTAGCAAGTAAATTCTTGGGCTTTTACGCTAACCCTGCCCCTCTCTTGGCCGGAGATCACCGGGAAGATGGACCTTACCGGTGATCCGAAGCGTTTTCACCGGCGACGGCGAAAACATGGCACTGAGCTCGCCGTATGGATCATCTATGCTAAGATTCGACCTAGGTGATCATGAGGTGCTACTCTAGATCTAGCTAGACCAGAAACTCCGGCGATCAAGTGATCGAGGCGAATTTCTGGTTTCGGTTTTCTCTGTTCTACACGGTGACCGAGAGCAAAAATGAAATTCCGGCTCACTGGCATTGAACTAGCTTGATCAGGTATAGGAGAAGGAACCGGGGTAGGTGGCTAACTTCTGTGATTGGTTGTTCGAGCATGAACGGGCGTGATTCGTTCGGACGATGCAAACTCCCGGCGGCGACTTCACTCGGGGTCAAATAGGAAGATGGCGGTGGCACGGCTCAGAGGAAGCCGATCACGAGCTGGAACTGGTGCGAGGACGTCGAAGGTTAGTCGGCGATCTTCTTTGCAGCCTCAACTCGCTGTGCAATCCTCTGGTTCGGCCAGTCGACAGTGAGGTGGAGAGCTCGGGTGAGCGGCGGTGCGTAGCTCCGTTTCTGCACTGGTGAGCGACGAGGGACGAGTGAAATGGTCCAGTGGCGCCCGGGGCTCGAAGGTAAGGGCGCCAGGGACGTCGGCCATCGGTCAGGAGCTGGAAGCAGCTGCTGGAGAGGGCTCCAGCGCCGTGGGTCTCATGCACGTGCGCGCAAGAACCCGAGTTCCTCGGTTGAGTTGGTTTTGGTCTCTGTTACCCTGACTGGTGGATCCTATCTCCAAATTTTGTCCCACAAAATTGAATTTTCCTACTGTTCTAAATATTAGGGACCCTAATACCCTTTTCACTTTGAACAAATCACCCAATGACCATTTGAATTTGAATAATTCTGTAAAGGCCCAAGATTTCACAAGCTAAAGTGTTCATCACTTTACACACATCAGAACTCATGTTGTGGAGATCTCATGAACGAAATGGAAGAGCAAGTAACCAACCTCAAAAGAAGGATTAAAGGAAACATCAACAAACATACAAAAGTAGGATTTCTCACATGAATTCTTTGGAGGCTGAGCTCACTAATAAATTCTAAACTTTCTTCGAAATGCTCATGCCAATTTTCAGGCAAATCCAAACTCTTTTGAGGTACTTTTGGATCCAATTACAAAAAGGGCTAGTTTGAATGCAAATTCAAATTTAAGCTACTTTCATCATCGAAATTCAAAAGGTAGATTCATATTCATACTCAGCACATTTTTCTGAGCTAGTCCACCAATTTTCATCCCCATTGGAGTTGATCTTGTCGGGAACTATATTTGAATTAATTAATTTGAAATTCAAATTCAAGTGTGAATCAAATTTAGCTAACCCAGCTCAAATTTGAGAAGTTCAATTCAGCTCATGACTTATTGATGAATTCTACCATTTAATTGTAAGTAGATGAGATATTCTCAGCAAAAACAAAGGAAAACAAGTGAGAGGGGAGGAGGACCCACTGTCAGTGACTGAAAACCGAGGGAACTGACTCAACCGAGCCGAAGTCCTCTCGTCGATCGTCGCTCGGCCACGTTCGGCCGGCGCTCGACCCAAACCGCCACCTCACTATAAAATCCCCAAAAGTGCTAGCAAGAAATTCAGCACATTCACACTTAGGAAAAATGAGGGGAATTAAAACTTTGGATTATAATGGTGTGAGTTCAAGGTGATGATTCAAACTTCCCAAAAACATTCAAACATGGAGATCTAAATTCATAACTTGGGTCTCCATAATCCAAACATTAAGCCTTCCAAATTTCAGCTCATTTGGATAGGTTTTACTAAGTGTTAGGAATTAAAAGAGGAAGCCCTCAAATCTGAATTTAAATTTCAGTTTCAAATTTCAACTCTCCCAAACTGAAAAATTTGGTTTTACAAATGTGTTCCCCACATTTTAATTAGCATCCATGACAAAATTCATCTTATTTGAGTTTGGTTTGCTATGAATTTGGAGCAATGGAAGTGGGAATATTCAAATCCAAATAACCAAATGCAGTTGAAATTCCCCACCAGAATTCAATCCATTTGAATTTCCAAAAATTCAAACCATGACTTTGGGGTGAAGAAAGGTTTTTAATTTGGAAGAGGGGCAGAGAATATTAGTGACTTTATTAGGTGTGGTGGGGTCCAAAAGTCAGCCACACAATTTTACTCAATCGGGCTCTGTTTCACCTTGGCGTGCCACCGAGCGGATGCACGAGCTGCCGGCCGTCGACGTGCCTTCCACCTCAGCGGTGTTTCTCCACGTATTCAGACTCAGCTGAGAGCCCTCGACACTCCACCTTACTCTTTCATCGTTTCCCCGAGCCACTGCACCGAGCGAACGGAAATTCTGCCACTGACCGGACCGAGCTCCGCCACCTCAGTTACTCGATCGAGCGACCGGCCAACCACCGTGCACCAAGCCTTCCCGAGTGGAAAAACAGCACCGCGTGATCCTTCCCCACCTCCTCGACACAAGAACTGCTCGAGCCTCGGCTTCTAAACTCCAACGGTGCGTCTTTCTTCACGGCCGCCAAGCTGCACCGCAACCCGGGCTCACGTGGGCAGCCCGAAAGGGCAGTTTTCACGGCCGAGCAAAGACACCCACGGAGGCGTTGGTGATCCGTGCTGCTTCTCCCCAAACCTTGAGCCCAGACGTAGCTCCTCGCCAGTGAATTTGGTGAAATTTGTCCGGGCCCGGCAACTCGACACCTCTGTATGAAACCGAGAAATTCTCACTTCATAGTTGTTCTTAGGTCACCAAATCTTGCACATAGGAGCTAAACTAGCTGGCGATCATCTTCTCTTTGAACCTCTAGCTTGAATATCCACGTAGACAAACCATTTTCAGGTTTTCTCGAGCGCAAACTCGGCTGCACGCCTCGGGCGCACGGTGAAAGCATGGTAGCCGCCGTTTCCGTGCCTGTGGGCATATTCACTGAGCTTCCCTAGCCTCCACTACTGCTGTAGAACCGATAAACCGAAGGTTTGGCGGGCAAGAACAGCGGGCCTACTTCACTGAAGTTGTTCCGAGGACGCGGCACGTCGCCTGCATGTTTCCGTCCACCGGCGGCCCGAGAGGACCCCACCAACGGGTTTAGCAACCCCGACAATGTGGGGGACCGGCCGCCCCGACACTCTAGGAATCACATTGGGTGGTGCCGTGTTAGGTGACACTGACTAGCACACTCAGAAATGAATCCAAGACATACACAAGTGTGTAGTAAACAAGAGATCTGTTTTACAAATAGTAATGTACATTCTAATGTACAACAGCAGAATACAAAATCAAAGTTGCAGAGGAATTACAACTGTGATCACTCTCACGAACCTAGCTAAGCATCAAAGAAGATATCCTGCCCGAGGATACAACTTTTAGCAGCAGAAAATGTATTCAGCGGCGAGCAGGGTTTCTTGTGACCACGCAGCCAAGAATGGCGCTGTCATGCTTAATCCTTCACGGTATATGGCGGATTACCTGCAAAACAACAACTCTGCAAGAGTGAGCATGAAGGCTCAGCAAGACTTAACCATCTCTCCTAAGGCATGCAACTCTACATGAAGGTAACTTAAGACATAAACAAGTAAGTTGCATAAAGACGCGCCTACACGTTAATCCTTAATTTTCAGATTTTAGCCATCATAGTACTGACCTTGCGCTGAGCAACATTGGAACTCCACAATCAAACAAGAAACGCTTCATTCCAATGTTACTTGTCTCAATTGGCAAAAATAACTTTAATTTTCTCTATCACTACTTCAAACATGGTTTTCATGCAATTCAAATTATCATAACAGCATATAAAACTTGCAAACTGTTATCACACAACTTTGATTACTACGTCACAACACAGTGAGCAAGCGGTACTCATATCCGCGAGGGACGGTGATTCTAATCAAACACTGCCCGGCTTACTCAACACATACGCCCGCCTCTAATGACCCAAATCTGGCGTCCTTCATTTCATCGTATGTGGCAACCTTTCACAGGACACCCGACTGTGGAACCGATCGCGCCGTATCAGGATCATAGGTCTAATGAGACGATGTGGTATGCCTCTACAATCCAGTTAACGTGGTACATCGGTTTCCTGGGTCCCATATACCAGTAAGCATCCGGTACACAACTCAATACTTGCTCAGCGGGGCCGCGCACTAGAACGGTCCTCAACCGACACAGGCAGAGCTACTCGACCAAGACCTCGTCTTGTCGCTGCATACACTCTCTGCCCAGTCTCATCTTTAGAAACATAAACTTTAGTTTGCATATTCAACCATACCCGTGTCAACCCGAACTATAGCTCGCGATTAGATTTCAACTACTCGACTTCTACCGGATGTCATAACCTATTTAGCATGGCAATATTCTACAGCAGGGACACTTCTTCTACCTTTGACTCCAGGGTTTATTTTAGTCATGCATTTGGGGTATAAATCATTCCTGACCTAATGCACAAACAAACTCTAAATCATAGTAGTGAACAAAGTAAAAACTTTATAAACCAACTTAAATGCAAACCGGAACTTGCCTTTGTTTTGCAGGGAACTATAGTCAGGTATAATATATAGTTAGTTGCTGATGACTGGAAGTTTAATCACGGCCTCTTCTTGCTCCTTGATCCAAGCTTCACGTCTTTCCCACTTCTTCACGTTTAATCACTACACGTTATGAACATGCAAATGTATTCAATTATGAATGCTTTGATCAATATTTGTTAAAAATGGGAGACTAGGATTCTGATTAGAAGTTGGAATGGAATGGATCCTAGTTGATGAAGCTGGATTTAGTAAAGGGAAACCAAATGCTAAGGTTTCTTCTTAATTGTTGCATTTTCCCCTAAGAAAGGTATATAGAAGCATACTGCTCCATTGCTCAAATTAATCTGAGAATTTTCCTGTGAGTTCCCTGTCACAATAAAACATTCTGGACCAAAATTTAGAACTTTTCAACGAGTAGTTCATCCAGAACAATTCCCTAAGCATTTAAGAAAAAAGAATTAATTCTGAATAAATTTGCACTTTCATGCAAATTCAAGTGAACCACAATTTAAACATAGCTCAGGGAGCATGCATGAACTTTCCTAGGAATTTTGGATCTAAGAATTGCCCAGCACTGATTTTTCAAAGTGGGGATTTTCTCTGAAAAAGTTTCTGGACTTTTTGAACACAGCAAGTTGTATTCTGAATTTTCATACGCAAATCAACGCCAAATGAGCTGAAAATGTAGCAGGAGTTCAATAATATCCTAAGGAATTTTCTGACAAAATTTGGGGATTTTTGGATAAACCAAACTCCCTCCAAAATTCTTTTACTGAAAAGCTTCAAAGAATTCTCCTGAATTATTATTGACTTTCATGCAAATTGGTTGCACATTTGGATAGAACATTCAAAGCAGAATCTAACCTAATTTGAATCATCCAATTTAGAGTTTCCTAATGAAAGTTATGAGGTTCTAAAGTTAGAACCAAATTTGTGAATTCAATAAACTGGGATAAAGTTTAAAAGCCTGACAGCCGGGTCCCTGGGTTACGTGCGATCTCTCATTGCAGCCACACCGCGGTACACACCCATTTTGGCTGTAGCCACACACGATCGGGTAGCCACAGCGGATCCCGGTTTACCTCTACTTGTCACAGACCGGTGGGACCCATGGGTTCTTCTTCCTCCCGACCGTTTTCCCGCGCGCGCTTCGCCTCCCTCGCCGGCAGCGGCGGCAATCCATGGAACTTCATCCTCCGGCGAAAACATGGCCTAAAACTCCCCGCTAGCCCCAATTCTACTGTGGGGAACACATCCCCGTGCTTAACGGAGGCCGGCGACGGCTCCAAACCCTTGTGCGACGTGCGGCGGCTCGGTCCCCACTCCCGCAACGCCGAGCTCCAACCCAAGACCCCCAAACCCGAGAGCTTTTGTTCCTAAAGCATCAGTGAG
This sequence comes from Neostapfia colusana, assembly GCA_030760725.1. Lineage (NCBI taxonomy): Eukaryota > Viridiplantae > Streptophyta > Magnoliopsida > Poales > Poaceae > Neostapfia > Neostapfia colusana. The sequence continues at coordinate 1,182,642 of JASWHV010000024.1, read as the reverse complement.
TCGTGGGTATGCTCGAAGTGGACTCGGTTTTGAACGGGAACGGCTCTAGATAGGTTTCAACCGTGCGCCCGGTCGTTCCAGCCATGGCCGCCAATCGGAAACCTCAAAATTGGTTGCAACTACCCGGTTTTAAGCTAGGTCTCTAAAGGAAAAATGTTCCCTAACCACTGTAGCTCATGTGTGCACAAAATGATGAACCCTAACATAATTTTAAGCATCAATTTCGAAGTTTCTTACCCGCGGTTAGGTTTTCCCCGGCCGAGATAAAAACTCGAAATTCTCGAGCTATGGTGCACGGCTTGAGCTGAAATTTGGGGAGGAGCAGCGTGACGATCCAGCGCGTCTTGGAGTGTGCTCACTTGGCCGTGAAAGGCCCCGGTGCGAGCTGTCCACGTGAACCTCGGTTTCGGTTGTTTTAGGTCGCCGCACGAAGAGGCCGTTCTCAGGTGGAAATGGCTCGAACTCGAGCAGCTGTGCGTCGAGGAGGTCGAGGATGAATAACCAGGACCATTTTGCTACTTAAGGGGGGCTTAGCTCACTTGCCAACAGCCGACTTGCGATCGACCAACGATGGCGGCAAGTTTTTAGTTCTGTTTTGCTCAAGGTCGAGGCAGGCTACAGAGGCTTCGGGTTAGTAGGCAAAAGGAACACGTTGAGGTGTGATGAAACAGCCGAGCTGCTCTCCAGAGCTGCTCAAGCAGCTGTGAGGTGGCAGCAGTTTCCCCCCGGTGTCGGCCGCCTGACTCCCGAGAGGTTTGAGTGCAAAAAAGAGGAGCCTTCGGGTGCAAGTTTTTAACACCTCAATGACAAGTGGGCCCCACTACTTTTCTTTACCAAAATATCTCCAATTTGGCATACTGCAAACTTCAGTCATGAGGTGCTCAAATTTGAAATCCATGTGGGAAATTGACAAGGTTTACCTCAGTTTCAAATTTGAATTCAAATTCCAATAAATTCACGTCCCCTTTGACATATAAATCAAAGTATCTCTAAATTTGCTCAAACTTTGCCATCCCACTATTTTGGATCTGAGTAATTTAAATATGACATCTGATTTTTTTAGTTGGCCACTGCAATTAGGAATTTTTGAACCAACAGTTTGAACTCCCTTTTTTGAAATGGCCAACTTTTCTTTGTGGCTGTGATGTTACTGGCCCAGTTCAAACAATAGGGCCCACAACCAGAGTTTAAACTTTCCTGAATTTCTGATTTTGGTCAAACTTTGAAACCCCACAACATTAAGTAGGAATGTCCAAAATTTGTGAAACAAATTTTGTTGGATTCCTCTAAGTCAGTAATTTGCAGAAATGTAGAGAATTTGGTCTGAAGACCTTTGTAATTTTCTGTAAACTTCATCAAATTAAATCTTTGGGAATTAATTCCAGAAGATCTCTGTTATGGAATTTCCTCAAATTTGGCTATAAGAACATTAATAACTCTAGTGGTCTCCTGTAAAAATTTGAGATTCATTGGAGTACATTTGCTAGGCTAAACTCTACTCCAAATTTCAGCCATCATTTGAAATTTCCAATTTTAAGCAGAAACATTTCAGCAATTCGCCCCAACTTCAAAATTCCATTTCTCCCTGTAGGTAGCTCGAAAAATTATGAAACAAATTTTGTTAGAACCAGAGAGACCTGCTCGAATTAGATCTTCCACTGCTAGCCATGTCAAAATTTCAGATTCGGGATCAAAATTCAGAGAAGCCTTGTACTTGTGGGAATTTTGGAGGCCACAAGCTTCCATGAAACTTCTCCAAATTTTGCTCAAATCATCCTTGTAGAGTCTAGTGACCACTGGAAAAATCCCAAAACCAATTAAGAAACCTTAATAGCAGTAGCTAGTAATAGAAGTTTATTTCTTATAATTCATTAGCACTTATACACATATTTTGTTGCATATCATATAGTGACCAAAGTTGAGGACACTCCGAAGCCGTTGGAGGTCCTCCCACCAGACGCTAAATTTCTGTTTAACTCACGACCAGGCAAGCCTTGGTTTGCATTTAATTACCTTTTGCAAAGTTTTCATTTGTATCACTTATGTCTAGGGTGAAATGCTTGCATTAGAGTTAAGGTGATTGAAACCCCACTTGCATGACTTTTAAATCCTGTGGAGGGTTGGGTAGTTTACAACTCGATGAGTAGAGAATGCCAAGCTAATGTTCTTAGGATCTCGGTAGAAGTCGAGTGGTTGGAATCTACTCACGAGGTAGGAATTTTATCACACGGGATAGAAAGAATGTAAGAATGGCTTAAGAAGGTGAACTGAGACCAAGCAGAGGGGATAGGATGCAGTGAGCGGAGGTCTCACGTGCGTAGCCCTATTGGTGTCGGTTGAGGACCGAGCCGTGTGTGGCCCTGCTGGACAAGTTTGAACATTACTGAATGCATACTGGCATATGGGAACCAGAGGGTGCCGAGGCTTACCCAACCGTTTTATAGGAGTGGGTTGAGGATAGCAAGGTGTAATCTACCGGTGGGCACAGACATGATCCACGCAAGGACCTCCTTCCCATTACGGATGGACCGGTTCGGCATCTGGGTTTCCTTTGAAAGGTTGCCGCATACAATAGAAGTAGGAAGGTGTGAAGCACCACACTTCTGAAAGTAGGTGTATGTGACGTGTTACCCAGGTGTCTATTGATTGCAACCACCGTCCCTCGCGGTTATTTTTTGAGTACTGCTTGTTCACTGCGCTGTGACATAGTAATAATTGAAAGAAGCCAGAAGAATATGATGCATTGATCTATTATTGTCTTTAAATCATGTACGTTGTAGATGTAGAGCTCATTAAGTTTATATTCCACTTTGAGCATAACCACATCGGAGGAAAGCGTCTCTTGTTTGATTGTGGACTTTCTATATGAGGGCCGCCTAAGGAACATTATACTGTAGCTATAAAACTGAAAGTAAGGATTAACATGTAGGCTTGTCTTTATCGCAATGCCATTTCCTATATTACTAATCCCTGCATGTAGATTCTCGTGTTTAGTAGTGTCGGCTAAGCCTTACTGAGCCATCGTGCTCACGGTTGCAATACTTAAGCTGTTGCAGGTGAGGATTATGGGGAAGGGTCCAAGGACAAGGTGATGCCCCCGTCGGGGTACAAGGCCGAGTTGAAGCCCTGCACCCGCCGTGATCTCCAGCTGCATGTTGCTAGTGTGTAGCGTCCCCGGGCTGGACGGCTGCACTTTTGCATAGCTAGGCTGAGAGTTTAGCTATGAATGAAACTTCCACTGTAATTAAGTTTGTAAAATACTTCCGCTGTTTCATGTAAACTAAAGTTTGTATGTTGTTCGTATTCTTTTCTTGTGTGTTGTTGGGTGCTGCATCGCACGGCACCATCCTCTGCGATCCCTGTAAGGGCCTAAGTTTTTGCACACATCCAAAGTGTTCATCACACAACACACACCTCATTTGGGGACAACTTGTGAACATATTTGAAGAGCAAGTAACCACAATCAATATGGTCATTAGAGTATGAACTCACAAAATGCAAAAGTGGTATTTCCCACATGCATCATATAGGGGCTGATCATATGAAAAACTCCTACAAACTTGATAGGAATGCTCATGCCAAATTTCACCCAAATCCATAACCTTTTTGAGGTATTTTTGGGTGTAATTGGAAAGAGGCTAATTTGAACTCAAATTCAAATTCAAACTCCTTTCATCCCATGAATTCAAAAGTGGGATTCATATTCACATCAGCACATTTTTGTGAGCTCACACACAAATTTTCACTCCATTTGGAGTTGATCTTGACATGAGCCAATTTTAGCAAATTCAAATTCAATTTGAATTTCGAACTGCATATGTGCTGTAAATATATTCAAATACTTCACAATTTGAATTCTATCAAGTTCAAATGGGGAGTTGGTAGATAATTCAAATTTGCAGGGGTACTATGGGCTCTACTGTTTAGAGCAGTGGGAAAAATTGAATTTAGGAGGTTAAAACTGGGAGTGGGGCCCACATGTCAGCCTCACAAGGCAGAGAAACGACTGAAGAACAGAACACTTGGGTTCTCGGGCTACAGCCGTGGTCTCCACCGCGCCAAGGCGTAGGCGCAAGCAGCTGCTTCGTCCACGCCCTGCTGGAGCCGCCGTTCGGCGTTGATATTCTTTCCCGGGCAGCTCAAAGCCAGGTTCTCTTATGTTTTCACGCGTTCACTTGCCCTCAGTGCCGCTTCTGCGAAAAACGTCAACGCCACCTCGCTCTTGGAGTCGCCGATCGCCCACCGTCAACACATTTCGATTGAGCGAGTCCTCAATAGCAAAAACGATCACCATCTCCTGCTCTACCGTGCTAGCACATCACACCGGGGTTTTCTTGTGGTGTTTGGCGGCAAATTGAGGATTTTCGCCGAGCTCTCACGAGTGCCGGCGAAACTCCACTTCGGGTCACCGTCGACAGCACGCTACAGCCATCCTCGCCTCCACATCTCTACACAAGGAAGTTGCGTCACTGTGTATAGATGGTGTAGCCGAAATTCGTTGGCATATGATCAATCATAGGATGAGAATTTCCAAATATACCGAAAGCTAGTTCATATGGCCCGAGCTCACCTTAGACTGAAATTCGGATTCCGCGCACTCTTATTAGTTAACCTGTTGGCCAGTAGGTTCTACACATGCTAGCGCACACGCTCGAGGAAGAAGCAAGGGAAACCGTTGAGGATCGGCCATGATATGGCCGTTTTCCTCGGCGCCAATGCAAAGTACCTCGGCTCACCGTCGAGAGTATGGTTGCCGGCATTCCTAGCTTCCAAAAGGTCTCGTTTCGTGATCCTCGTGCTCCACTGATGCTCTCCGAGCAATTTTCGATCAATTTGGTGCCAGGTAGTGCGAGACCGACCTCGCCGGAACCCTAGGTTTCGCTGTCACCGGTGCACACGTGTTTCCGGCCATCGCCGGTGGCCAGCGAGCTCACAGCTGAGTTCAGGAGGTCGCAAAATGGGGAGGCGGCGAGTTTCGGGCCGAGAGGTGGCCGGGAACTCGATTCCGGCGAGTCTCTCCGGAGACCGCTGCCGCCGGGTGTTTGGCGTGAGGAGGAAGAAGAAGCAGTGCGTGTGGGACCCACTGGCAGAAGTTTAAACTTTTATCCGATTTTCAGTTTTTAGTTCAAACTTAAAACCCACATTGTAACATCCTAAAATTCATTTCCAAGCATTGCATACATTTTTCATGTAGAGAAACATTATAAAAGAAGTAGAAATGGAGAAAGAACTATAGAAATGGAGAAAGAACCATAGAAATGGAGAAAAGAACTATAGAAATGGAAAAAGAACCATAGGAATGGAGAAAGAACCATAGAAATGGAGAAAGGACCATAGAAATGGAGGAAGGAACCATAGAAATGGAGAAGGGCATATAGAAATGGAGAAATGGGACATAGAAATGGAGAGCGGAATGTAGAAATGGAGAGTGGGACATAGAAATGGAGAAGGGAAAGTAGAAATGGAGTACGTGACATAGAAATGGTGGGGAATGGGAAAAAGATAGCTGAAATGAGCTATTTTCAATTTCCCCAAATTTTCCCCAAATCCTCCAAATTCCCCAATTCCCCAAAAAGGGGAATTTTCCCCACATTTGGGGAATTCCCCCCCCACATTGCTGCCGCACCAAATTAATTGGGGAAAAGTTTGTTAGGATTTTGCTCCAATTGGAGGTTCTGTAGTCGCCGACGGGTGACGAAATCAAAAACTTGTGGGTAAAGAGGTGCAAACTCTACAGAGTTCTTAAAACTATCATGATAGCCGAGCTTACGGTCACGAGCGCCTGTCCAACTGCCATGATTAGTTGGGATGGTTATTGGGATGGTTATTGGTTATGGTTTTTGATGGTTTGGTTATGGTTTGATTTTGGGACTGTTGAGTCCGGGTGAAAAGATGGTTGCATGACTGTTGAGTCATGGCAACAAGGTTGGTCTCGGTGGGAGACAAAGTGGTTTTTATGAGATGAAATGGTAGCGAATACAGGATGGTATTCGTGAGATGGTAGCGAATACGAGGAGGTATTCGTGAGCGAGAATGAGGTTAATTGATGACTGGTTATGAACATAACAGAGGTATGATTGGTATTTTAATACATGTTGGAATTACATTCACTTAAAGATGAGTTACTGTTTTATCGTGCTTTTGATAAATAACTTTCTGCAAATGAGCCTTTTTATACTTACCTTGTTGTGAGCTTCATATCATATTTTCCCGCACTTGCTGAGTACATCATTGTACTCAAACTTGCATTATTATTTCATCACCAGCAGCAGGAGAAGACTACTATGAAGACCAAATGGAGCATTAGGCGTGTGATCTGTTCTCAACTTTGTCTGTGGGGATAGAGTACAGATGGAGCCATTGCTGCCTAAGAATTGCTTCCGCATTAGTTAAATCGCTTCCGCATTAGTTAGAAGACTTCCGCTGCATAGAAATAAGACTTCCGCTGTGAGCATGAGTCCAATACTCATGAGACACTGTAATAAACTCTGTTATTCGTGGTAATATATATTCTGAATTCAGTTTGTGGAACATATGTGTATGTGTGATGAACATCCTGGGCACACATATGCATCAGTTCTCGGTTCTGTGGTTTTCCACAGAATTGAGGGCGTCACAGATTGGTATCAGAGCCACGGTTGACAGTGGGTTAAACGCCTAAATAGGAAACACAGATTGGTATCAAAAGCCACAAATAGGGGTAGATTACACAACTAGATACAATCACATATTGGTATCATACACAGATTGGTAGCTAAGCCACGCTGACCAAAGGAAGCACCCTAGGATGCTTAGATTAGCCTTGGAGCTACCTTGACATAGGAAGCCATCCTTGAATAGGAGTTGTGTGAGCCCTTGCAATGATTGTTTGTGATTGTGTGCTTAGAGTGAGTTGTGGGACGTCTCAAAACGTTGTTCATATCCACACGTAAATAGAAGGAGGTGTGAGATGTTTCGGCACTTGTTCACATCCTCCTATGGGCTAATATATATAGTCCAACTCACCTTGATGCATAGAGTTGAGGGAATCTACCTAACCTTCTAACCATCTATTCTATTTCGTTCTCTCCCACAGATGGTGAGAGGAAACGCCAGCCGAAGGAACGTCCGTGACAACAAAGAGGATGGTCACGAGAAAGTTCCTGTTAACCCTGGAGCTGGCGAGAACCACCTGGAACGGTTGATGGCCATGCAGAATCAACTTATGCAAACCATGATCCAAACTTTGGGTCAGTTGCAGGCCAACAACAACAACCCCGTTCCGGCACCACCGCCACCACTACCACCGGCTCATAACAGGCTGGGAGAGTTCATGAGGACTCGACCACCCACCTTTGCTCAAGCCAACGACCCCATGGAGGCCGACGACTGGTTGAAATCCATGGAGAAGAAGCTTGCCATAGTGCAGTGCAATGACCGAGAGAAGGTCCTCTTTGCATCGCACCAACTTGCGGGAGCTGCCGCTGACTGGTGGGATGCCCTGAGCAATGCTCATGTCGATCCGGAGACGATCACTTGGACTGAGTTTAAGGAGAGTTTCTGCTCTCATTACATCCCTACTTGTGTAATGATGCTCAAAAGGCCGGAGTTCGAAGGCCTCCGCCAAGGACAGAGAAGTGTGAATGAGTATCTCAACAAGTTCACACAACTGTCCCGGTATGCCCCTGAAGATGTCAACTAAGACCAGAGGAAGCAATACCTGTTCATGAGAGGGTTGAACAACGAGATCCAGGTTCAGCTCCTCAACAATGACTACGTAAGCTTTCAAAAGCTGGTTGACAAGGCTATAGTGGTTGAAAGCAAGATCCGAGAGATCGAGCGAGAGTGCAAGAGAAAGATGCCATACCAACCTCAAGGGAGCAACGTACGACCTCGGTACATGCCCCCAGCTGCAACGCAGTATGGATCGACCACTCCTGCAAACCGCCCTAGTCAGCCACCACAGCAATGACCCGTTGCACCAGCACCTCGTGTGCCCATGCCTCCTATGCCCCGACCTCACGTGGGAGCTCCTGTTCAAAAACCCTGCCCCAACGTACCTGCTGCCATAGGCAACAGGGCATGTTTTGCATGCGGGGAAACAGGACATTTCGCAAACCAGTGCCCAAGGAGAGGCCCTTGACAGCAAGGCAACGTGCCCAAGCAGAACCCGCGACCGAACGGAGGGGACAATCAAGGAAACCGGGGACAGCAGAACTATTCTCGCGGCAACGTGAACCATGTCTCTGCTGAGGAAGCACAACAGGATGAGGACGTCGTAATTGGTATGTTCCTTGCCAACTCCATCCCAGCCACCATCTTATTTGATTCTGGAGCATCACATTCCTTCGTATCATCCAAGTTTGTTGCCAAGCATAACCTACCCATATCACACCTAAAATGTGCTATGTTAGTTAATTCTCCCGGTGGAGAGATGAGGACTAATGTAGTGTGTCCGAAAGTAAGCCTTAAAATAAGGGGGGTAGACTTCCTTGCCAACCTTATTGTCTTGGATTCCCAAGGGATTGACATAATACTCGTGATGGATTGGTTAAGCAAGCACAACGGGGTAATCTAATGTGCTGAAAGGAGCGTGCAGTTGACAAATGAGCACGTTATTTGTGTCGAGTTTGAGTCAGCCCAACAAACAACCGAAAAGGCAATCTTGAACCACGTTGAAGGAGCGACATTGGACAGCATTCCAGTGGTTCAAAAATTCTCAGATGTGTTCCCAGAGGAGCTTCTAGGTATGCCCCCTGATCGGGACATTGAATTTTCCATTGATTTGGTACGGGGAACTGCACCCATAGCCAATAGACCCTATAGGATGCCCGCCAATGAACTAGTAGAACTCAAGAAGCAAATTCAAGAACAGTTAGAGAAGGGTTTTATATGTCCAAGCTCGTCACCATGGGGAGCTCCTGTGCTCTTCATAGACAAGAAGGATGGAACCCAAAGGATGTGCGTGGACTATAGGTCTCTCAACGAGGTGACAATCAAGAACAAATACCCTCTGCCCCGTATAGAGGACTTATTCAACCAAATGAAAGGAGCCCGAGTGTTCTCCAAGATTGATCTTCGGTCGGGATACTTCCAACTGAAGATAAAGCCCTCCGATATACCTAAGACTGTCTTTCGAACACGGTATGGTTCGTATGAATATACCGTCATGTCTTTTGGGTTAACAAATGCACCCGCATATTTCATGTACCTCATGAACAAGGTTTTCATGGAGTACTTGGATAAGTTCGTCGTGGTTTTCATCGACGACGTTATGGTGCATTCAAAAAGTGAGGAGGAGCATGAAGAACATTTGAAATTTACCTTGCAGAAATTGCGTGAGCATCAATTGTATGCCAAGCTTAACAAGTGTCAATTCTAGCTAAAGGAAATATCATTCCTAGGCCACATTATCTCCGAAGAAGGGGTATCGGTTGACCCCGGTAAGGTGAGTGATGTTCTGAAGTGGGACCAACCACAAAACGTGAGGGATATTCGGAATTTTCTTGGGATGGTTGGATACTATCGAAGATTCATCAAAGACTTCTCTAAGATAGCAAAGCCTATGACGGAGTTGCTGACGAAGGGAAAAGCCTTTCGATGGACACCAGCATGCCAAGAAAGTTTTGAGGAACTCAAGAAAAGGCTAACCACAACGCCGGTTTTGGTATTGCCAGACGTAACCAAGAGCTTTGACATATATTGTGATGCATCCAGACAGGGGCTCGGATGTGTGCTCATTCAAGAAGGACAAGTGGTAGCCTATGCCTCACGATAATTATAGAAGCACGAGCTTAATTATCCTACACATGACTTGGAGCTAGCAGCAGTAGTGCATGCATTGAAGATTTGGAGACATTATATCCTTGTTCATTGATGTGAGATCTATACGGATCATAAAAGCCTCAAGTACATATTTACACAAACGGACCTGAATTTGAGACAACGTCGATGGTTGGAACTCATCAAGGATTACGATGTGGAATCAACTACCACCCCGGGAAGGCCAATGTAATAGCTGATGCATTGAGCCGGAAGGGAGCATGTCACCATCTCACGGTTCGGGAGCTACCACCTGAACTACGTAAGGAGTTTGAACGGTTACACCTCGGATTCTTGAACAATATGGAAATGATGGAGATCCACTCTTCACTGGAGCAAGAGATAAGGGATGGCCAAGCAACGGATGAGCAGATCAAGGAAAGGATACAACAAGGGACAGAGAAGGATTTCAAAGAAGATGAGAAGGGTACGCTTTGGCTAGGAAAAAGGATTTGTGTGCCTAACGTGAAGCACCTCCGCGACATGATATTGAAGGAGGCACATGATTCACCCTATTCCATACATCCCGGAAGTACCAAAATGTACAAGGACTTGAAGACTTGTTATTGGTGGGATGGTATGAAAAGGGATATAGCCGAATATGTTGCCCTATGCGACACATGCCAACGGGTGAAGGCCGAACATCAAAGACCCGCTGGATTGTTGCAACCTTTGAAGGTACCAGAGTGGAAGTGGGAGGACATCAGTATGGATTTCATCGTCGGATTGCCACGTACTCAGTCGGGTTATGACTCCATCTGGGTTATCGTGGACCGATTGACGAAAACCGCCCATTTTCTCCCTATAAGGGCCAATTACAGCGTTGCACAATTAGCCGAGTTGTACATGGAGCAGATCGCGTGCCGTCATGGAGTCCCGAAAAGGATAGTCTCTGATCGAGGTTCTCAGTTTACCTCTAGATTCTGGAGGAAGCTGCAGAAAGCTATGGGTACACGACTAGATTTTAGCTCCGCCTATCACCCACAAACCGATGGGCAAACCGAAAGGACAAACCAAATTCTGGAGGACATGTTGAGAGCTTGTGCCTTGAAACGTGGGCGTAGTTGGGATAGGAGTTTACCGTACACTGAATTCTCCTATAACAACAGCTATCAAGCTAGCTTGAAGATGTCGCCTTTCGAAGCATTATACGGTAGACGGTGTAGAACACCGCTGTTTTGGAACGAGACCGGAGAGAACCAGGTGTTTGGACCCAAAGTGCTACAAGAGGCTGAAAGGCAAGTCCAAACGATACGGGAGAACTTAAAGGCTGCTCAGTCACGACAGAAAGGCTATGCGGACAATAAGCAAAGGAAGTTGACCTTCGAAGTAGGAGACTTCGTATACTTAAGGTATCGCCAATCCGTGGTCAATGACGTTTCAACGTAAAAGGAAAGCTAGCACCTCGCTACATCGGACCATTCAATATTTTGGACAAGCGAGGAGAAGTAGCCTATCAACTAGAGCTCCCAACATATCTCTCCGACGTACATGACGTGTTTCATGTATCCCAGCTCAAGAAGTGCTTGAGAGTACCAGAGGAGCAAATACCAATGGAAGAGCTTGAACTACAAGAAGACCTGACTTATGCGGAGCACACTGTCCGAATTTTGGACGTAAAGGAAAGGGTCACCAGGAACAAAGTGATCCGATGGTGCAAGGTACAATGGAGCCATCACACCGAAGTTGAAGCCACATGGGAGCGTGAAGAAGACATCAAGGCAGAATTTCCTCATCTATTCTCTACCAACGAATCTCGAGGGCGAGATTCAATTTAAGGGGGGTAGATTTGTGACACCCTCATTTTTGGTTTCTGTATATATTCATGTTCATGAAGAGAAAACATTTTAAAAGAAGTAGGAACAGAGAATAATATAAAAACATAGCCAATAAGAGCCGAATCGAGTTCACTAAGAGCGCCGAAGACAACTTCTGCGGCCCGCTGGCCACGTGGCGTGTTCGGAGCTCATCCCTGTGAAGTAGGGAGAGGTCCGCCGCTAAACTGGCTATGTGGCAGGCTCGGGGCTCATCTCCGCAAAGGGGGAGAGGTCCGATCCTATGGGACACGTGTTGCCCGGAGCTAGCCTCTGCGGAAGAAGCAAAGGCATTTCTGCAGGACACATGTCACCTTCGGAGCTAGTCACCGCGGGAATCAGAGGACCAGTCGCGCGGGATACATGTCGATCTCGGAGCTCACCTCCGAGAGGTCTGATTCTATTGAACACATGTCGCCACCAGAGCTTATCTCCGGGAGGTCCGTCACTGTTGGACACGTGTTAACCTCGGAGCTCGTCTCTGAAAATAAAGGAAGTCTGGCGCTGGAGCCACCTCCGGAGAGAGGGAAGGTCCGGCACTAACACGTGGCATGCGCGGAGCCACCTCCGAATAGAGAGGAGGTCCCGACCGCCAGGATACGTGGCGCACGCGGAGCTCACCTCCGAAGAAGAAGGGAGGTCTCGCTCGCTTGACGCGCGGCACAACCGGAGCTCGTCTCTGCGGAAAGGAAGAAACCAGGCCCGGTGGACACGTGGAGCTTCCGGACTCATCACCCCGGAGGTAACAAGTTCTGGAGCGGTTTTGGAATCTGTACGCATAGAAATATCGGTACGGAGAAGAAACCGACCTGAATTCCACAATGTTACCGCACCAAATCAACTAAAGATAAGATGTTAGGATTCAACGGCGATCTGAATAGGACTCTTATTCGAAGTCCAATCAGATTAGGACTCTTCGCTTCCCGATTATAAATAGAATCCATAACCTTTGGCCAAAACCACGAACTTCTTTTCAACTCCTAAACTGACGACTTAGAGCCCTAACCCCAACTCGCCGAGTAAGCCATCGCCGGAGATCAGCGAGGGAGATCGCCGGAAGAGAGCCCCAACGATCTGTCTGATCAGAGGAGGACCCGAGACCGAGAAGAATGTAAGGTAGGTCTCCAATACCACCTTACAACATCATTGTGTTTTCTTTGCATCTGTTCTTCGATTCCTTTTGAACAGAAGCTTTCTCGAGGTCAGATCACTAGTTGATCGGGTTGATCTTAAGACAAGGTCATCGCCACGTCCACATCTGATCCGAACACCTCTGTTCGTCGTAAAACCATGCAAGCCATGCAAGAACACATGCAAACCGATCTAATAAAACTGATCATAGGATAGCATGCATATGCATCATCGCATCTAGTTCAAAGTTCGTTCATGGTATTGATTGTTATGAATCTTGTATGTGCGTGATTGCGTATAGAAGGACAAGCTCAGGGAGCTGTCTATGACGAGCTGCAGCAACAAGGTTTCGATATCCTAGAGCCACCAGAACCGAAAGAAAAAGGCAAGTGCTCCTTGACCATATTGATCCTATGTTTTGGGTAAAACTGTTTTGTTTTGCGAAAAAGTGTGTGTGCTGAGTCAAACATGATGGGAAACACTTTTATAGGAGTTTACTAGCTTTGGTTAAACCACCCTTGTCGCCAGGGATGTTTATGAGTCGGGTATGGTTTTTTTTACTTTTACGCTTCGCTGAGTCCATGGGATTGGGAAGCGAGTTAGATGTGTCTAGCTAACTGCCCTCGTACTGACAATAAGAAACTGATGTTGTTAATGAACGTGGATCGGAGGGAGATCTAGGAGAGACTGGGTTTGTGAATGAGGTAGCATGAGATGGTGGTTTACTTGTCGTAGATCTAAGGACCGGTTCATGCATGCACATGCCAGGATAACAGTGCGACCACAAGGCCAAGTATGGGTGCGGCTTAGCTGAGTAATTAGGTAAGTTACTATATTGTTATGGACCGTGGAAGGCACGGGGAATGTGAGTCGAGTGAGGACTGCCCTATGAACTGCATGGCACAAGAGGGGGCCCGTGGGTGGGAGAATTGGAGATTCTAGCCTGCCGATGAAACCTTAGTGAGTCCATACATCTAGTAGCCCCTTTGTAAAGGCTATTTTGTGATCTCTTGGCCATACACCGACGGTTGTGTACTGCTATAATGGAGGTTCTGCAGTCGCCGACGGGTGACGAAATCACAAACTTGTGGGTAAAGAGGTGCAAACTCTGCAGAGTTCTTAAAACTATCATGATAGCCGAGCTTACGATCACGAGCGCCTGGCCAACTGCCATGATTAGTTGGGATGGTTATTGGTTATGGTTTTGGATGGTTTGGTTTTGGGACTGTTGAGTCCGGGTGAAAATATGGTTGCATGACTATTGAGTCATGGCAACAAGGTTGGTCTCGGTGGAGACAAAGTGGTTTTTATGAGATGAAATGGTAGCGAATACAGGATGGTATTTGTGAGATGGTAGCGAATACGAGGAAGTATTCGTGAGCGAGAATGAGGTTAATTGATGACTGGTTATGAATATAACGGAGGTATGATTGGTATTTTAATACATGTTGGGATTACATTCACTTAAAGATGAGTTGCTGTTTTATCGTGCTTTTGATAAATAACTTTCTGAAAATGAGCCTTTTTATACTTACCTTGTTGTGAGCTTCATATCATATTTTTCCCGCACTTGCTGACTACATCATTGTACTCAAACTTGCATTATTATTTCATCATCAGCAGCAGGAGAAGACTACTATGAAGACCAAATGGAGCATTAGGCGTGTGATCTGTTCTCAACTTTGCCTGTGGGAATAGAGTAGAGATGGAGCCATTGCTGCCTAAGAATTGCTTCCGCATTAGTTAAATCGCTTCCACATTAGTTAGAAGACTTCCGCTGCATAGAAATAAGACTTCCTCTGTGAGCATGAGTCCAAGACTCATGAGACATTGTAATAAACTCTGTTATTCGTGGTAATATATATTCTGAATTCAGTTTGTGGAACATATGTGTATGTGTGATGAACATCCTGGGCACACATATGCATCAGTTCTCGGTTCCGTGGTTTTCCACAGAATTGAGAGCGTCACACACACACACCTCATTTGAGGACAACTTATGAACACATTTGAAGAGCAAGTAACCACAATCAATATGGTCATTAGAGGATGAACTCACAAAATTCAAATGTGGTATTTCCCACATGTATCATATAGGGGCTTAGCATATGAAAAACTCCTACACCTTCATAGGAATGCTCATGCCAAATTTCACCCAAATCCAAAACCTTTTTGAGGTATTTTTGGGTGTAATTGGAAAGAGGCTAGTTTGAACTCAAATTCAAATTCAGACTCCTTTCATCCCATGAATTCAAAAGTGGGATTCATATTCACCCTGAGCACATTTTTGTGAGCTCACACACCCATTTTCACTCCATTTGGAGTTGATCTTGACATGAGCCAATTTTAACAAATTTGAATTCAATTTTAATTTCAAACTGCATATGTGCTGTAAATATATTCAAATACTTCACAATATCAAGTTCAAATGGGCAGTTGGTAGATAATTCAAATTTCCAGAGGTACTATGGGCTCTACTGTTTGGAGCAGCGGGAAAATTGAATTTAGGAGGTTAAAACTGGGAGTGGGGCCCACATGTCAGCCTCACAAGGCAGGGAACCGACTGAAGAACAGAACACTTGGGTTCTCTGGCTACAGCCGCGGTCGCCACCGCTCCAAGGCGTCGGCGCCAGAAGCTGCTTCGTCCACGCCCGCTGGAGCCGCCATTCAGTGTTGATATTCTTTCCTGAGCAGCTCAAAGCTGGGTTCTCTTCTGTTTTCACGCGTTCACTCGCCCTCAGTGCCGCTTCTGCAAAAAACGTCACCGCCACCTCGCTCTCGGAGTCGCCGGTCGCCCACCATCACCACACTTCGATTGAGCGAGTCCTCCACAGCAAAAATGATCGCCATCTCGTGCTCTACCTTCCTAGCACATCACACCTGGGTTTTCTTGTGGTGTTTGGTGGCAAATTGAGTATTTTTGCCGAGCTTTCACGAGTATCGGTGGGACTCCACTTTGGGTCACCGTCGACAGCAGGCTACAGCCATCCTCGCCTCTACTTCTCTACACAAGAAAGGTGCGTCACTGTGTGTAGAAGGTGTAGCCGAAAGTTGTTGGCATACGATCAATCATAGGACGAGAATTTCCAAATATACCGAAAGCTAGATCATATGGCCCGAGCTCACCTTAGACTGAAATTTGGATTCCACGCACTCTTATTAGTTGAGCCGGTTGGCCAGTAGGTTCTACATATGCTATCACACACGCTCGAGGAAGAAGCAAGGGAAACCGTTGAGGATCGGCCGTTATATGGCCGTTTTCCTTGCCGCCGATGCAAAGTACCTCGGCTCACCGTCGAAAGTATGGTTGCCGGCATTTCTAGCTTCCAAAAGGTCTCGTTTCATGATCCTCGTGCTCCACTGATGCTCTCCGAGTAATTTCTGATCGATTTGGTGCCAGGTAGTGTGAGACCGACCTCGCCGGAACCCTAGGTTCCGCTGCCACCGGTGCACACATGTTTCCCTGCAGGTGTAAATCGATTATAATTGCCGTCCCTCGCGGTTAGTGAGTACCACTTGTTTACTGTACCGTGACGTAGAAAAAACAAGCTAGAGTCATGTAAAAGTTGCTTATTGAAAGCTATACCCTGATTGTTAATGACTTGCTGTAGTTTAGAGCGAATTAAAGTTCTTTTCATCCTTGCGCAAAGTACATGAGAGAAATACGTTTCTTGTTTGATTGCGGCTCTCTCATGTGCCTTAGCGTGAGATTTTCCATAATTTGCTGCTAAAAAAGTAAGGTTTAAATAATTAGGTGAGTCCTCTGCAGCTTACTTTTCCCAAATACGCATGATCCAACATTTAGAAGTTTCATGGATAGGAAAGATGGGTCAGACTTACTGAGCCATCATGCTCACTGCTTGTGTTTGAAGCTTTTGCAGGGTGTTATGAGGAAGAGACTCCCAAGGAGGAGACGGAACCCCAAGAGGGAAACCCCGTTGAGTGGGAGTCATGCACGCCGGCATGTTAGTGTGCGTGTGTGCTAGCGGGGACACGTTCACGGGCTGAACGTGAACTCGATGCGTAGTCTACGCCCGTGAGGGTAGACTGAACATATTTTGTTGTAAAAATGTTCATAAACTCCTTTATGTAATAAAACTTTGCTTCTGCTTTGTACCATTTTATGTGTGTTATCCGGTGCTGTGCAACGCAACACCCCTCAGCGTGATCCTGGCTCGACGAGGCCGTGAGGCCCAAGTCAATCCCGAAGTGGGAGGACCACGGGGTGGCCCCCACAGACGTGGTATCAGAGACGTATTGGGAATAGCCTGCTCGAAAAGAGCCTATTTTGAAAATTTAGAAGTAGTCGAGTGTGGATTAGTCACTATGCCCACATAAGGTCTATTATAGTAGTAGCTACTAAGGTGGAAATGCTAACATACTTGTTATTAATTTGTAACGATGCTCCGACATCAGGTAAGAGGTAAGGTACGCCACCGCAGGCGGATCAATTGCGGTAAGTTCGCCATACGAGCAATGGTATGGAATGGTTTACCGTGGCTTGGCACGGTAGTGAATATGAGTCTCTGAACCTTTTCATGGTTCTAAGAGCATATGAAAATGCTGATCTCCAGCGTGCTCCAGGCAAAAGTGAGGAAACCCCATCGTGTGGTAAGAAACACGATATTGTGCAACTCTTGAACGTTCAATGTTCAAAGGGCCATAAGCAGTGCTCGCCATCGGCGTGCCTCAACGGTCATGAGGCAGTAGGTGGTATCCGTTGGGTTGATAAAATTCCCAACCGTGGCGACCCGTTCGTGCTCTACTCGGGTTCCCAGTCGTGTGGTGTGAAAACGTGACCATGTACCTTTAGACGTGGCATGACTCGAGGACAATCCGTATGGCAATGATACGGACCGTATGTTGGACATGACTAAAAATCCAATTGCCTTCACAGACACAGTATCTTGCTTAGGACTACCTTTCAATCTCTCATGAATGATATCTTTTCCCCTTACCTCAGGAAATTTTTACTTTCAAAGAAACTCTCGACGGGAGAATCGAGTGATCTTCATTTGAAGAGCACGCTGGCCGGCCGGCCTACCGGCCCGCAGACGTAGGAAGGCTTTTATCAGTTTTATTAAGTTTTTTAGTTATCCCTTTGGGATATCATTTTGTTTTAGCCGAAAAAAATACCCCGAACTTTTGTGATCTTTGAATCCCAGGAACCAGGAACTGGTGGTATTTCCCTTTTCTTATTCCTCCTGGATTCAATCCAGCCCCAGGCGTACCTGATACTACCTTTCTCGATACATAACATTGTATAAGTCAACCCAAGTCGTTTCTTCATCTCCGGGAATCCGGTAAGGTACTTTTGGCGTGTCTCTCAGTGTGGTCAGCACTGGGTGTTTCCGAGCTGCGAGGCTTACACCCATTCGCATTAATTCATCCAAAGTTCCTTACCCGTCCAAAAAAAAGGCATAACCTATATATATATAAAGGCACCGTACCTTGCTTGTCATACAGGTCGTCTTTTGCTCCTCTCCTTCTGCGATACGCACCCGGACTTCAGATATGAATCGGTTCGGATTTCTGTTATTGCCGAGAGATAGGAGCATTCGGTGGAACCGGTGAACTACACTTGCTTCTTGATAGATGTGTGGGACAGAGGGCCCCCGCTCGCTCGTGAGAAGCCCCCTTTTTCAATATGCTCTGCATCAACCCTTTTCTTTGTAATATCATACCAAGAAGCTCAATGGGCTAGTTTCAAGTTCGATCAGACACGAAATCAGGTATAGCCACCAGCCTAGATAGAACGGGCGGGGGAAGAAAAACTAGGAGCGAGCGATAATTCGGCTCTTTCTGTTGAGGAGTAGACTGAGTTTGTTGTGAGGGCTGCTGACGCTGCAGTTGGCATTGCAGGGCACTGATCGAGCGCCCTTGCGCTGAAGATGAACAGGGCTAAGCGATCTGCCGAAGCTGTGGGATGTTAAAATGCATCGGTAGGGGAGCGTTCCGCCTTAGAGGGAAGCAACCGCGAAAGCGGGGGTCGACCCTACATTTTTTCTCTGTGGACCGAGGAGAAAAGAAAGGGGGCTCAGCAGGAAGAGGATTGTACCATGAGAGAAGCACTTTCGGTCAACTCTCCATTATCTTTCTTTGGTTGACTGGCATGCCATTCATCCGTTAGTGATTTCTTGCTTGCATTGGCATTGAATATTCTAGTGTAGTGACTGGGGCTTCCATAGCCGCCAGATACCTCCTGCATGCCCTTCTTGGTTGATCCCAGGCGGAGACTTGACATGTTCCCCCTCGTCCAGGCCCGTCGGGAAGATGCTGCCTCGACATCTGTTTGTCCGCGGTAAGGGTAATGTGCCCTAAACCATAAGTAGGAGTATGTCCTCTCGGACAACCGACCGGATTCAAGCCCTAGCCCCTCAACTCGGACGGACTTGTGGAAATCCTCGAAAACTAGTGAAAAGAGGGAAGAAGTGTTGTAGGCCAGGTAGGTTAAGGTGTAATAAGTCTGGACATCCTTCCCAATCAGCATCTGAGAACGCACTTACTAGAGTTGGACAAGTCAACGAGGGAGCCCTTTTCCTAGCCTAGAAAAGCCTTTCTTTGACAGAATATATAATTTCCTGCTACGGAGCCCGCAAAGGGGTTGTAGATACTGCTGTACGAACAGCGGATGCTGGATATCTTACACGCAGACTTCGCATGCCGTAAAGGATGGGTGTGAAAATGTTCCCGGGATATGAATGAATCCTCCCATCTAGAAAAAGCCAAAGCCAAAAACACTGCTGCATTCGAAAAGGCGAACCGCGCGAACCCGGCTTCTTCCTTTTATGCTGAACTAGCCGCCGGGGGAAAAGAGCCCACACTGGGACTGAGACACGGCCCAGACTCCTACGGGAGGCAGCAGTGGGGAATTTTCCGCAATGGGCGAAAGCCTGAAGGAGCAATGCCGCGTGGAGGTGGAAGGCCTACGGGGACCTTGAGAGAAAGTGGTGCCGATAGGAGATCAAATTATTGACGTGGGCGAGAAATAGAAATTAATCGTTCGATGTCTGCTCGTTCTCCCCTCTCCAATTCCCGGTCATTTAGGGGCCTTAGCTGGTGATCCGGGCTGTTTCCCTCTCGACGATGAAGCTTATCCCCCATCGTCTCACTGGCCGACTTGAACTTATGAATGAAATGGGAATGATGTTTTCGAATCACTGACTCAGGCCTATTGTCGAATCCTACTCAGCAATTGTGGATGGTTTTTTTTAGTTCCATCTCTACTGCAAAACTGGACATGAGAGTTTCTTCTCATCCAGCTCCTTGTGAATGAAATGAGAAAGCGTGGCTTTCTGCTCAAATTGTCCCGACAAGGAGAGATATGAAATATTTGAATCATATTGGATTTCGATCTGACCTCTTTCCTGGGCTCTGCTCGCCCATAGTGACTCGGATGAATATCTCGGCTCCGAAAACTTGCAGTTCTCCCCGTCAATCCTCCAGGACCCAAACAACTCACTTTCCGCCCATGAACCGATCAAACTGATTATTATCGAAATGATTCGAACTGTTTCCCAACATGCATTTTTTTTTTGCATTGGGCTCTTTCATCAACGGATGTAAAGAAAAATGCATTTTCGGCATGCGGTCGGTGGGGTGTACTTCCTCCTTCCTTGCTTCCGTCCGCTATCCGTTGTGTCATGGCACAGTGGGACATCTGCCATAATATCCAGGAAATGTTGGGAGCTGTGGCGGGCGAGCCCTCGATTAGCATTATCCGTTGGATGCGTGCGCAGGTTCAATCTCTTACTTGACTAGACGAGCAGAGCAGTAACTAGCTAGCTTACTTTAACAATGATAACGCATGATAGGATCCAATTTATTAAAAGGGTATAACACTATCCTGGCATAGGCAGCAATAGCAGCTGAGAGCTGAACTGCTGTATTAGCTGGCTGCTTTGTTGCGCAGAAGCGAGAACCCCTGGTCCATATCTAAAAAAAATATGTAATTTTTGTAAGCGAGCTGAGGAATAAAAGTAAGAAAGTGGAGCATAGCGTTAGTCTCTTTCGGTGTATCAATAGGCACGACGATACTGTAGGGGAGGTCCTGCGGCAAAATAGCTCGATGCCAGAATGACAAAAAGCTTAACACCTCTTATTTGACTTTTTCACTATTTTGAAATACGAGCCGGAATCGAACCAGCGCAAGAAGGTATCCAAATTGGAAGAGAAAAGGTTATGACTTCCTTTGCTTAGGTTCGAGCGCGGTAGTGGACAAACAGAGGGAAAGAAAGTATGGCGGGGGACAAATTTTTTGTGAGCAGATAGAATTGCGAATTACAATGTGCAGGTTTTGTGACCACCACTGATGCTTGCTGTGGGCTGGGCAAGTATGGAGGCGCTCATTCTTTCCTGTGTGCACCATCAATTCTCTTCTTCTCCGCCATCGAATTTAACATGTAGTCCTGCCCGTGCCCTTATCTATTGTCCTTCTGCCAAAGGTTCAGACCTTGCGCTAGAGTAGAGGACAGAAAAAATTAAGTAAAAAAAATTAGTGTAAAGTAAAATTAAGGACTCAAGCGACAGGTGGACAGTTTCTTTCCTTGCTTTCCATCCAATAGTACGAAGTGAGTTCTGAGTGATAAGCATAGAGTTGACACCTTGCTTTGAACTACTTTCAATTAGTAGAGTTCAAAGCAAAGGTTTTGTTATGAGGCCAGCGGAGGAGGTGGAGGGAAACGTATGAACCCAGAGATGTTCCATTCTAGACGGTGCGGGCGGTAAAGCGCCATTGTCAGCCACTTGCACTCAAGGATTTTTTCTTTCTTGCAATTCTGCGAACTTTGAATGCATCATTTTCTCCATTTCTCGGAACTTATCGCGGAATCTAGGCCCACTAGGACTCGGCGGGATTTCTGGTAAATCCCTGCTACCTTGGCAACTAGTTCGATTGGGTTGAAAATGGCATAAGCTTCGGGTAGTTTGGCTAAGAAAAAAACTCATAGAGACCCTTATGGCCTTGTCCTGTAAATGGGCCTTTATGAGCCTCCAAAATATCTTTAAGTCCATGACCAATACCCCAGTTGGCAAAAACCCGGATTTGAGTAGTAAGCGGCATCCCCTCTAAGTTGTGAGTAAGCGGAACCATTCTGTATCCAACCCGGTGTATGGTGACGAAAAGAGAATCATACTTATAGCTAAATCTCCTTCATGGAAGTGAAGAAAGCCGGTACAGGACCCAGGAAGTCAACGAAGGCAGGGAACCATTCGCAAGGCGGCCCGGGGGTCTTCTTCGTTTAAGGGGCTGTTGAGCTACCAATCATACGTTTCTTCGTAGTTGTCGCAATCACTTCAAGCAGTGGAAAGAACAAAATGGGCTTTTCCTAGTGTTTTACCCTTAAGTATAGCTCTGGTATTCTCAGTTCACCTGTCTCTCTCCCACTATCTCATTCCTAATAGGGATTGGCATCTTAGTTTATTAGCTTCTTTTCTCCCTGATGAGGTGGTGCGAGAAATTTCAGCTGTACCAATTCCAGCTGAAGAAAAATGGATAGATTGGATTATTTCACCTCTTGAAGGAGCTCAGACCTGTATTAACTATAACGCCAGTGAACTTGACTACCATTGGAAATGTCGGTGCCGTCTCCCATATCTTATCTTTCGCATGTAGGAGATCAAGACACAGCCTTAGGGCTATGGGGAAAGTAGATCACGCATAGACTCACATCCCCAGCCTTACAGTAGACAAGGTTGTCGGATCCACGGCTCTGCATGGTGGAAGTTTTTACCAGGCTGCCCTGAAATGTTTCCCGAGGAACTGCACTTTCTCCTCCCACTGCTTGGGAGCTCAGCACGGTTTCACGTTGTTAGCCTTCCACTCAGGTCGCTTAGTTAGGTATTTGAATCAGCTGGAACGAGCATCATGGCATAGGTCAAAGGAAAGGAGGAGGCAAGCCTGGCATATCTTGCTCATCCGACATGGCATGAATCACCGAACCCGCACTCAGGAAGAGTAATGCTTTGAAAAACGCGTGATTCCCTACAGCTTCTCCCAATTCGACCAGATCGCCAGGCCTAACCATTCCATGATAGAATTTTCATTTTGCCCCTCTTCCACTTTTTTCTTTTATCTGGTCACCCCTGCTCCAAATCCTGTAGCGCCGGTCCCTACAGACCCCCTTCACTGCTCCTCTCTCGCCATTGCAGCGTTGCTGCTCATTTTCCCTTCATCTGCAGCATTGTCTCATGCCATCTTTATCTTTGGAGACTCCCTTGTTGATGCAGGCTCGATGTTCAATAAAACCCTCTTTTTTTAAGGAAGTAGTGCAATCAGAAAACGTAACGAATTGGATAAGATCTCTGGATCCTCGAATTGAAAGAGAGATTGAGAGGGATCAAGAATCCTAATTCTCGCTATTTGGAATGGATCCAATTCTATTGAGTCTGACTCATAGGCCTAAATGCTGAACTATTGACCCTACTTGTTCGGATGGGTGTTCACCCCAAAGTGTTCCCGGACACGAGTTTCCCGTTCAACGTTCCGCTTCGCTCCACTGTTAGATAGGCCCGACTGATGTTGAAGAATCAGCGGATGAGTTGTGGTTAGGGGTGAAATGCCACTCGAACCCAGAGCTAGCTGGCTCCGTTCGATTTGAGCTTCTCCAGAGAAGATGAGACGCTAAAAATGAAAGTGTTCGCAACGCATACCGAAAAAGGGGGCCGTACCCTTCAACAAGGGGATAGCCTTTAGATAATTTGGAAAGATAGGAGCAAAGCTACGAAGGAGACTCATTAGCAGAAGAAGTTAAGAAGAGCATTAGTGAAGCGAGAGGAGGACAAGATGGTTGGGAAGAGGAGGAAGGGTGATTGATAGCAGGGCTAGGCTCATCATAGGGCTTCTTCTATTGGCTAGTGTGAACTCACTTCTATTCTATATCAAGATAGGGGCTTCAGTACTTGGCTGACCGCCCGGTGGAGAGAGCCAGTCAATGAGGCTAGTAACCTCAGACCAGCATTTTGTTGTCCATTCAAGAAATCATAATGCTGGGGCTCCGCACTTGGGTATTCCGGGTGGATATAGAAATCTTGTTTGACTGGAAATCCGGACCCAAGAAAAGTTTATCGATTTCCATACCACCCGGGAGGTGCTTCTCTCGGATTTTGCACCAAGCGAGGTTTCCAAATCGAAAGGTTTTCGTGATATGACAGAGGCAAAAAATAACGATTAGAAAAAATCCTTCTTGATATCCAACATTGTTCTTACCAGAACCAAAGGCCACAGGCTGGTAAAATGCATTCCTCTGCATCTAACTAAAAGGGGTTGCTAATATCTCCCTTGCCACCAAAAGTTCATTCAGCTGAAGTGCGCCATTTTCTGATCTGTCATTCATGGAAAATAGACTTGGTAAAAGTCTATTTGAAGTAGAAGGTGCTCTGGTGCAATCCTTACCGACAGAAAAAGATTGCAGTCGGTTTGATAATAATCGAGTGCCATTACTTCGTCGGTCCGAACCAAGGAATCCGTTAGAAATGTTTTGAAACCTCGTACGAGAACTTGTATAGAGAAGGATTTCCCGCGGCGCAGCAGTTCTTCTCGTTCCAAGTTCGAAGTACCGTTTGGCCAAAGAAGAACCCGCTTCCTGACACGATTGCCTCTTTCGCAGAAGGGAGATCCTGTGCGCTAGCTATATCTGTTATGGATGGAGCCCTCACTCAACCGACCTGCTACCTGGAAATCCCCAATGCACCCAATACCTCGTAGAGTCCATAGCTCCTGCTCAAAGAGTTCAGGAAGACCAACCATCTACACTTGATTAGCTACTGTGCACCTATTAACTTGTCGGAACTAGGATAAGGGGGCGGCCGTTCGGTCGCCTATGATATACGGACCAATTGGTAAAAAATGGGTTGTTGGATTCTTCCTGCAAAATTGGCTATGAATCGCCTGATGTATGCCAGGCGCCCTTGAAGCGAACGCACGAAAGACAACTATTGACTTCTGGATCAGCAGGAGGGGAATGAGTGAAACTTTGAACTACTGGATTTCCAATCCGTTGAGTGGATGGAAGGGATTTTCTTGAGAAGATAAATTGGTCCAAGGAAATCTGGCAGGAGAATGATCGGCTAGAGACGATTTTCCTCTTGATCACCCTCCCCAACTTGCCTCTGCGCATGTAGACGCTGTACCGGAGTGGATATGATCTCCCCCAGACAAACACATCGCCCTTTCCCGTATAGCTATCACGTCGGTCAGTCGCAGGGTAGTTGCCTCGTAGGGTCTACCCAGTGGGTTTCAAAACTGCTAGCACAGTCAAGTCCTTACCTCATGACTACCACATGCCGGCTCGGATAATTTGTTTTCCGCGTGCGACCTTATTTTTATGATTCGAATAGAGTTGAAGGAGCCAGTTACATCAGCAGAGCATGAGGTGGAATGTGTGAGTTCAGCTGATCTCCATCGCAAGAATCGGTGTAGGAGCCGTGCCTTTCCTGTGTATTAGCTCGTTGTTAGCAGCCCCGAAGGGCGTAAAGGGTAGCTTTCCCCGCCCCCCCCTCGTCGAGTGGTGCTTGTTTGGGGGGTGTGCCACCTGAAATCGGGCTTGAAACTCTCGCCTTACCAACGAGCCGACTGTTGATGGCTGTTGGTCACGACTACTACAAAAAAGTGAAGGTGAATCCCGTTAAAAGGTTTCGGCTTTAGAAAAAAGGGTGGGTTTCTCTTTTAAACCAGCCTAATCGAATCCGGTAATCAAAAGCATCTATCCATTTGAAATCATCCGGGCCTGTGCTTCAGTGAATGGTATGGATCTATAACTAATGGTGGTAATGTACCATTCCATTCTTTATGCGCTGACTCGAGGTCTCTTTTTTTTTAGGCCGACAAACCGGTTACTTTAAGACCCACAGAAACCGGCATAGGAGATCTAGTGGTAGGATAGGGGACAGAGCTTGGCTGTTTCCCTCTCGAATTTGGATCTTAGCACCCAATCAGTCTGTCTGTACTAAGGACGACGGCCTGTATTCGCACCATCAATTCTCTTCTTCTAGTGCAAACCCCCTTTTGAAGGGGGCCCTGGGGGTAGACAAGACATTTCCAGTGATAAAAAAATATTTGTTTTTCTTGTTTCTTCCGCCTCTCTCTCCTTGGAGGATGGAAATCGTTTCAAAAGGCTCACCTCCCTGGCTGGTAAGCTGAATCCCCCTTTTCTTTCCGCTCTGACTTAATCGGTTGGGTAGGTCCTTGACCGTAATTCTTCCCATATAGAGAGATAAAGAAGATGAAGTCGTCTTCAACTTTCTTCCAGGAAATCCTTTCACCGAGCGAGCAGTTCGGTACCCAAGTAATAACAATTCCGGAACAAGCTCTCCTGCTGCCATGAAAGGAGAAATTTCAGAAAAAAACTTGTCTATACCTTTCCTGGCAGCAGGAACAGAGGGAAGGAGCCCTCGCAAACTTGAGACATCTCTGAGGTCCCCTCGGAGGTTACTAGGCAGATCTCAAGGTAGAAGTCTCCTATTTCCTTTCCTGTTCCATCAAGATAGTTGAGGCGAGTTACCCCGAATGAAGTAGCTGCTCGCCTCTTCCAATCTTTTAGAAAAGGGGGGTTCGGGGGGAAAACCCTTTAGTTTCCCCGAACTGAGTTAAATTCACGATTTTTTAATCGCGAATTTGACCACTCAAAAACGAAACCAAAAAATTCTTTTGGGGATTTTTTGTAATGGTATAAGCCTGCCTGATTGTGAGACCGACTGGTCGAACAGAGACGAAAGTCGGCCATAGTGATCCGGGAGTCCCATGTGGAATGGCTCTCGCTCAACGGATCAAAGGTACGCCGGGGATAACAGGCTGATGACTCCCAAGAGCCACTACGGCTTTTCAGCCTCCCTTTGCAGGTTCCGCGCAGAGTTCGGGTGAAAACCCCTTGCTTCGAAAAAACTGACCAACAGCGGACTCGATTCGTTAGAACAGCTTCCATTGAGTCTCTGCACCTATCCTTTTCCTTTGGGTTCCCCTGGGGTCAAGGTTGAATCAATAGATCACAGTCTTGGATCAAAAGGATAAGCCAGATGTCAGTGGGAAGGCAGATTTTGCATTTTGAGGCTTTCTTGCATACCTTTTCGAATTCTTTTTTTTTGTATAGCTCAGGGAGATAAAAGTTCGCCCTCCCTGTTTGGAGTGGGTGCTCGCAAGGTCAAAGTAGAAAATTAGATTCTTTCATTAAGACAGGGGTAGGGTAAAGAGTGGAATTGATTTACACCTCGAAGTAGAGATGTATTGGTTGAGTCATTCGCTAAACAACTCGGATCGAGACCCGACCCCAAAAGTAGAGTCTGTTTAGTAGTGATGATTTGTTGAAGGAAATGGAGGAGACAACAAAGCAGCCAGCTAATACAGCAGTTCAGCTCTCAGCTGCTATTGCTGCCTATGCCAGGATAGTGGGGAATGGTAACCTTACCCCGTGGTCAAACTCTTGAGCCTACCAACGTACCCATTTATGCTTTTCTCTATGATTAGATCGTTGGGGGAAATCGAGAAAGAGGAAAAGGAAGCAGTGGCTTTAAAAAAAGCAGTCCGTGAGGATACCCCCTTTCAATTTATTGATAATACAGGTGTTGATAATCCAACAATTGTGAGGCCACAGCAGGATCCTGAAATACCTATTGCATACCTTGGGCCTTTATGTTCATAACGACGTCATGCTTGCTTTTGGTACTCCAGAAAAGCAAATCTTGATCGAACCTATATTAGCCAGATAGCGCTCAAGAGGAGAGTCTTCATACAAGAAATCCTTCACTTGCAGGGAATTCAAATAGATGTGTTGAAGATCATCAAAGAAAGGAAAAAGGCTGAATTCGATCCTCCCTTTTCATTTTTTATGTAATTTCAATACATTTGTGTTCATGTTTTAAATTTCTAACCCCGCGGAAGTGAATAGAAAAAAATATCCCTTGCTTTGATTACACTCTCTCTCTATTCTTATCTCTTGTTGGGCCCTAATCCTTCTTCTTTCTTCTTTGAATTCCGATCGTCATCCAACATACCAGTAACATGTGATGATGCACCCGAATCTACTGCTCTGTGAAGAGTTGGAAGGACAGTAATCAGTTTCTCACTCAACCTATTCTTGGGACATTGGGCAAATTGAATAAGCGAAACCAAAGAAGCTGAGCCTACTTTACGCACTTAAGGCAGCAGCAGATGATGAAGAAATGGGCGACGTGGAAAAAAACTTTAGGTCTCAGGGGGCCCGACCCCGATCACAGGGCCGTGCCGCGTTGCCCGGGGATCGCATTGGGTGGTGCCGTGTTATGCGGCACCGAACAGCACACATATAAGGAACACAGTATTACGTAAATCAAAAGCGGAAGCTTACAACTGTTCTTTGTAAATAATTTACATAAAATAGCTACAGCGGAAGTCTATAACCAGATCACGTTGAATAAATACGAAGCACTCGAGAAGAGGTCCAGCCCGCGGACTCCTCTCGCTAGCAACACGAAGACACGGCAGCGGCTAGGTTCTCCGAGTGTGACATGACTCGGAAGTTCCCGAGTCTCACCGGACAACCTTCTTTATAGCGTCGAGGTTTACCTGCAAAACCACTTATATAGCAAGAGTGAGCACAAAGGCTCAGCAAGACTTAACCGTCTCTCCTAAGACATGAAACTCTAGATGAAAGTAACCTAAGACCTAAGCCTGTCGTTTGCGAAAAGACTCGCCTACGAGTTCATCCTTAACTTTCAAATTTTAGCCATATTAATAATGACCTTGCGATCAGCAACATTGGAACTCCACAATCAAACAAGAAACGCTTCATTCCAATGTTACTTGCCCCAAGGTAGAAAATAACTTTAGTTAGCTCTATCTCTACTTCAAACATGGTTTTCATGCAACTTAACATCATCATAGCAGCAATTATACTTTTGCAAACTGTTTCCACACAAGTTGATTAACTACGTCACAACATGGGAGCAAGCGGTACTCAATAACCGCGAGGGACGGTGATTCGAATCAAACACTACCCGGATAACTCGACACATACGCCCGCCTCTGAAGACCCAACTTTGGCGTCCTTCATTACGTCGTATGTGGCAACCTTTCTCAGGACACTAGACTGTAGAACCGGTCGCGCCGTCTCGGGCTCATAGGTCTAACGAGACGATGTGGTATGCCTCTACAATCCAGTGAACCTGGTACATCGGTTTCCTGGTTCCCATATATCAGTAAGCATCCGGTACACAACTCAATACTTGCTCCTGGACGCGGCATACGCATCGGTCCTTAACCGACACAGGCAGAGCTACTCGACCAAGACCTCGTCTTGTCGCAGCCTAACCCCTCTGCCCGGTCTCATCTTTAGAAATGTAAACTTTAGTTTGCTTCCGTTCCCAACCACACTTATGATATTCTAAACTATAGCTCGCGAGTAGTTTCCAACTACTCGTCTTCTACCGGATGCCCTAGTCTATTTAGCATTGCCCTATTCTACAGCGATGACACATTTCTACCCTTGACCTCAGGGTTCATGTTTGGTTATGCAAGTGGAGTATCACACATCCTTGACCTAATGCACATACAAACCTTGACCAATAGTAGTGAACAAAGGGAAAACTTTAAAAACAACTTAAGTGCAAACCGGGGCTTGCCTTGGTTTTGCAGGTGACTAAAGTCAGTTGAGAGAAAGTCAGTTTCTGATGTATTGAAGTTCACTCCTGCCCTTCTTGTTCCTTGATCCAAGTTCACCTCTTCCTTCTTCACTTTCCACGTTTAATCACTACACGTTAGGAACATGCATATCTTTAATCGTAAAACTTTTTACTAACAAATGCTACAGACAAGTTTAAAACTGGAACTTTGTTTAAGAATTTAAAATGACACTGGGGGTGGTGGTTTGGATGTGTGTCTAAGCACTATCCTCAAGTGAGAAGTGAGGTTCATCACTTGGGTGGTGATCACCTAATGAGGTTGAACAGGACATAATGATCCAGGGCTCCAATGGAGCTGGGAATTTTCACTTGTCACAAGAAAGTCCTCTGGACCAAAATTCAGAACATTTCACTAAGTGGATCACCCAGAACAATTCCCTAAGCATTTAAGCATAAAGGAATTAATTCTGATTAAACTTGCACTTTCATGCAAATCTAAGTGAACCATAATTTCCTACATAGCTCAGAGAGTATGCCTAAATTTTCCTAGGATTTTTGGAGCTAAGGAATGGCTAGAACTGAATTTCCAAGTTTTGGAAATTCTCTGAAAATGTTTCTGTATTCATTTGAATACAGAAACTTGGAATTAGAATTACCTTAACTAAATCAACTCCAAATGAGCCGAAACTTTTACAGGAGTCTCCTAATATCCTAAAGAATATCCTTGCAAAATTTGGGAACTTTCGGATGAACCAAACTCCCTCTAAAATTCTTTTTCTGAAAAGATTTAAAGAATTTTCCAGAATTTTCTATTAGTTTTCATGCAAATTGGGTTGTACATTTGAATAGAGCATTTCATCCTGAATCCAACCCAATTTGAATCACTAAATTTGGAGCTCTCTAGCAAAAGTTATGCAGATCCAAAGTTTGAACCAAATCTGGAATTCAAATTAATTCGGGAAAAGTTCAAACTCTGCCTGTGGGCCACAGGGCCACGTGTCGACCGCTGAAACACGAGCCACACGGGGCCACAGACCTTTTCCCGTGCCACCACACCGGATCCGGGGCCGCAGCGGATCGAAGATTTAAAATATCGCTGCTGACAGGTGGGACCGGCCGGTCGTCTTCAACCTCGGCCCGTCCCCTTTTTCCCGCGACGCCCCCTCGCCGGAGACTCGTCGGAGCTCGCCGGAGTCGGCTTCCCGGCCTTCTCCCGGCTCGGTACTCGCCGCCTGGGGGTTTTCAGGGTCGGGGAACATGTCTACGGGGTTGGCTCGGGCTGTCGGTGGCCGGAAGTAGGCCGGCGACGAGCCGCGGCCTTCGGTGATGATCGGCACCGTCGCCTGAGCACACTAGCCCGCCAAAAGCTCGGCGGATCCGATCTAAAGCATCAGTGGAGGTCAGGCAATTTCGGCGTGGCCTCAACCTGGCTCGGAAACGACGGCAAACCGGTTGTCACCGTGCGCCCGCGCGTTCCCGCCATGGCCGCCGACCGAAAAGCTCAAAATTAGCTGTAACCACGGTGTTTCTAGCTAGGGTTGTGGAGGAAAAAGGTTCCCTATCCTCTCTAGCTCTGGTGTGCGCAAAATGAACAACTTTAACCGAGAATTAAGCGTTAATTTCAACAGTTCTTACCCGCGGGTAGGTTTTCCTCGTCCGAGGGAAAAACTTGAAATTCCCAAGCTACGTTGCACGGCTTGGGCTGAAACTCGGGGGAGAGCAGCGTGACATCCCGGCGCGTCTCGGAGGGTGCTTGCTCGGCCGTGAAAAGCCTCGGTATGAGCTGTCCACAGTGACCCGAGTTGCCCTTTCGCCGGTGAGCGTTAGTACCTCACGTTGATCGTTGATTTGGGCGCCCCACGATCCAGAAACGACGGGGCCGAGCTGTGGAGGATCTTGTGCATTCGATTGCGATCCCTTTTTGTGTGGACGGCTCGAGCAGAAGAGGGTGCGAGCTGGTGGACAAACGTGGGAAACGGAGGCGTCGCCGGCGGTTGTTTTTCGGGCGCGGAAGCAAAAGGAGGCCACGGTACGAGTGAGAGGCTTCGTGTTTGCTTCGGTGGGAGGGATAAGCGCCGGATGAACCGCTTCTGGCGCCCGCGCGTGGGGGGGCAGCTCGAGCAGGAGGTGGCGGTGGCTGCCGCCTCGGTGGCACCGAGAGCTCGGTCTAACCTGAGAGCAAAGACTTATGTGCTAAGTTTTTCCCTCCTCTTCTATGACAATTGGGCCCCACCAAGTTTCTTGCTCAAATATCTCCAGATTTTTGGCACCTTGCAAACTTCACTCATATGGAGCTCAAATTCATAAGCCAATTGATAATTTGAAAAGTTGTGCCTCAGTTTCAAATTTAAATTCAAATTTGGAGGGAATTCACAAGTCCCTTTGATATTCATATCAAAGCACCTCCAAATTTGCTCCAAATTTGCCCCCTCTACAATTTTAACCTGGGGAGTTTGAATATGCCCTCTGATCTATGAGTTGGTCATTGCAAATACAACTTTTTAAACATCAGTTTGCATTTTCCTCTTTGGAGATGGCCCCTCCTCTTTTGGAAGTGACCCTCTTAATTCAAACTGAATTCAAAGTTTCTATTGCTCATGCCAAGACTTCCATGAGTAAACAAAATTTTTTTGTAAGTCCCATTTCTTGTATTCAAACTCAACTTTATTCATTTCTCAAGTTTTCTATTCACAAGTTTTGGGACTTTTACATTCCTCCCCCCTTAAAAAGAATCTCGTCCCGAGATTCATGATTAAGGACAAGGTGGAGAGGACAGTTACTCCACATATGCCTCTAACAACTCCGGATGATTGCGTTGCAAATATTCCTCGCTTTCCCATGTAGCTTCGTCGGACGTGTGATTTTTCCATAGCACTTTGAAAAATCGCAGCGTCCGATTCCTGGTTTCGCGAGTCTTTTCATCAATTATCCTGGTTGGTCGCTCAACATACGTGAGGTCCGGCTTCAAATTTTCTATGTCTCCCGTGACAATCTCCGTTGGAACTTTTAAACACTTCCGCAACTGAGATATGTGGAAGACGTTATGAACTCCGACTAAGGTTGCCGGCAGCTCCAAACGGTATGCCATGGGTCAACGCCTTTCAATGATGGCGAAGGGACCGATAAAACGCGGAGCTAGTTTCCCTTTCACTCCGAATCGGTGAATGCCCTTCATAGGAGATACGCGGAGGTAGACGTGGTCCCCAACATGGAAATCCAGAGGACGACGTCTCTTATCCGCATAGCTCTTTTGTCTGGACTGAGCGGCTTTAAGATTTTCCTGAATAAGCCTCACCCGCTCTTCTACTTCATTTACGAGATCAATCCCGTAAATAACTCTCTCGCCGGATTCACACCAGTTCAGTGGTGTGCGGCACTTCCGGCCGTAGAGAGCTTCATAAGGCGCCATTCTGATACTTGATTGATACCCGTTGTTATATGAGAACTCCGCCAACGGTAAGTGATCATCCCAGCTCTTACCGTGGTGGATGACACATGCTCTCAGCATATCTTCAAGTATTTGATTCACCCTCTCAGTTTGTCCATCGGTTTGAGGGTGATACGCGGAGCTTCGAATCAATTTAGTTCCCAAGGATGTGTATAGCTGTTCCCAGAAACGGGACACGAACAGCGATCCTCTGTCGGAGACAATGGTTCGGGGAACTCCATGCAAGCATAAGATTCGTGCTATGTACAACTCCGCATACTGCTTGGCGCTGTAGTTGGTATGTACCGGAATGAAACGTGCCGATTTGGTTAACCGATCAACGATTACCCAAATCGAGTCATGGTGGTGGGAGGTCATCGGCAACCCAATGATGAAATCCATACTCAAGTCTTCCCACTTCCATGCCGGTATTTGTAGCGGTTGCAGCAAGCCCGACTTCTTCACATGGTCAGCCTTAACTCTTCGACACGTATCACATTCTGAAACGTATTTTGCAACTTCACGTTTCATACGTGTCCACCAAAACTTCTTCCGGAGGTCTTGGTACATTTTATTGCTGCCAGGATGAATTGAAAATTTGGATAAGTGAGCCTCATCCAAAATTTTCTTCCGCAGCCTCATATCACGGGGTACGACTATCCGGTCCTTGAACCACAAGGTATCTTCATCATCCAACCGGAAACATTTCATCTCCCCGTTTTTCAACCTCCTTTTGATATGAGTCATGCCCTTGTCTTTCTTTTGAGCTTTCATAACCTCCTCTCTTATTGTGGGTATGAGAGCTAGATTATGTAAAGCTCCATATGGAACCAAGTAGAGACTTGGTTCTTCCTCTTCTATTGGCGTAATGGTCAGATTATGAATATGAGACTTCCGGCTGAGTGCATCAGCAACCACATTTGCCTTGCACGGATGATAATGAATTTCAATCTCATAGTCCTTGATCAGCTCCAACCATCGCCGTTGCCGCACATTCAACTCCTTTTGAGTGAATATGTACTTCAAGCTTTTGTGGTCGGTGTAGAGATGAACCAGATTTCCCAATAGGTAATGTCTCCACATTTTCAAAGCTAGTACCACGGCAGCAAGCTCGAGATCATGAGTTGGATAATGTTGCTCATGATTCCGTAATTGCCGTGATCCATATGCGACCACACGTCCTCCTTGCATGAGTACACAACCAAGCCCGACGCCGGATGCATCACAATAAACATCAAAAGGCTTGGTTGTATCCGGTTGAGCTAGAACCGGGGCTGTTGTGAGGTGTTTCACCAACGCTTGAAAAGCTTCCTCACATGGCTTGCTCCAATCATACTTGATGCCTTTCTTCAGTAGCTCCGTCATAGGTTTGGAGATTTTTGAGAAGCTCGGGATGAACCTCCGGTAATATCCCGCCAAACCCAAGAAGCTACGAACTTCATGAACTGATGTTGGAGACTTCCATTTCAGCACTTGTTCAATCTTGCTTGGATCAACAGCAATGCCTTCTGCTGAAATAATGTGCCCAAGAAATGACACTTGGTTGATCCAGAATTCACATTTGCTAAACTTTGCATAGAGCTTGTGATCTCTCAGTCGTTGGAGCACAATATGCAAATGTTTAGCGTGTTCCTCTTCAGATTTGGAGTAGACCAAGATGTCGTCGATGAAGACCACGACGAACTGATCCAGCTCCGGCATGAACAACGAGTTCATAAGATACATAAAGTGGGCCGGAGCATTGGTCAACCCAAATGACATGACAAGATACTCATAGAGTCCATATCTTGTCGAGAATGCTGTTTTCGGGACATCTTCCGTGCGGATCTTGATTTGATGATATCCCGACCTTAAGTCCATCTTAGAGAAGACTTTAGCACCCACTAGCTGATCGAAGAGGATATCAATTCTTGGTAGTGGATACTTGTTCTTTATGGTCACAGCATTCAAAGGACGATAGTCGACGCATAGCCTCAGCGTCTCATCCTTCTTCTTCACAAACAAGGCTGAGCATCCCCATGGTGATGAACTTGGACGAATAAACCCCTTGTCCATCAGATCTTTGAGTTGCTCCTTCAATTCCGCTAATTCATTCGGAGCCATTTTGTATGGTCTCCGAGAGATTGGCGTGGTTCCCGGTATCAACTCTATTTTGAACTCCACCTCACGCTCAGGTGGTAGGCCTGGAAGATCTTCGGGAAACACGTCAGGATATTCACGGACTACCGGAATGTCTTCTAATTTGCAAGCCTCGGCATTACGTACTTCCGGGTCTTTGGAAACCGCTTCGCCGAGATACAATGTTTGACGTCCGTGAAGTGGAGAGTCCAAGTGAACACTCCTGTTCTCGATGTCCAGAACAGCCTTATGGAAGGTCAACCATGATATTCACAATATGGCATTGATTCCCTGGTCTTCGAGAATGATGAGGGTGGTAGGATAAATTTTTCCACCCAAGCAAAGTGGTGCTCGAGAGACGACTTCATTAGTTGATATGTCTCCACCTGGCGAATGAATAAGGTAAGAACCTTTTGTGACAGTTGTGGAGATCTGATCCCGGATCACCGTTGCCCTGCTAATGAAGTTATATGTCGCACCAGAGTCGAATAAAATGACAACCGGCTTGTCATTTAAGGTGAACCTGCCAGCAAGAACAGGTCCTCCCTTTAGCAGATCATCGACTGACACATAATTGACTGTTCCCACTTTGGACATAGCTTTTCTTGGCTGTCCAAGATCACTCTGTGGAACTGGACCCGCCGACACATTGTTGCTGCTCGGTCCAGTAGCTTCATTGACATTGTGAAGTGGGACAGCACTTGGTTTAGCTGAGAAATCACCTTGTTCATCTTCAACCTCTTGAGGGTAATAATATTCTAGTGCACCTTGTTGATACTGAGGTGCATAAGAAACAAGTTGCGGCTGCGGTAGAGGTGAATAAGTCCTCTGTGGAGTAGAAGAGTCGTCACACTCCCAGAATGATTGCACCTCTTGTGGAATCTCTCGACCGGAAGGTGAACGGATTACCAACCGATACTTCTGAGGTAGACGGTTGTCTTCATCTTGTGATGAGTCCCTCTCCCTCTTTTATTTGAGGTAGAGGTTGGAATAATATTCTTGAGCGATAGCACAGCTCACGAACTCATCAAAATTCTCTTGGCTAACTTGAGCCAATTCACATCGCAGCCTAGCGGTCAGCCCTCGATAAAAATGATAACCCTTCATGGCTGGTGATTTCACATAGTCAGGGACATATTGAGCTAAGCGATTGAATTCCTTTGCATACTCAATAACACTCATGTCCCCTTGCTTCAGACTCCAGAACTCATCCAGACTGGTTTGCATTATGCCCGCAGGGATGAAACGAGCACGAAATGCAGCCTGGAACTCCGCCCATGTGACACGATGCCCTACTGGTTGGACAGCAAGGTACTCTGCCCACCATGCTCCAGCAAAGCCGTGAAGCTGCTGAGCGGCATATAGAGTCTTTGAGAATTCATCACATTGGATCAACCCAAGCTTGGACTCAAGGACACGTAACCAGTGATTTGCTTCACAATGGTCAGCCGCCTCGGAGAATACCGGCGGTTGTGTCGCCAAGAAATCCAGATACGTGCTCGAGGTTGGCATGTGATGTTGAGCTTCTCGATCTATGCCTTGCTGAACTAGAGTTTGGAGAGTTTCATTCATCTTCGCCATAATTTCAGCCAATCCGGTTGGCGATGGCTCTTGTGATGAAGTCGAGTCATTCCCACCTCGACTTGAACCTCCAAGCTCCATTTGAGAATGTGTACGTACCATACTGCACGAAACAAAATTTTGAGTCAATCAAAATTCTATCTCGGTAGTAAGTAAAGATAAGTAAAACATGAACATGTCATGAACTTTATGAAAGCATAACCACATTCATGTTTAAACAACTCTTATGTACGCTAAGCTAATCAGCGGGACTACCCTGACCAGCTCTCACAAACTCCAAATTTACTCAAGTTATCAACAGATTCTTGACTTGAGTTCAATACCAAAGTTTTAGTAAACTTCAGTAGCTTTCCAACAAGTGCGTATAGGCTTCTTAAAGATTTTTCTACAGGAAGCTATGGCTTAAAAACAGAAAGGTCCAGAGAGGTTGTTGCTACTGTCCTGGGTTTGAACAGTTTGCCTTCAACTGGACTTTTCACCAACTTAAAGTGTGATTCTGCTCTGGAGGCCTACAAGGAAATTGTAGAGCACTTGAAAATCTTTCCAGAACTGTATCATACACCTTATTTGGTCAAATCCACTCAGAGTTATGCTCTGTTAAAGTCCAGCAAAAATTTCTGCCAGAAACAGAGCACTCGGTTTTTGAAAACTTTGACACCTAGTTATACTCTCTTTTGAATCTTAGCTCAAAATAAGAGTTCAATAACTAATATTTGTTTCAAACTTCCATTTTTAGTTGAAAGTTAGCTCATGAATTATTTCTTAATAGGGACGAGGTTATTAAGTGTAGTACGATGTCGATGCACCGTAAGAACATGTCGGTACTACGTTGCCTCACCAAAAGAAAATCCTAAACCGGATTATACCTGCATATCCATTTTATCAGTGGCCCTAATACGGTCTCTCGCACACGTGTACTACACGGGATAAGTACGTGGTTAGTACCTGCAGAAAAACACTCAATAATGGTGCACTCAAAGGTTTGTTTCATTTCAGGCAGTTCCATATTTAAAAGTAAATACAAACGCCCGTATCATTGCCATACGGCCGTCCTTGAGTTAAGTCACGTCTCAAGGTACATGATCGTGTTTCAACACCACATGACGGGGAACCCGAGTATGTCATGAACGGGTCGTCACGGTTGGGAATGTTATCAACCCAACGGATACCACCTACTGCCCTGCAGGGCACGCCGATGGCAAGCGCTGCGTATGTCCTCCTGGGCTACTTCTAGACGAACACACTATCGCGTTACTAACCACACGATGAGGTCTCCACTTACTTGCCTAATGCATGCTAGGGATCAGGGTTTCATATGAACTCAGGAACATGAAGAGTCCAAGAGTTTCATATTAACATCTCACACTAAGCTGTGAGATCTAACCCTGAACCACTTTCCTCGTCAGGGGAGCTAACCGAAATTGAACCGCTTTCGGTGGCGTTCCTTACCATTCTTACCTGAACGTAGGTGCGTCGTTACATAATGAAAATTCAGAATCAAAACACATATGTTAGTCTTGCCACTTTATGTAACTATACTGCTATAGTC
Source organism: Neostapfia colusana (assembly GCA_030760725.1). Classification (NCBI taxonomy): domain Eukaryota; kingdom Viridiplantae; phylum Streptophyta; class Magnoliopsida; order Poales; family Poaceae; genus Neostapfia; species Neostapfia colusana. The sequence goes on along the minus strand of JASWHV010000024.1, from coordinate 1,144,631 downwards.
CTTATGTGGGCCTAATATCGTTTCCTCACCGTATCCTATGTTTTTGTCGCAATACCATCCTTATTCCGTGCGCTATTACCAATGCGGCTCTGATACCACGCTGAGGGGGCCCGACCCCGATCACAGGGCCGTGCCGCCTTGCCCGGGGATCGCATTGGGTGGTGCCGTGTTATGCGGCACCGAACAGCACACATATAAGGAACACAGTATTACGTAAATCAAAAGCGGAAGCTTACAACTGTTCTTTGTAAATAATTTACATAAAATAGCTACAGCGGAAGTCTATAACCAGTTCACGTTGAATAACTACGAAGCACTCAAGAAGAGGTCCAGGCCGCGGACTCCTCTCGCTAGCAACACGAAGACACGGCAGGGGCTAGGTTCTCCGAATTTGACATGACTTGGAAGTTCCCGAGTCTCACCGGACAACCTTCTTTATAGCGTCGAGGTTTACCTGCAAAACCACTTATATAGCAAGAGTGAGCACAAAGGCTCAGCAAGACTTAACCGTCTCTCCTAAGACATGAAACTCTAGATGAAAGTAACCTAAGACCTAAGCCTGTCATTTGCGAAAAGACTCGCCTACGAGTTCATCCTTAACTTTCAAATTTTAGCCATATTAATAATGACCTTGCGATCAGCAACATTGGAACTCCACAATCAAACAAGAAACGCTTCATTCCAATGTTACTTGCCCCAAGGTAGAAAATAACTTTAGTTAGCTCTATCTCTACTTCAAACATGGTTTTCATGCAACTTAACATCATCATAGCAGCAATTATACTTTTGCAAACTGTTTCCACACAAGTTGATTAACTACGTCACAACATGGGAGCAAGCGGTACTCAATAACCGCGAGGGACGGTGATTCGAATCAAACACTACCCGGATAACTCGACACATACGCCCGCCTCTGAAGACCCAACTCTGGCGTCCTTCATTACGTCGTATGTGGCAACCTTTCTCAGGACACTAGACTGTAGAACCGGTCGCGCCGTCTCGGGCTCATAGGTCTAACGAGACGATGTGGTATGCCTCTACAATCCAGTGAACCTGGTACATCGGTTTCCTGGTTCCCATATATCAGTAAGCATCTGGTACACAACTCAATACTTGCTCCTGGACGCGGCATACGCATCGGTCCTTAACCGACACAGGCAGAGCTACTCGACCAAGACCTCGTCTTATCGCAGCCTAACCCCTCTGCCCGGTCTCATCTTTAGAAATGTAAACTTTAGTTTGCTTCCTTTCCCAACCACACTTATGATATTCTAAACTATAGCTCGCGAGTAGTTTCCAACTACTCGTCTTCTACCGGATGCCCTAGTCTATTTAGCATTGCCCTATTCTACAGCGATGACACATTTCTACCCTTGACCTCAGGGTTCATGTTTGGTTATGCAAGTGGAGTATCACACATCCTTGACCTAATGCACATACAAACCTTGACCAATAGTAGTGAACAAAGGGAAAACTTTAAAAACAACTTAAGTGCAAACCGGGGCTTGCCTTGGTTTTGCAGGTGACTAAAGTCAGTTGAGAGAAAGTCAGTTTCTGATGTATTGAAGTTCACTCCTGCCCTTCTTGTTCCTTGATCCAAGTTCACCTCTTCCTTCTTCACTTTCCACGTTTAATCACTACTCGTTAGGAACATGCATATCTTTAATCGTAAAACTTTTTACTAACAAATGCTACAGACAAGTTTAAAACTGGAACTTTGTTTAAGAATTTAAAATGACACTGGGGGTGGTGGTTTGGATGTGTGTCTAAGCACTATCCTCAAGTGAGAAGTGAGGTTCATCACTTGGGTGGTGATCACCTAATGAGGTTGAACAGGACATAATGATCCAGGGCTCCAATGGAGCTGGGAATTTTCACTTGTCACAAGAAAGTCCTCTGGACCAAAATTCAGAACATTTCTCTAAGTGGATCACCCAGAACAATTCCCTAAGCATTTAAGCATAAAGGAATTAATTCTGATTAAACTTGCACTTTCATGCAAATCTAAGTGAACCATAATTTCCTACATAGCTCAGAGAGTATGCCTAAATTTTCCTAGGATTTTTGGAGCTAAGTAATGGCTAGAACTGAATTTCCAAGTTTTGGAAATTCTCTGAAAATGTTTCTGTATTCATTTGAATACAGAAACTTGGAATTAGAATTACCTTAACTAAATCAACTCCAAATGAGCCGAAACTTTTACAGGAGTCTCCTAATATCCTATAGAATATCCTGGCAAAATTTGGGAATTTTTGGATGAACCAAACTCCCTCTAAAATTCTTTTTCTGAAAAGATTTAAAGAATTTTCCAGAATTTTCTATTGGTTTTCATGCAAATTGGGTTGTACATTTGAATAGAGCATTTCATCCTGAATCCAACCCAATTTGAATCACTAAATTTGGAGCTCTCTAGCAAAAGTTATGCAGATCCAAAGTTTGAACCAAATCTGGAATTCAAATTAATTCGGGAAAAGTTCAAACTCTGCCTGTGGGCCACAGGGCCACGTGTCGACCGCTGAAACACGAGCCACACGGGGCCACAGACCTTTTCCCGCGCCACCACACCGGATCCGGGGCCGCAGCGGATCGAAGATTTAAAATATCGCCGCTGACAGGTGGGACCGGCCGGTCGTCTTCAACCTTGGCCCGTCCCCTTTTTCCCGCGACGCCCCCTCGCCGGAGACTCGTCGGAGCTCGCCGGAGTCGGATTCCCGGCCGTCTCCCGGCTCGGTACTCGCCGCCTGGGGGTTTTCAGGGTCGGGGAACATGTCTACGGGGTTGGCTCGGGCGGCCGGTGGCCGGAAGTAGGCCGGCGACGAGCCGCGGCCTTCGGTGATGATTGGCACCGTCGCCTGAGCACACTAGCCCGCCAAAAGCTCGGCGGATCCGCTCTAAAGCATCAGTGGAGGTCAGGCTATCTCGGCGTGGCCTCAACCTGGCTCGGAAACGACGGCAAACCAGTTGTCACGGTGCGCCCGCGCGTTCCCGCCATGGCCGCCGACCGAAAAGCTCAAAATTAGCTGTAACCACGGTGTTTCTAGCTAGGGTTGTGGAGTAAAAAGGTTCCCTATCCTATCTAGCTCTGGTGTGCGCAAAATGAACAACTTTAACCGAGAATTAAGCGTTAATTTCAACAGTTCTTACCTGCGGGTAGGTTTTCCTCGTCCGAGGGAAAAACTTGAAATTCCCAAGCTACGTTGCACGGCTTGGGCTGAAACTCGGGGGAGAGCAGCGTGACATCCCGGCGCGTCTCGGAGGGTGCTTGCTCGGCCGTGAAAAGCCTCAGTATGAGCTGTCCACGGTGACCCGAGTTGCCCTTTCGCCGGTGAGCGTTAGTACCTCACGTTGATCGTTGATTTGGGCGCCCCACGAGCCAGGAACGACGGGGCCGAGCTGTGGAGGATCTTGTGCATTCGATTGCGCTCCCTTTTTGTGTGGACGGCTCGAGCAGAAGAGGGCGCGAGCTGGTGGACAAACGTGGGAAACGGAGGCGTCGCCGGCGGTTGTTTTTCGGGCGCGGAAGCAAAAGGAGGCCACGGTACGAGTGAGAGGCTTCGTGTTTGCTTCAGTGGGAGGGATAAGCGCCGGATGAACCGCTTCTGGCGCCCGCGCGTGGGGGGGCAGCTCGAGCAGGAGGTGGCGGTGGCTGCCGCCTCGGTGGCACCGAGAGCTCGGTCTAACCCGAGAGCAAAGACTTATGTGCTAAGTTTTTCCCTCCTCTTCTATGACAATTGGGCCCCACCAAGTTTCTTGCTCAAATATCTCCAGATTTTTGGCACCTTGCAAACTTCACTCATATGGAGCTCAAATTCATAAGCCAATTGATAATTTGAAAAGTTGTGCCTCAGTTTCAAATTTAAATTCAAATTTGGAGGGAATTCACAAGTCCCTTTGATATTCATATCAAAGCACCTCCAAATTTGCTCCAAATTTGCCCCCTCTACAATTTTAACCTGGGGAGTTTGAATATGCCCTCTGATCTATGAGTTGGTCATTGCAAATACAACTTTTTAAACATCAGTTTGCATTTTCCTCTTTGGAGATGGCCCCTCCTCTTTTGGAAGTGACCCTCTTAATTCAAACTGAATTCAAAGTTTTTATCGCTCATGCCAAGACTTCCATGAGTAAACAAAAGTTTTTTTGTAAGTCCCATTTCTTGTATTCAAACTCAACTTTATTCATAGCTCAAGTTTTCTATTCACAAGTTTTGGGACTTTTACATGGTCTTGCCTCGCTCCTTCCTACAAATCTCTTCGTTTACGATGCGGTCACGGACATAGTAGAGAATTTGGCACGGTTCAGAGAGCACTTGTGTATGTGATGCAAGTGAACGTGTACGAAAAAGCTGTCATAAAGTTTCGTTCTCGCTGATAGGAAAGGAGAGAAAAACAAAGCAATGCCAAGAGTTCCGTCAATCTTCTGTTCATCGATAGACGAATTTGATGTAAATTTAGTGAGTGATTATTCCAGTGGCATCCTGCTCTCGAGAGGGTGTGGTCCTTGAGCGAACTAGCCATGTGCTGTGTTGCCCCAACGCTGGGGCATTTGGTGAGGAGCTACGGTCCGGTGGTTGACAAGCCACTGATCGGAGGCTCCCGGACCACCTTTTCAAGCCAGATAGCGAGCGATCACTCAGCAATGATACCGCCGGCCGGGAATAAGCATTTTAGCATTTTTCCACTTATCCAATTCCTTTCAAGAGTATTAGAGAGAGAGCTATTCTTAGGTCTGTTCCTGAAGTCCACTTTTTTTAGTCAGAAGTTCACTTTAGCTAAGCCAGTTCCCCTCCGGGTTACGCCAAGTAAGAAATACGACTGAATACTTTTAGGGTGTTCGAGGGGTATAATTTGAAAGAAGGGAGTCTTTTTCTGTCTTGAGGGTTTTATTTTAAATCAAAATCGAAATGCCTCAACTTGATAAATTGACTTATTTCTCACAATTCTTCTGGTTATGCCTTCTCCTCTTTAAAGCTGAATGGATGACTGAATCTGTCGAAGCATCATACGATATTCGGATTAGTGTAATGCGAAAGCGAAACGACGTCGGCTCCATACCGGGTGGTAATACACAAATGGTATGGGAATCATAAACTTTGAACTACTGGATTTCCAATCCGTGTCATCGCCTTATGAGCAGTCAAAATATACGTTTTGCTTACTGTCAGGGCTTGGTACTCTCGAGTGGATGGAGTTGATTGAAAGACGGAAGCAAGGCCGCATCACTTCATGATCATGGCTCATCTTCCTAGAACACCACAACAAATCTCCCTACCAGCTGCACCGGGACCCTTGTGGATAGTTTATCGGGTTTGCAGTAGACGACCCACCAAGAGCCAGCCTCCCTACAGAAAGAAAGCCACTTTGGATTGCCCCCATCAAAGATAGGAAAATCTGAAAAAAGGACAAAGGAGAAGACGCTCTTCGACTTTCTTTCTTCCTCCCGGTGCTCCCCTTTATTTGAATACTCACCTACGGCTTTGATTGTTATTACTTTTGCAGGAGCTATGATGTCTTCTCACGAGCGAGCGGGAGTTTCCTCTGCAGTTTCGAAAGATTCCTCCGCATGACGATGGTCCTGGCTGACCTCTCGAGCATCCATCTGTATTAACTTTCGAGGTCTCCTTCCCTCAGATTCGATTGCTGTCTCCACATTTCTTCGCCAAAAGGCTTGAATTCTTCCCATCGTACACTACATCCGATGCTTTAAGTTCAACTGGAAATGAAGAAGTATACCTGGGTTGACCTGCCTGTCGTAACTACCAGCTTTCCAAGGAATCCCGTCGTTCTTCTTTACAAAAAGACTATTGCATGCACCTGCATATGCAGCTAATTCTTTTAAGGGATTAAGATGGGCTTCGGATTACCGAAATTGGATTTCCCCCATAGGGAACCTTGTACTTGTCAACAATCTCAAACTCTACCCAGAAATGCTTGCCCTCTTCTTTTTGACCCATTTTGCCTTTCTAGGTTGGTGGCATCGAAACCAAAAATTAATCTCGCAGATACATATAATTCAGAAGAATAAGTGAGTGATTCATACACAGCATCCCTTTCTTTTATCGAGGGTTCTAGCAATTGATATCCTTTCTCAAATAATTGAAATGCAATTTCGTGATCTGGATCTTTAATTGTTGGAAACTTATCAAGTTCTTCTGCCAAGCCTTGATTAATGAACCTACAAAATCCCTCGAATTGGATCTGACTAAATCCGGGTATTCCGTTTCTTTCATAACGGATTATCTACTATTCGATTTTCTATTCCAGCCACAGGTTCCCCAGTGGTACATCCGGGGTCGGTTCAATCAGTGCCTCGGCATCCGTTAAAGGGTACCTTTATCCCGTTAAAAGGTTTTGGCTTTAGAAGAAAGGGTGGACCTTGATCAATCTGATCACAAAGTGAGTTTTGGAAATGGTTCAGTTCTAGAGCCAAAGATCGTATTTCTCGAACGAGCACTCGAAAAGATTCTTGAGGATCCTCGTGATTGTAGTGATTTTGAGAGTGACCGTTAGGGCGACCACTTGTACTTCTAGATGCGGTTAGGCACTCTTCAAATAGGAATCCATTTCCTAGCTGGCTTTCGTGCTTTGGTGAGTCGTCCGACCCTCTCCCCCCCCTAACCGCCTATCTACTCGTATTACCATGGTCTTCCGAATAGGATATGTCCCTATGGTCGAGTGGCTTTTCGCTCGTTCTAAACAGGTATTTCACTCGCTTTTATACTCATCTAGTAAACACCACTCGCTCCTATCGGACCTTCATTCCTGGTATGGCCGACTTCAGTATGGCTATCTCTAAAGATCTATCACTGCACACTTGAGAGATCTCTGTCTCCAGCCTCTAGCCAATCCTAAAAGTTCTTCTGCCTTCGATCCAGTGGTAAGCCAGACGAGAGAGCTGCGGTTACTGACTCGATCTCGATCGCCACTCCTGGATCCAATCCTAAGAGTGAATGAACTCGCTGGTAAAGAAAGAAAATACTGAAATTGCTAGGCAAAAGCAAGATCTAGACAAGAGTGAAAAGCAATCAGAATATTAATAATCTAAAAAGGCCTTTTTTAGGGTATAAATAAGCCCTACATCTACTTTCCTTGACGCCCCCTTTCCTATTTAGCTTTGCTTGCTGCCTATTCTCATAATAGGTCCCGGTTCAAGCGGCCCTCCTTTCATCATCATCTATACCAGCTGCTCAGATTCATTATTTGTATTCAGATCTATCTAGGAGCAATACCAAAGTGTTTCAAAGAAGGATTACCTTGACTTAGGTCTGCCTCCGGCCTAAATTAAATCAACCTAAGTTAAATGGAGTCTCTATCGTTCCGCTGCAAGAGTGGAAGCAGAAATTAACAGCTTGAGTCTTCTTGGCAGGTGCCTCTTGGCAGCCAAACTAGCTCAGCTGCCTTAGGAGGTCTTTAGCAAGTCGGACTCTTCTGGAAGGGCTTGTCTTGTCCTCCCGTCGGTTGCATCGCTCGTGCTCCCTATCGAGGGATCACTCGCTCTTCTCCCTCTGGTCAGAGCTCAAGGAAAAGCAAATTCTAAAGATTTTGGAATAAAAGCTAGACGACTCAGCCCTCTTCTCATCTCAAAGCTCGACCTCTGCCACTACTACTGCTTCCCTAGCCAAGCCATACTTCTCATTCTTTGCTTAACTAAATAGAATCCTAAAACAATCTTATTCGAGCACACACGGGACCCGCTGCAATGAAATTCACACAGAAGTTCTCTTTCCATTCCAACTAAACGATGTTCCAATGCAGTAGGGTTGCCGTTTCCTCCGCCCCGGGGGGGGGGGGGGAAGGTTTCCTTCAATAGATAGGAATGAGTGTTCGTTATAGGGGATAGGATCCATCTGCTCTCTCTCTCTCTCTCTCTATTTTCTTTGATGCAATTTAGAGAGAAAGAGCAGTGCGAACTAAAAAAAAAGATAAGTGGGGTAGGTTTTCCTATACGAGGAATTACTCACCCAGACTGGAAAAAACTAGGGATGCGGGAAGCCATTGGAAAAAGATATGTGAATCCGCTGTAGCGCCGGTCCCTACAGACCAGAAACCCGTTTCTGGTCTGGTGATAGTAGCATATTGGGGAGCACTATGATAGAGGTGGGGATCGTTCATTGGTGTACCAACACTGAACTAGGCCAAAGAAGATCAATATGACCACTCCTGCAACTCAATCTATTTTCCTCTTTTCATCGGCTTAAAAGATCTATCCAAGGATTCCCATAGCCCACTTTTCATCATCGACCACCTCTTTATCTTACGGCTAGTTCCTTGAGATTCGGGAAAGTTTTCCATTAGATTAGGGGAAGGGAGCTAGAACGCAAACTGAGGAAGGCAGAAAGAAGGACAGCAACCGCATTAGCTCCTTTGGCCCCTCCTCTTACTCTGAAGTCTCCTTTTTGTCCGAAGCATTCTCCTCATTCTATTCCATCCAACGCGCTGTGCCCCGACCCGAGTCCCCACGTCCGCTTTTATCCGCCCGCAACCTGGCCAACACAACATTAGGGCCGTCCCCCCCCCCCCCCCCATTCTATGCTGACCCGGGGCTCGCTTTTTGGGAAGCCCGTTCCCACCGCGCTCACGGCCCGGCTGGCACTAGCTATTTCCCGTTTAAAGCATTTGGATACTAATAAGATTGGATTTCATTCCACTTTCCTATTTCTCAACAACAACTTCTGTCATCAGCTATTTCCGGCTATAACGCAGGAGTCGTGGCGGTTGTATGCCACAAGGTCCCTATAGACAAGGGGACAAGTGAATCATCGCTTTTGGGCGCAGGTAGCCCTCTACCATCCATCCCTCTGGATTCTATTGGCTTCGACTTGTTATTTATGCAATGCAAGATCGAGTATCCAACTAAAGTTCTTGGGCTAGTTCACCCTATTAGAAAGTTGGTCCAGGACATCAACAGGCTATTCTCGAGGCAGCCCCGCACTTAAAGTTGTTTGTGTTTGTTTCATCGACAGCTTGGGTGTTGCTGGATAATAGGATAGGGGATTCAATGAAAAGGATGAAATGAAGAGTATACCCACGTCAACTTCTGCTCCTAACATATACAAATGGGTACTGCACCGTTACGTAAAAATGAACTCCTTTTATAGTGGGCCTATGTCTTGTATCCGTTACTTGGTCGTTCAAATCACACAACCCATACCTAACTCCTGTTTAGAAACCTGTGCGTCATATAGGGGTATTTTCTGGACTTTTAAGAAAATAAAGGAACCAAGGAACCCTAGAATTTTATTTGCATAAGGTATGTTACGCCATACAATCTAAATAAAAAAGGGCTTCACTCACGCGATATTGCTGGATCGGGCTTTCGCCCATTGTCCAAGATTCCCCACTGCTGCCCCCCGTGGGAGTCCGGGCCGTGTCATTCGTCTTCAGTGCTCTCCGAACCGTGACCGAAGAGAATCCTTTGATATCCGTCTTGCCTTCTCAGTCCTCCTTAGAATCTCATCCTTTAATACTTTGTACTTTAGTACTAAATAAAGGAACATATAGAACTTAGCACCCCTCCGGGCGAGGGCTCTGCTCACTCTATCCCACCTCCCGGGTGGTATGGAAATCGATAAACTTTTCTTGGGGTATTTCTGTTTCCAGAGTAGGATCCACAGCTCAAATTAAAGCCATGAAACTTATTTTTCTCTACCACCCAGGTAGCAGATACAGAGCTCTTCAGATGCTTAAGTGGTTAGGTTTGAATCCTGCAACGGAGCTTCCAAACTTTCCGGAGGTGCAGGTGGTGATGATCACCCCGGGGTATGCGCTAGCGCCCTTGATGGGCACTCCAGGACCCGCCTACGCTCGTGAAAACCCAGGTCTTGACTTCTACTTTCTTGACCATGAATTACCCTAACGAGTGCTACGAGTGAATGCGTAGCTTTGTCTTCTCTTATTCAATTTCGAGTTAGAGGTTAGAGGGAAAGAGAACTCCCCCAGAGCAGCCATTCTCTTAAGAAGAGCTATTATCCCATTTGGCTCGGGGGGGGGGGGGGGGGGATATAGCTCAGTTGGTAGAGCTCCGCTCTTGCAATTGGGTCTCTCATAATAATGAACTGAATGTAGTCCCTCTTCTTAGAATCTCGCCCCCCCTGAGAATGACCGTAGTGAATGCTTCTGGTTCGTTGGCTCCGACTTGAACCCATCCACAAAACAAAAGTAGTAGTGAGTATTTCAACCCGAATTTAGGTTTGAAATAAATTTACAAGAAATTCAGCCACTACCAATCCCAGAGGATTTGCTTTTGAAAAGCAGGCTTTTTCTAGATGGGAGGATTGTAGCATATGAACTGATCTTTTCTTTGCCGAAGCTAGCCACTATCTTCGTAGAAAAAAATAAAAGCTGCTGCTGGACAGGACGTAAAGATGGAACGCTGAAATCAGGAGATGAAGTAGCTGTTGGTCTTGCCTAAATTCAGTATTCTAAGTTGGCGAAAAATATGCAGCCCACACGTAGTCAAGACAAGTAACGTAAAAGACAGAATGAGAAAAATCAATTGCAATTGGCTCGTATAGACCCACCTGCTGCCGTGCCACGGGGCACGACCATGGAAGTAATGAAAAAGAAGAAGCATTCAGAATGGAGGAAATGGGATTCGAAATGGCCGCACCCAAAAAGTCACATTACCCTTACCGCGGACAAACAGATGTTGAGGCAGCATCTTCCCTTTCTCCATTGCAATTGGTGCAGTTTCTACTCTCAGGGGGATCTTTTACCACCTAAGAAGGTGTGGGTACTTTTTTCCCGGCATTCCATCCAGCAGCATCTCCTTCAACCACGCGAGGACAAAACTGATGTTAGCTACATTCGAGCGTTCACCGCCCAGGCACTCTGGCATTAGAGCTACTTACAAAGGACTTCAAAGCATTTAGGACTGGCCTGGAAAAAAGGATGTGAACTCATACACTGCCTCAGGAAATCACCACCGAGGTGTATGATCCCTGAGTGAGGAGGCTATATGCTTTGAGTGGAATGGACAAGACGGCACTGGATTGTGGGTTTCTCGTGAAGTGTTCTTCCTTCCTACAGCTGATAGGGCAAAATCATTGTTTTGACGATCCCTATGTAGAAAGCCCTTTTTCTATGTACTTACTTTTCCGGCTATGCGAGAGAGATACTTTTGAATTGGTCTATAGGCACAATTTAGCAAGTAACATGGTTGCTGGAAGTCAGTCAAGTTAGAATAGAACTCGAAAGTCGTCTCAAAGCTCTGACTCTCGAGAGAAAGTCTTGCCTTTGGCGGGCCTATTCCAGTGAACTTGACTACCATTGGAAATGTCGGTGCCGTATTTTCTTGTCTTGTTTGGATGGTTTCCGATAGCCGCCAAAGTGCCCTATGTCTCGCGAAGAACCTGGGTGGAAGTCCCTTTTCTTCACATTAGGTGTCAAATGTATCCTGAAAGTTAGAATCCAGGAACCGACAGAGAAAGCCCAGGAGTTCATTGTTCGATTCAGACTCTTGGCGATGCAATGTTCGGCTTCCCAACCTTCCTGGATCAAGAGTTGGTAACATCTGCAACCGCCCTAAGCGTGAAAAGTTTGAAAATGTCCTGTGAGAGTTTCCGAAAGAGGAGATCACTAATTCCACTATCAATACCTACTGAAGAAGCTAGCCTCTCCTTTCACAGCCAACCCAGTTGAATACATCTGAATATAGTGAGACCTTCCAGACAGAATAGATAGAATAATAAAATTCAGGAAGACCTGTGAATTTACTACTTTGTCAACATAATACTAAGAGTTGGGGTACTATGCTAATTAGCTACTTTAGGACTCAAACCAAAAAGCCCATAGCATGGGAAACTATTGCACGAGTTATTTTCTTGCATACTCTGGTTATTTTCAAATCTCTGATTTCCCGAAAGAAGGGAAGTTACAGAAGGGGGCAGTGAAGGCTCGCCAAGTAGACAGCAAGCCCCCACCCCGTCAGTCCTGTGTTGTCGTAGCGTGCCCTACTTCAATAAGTTAAGGGATTTTTTTGTTGGATTTCACTCCACCCGCGGTTGGGGACTATCCCTTCCGTTCTCCATATACTCGAGCCATTCTGCCTGAAGGTCTGGGAGGGGGAGGCCGCCGCTGACTCTATCATTGTTAAAGAACCTCTTCCTGAATCAGTGGTATCACCTAGCGTCTTAGGTAAGTTTAAGCTCTAATACAATATTGCTAAGGGTGTGTTTTTGGCTCCCAAGTCATACATGATACAGACGGGGCGGGCCTCCTCTAAGGACCTCCTAGAGGCGCATTTCAGTCAACTCTCCATTATCTTTCTTTGGTTGAGTGGCATGTACTTCCACGGTGCCCGTTTTTCCAATTATGAAGCATGGCCCTTTGGGAGGCCTGCTACGCCAAAAGAGAGAAAAACTCCATCACTTTCCTTTCCTTTTGACATCCCCATGCCACTGCAGAGGTTTTGTACATGGATTCTTTGCGCTTTCGTTGGGCAGCGGATTCGCATATCAGGCAGAGTGGGCTCCCATATTCGTCCTCTGAGTCTTCCTCTGAGCCTTTCATACTTTTGGAGAACTTCCAGCTATCAAAGAAACTACAAACAAAAAATAAAATGAATAACCCTTCTTTGGTTTTCGTTACCAGTGACAGAGATTCTCATTGATCACACCTCGTCACCTTCCACCATACATAAACCAAACCTCTTTGCTTTCTGGCTTTTCCTTCCGGAGGCGGGGCCTTTGGCTAATTTAATTCGCTGGAGAGATAAGCCCGTGGCTCTTTCCATTGTGCAAGCAAGATTAGTTGGATTAGCCCACTTTTCCGTGGGTTATATATTCACTTATGCAGATTTCTTGATTGCCAACAAAACATTCTTTCAATGGGAAATCATAATAAAGGAGCAGTCTAATAGTCAGTCAAAAAGCACTTTCAAATGATGAACTTTCTAATGCAACCCCAGTTATTATTCGAGCGCGCTGAGGCAACTCTGAGCTAAGATCAGGGGAGGGGTAGTAGGTATGCTTCAAACCCTCCAGCACCGAAGGTCTTAAGTCTCCGCATGCCCAACACCTACCCCTACCTGTATCCTTAACAAGGGCTCGTAGGCGTAATTCGTATTCGTATTTGTTATTGGCGTACGTAATTTCATTACTACGTCTATCGCTCGTAGGAATATCTCTAAATAGGAATCGTAGTCCTCGTATGTACATCTTTCGTATTGTGATAACAGTGGGTAGCCACTCCCTTCTCAGGGAACCGTACGTGAGACTTCCATCAATAAGATCAAGCTGGAAGGTCTGTCTTTGGACTGTGATTTCGTAAGCGAATTGCAGACAGAGGATTTGCTTTTGAAAAGCAGGCTTTTCTAGATGGGAGGATTGTAGTGTGTTTTTTTCACGTATCAGTTTGTAGACTTTCTTTCCTCCGGCAGATTGAAAGTAGAAGTTCCGGTGGATCTCGTCAATCGATTACCTTCCTTATTGCGCCTGCCCCTAATTGGAGCTCTTCTTATCTATTTCTATACCGAGAATAGCTTTATTGATGGGCTGAAGACCCTTGTGGAAAACTCAAAAGTTGAAGCAATTGCTTGGACTAGAACAGGCGATGATATTAGCTGGATTTTATGTGGTCACCATTTCAAACATTATACAGAAGGTTTTTCCGTACCAGCTCCTTCTACCTATACCGCAGTTGAAGCACCTAAAGGTGAATTTGGCTTTGATAACCAAGGTCCTTCTTTGCTAAAGAGAAATGATCACTATGAGTCAGACTCGCAAGTGCATTTGTTGGCTTTCGAGCTGTAGCGGCAGCGGGGCGGGAGAGTTGGTTATTCAATTGATCCTCTGATGTTGGCCCTTCTGCATCATCCAGCAAGGCTCGGAAGTCTGAGCTATTAAGGTGCGGTTGACGGATAAGAGGCCTTCGATATGTTAAGGGAGAGAGGGGAGGATTTGGAATGGACGCCTGCGGAGGAGAAAAGGAGAAGCAGCTCCATGGGCTGGCCGGCCTTCTGTTTTGAAGAATGGAATCTTAGTTAGGAGAACAAGACCGGGGACAAAGCCTTCCAAGGGCTCAAAACGAGTCTTTGCTACAACCCAATCCATTTTCAAACAAAAGAAAAGAGCAAGTTCCCACAGGCAAGGCACATCATAGAAAATTCGAATTCTCAGATATCATATTTGGTAGGTTGTGGTATTTCATTGCTACAAACATGGGCCTTAGCCTTTGAACCAAACTTTAGGGAACGCTCAATTGCCTGACGTCTCAACTGCAATGGTGAACTCAGTGACATACACTGAAATGGATTGAAAGTATACTTGTGACTGACCCAGCCTTCGAAGGATCACCTTTCCTCTTTCCCCAAAACCATTCAAAAAATCCACTGAGCTGTCCGTTATAGTTAATACAGGTCTGAGCTCCTTCAAGCGGGCTGTAGAAATTGGTCCCAGGTAGGGGAAGACATCAGTAGCAGTGGAATTGGCCTTAGCCCTTGTTGATCCTCAAGGAAAGGAAAAAACACCACTTCGTCTATTTACGATTCCCATAAACCAGGCCGTTCTTTCTTTTATTTAGTAAGCTCAGCCGAAGAGCCCTGGACCGGCAGCACCTGCAAATGAAACATTCTCGAGAATCCATACATCCCTTATCAGTGTATGGAGAGCTATCTCTCGAGCACAGGTTGAGGTTCGTCCTCAATGGGAAAATGGAGCACCGCTCGAGATGGATCTAAATGAACCGCTCGAGATGGATCAAGCCGGTGACGGGGGAGGGGAATAGAGAATAAAGTTAGTTTGAAAAAAGCAAAGCGTTGGTAGCTTTTTTTATTTTACTGAAATGAAAGAAGCGAGGCCGCTGCCTCCCTAGGCAGTGGGAAAGAAGACTGGGTATGGGGCTTCTCTCACTTAATTTTGATTTACGAAGAGTTGAGTTGCTACCTCGGGGTGTCGGTGAAGTCCGTCGTTGAATTGAAGTGGTAGAGTGGTAAGTGGGCGTACGGTCTATGTATTTCCTATCAGTGGCATTAGTTCCTTTTCATTCTCTAGATAGATGGGCCTCAGCTCCATCTCCATCCCCTGCTCTTAGATAGAGTGAACCCCGCCCTGAAACTAGTTTAGTGCCTGAACAAGATTGCTGGCACTTATGACGAGAAAACAAACTATTTCTTCTGCAATCTTCCGAAACTAGGCTTTGCTGAGACAGAACATGTCCACCGTCTCAGAGATCGGCACTATTCCAATACCTTTCGTGTGATCTGATGAGGTACTGCTGGCTCCTTGCTTGGTGCCAGGTTAAGAGTGGAACTACGTGGCTCAAACGACAACCTTTTTCGGCAGTCGTTTCAGTATGTTAAGGATACAGATGTATCCACAATTCATTTAGAGTTACTTAATAGCCTATTTCTTATACTATATCTCTCTCCCGTGAAATTCTCGAGCCGAAAGATGGATGCATATGCTGTGTTTCCCCGGCCCCCACTGTGAAATTTAAAGGGGGCCCCGGCCCCCACTGTTAAGTAGTTTTTGTTTGTAGGTTTCTCATAGCAAACCGAGGCCCCTCACGGTACAAGGCTCGTTTGGTTGCTAAAACGTTTAAGCAACGTTATGGTATTGACTACGAAGAGACTTTCAGTCCTGTAGTCAAGGCGGCCACCGCCCTAGTGTTGCCTAACCGTTCAGCCGGAGATGTCGGATGCGAGATCTTTAGCTACTTGTATCAATTTGCCCTAATCCTCAGAGCGAAGGGATGAATGAATTCTCGAGGTCTGGTTTATTGAGGTCAGCATCACATGAAACCTTTAGCACTTCCGTTCGTGGGCCTTTGGATGGAGTATGGCTGGAAGGCCCGAGGTAGAGCACTCAATGGGCTAGGGTGGTCCCCATTTGGTTCGAAAATCGCTATTCCACCTTTTAGGTTTAAGTATCGTGAAAAGTGATACCTGTGAAGATTTACTATGATATGGACCTCCCTGAAATGTTAAACCCTTGTGTGCACCATTATTGTGTGGTCTTCTGCAGATACATTAACCACGTTAGAGCATGACGCTTAGAAATCGTTTTTGAGCGATGTTCTTAGTTCCACCATTTGACACATATATGCCAGAATACCGGCTTAGGATTTTTCTTTGGTGAGGAAACATAGTACCAAGATGAGTTCTTAATTGCATAAAAGGATATTTTCAAAGAAAAGAGTCAATTTGGAGTTTAGGATTCAATTTAGGGGTTATTGAACTATTGAACTCCTATATTGAACTAAGAGGCAATTGGGAGTGTAGATTCATTTCCAAAGACTTAGGAACAACCTCCCCTGTGTTTTGTTTATTCATATGTGTGAATGTTATGCGTATCATTTGTTCCATTCTCGCACTACTATTATATAGACTGGATGAAATAAACAAACATGTGCTGATCGTTTGAATGGTGTGAATGCAAAATGGTGCGTACATGCTCGACGCACGAGGAAGGAGGCCCAAGTCAGGGTCGTGGTGATGTGTCTCCACCCCTGGAGCAAACCACGACGCAGCAACAACCACCTCCTCCACCACCAGAACTTCCATAAAATCTCGGGGAGGTTCTCGCCACTAAACTCGGCTCGCGCGATGAGCAAACCGAGTTGCTGCGGATGCTAGCACAACAGAATGTGTCCCATCAGGAAGGACGCCAAGAAAATGGGTAATGCCAGCCCCAACAAAGTTCATATTTGGACTTCTTGGCGACCCATCCACCGGTCTTCACGGAGGCCGAAGAGCCTTTGGAGGTGGAAAGCTTTATCCGAACTCTCGAGACAAAGTTTGGTCTACTTTGGTGCACCGAACACCAGATGGCGCTGTATGCAGCGCAACAGCTTCAAGGGGAAGCCGGTACATGGTGGGCGAACAAAAAATCTCCTCATTACCAGCTGGTCATGCCGTCACTTGGACGGAGTTCCGGGAGGCGTTTCGCGCCTATCATATACCTCCCGGGGTTATGTAAAGGAAGCTTCAGGAGTTCCTGTAGCTGAAACAAGGCGAGAGGAGTGCTTATGAATACTCCAGAGCATTCAATCGGCGGGCGCAATATGCACCAGAATTTGTGGGGACGGACGAACAGAAGTGAAACACATTCTTCCAGGGCCTGAATTAAAAAAATGAAGGTCCATCTCTCCCAAAGCAACAACGGAACATTCAACGACCTTGTCAATGCCGCGATTGTACAAGAAGATGCTCAGCGCGAGCACGGTTCTGATAAGAGGAAACGCATCATGCTGGCGAGCAGCAGGGGTGGGGTGCCACAAAGGTACCGCGTCGTGTATCACTCACCATCCGGTCAGAGATGGCAGCCACCGGCGCGACCGCCTCAGTTTCGCGGTCGTCAATTTAATGCGCCAAGCTTCCGACCGTCGTATCCACCACAGCAACAGCAGAAGCAAAGGATGGTCCCGCGTGCGACTGCATTTCAACCGCATGCACCAGGATTCCATCCTCAATTCGGAGGGACCCTGACACCATACACGTGCTTCACGTGTGGCCGTGTCGGGCATATTGCCAAGGACTGCCCCGAGCAGCGACAGGGCAGGGGGCCAGCACCGTATCAGGATGCAAATCAGCCCCGCAGCCAGCCCAAGAAACCAGCACGAAAACCCGGCAAAGTCCACAACTTAGCCATCGAAGACGTGCCGGAAGGCGAACCCGTCCTCGTGGGTACGTTTTCTTATTTAGATCATCCCGTAGTCATACTTTTTGACTCCGGTGCCACCCATAATTTCATAAGTCAATCTTATGTTATTAAATATCAATTGCCTATCATTCCCACAAAAAGTTCATACTTGATTTGCTCTCCGGGTGGGAAAATAACAGCTCATAGGATGGTCTATAGAGCACCATTACAATTGGGTGGGAATCTATATCCAACTTCTCTAATTATGTTAGAGAGTCAAAAACTCGATGTCATTTTAGGAATGTCATGGCTACATCGCCATGTTGCTGTTCTCGACATTGTTCCATGTGTGGTTCGTTTAAACTCTCCACTTCATGAACCACATACTCTCATTCTGGACCATTCGGTTCAAGAAATCCCAGCCACATATAACACGGAAGACACAAAACTTGAGGATATTCGTGTGGTCCGTGAATACCCGGACGTATTTCCGGATGGTCTCCCGGCGTGCCATCCGAAAGGGATGTCGAGTTCAAGATCGAACTTGTACCCGGGATGACATCCATATCACGGAGATCGTACAAGATGGCTCCGAATGAGCTAGCTGAATTGAAGAAACAGCTAAATGATCTGATGAGTAAGAATTTCATACGACCGTGTTCCTCGCCATGGGGATGCTCGGCGCTGTTTGTGAAAAAGAAGTATGAAACCTTGAGGTTGTATGTGGATTACCGACCTCTCAACGCCATCAGCATCAAAAATAAATATCCACTGCCCCGCATTGATATTCTATTCGATCAACTTGTGGGTGTGAGTGTATTTTCGAAGATGGATCTTCGCTCTGGATTTCATCAAATAAAGATCTGAGCGGAGGATATTTCGAGGACGGCCTTCTCAATGAGATATGGGTTGTATGAATATCTCATCATGTCTTTTGGTCTCACCAACGCCCCGGCACATTTCATGTACCTCATGAACTCAGTGTTCATGCCGGAGTTGGACAAGTTTGTGGTGGTGTTCATAGATGACATCTTGGTTTATTCCAAGTTTGAAGAAGAACACACCGAACACTTGCATATCGTGCTTCAACAATTGAGACACCATAAGATTTATGCCAAGTTCAACAAATGCGAGTTTTTGATCAGCCAAGTGCCATTTCTTGGCCATATTATTTCTGCGGAAGGCATTGCAGTTGATCCAAGCAAAATTGAACATGTGCTGATTTGGAAATCCCCCACCTCTGTCCATTAAGTCAGACGTTTCCTCGGTTTTTAGCGGGATATTATCGGAGATTCATCCCGAGTGTGAAATCCCAAAATTCTAGCAAGTGGAGCTGCAAATTACACCGAGAAAATGAGGGGGGATTTAAACTTTTGAATTTAAAGGTGTGAGATCCAAGTCTAAAATAAACATGCAAAAATGTCTAAACATGGAGACCTAAATCTACAATTTGGTTCTCCACACATCCACGGGTAGCCCGACAAATTTTCAGACCATTTGGAAAGGATTTCCTATTTGTTGTAATTAAAACGGGAGTCAATTCAAATTTGAATTTAAACTTCAGTTTCAAATTCTGACTTCACCAAAATCCAAATTTGAGTGCACCATTGTGTTCCCCATAATTCTTTTGTCCTATCCTCCAATTTTGATTATATTCGGAGCTCACTTGCTAATTTAAACCAAATTGGGGGATAAGAGGGAGATGAGCCATGGACCCCACCGGACAGTGACACACTTAAAGTCACGCCGTGCTCTGTTTTGCTTTGGCCGAGCTCGCGCCACCGCAAAGGCAGCTGCCGGCGCGACCTGCCTGCCTAGGTGTCTCCTCACTCGGTGGCCTCCCTTATCTCCCGCATGCGAAGCAGCAGCGAAGATCTTCTCTCCCAGCTCATAAGCCTCTCTGTTTTGCTCCCGTGCGCGCGAAGAACCAACCGCCAGGCGCTCTCGGTTGTCCACCGCATAGCGGCGCCGATCACCGGCTGCTCGAGGTGTTAACACCGAAAAGAATAGCCCACATGTGCTCTGGAGTTTGCCCTTTGCCACTCCGACGTTCCTTGCTGCTGTTAGCTGCCAATTAAGGATTTTCGCCGACGTGCCGAGGTGAACGGCAGAACTTTGTTTCGGCTCACCGTCGACAGCCCAATCCGGCCACCTTCTCCGCCAACTCACTACACAAGAAAGGTGCACTATCGTCCATAGATCATGTAGCCGAAAGATGTTTGGCAAACGATCCATCGTGTAGATTGAATTGTCAAGTTAACCGAACCCTAGTTCATATTCTGAAGGTTCGGTTGTAAGGTCCTCGGTTTTTGACACATATTTGAAGTGTTCATCACCATACACACACACCTCATTTGAGGAAAGATGATGAACACAAATGAAGAGCAAGTAACCACCATCAACATGCTCATTAGAGAACAAACTCACATATTGCAAAAGTGGCATTTTCCACATGTGATATAGATGGGCTGGGCATATGAAAACTCCTACACATTGCTAGGGATGTCCATGCCAAGTTTCACCCAAATTAAAAACCTTTTTGAGGTCATTTTGGGTATAGCTAGAAGGAGGGCAGTTTGAAAGCATATTCAAATTCAAACTGTTTTCATCCCATGAATTCAAAAGTGGGAGGAATATTCTTATTCAGCACATTTTTGTGAGCTCACACTCCAATTTTCACTCTATTTGGAGTTGATCTTGACATGAGCTAAGTGGGGCAGATTCAAACTTTATTTGAATTTCAAACTGAACATGTGCTGAAATTCATTCAAACCAAACCCAAACTGAATTCTAATCAATTCAAATGGCTCATGGGTGAATAATTTGAATCACCATGGGTATTTTGGGGCTCACTGTTTACAACAGTGATTAGGAGTGAATTTCAGAGGTTAAAACCCCGGGTGGGACCCACATGTCAGTCACTGGTTCAAAGCAACCGACTGAGACTTTCTCCACTCAGGTCGCCGAGCCGCCGCTGCGATCGCCACCGAGGGGAGCCGCCACGCCAGCAACTGCTTGGCCACGCGCGGGCGTGAGGCGGTTCAGAGCCTTCTTAAGGCAACCCCCCCTCCTCGGCCGAAGCT
The DNA here is from genome assembly GCA_030760725.1 of Neostapfia colusana. NCBI lineage: Eukaryota > Viridiplantae > Streptophyta > Magnoliopsida > Poales > Poaceae > Neostapfia > Neostapfia colusana. The sequence continues at coordinate 1,123,970 of JASWHV010000024.1, read as the reverse complement.
ATCACTGTTTCTTCCCCCGCAAGAACACAGCGCCGGCAAGGTCCTTCCGCCGCTTTGAACCGATCGGGAGCGCCGATCACAGCCTTCTCGTCTCCTCCCGAGCTACGGCAAGGTACTAGGAACTCTTCTCCTGCCTCCCCGTTGCTAAAACTCAGCTGAAACCGATTGATCTCGGCTATACCGAAAGATCAATTTGGTGACTTAAAACCGCCGCACCTCGGGCTCCCGTGGATAGCCCAACCGGGGCGTTGTCACGCCCGAGCCAAGGCACTCTTGGACGCGCTGGTGACCGGTGCTGCTCACCCCCGAGCCACAGCCCGAGTGTTTGCTCACCGGCGGCGAATTTCCAGTTTTCCTCTTTCTGTGTGCAGAACGACCTTCAGGTGCGGTTCCGTCGAATTCATACTCTAGAAAGGATTATAGGGCCTCAATCTGCTCTCATACAAACTAGACACGGTAACGCATAAGTTGCCTTCACAACCTTTGGACGGAGGACCTCTGTACCCGGCGTAATTCAAAGTTTACCGACGGCGGAACAAACGGGAGGCATCGGGCGCACGGTGAGGACCTACTTCGGGCCTCCCCCGAGCTGCCTCGAGCTCGTATCGATCTTCCCTGAGGTCCACTGATGCTTCCCGACCGGTTGCTCGAGTAGTTGAGGTGCTAGGGAAGTCCGCCGACACGGCCGAAGTCTTTCCGAGGCGGCGGCTCGTCGCCGACCATGCACCGGCCATTGTCATGACGAGCTGACCCCAGAATCCTGTTCCCCGAGTGAAAGTAGGCAGGGGCGGCCAAGATCGTGAAGTTTGAAGCTCCACAGAAGCTGCCGGCGAGCTCTCAGGCGAGGTCCCTCGGCGGCAGAGCGCGGGCGGCGGGAGGTTGACGAAGGGGGTGGACCCCAGCTGTCAGCGGCAGATATTTTAAATCGGGATCGGGCTGCGGCCGGGATCGGGTGTGCTGGCACGCAAAAACCTTGTGGGCCGCGGTGTGCTGTCGCCTCGGCGCTCAACACGTGTCCCTGCGGGCCAGGGCAGATTTAAACTTTCCCCCCGATTTTCAGATTCCATTCAAACTTCAAATCCTCATAACTTTTGCTAGGAAGCTCCAAATCGAGTGAACCAAATTTTATTGGATTCAGCTCTCTGAGAACTTTCCAGCAAATCAAGTTTCACTTCATGAAAACCCTTATTTCTCCAGAATTAATTCCTCAAAGTTTAAACTGTTTGGAATTTTAATTGGAGAATCCTTTGGAGGAAAATCCTGAAATTTTGCTGGAATGTTCACCAAAATATCCCTGAACTACCATAAAAATTTCAGATCCATTTGAGCTCATTTGATCCACCTAATGGCGTGATTAGTGAACTGTTCCAAAGAAAATAGAAAATGTTCAGAAACATTTTCAGAATTTTCTCTGAAATTGTTTAGCTCATATCTTTAGCTAGGAACCTTCAAATTAGGTGAGACCAACTCCATTAGAACCCTCTGAATATCTAGTTTTCAGAAAGTCATAGTTGTTTCATGAAAATCCTTAGAACACCCTAAAAGCCTTCAATTAAGGTCAAGTACATGATTAATTGTAGAGGGCTCAAATGAGCTTTGCTGCAATTAAAACTTGACCAAGTCTCTTTTTAGGTTGTAACCAAGCCACAGTAAAAGTTTCACAGTCATTGGGTCTGTCTAGTGAGAGTTATAGACTTCACAACTTCAAACTTAATACAAATGCATTTAAATTGATACATGTACCTCTTCTATCATGTAGTCGCTAAGGTCGAGGAGGAACCCGAAGTCCTATACTTTGTTACTCCGGAGGAACAGCTAGCCTACGACCAAGAGCTGCAAGGCAAGCTCCGGTTTGCATTAACCTTTTTACAAGTTTTTATTGTTTTGAGCACATACTTGATTACTTTATTCTTTGCATTAGTCTTGTTTGGAAACCCAACTGCATAGCCAAGAAAACCACGGGTTGGGTTTAGGATTGCAAACCCCGTTAGCTACTGCAATGATAAGATAGTGTAGGATTCGGTACAAGTCGAGTAGTTGGAACTACTCGCGAGCATAGGCTAGAGGCACTCGACTCGGGTAGAGATAGCACATGATACACATGGCAAGAAAAATTAGACCGAGCGGAGAGTAAGGGCAGCAGGACTTTGGGGCCTGTGTGTTATAGCTCCACTTGTGTCGATTGAGGACCAAGCCGTGTGCAGGCCTGTTGAACAAGCTAGAACAGTACCGAAGACCTACCGGCTATATGGGAACCGGGAAACCGATGTAACTCGGGTAGCTGGGTATTGAGGCATTGCCCGTCGTTCAGAGGGTAGGTTGAGAGATCGAGGTGTAAATCGGCTGGCGGCACTGAGATGCGCGTGCAGAGACCTCTTGCTCAGGACGATGGGACCGGTTCAATATTCGGCTGACGGGCGAAAGGTGGTTGCGTACGGCGTCCGTGATGGTTGTTGTAGGCAACATCGAGTACGGGCGTACATGATGGGTTATTCGGGTAACCCTGCAGGTGTAAATCGATTATAATCGTCGTCCCTCGCGGTCAGTGAGTACCACTTGTTCACTGTACCATGACGTAGAAAGAACAGGCTAGTTACATGTTTAAAATGTTGCTGATTGAAAGATGGACTTGATTGCTAATGATTTGCTGTAGTCTAGAGCTAACTAAAGTTCTTTTCAACTTTGGGCAAAGTACATGAGAGAAATGCGTTTCTTGTTTGATTGCGGCTCTCTCATGTGCCTTAGCGTAAGGTTCTCCACAACCTGCTTCTAAAACTTGAAAATAAGGTTCTACTAATTAGGCGAGTCCTTGCAAATGATTTTTACCTCATGTAACCTATCAACCCTCATGTAGAAGTTCCATGTTTAGGTGAGACGGGTCAGACTTGCTGAGCCTTCGTGCTCACTGCTTGTGTTTGAAGCTTTTGCAGGGTTCTATGAGGAAGGGGCTTCCGAAGAGGAGACGGAACCCCAGGAGGGGAACCCCGTCGAGTGGGAGCCGTGCATGCCGCAGAGTTAGTGTGCGTGTGTGCTAGCAAGGACACGTTCAAGGGCTGAACATGAACTTGATGTGTAGTCTACGCCCGTGAGTGTAGACTGGACATATTTTGCTGTAAACATGTTCATAAACTACTTTATGTAATATAAACTTTGTTTCCGCTTTGTACCTTTGATGTGTGTTATCCGGTGCTGTGCAACGCAGTACCCCTCAGCGTGATCCTGGCTCGACAAGACCGTGGGGTCGTGTCAGCATTGGTATCAGAGCTCGCTTGAGGTTTAACGCACTAGAAAGGTCATCTTTTTCAAAAATCCAGTGAGGAACGAGTTAGTAGCCCGTATAAGGATGTTATTAGCATATAGAAAGTGGCATACTAACCTATCTGTCTATGTCGGAAGATCGTGCATCTCAGGACGTTTGTGTCTTGGGTGGTGCACATAAGCGCTGTCCACCAGTGCACACAAGCTGAAGGGTGGAGCCCCACGGGTGGCAGGTAACCCGACCCGCTTTGATATCCTCTACGACTCTTCATGTCGTTTGGGGTATACGAGCAACGTCTGTCCCTGGCGTGCGTGGTGCAACTTGGGAGACCCCGTCACGTGGTCTGAAACGTGAACGCGTAACTCAAGGCGTGTTTGGCTTGAGAACATCCGGGCGAGTGATGACGGCCGGGTGTACGAACTGTATGGATTCCGGGCTCGGTGTGCATCCGAGTCTGATGATTGCTTGAGTTTCCTGCAGGTAGCCTGACCACGAAACGGTAGACGTGTAGCATCCGTGTGCGAGTGACGTTTAGTGCCACTGAATTAACGAAGCTGGCTAAGTCCGGTATAGGTTTTTCTTTGTGAGGGCGTAGTACCGACATGCTCTGGTGACGCATCGACGTCACACCCAACTAAATGAACAACTTCATTATAAAAACTTGAAGGTTTTGATCCAAAGCAGTAAAACTTTGCTGTAACCTCTTCCCTTAATCAGGATATTCAAAGTAAACAAGTTTTCAACTTATAGGTTGTTAAGGACAGAGTACTCTGGTTTCAGCTGAATTAGGGCTGAAGTTGATCAGAGGTTAGAGGTTGAGTTCTTTCGAGGTTGGGGTCATATGATACATTTCTGGAAAGCTTTGGAAGAACTTTACAACTCTTCTGTTGAGGTCCAGAGGTGTTTCATCCCTTAACCACTCGAAAAATGCAGTAGAGTTGAAACTGTCCAGAAAACAGGACAGAGTAAAGACTCTCTGTAAACTCTCTGTAAATTAAGCATAACTTCCTGCTTAAAAATCCAAAAATAGAAAATGAGGTAGTTCTGGAAAGCTTGATAGGTTACAACTTTGTAACAGAAAGTTTTGTCAGATTAGGAACAGAATTAACTGTAATTCTTGGATCAAATCAGTACCTAAAGCAGGGAGGTGCTGTCCAATTGTTTCCAGAAATTCGGTTAACTTTGACATCTCATAACTTTTGAACCAGGACAGATCTTAGGCCAAGCAAATACTTTATGGAAATCTATTGAAGTTAGCTTTAACTTTGATGTTGAGCTCCAGAATTGGTTTTGCGTTTAACATGGCCTAAATCAGGTTGAAATGGAAACTGGTCAGGGCTGTCATGGGAACAGCAGATCAGCAGTCAAATTTGTTTAAAAATTTGAACTCTATTTCCAAGTTTTATGGGTTCAATGACATATGTTATAACTCAGTGGTTTACTGTTTAAATAAATATTTGACATTTCTCAAATATATTTTTATAGATGACAGCAGATACACAGTTAGAGAACGGGTGGGTGGTGTCCCACTGTTCTCACCGTAGCGGCTACCCGGAAGCATTGTGGCAAAAGCTCCAATATTTCGGGTACAACCAGATGCCGCAGTACTTCGCCAAAGAAGAAGGCGAAGAGGGGAACAAGACGTGGATAATCCATGTCGAGGTCCCTACAGGACCTACGCCACCTGGTTGGGTGCCGTTCACCATCACGGTGAGAGGTAGGCAACCGGAAGGGATGTGGCAAGTGGCAGTCCGTGACACCATGTCACGTTTCTGCCAACTACACATGCAGGCTATGGAGGGCATTCCATACACGCTCGTTCCGGTGGAGGGACGGGCTCAGCATGTGTGGGAAGAGAGGTACCGGGAGGCAACAGATCCGAGTTGCCCAAGGTACAACCCCGCGGAGGCAAATCTCAGCCTCCAGATGAGGGCGTGAAACGCCGTGATGGACAGCCAAGCTGTTCATGCAGAGCATCTCGCCACGAAGCTCAAGGAGAACACGAGCTGTGGAGACCATTTCGAGAGTGCTCACAGCGCACTCCGTAAGTGCTCCTTCCGACGATCAAGCGACTGAATGAACAACACAATCAGTTGCATCGTCTGAAGAAGGCAAAGAAGAAGAGCCGTGTCGACATCGCGGCGTTGCAAGAACTGGTACAGAATCTGACCCAGCAGAACGAGGAACTTACTCAAGAGCGGGACGACGCTATTGAGGAAGGGCAAGGCTGGGAAGAAGACTACAACCAGGCTATGGACGAGGTGCATGCTTTGCAGGACCTCGTACCGCCGGTATTGGGCATACCGGTGGTCTTGGGTCTTCCAGCAATGGGAGAACCCGGGATGGGAGAAGAGGTGGTAGATCCAGAGCCACCAGCAGAGGTACCGGAGGAGGACGACCCGCAGGAGGTCGAGTTCTACTCCGAGTAGGGGGTTGCAGTTGCCAAGTAGGGCAGCTAGGGTAGTGTAACCCAACTTTTGTAATCGGTGACATGTCGTGTAGGCAGTAGCGTGTGTATAGGTAGTGACGACATGAGCACGGATTCTCGGAGACACGAGAATAATGTATCTTGTATAAAGTTTACGCTTTATAATATATGTGATTGTTGTGCAAATTAATCATGTGTCACTTCAATACCTACTGTTACATATGGAATTTTAAGTAAGACATGTCCTAATCGCTGCTGTTTTGAATTTCAGAATGACGCGTACTCGTGCCAACCCGGACGTTGGGGGTACCAGTCAAGGGGGAGAGACCTCCCAACCACCTCCCGAGGACTCCTCGGGACAGCAGCAGCAACAGAAGCAACAGCAACAGAAACAGCAAACACCGCCACCGCCACTGCCAACGGTTACATTGGCCGACATCGTCGTGGCAATGGCGGGTTCACACCAGCAGCACACGGAGTTGCTGCAAACTCTCATTGCGAATACGTCTCGCCCAGAGAGACGTCAAGACCGTGAGGAGCGTCAACAGAGATCCTACTCCGACTTCCTGGCGACTCATCCCCCGGTATTCTCAAGGGCAGATGAACCTCTTGACGCGGACAACTGGCTCCACGCGATAGAGATGAAGTTCGGGCTGCTCCAGATAAGCGAGCAGTGCAAGACTCAGTTCGCGGTCCAGCAGCTCCAAGGATCCACGAGCGCGTGGTGGGCCAACTTCTGTGCTTCACAGCCCACCAACCGAGTGATGACCTGGACGGAGTTCCGGACGGCTTTCAGGGCCTATCACATGCCGCCAGGTCTAATGAAGAGGAAGACGCAGGAATTCTTACACCTGCAACAAGGGAGCCGGAACGCGCTGGAATACTCCAGGGCGTTCAATGATCTCGCGCTCTACGCGTCGTATCACGCAGATACTGATGAGAAGCGGCGGGACCACTTTTACCAGAGGCTTAACCCGCTCCTGAAGGACAAATTGGCGATGTTTAATCGCGGAAGCCTCAACGACATCATTGATGCTGCGATTGTTCAGGAGGACTCCGGCAAGGAGTTAGCGGCGGCGGAGAGAAAGCGAAGCGCGCCGCAGAGCAGCGGAGAAGGAGGCGGTCCTTCTCAGAAGTTTCGGATGGTGAATCGCCCACCATCAGGTACACGCTGGCAGCCACTACAGCGGTCGATGCCGTTCCGCAGTCAGCCGTACTCCTCACCGGCATTCAGGCCGGCACTGCCAGTACCACCTCCGCAACAACAGCAGCAGCGGGCGATGCCGCGTGCATATGCACCTCAGAAGCGCATGCCGGGCTTTCGTCCCCCCGGCACTACACCAGCAGCGGCCACATGTTACAAGTGTGGTCGTCCAGGACACTTCACAAGCAGTTGCCCGGAGAGGCAAGGCGGTGGAGTGGCACCGCAGTTTCCGGGGAGGAATCAACCCAGGAACCCTACTAATGCGCGGCGGGCAAACCCTAGGCTCGGCACCGTCCACCAGCTTGCCATAAAGTACGTGCCAGAGGGCGAGCCAATCCTTGCGGGTATGTTCCAACTCCACCAGCATCCCGCTATAGTACTGTTTGATTCAGGCGCCACGCATAATTTTATTAGCCAAGCTTTTATTGCTAAACACAGCTTGCCAATACTACCCACCGAGGGTCCATATTTAATTTGTTCACCGGGTGGGAAGATTTCAGCAAGCGTAATGGTTTCCAAAGCACCATTATGCTTAGCGGGTAGAGTGTACCCCACGTCTCTCATTATCTTAGAGGGACAAAAGGTCGATGTCATCCTAGGGATGTCGTGGTTAACCCACCACGGCGCTGTTTTAGACACCGTCCTTCGAGTCGTGCACTTAAACTCAGAAGTGCACGGGTCTCACTCATTATTTCTGGACAGTCCAGAAATAAAACTTCCAAGTGTCTATTGTGGCGGGCCGGAATCCACTCATCCAGGATCGCAGAGGGTGGTGCCGCGCGATGCGACACCCGACAGCACACGTCATAAGAACATAATATATTACATGGGAAACAACTGAAACTGTACAAACAGGTACAAACTTCAGTTACAACTATTGTTTATGTTACACAGCGGAAGTCTATACTACACAACTCACGCCCGCCTATCTAGCAAAAGTTGGTTGCCCAGCCCTAGGGCAACCCACACTAGCTGCACTCCTCAGCTCAGCGCGGCGTGTACGGCTCCCGCTCAGCCGTGGTCCCCGACCGAGGGTAACCCTCGCCGGTGGACTCGTACTCCGAGTCCGTGGGTGGCTCCTCACCTGAAAAACACTTAAGCAGCAACCATGAGCACGAAGGCTCAGCAAGGCTTAACCGACTCATCTAAGCATGAAACTCTACATGAGGTATACCAAGACATCGGTTAGTAACATTTCAGCAAAACGACACGCCTACAAGTTCATCCTTAGTTCATCTTTTAGCAACAAGTTAACAGTTCATGAAATCTGAAATTTAGTAAGCAGTATTTGGTGGCACACATGTAGCAATACAATTATATCAACCAGCAATATTGAATCAACATGTTTCATCCATTAATCTACGTTACGACGCAGTGAACAAGCGGTACTCGTCACCGCGAGGGACGGCAAATCGACTCGATATACACCTGCAGGGAAAACCCAAAGAGCACGTCACGTACGCCCACCCGTGGAGCTGCACAGCACGCTCACTCGATGTCGTATGGGACAACCTTTCACCCAACAGCCCAAACATCGAACCGGTCGCACCGAAACGAGCAGGAGGTTCCCCACACGGAGCATCTCTCTATGCCCGTTGGCAGATTTCCACCTTGCTGCCCTCAACCTACACCTATAAATCAGTGTGCTATGCCTCGACGCCCGGAGGTTTAGGCTACATCGGTTTATCGGGGCCCATATATCCGATATGCCTTCGGTACGTTCAACACTTGTTCAGCAGGGCCGCACACGGATCGGTCCTCAATCGACACGGACAGGGATGCGCACACAAGACTCCCTCTTGCTGCGCCCTAGCCCCTGCCTAGTCCCATTTTCATTACTAAAATGATCTCACATCACTCAACCAAACCCGTGTGTCCCAAGCCTATCTCGCGAGTAGATTCCAACTACTCGACTTGTACCGAAGTCCTATGACTCATTAAGCATAGCCGGTCTACTCGAGGTCTTAGACACTACCCTCACTCTTTTAGGAACCTTTGGTTATGCAAGTGGGGTTCCATTCATCCTACACCTAATGCACAATCATACTTCACATGACTCATGTAAACAAAAGAAAACTTATAAAAAGGTTAATGCAAACCGGGGCTTGCCTTGTTGCTGCTGGTCAGGAGTTAGTTCTTCGTCTGGAAGAAGGAAGTCCAGCACTTCCGGAGTCTCTTCTTCAACGGCTACACGTTAATGAAATACTACATGTTAATTTAGATGCAAATGTGAGTTTTAGAGTAAGACTTCTACTATTAGTTCTAATAACCAGCCTCTAACACCTGGAACTTTGTTTAAGAATTTAAATATGAACTGGTGTTGGTGGTTTGGCTTGGACTTAATCACATGGTTAAATGCTAAGTGGTTTTCCCCCTTTTCCATATTTATCCCTTAAGTGGTTAAACAGGACAGGGGTGATCTAGAGCTCCAAGGGAGCTGAGAATTTTTGTGTGAGTTCCTTGTCACAAGAAAACTCTCTGGACTAAACATTAGCATTTTTCATGGAGTGGTTTGCTCAGAATAATTCTATTGGCAAAACAGCAAGGAAGAATTTATTCTGAGGTAATACCCCTGTTCATGCTCAACTTAATGAACTACAATTTCAATTATAGCTCATAGAGTTTGCATGAATTTTCCTAACATTTTTGGGGTTAAGATTCGCCCAGAACTGAATTTCCAAGTTTTGGAAATTCTCTGAAAATGTTTCTGTATTCAAATGAACACAGCACCTTCCAATTTGAATTGCTCTGACCAAATCAACTCCAAATGGTCTGAAACTTTTACAGGGTTTTACTAATGTCCTAAAGAACATTCTGGCAAAATTTGGTGATTTTTGGATGAACCAAACTCCCTCTAAAATTCTTTTGCTGAAAAGCTTTAAAGAATTTTCCAGAACTAATTAATGGGTTTCATAAAAATTGGGTTTCGGATTTGGATTGTACTCTGTTATAGGAATCCAACAAAATTTGTTTCATAATTTTTGGATTCTCCTAACCCAAGTTGTGGTCCTCCAAAATTTGAACTACAAACTGGACATTTCAAAATGTTTAAATGTCTGCCGGTGGGTCCCACCCGGCAGTCTTCCCCTTCCTCGCGCCAAACAGGGGCCCGCGGCGGCGCACTCCGGTGAGCGTCGCCGGAACTGCTCTCCCGGCCGTCTCCCGGCCCCAAACTTGCCGCCCCGCCCTAACTCACGTCGCTGAACTCGTCGGTGGCGTCGTCGGCGGCCGTAGCTCACCGGAACAGGGCTCCCGACGGTGACAGCGGCGGTTAGGGTTCCGGCGTGGTCGGGAATGCGTTACAACGCATCAAAATGATTGGCAAAGGGTCGGAGAGCACCACGGGAGCTCGAGGGTGATGGAAATGGCCACCAAACCCCATGAAAAGGTCGGCAACCTAGAGCTCCACGGTGAACCGAGCTGTTATTCTATGGCGGCCCGAAAAACAACCTAAACCCGGCCATTTTTGGGTCATTTCCCTTGATTCTTGGTCGAGGAGGGCCGCTAGGGAGTGAGGAAGGTGTTGGCCAGCCTGCGCGGCCAATAGCTAAACAAGTAGCAGGAATTTTGGGGTAGACCGCGCTCTACCCGAATGCACTACGTTTCGGAAGAACTGGAAATACTCTTCATCCGGTGGTTCAACCGCTATTCGGCTTGCATCTACACGATCTAGAGAGCACAGTGCACCTTTTTCGTGTAGGAGTCCGGCGGTGAAACTGACACGACCCCATTGGTCCTGTCGAGCCAGGATCACGCTGAGGGGTGCTGCGTTGCACAGCACCGTATAACACACGTCAAAGGTGCAAAGCGGAAGTGGAAGCTTTATTACATAAACAGGTTTATGAACATGTTTACATCAAAATAAGTTCAGTCTACACTCACGGGCGTAGACTAAGCATCAAGTGCACGTTCAGCCCTCGAACGTGTCCTTGCTAGCACACACGCACACTAACTCTGCGGCGTGCACGACTCCCACTCGACGGGGTTCCCCTCCTGGGGTTCCGTCTCCTCTTCGGGAGTCCCTTCCTCATAGAACCCTGCAAAAGCTTCAAACACAAGCAGTGAGCACGAAGGCTCAGCAAGTCTGACCCGTCTCACCTAAACATGGAACTTCTACATGAGGGTTATGGGTTACATGAGGTAAAAATCATTTGCAAGGACTCGCCTAATTAGTAGAACCTTACTTTTATGTTTTAGCAGCAGGTTGTGGAAACCTTACGCTAAGGTACATGAGAGGGCCGCAATCAAACAAGAAACGCATTTCTCTCATGTACTTTGCCCAAAGTTGAAAAGAACTTTAGTTAGCTCTAAGCTACAGCACATTATTAACAATCAAGGTCCAGCTTTCAATCAGCAACATTTTAACATGTGACTAGCCTATTCTTTCTACGTCACGGTACAGTGAACAAGTGGTACTCACTGACCGCGAGGGACGGCGATTATAATCGATTTACACCTGCAGGGTTACCCGAACAACCCGTCACGTACGCCCGTACTCGATGTTGCCTACAACAACCATCACGGACGCCGTACGCGACTACCTTTCACCCGTTAGCCAAATATTGAACCGGTCCCATCGTCCCGAGCAAGAGGTCTCTGCACGCGCATCTCTGTGCCGCCAGCCGATTTACACCTCGAGCTCTCAACCTACCCTCTGAACGACGGGCAATGCCTCAATACCCAGCTACCCGAGTTACATCAGTTTCCCGGTTCCCATATAGCCGGTAGGTCTTCGGTACTGTTCTAGCTTGTTCAACAGGCCCGCACACGGCTCGGTCCTCAATCGACACGAGCGAAGCTACAGCACACAGGCCCCAAAGTCCTGCTGCCCTTACTCTCCGCTCGGTCTCATTTTCTTGCCATGTGTATCATGTGCTATCTCTACCCGAGCAATGTGCCTCTAGCCTATTCTCGCGAGTAGTTCCAACTACTCGACTTGTACCGAATCCTACTCTATCCTAGCAATGCAGTGGCTAACGGGGTTTGCAATCCTAACCCCAACCCATGGTTTTCTTGGCTGTGCAGTTGGGTTTCCAATCAAGACTCTAATGCAAAGAACAATATTCAAAGATGTGCTCAAAACAATAAATATTTGTAAAAAGGTTAATGCAAACCAGGGCTTGCCTTGCTGCTCTAGGTCGTAGGCTAGCTGTTCCTCCGGAGTAACGAAGTCTAGGACTTCGGGTTCCTCCTCGACCTTAGCGACTACATGATAGAAACAATACATGTATTAATTTGATGCATTTGTATTAAGTTGGAAGTTGTGAAGTCTACAACCTTTGCTAGATAGACCTAATGACTGTGAAACTTTTACTGTGGCTTGGTTACAACCTAAACAGAGACTTGGTCAAGTTTTAGTTGCAGCAAAGCTCATTTGAGCCCTCCACAAATAATTATGTCCTTGACCTTAATTAAGGGCTTTTAGGGTGTTCTAAGTATTTTCATGAAACAAACTATGACTTTCCAAAACTAGATTTTCAGAGGGTTCTAATGGAGTTGGTCTCACTTAATTTGGAAGTCTCTAACTAAAGATATGAGCTAAACAATTTTCAGAGAAATTTCTGAAAATGTTTCTGAACATTTTCTATTTTCTCTGGAACAGTTTTACTAATCACACCATTAGGTGGACTAAATGAGCTCAAATGGATCTGAAATTTTTATGGTAGTTCTAGGATATTTTGGTGAACATCTCAGCAAAATTTCAGGATTTTCCTCCAAAGGATTCTCCAGTTAAAATTCCTAACAGTTTAAATTTTAAGGAATTAATCCTGGAGAATTAAGGAATTTCATGAAGTGAAACTTGATTTTCTGGAAAGTACTCAGAGAGCTGAATCCAGCAAAATTTGGTTCACTCAATTTGGAGCTTTCTAGCCAAAGTTATAAGGATTTGAAGTTTGAACTAAAACTGAAATTCGGGGAAAAGTTTAAACTCTGGCTTGTGGGCCCCGCACACAGTGCGTCGTCTCCCTCCTCGCGCCAACTGCGCGGCGGCGGCATTCTCCGGCGACCCTCGCCGGAACTGAGTTCCCGGCCACCCCCCGGCCTGAAACTTGCCGCCTGCCCCTTTTTCGACCCCCTGGACTCGATGGTAGGGTCGCCGGCCGCCGGCGATGACCGGAAACCCGTGCGCACCGGTGACAGCACCTGCTAGGGTTCCGGTGAGGTCGGTCCCGCTCTCCCGTGCACCAAATCGACCGGAAATCGGTCGGAGAGCATCAGTAGGGCATGGGAAACACGAACCAGGGCTGGGTGGAAGCTAGAAATACCGGCAACTAGGCTCTCGACGGTGAGCCGAGGTGTTTAGCCATGGCGGCGGGGAAAACAGCCATATCATGGCCGATTCTCGATGGTTTTCTCCAATTCCAGTCCGAGCATGGGCGCTAGCGTGCATAGAAGCTACTAGGTAACGAGCTTGTCCAACCTTCGTGCATAGAGCACGAATTTCACCCGAAGGTGAGCTCGGTTCTTATGAACTGATCAAGAGTAAATTTGGAAATTCTCGGCCGAGGGTTGATCAATCGCCAAACGGCTTTCGGCTACTCCATTTACATACAATCACGCACCTTTCTTGTGTAGAGAAGAGGACGTGACAACGTCTGTGCCGTGCTGTCCACGGGAGCCCGATCGGCGGCGATGTTCGGCTCGCCGGAGAAATGGCTCGTACAGCTCGAGGAAGCTTGCTCACTGGCCAACACGGAGTGTGGGAGGTTGCTCTCGATCCCTTGGTGCCGTTTTGCTGTGGAGGAGGCTGTGCTCGCGAGCGATCGGCTTGATCAAGCGGGAGCTCGAGCGGCGGTGATGGCAGTGGAAAAACAGCCGAGTATGCCGGCAGCTCGGGGAATGAGTGATCGGAGCACGCCGGGGAGGGAATAAATAGCCCGGCGGCTGGTCTCCGGCTTGGGGCGCGCAGCAGGAGCTGGCGCCGGCTGCCCCCCTTCGGTGGCGCGCGCACACAGCAGCCGGGAACCGACTGAACTGTGTTTCAGTCGGTTTGTATTGAGGCAGAGGCTGACATGTGGGTCCCACCCCTCCTTTTAACCTCTGAAATTTACTCCTAACAGCTGTGGTAAACAGTGACCCCTATACTACCCTTGGCAATTCAAATTATTCACCCATGAGCCATTTGAATTGATCAAAGTGCAAATGAGGTTTGGTTTATCAAATAAAGTTTGAATTTATCCCCCTTAGCTTATGTCAAGATCAACTCCAAATGGAGTGAAAATTGGTGTGTGAGCTCACAAAAATGTGCTGAGTGAGAATATGCCTTCCACTTTTAAATTCATGGGGTGAAAACAGTTTGAATTTGAATATGGTTTCAAACTGCCCTCCTCCTATCTATACCCAAAATGACCTCAAAAAGGTTTTGAATTTGGGTGAAACTTGGCATGGACATCCTTAGCAAAGTGTAGGAGTTTTCATATGTCCAGCCCATCTATATCACATGTGGGAAATACCACTTTTGCAATGTGTGAGTTTGTTCTCTAATGAGCATGTTGATAATTGTTACTTGCTCTTCATTTGTGTTCATCATTCTTGCTCAAATGAGGTGTGTGGTGTGGTGATGAACACTGCAAATGGGTGTCAAAAACTGAGACCCTTACATTCCTCCCCCCTTAAAAGAATCTCGTCCCGAGATTATAAGGTGAAAATGAGAGAGAGGACGGTGGAAAATTACCGGATATGCGACGTGAGAATGTCGGGGTAGTTAGTGCGAAGGAATTCTTCGCTCTCCCATGTCGCTTCGTCCATGGAGTGATTACTCCATAAAACCTTGTAGAACCACAACGTACGGTTGCGTGTGGTTCGGGCCTTTTCCTCAATAATCTGCACCGGTTCCTCCCGATAGGTGAGATCCGGTTGCAGTTCTTCAATGTCTTCCAGCTGAATGGTAGTTGATAGCTTGAGACACTTCCTCAGCTGGGAAACGTGAAAGACGTTGTGCACACCGGAAAGTGCTTCTGGTAATTTTAGCCGGTATGCCACCGATCCACATCTTTCGGTAATCTGAAATGGACCGATGAATCGGGGTGTCAACTTTCCTCTCACCCCAAATCTGTTTACGCCCTTCATTGGAGACACTCGTAGGTATACGTGATCTCCAACTTCGAATTGTAATGGGCGCCTTCTCCGGTCCGCATACTGTTTCTGACGGGATTGAGCGGCTCTTAGGTTCGCTTGAATCAGTCGAACCTTTTCTTCCGCGTTGTTGACAAGGTCAATCCCGAAGGTAACCCTTTCGCCAGACTCACACCAGTTCAATGGTGTGCGGCATTTTCTTCCGTATAGCGCCTCGTAGGGCGCCATCTTGATGCTGGCTTGGTACCCATTGTTGTACGAGAACTCGGCTAACGGCAAGTGATCATCCCAATTCTTGCCGTGGTCGATAGCGCAAGCTCCTAGCATGTCTTCTAGAATCTGATTTACCCGCTCGGTTTGTCCATCCGTCTGCGGGTGGTAGGCTGAACTACGGATCAGCTTCGTCCCCAAGGCAGTGTGTAGCTGCTCCCAAAAACGGGACACAAATAAAGTGCCCCGGTCCGATATGATGGTACGGGGTACGCCGTATAAGCATAGAATCCGTGAGATGTACAGTTCAGCGTACTTCTTGGCGTTGTAGTTGGTGTTGACCGGGATGAAATGGGCAACTTTGGTGAGCCGATCGATGATCACCCACACAGAATCATGTTTCTGTAAGGTGGTGGGTAAACCGACGACGAAATCCATGCTCACGTCCTCCCACTTCCAGGCAGGAATGCCTAGTGGTTGCAGCAGTCCCGGTTTCCGCATATGATCTGCCTTCACCCTTCGACATGTATCACACTCGGACACGTATTTGGCAGTCTCTCGCTTCATCCGTGTCCACCAAAACCTTCTTCTGAGTTCTTGATACATCTTGTTGCTGCCGGGGTGAATAGAAAACCTTGATAAGTGAGCCTCATCAAAGATTTTCTTCCGTAACTCCGGGTTTCGGGGTACGACGATCCGGTCCTTGAACCATAGGACGCCGTCTCCGTCCTTCCGGAAACATTTCAACTCCCCACTGTCTACACGTCTCCGTAAATGTGACATGCCCTTGTCATTCTTCTGGGCTGCCGCTATCTCTTCACGGACGGTGGGGGTCAAAGCTAGGTTGTAGAGAGCTCCGTGTGGAATCACATGTAGTGGTGGTTCGCTCTCTTCCAACGGTGTGATGGTCAGATTATTGACGTGTGACTTGCGGCTCAGCGCATCTGCCACAACGTTTGCCTTGCCCGGATGATAATGGATCTCTATCTCGTAATCCTTTATCAGTTCTAACCATCTTCGTTGCCTCATGTTCAGCTCCTTCTGAGTGAATATGTACTTGAGGCTTTTGTGGTCGGTATATAAATGTACGAGGTTACCGAGTAGGTAGTGCCTCCACATCTTCAGTGCAAGTACCACGGCAGCGAGCTCCAAGTCGTGAGTTGGATAATTTTGCTCGTGGTTCCTAAGCTGCCGTGACCCATACGCGACCACTCTTCGGTCTTGCATCAGCACACATCCGAGCCCAATGCCGGATGCATCGCAGTACACATCGAACGGTTTTGTTGTGTCTGGCTGCGCCAAAACCGGTGCTGATGTCAGGTGCTTGACTAAAGCCTTGAATGCTGCTTCACATGCTGGACTCCAAACATATTTGGTAGCTTTCTTCAGCAGCTCTGTCATTGGCTTGTGCAATCTTCGAGAAGTTCGGAATGAACCTCCGATAATATCCCGCGAGTCCGAGTATCTCATGAACAGTTCTCGGGGATTTCCAATTCAGCACTTGCGTGATCTTGCTCGGGTCCACAGCGATACCCTCCGCTGAGATGATATGCCCGAGGAAAGGCACTTGCGATATCCAAAACTCGCATTTGCTGAACTTTGCGTATAACTTGTGATCCCGCAGCCGTTGCAAGACTATACGCAGATGTTTCTTGTGATCTTCCTCCGACTTGGAGTATACTAGGATGTCGTCGATGAAGACCACGACAAACTTGTCCAGCTCCGGCATGAACACCGAGTTCATTAAGTACATGAAGTGAGCTGGAGCATTGGTGAGGCCAAAGGACATGACCAGGTACTCATACAGTCCGTACCTTGTCGAGAAAGCTGTCTTTGGAATGTCCTCCGCCCTTATCTTAATCTGGTGGTACCCGGATCTTAAATCCATCTTGGAAAAGATCCTTGCTTCGACCAACTGATCAAACAACATGTCGATCCGTGGCAACGGGTACTTGTTCTTGATGGTTACGGCATTTAATGGACGGTAGTCCACGCAAAGCCGCAACGTTTCATCCTTCTTTTTGACAAATAATGCCGAACAGCCCCATGGCGAGGAGCTCGGCCTAATAAAACCCTTCTCCAGAAGGTCCGTGAGCTGAGTCTTCAGTTCAGCCAACTCCTTGGGCGCCATCTTGTACGGCCTTCGGGATATTGGCATGGTTCCTGGTGCAAGTTCAATCTTGAACTCCACCTCTCTATCGGGTGGCATCCCCGGCAAATCGTCCGGGAATACATCCGGGAACTCTCGGACCACTGGAATGTCTTCCAATCTGATGGTTGTGGCTTGATAGACACTTGGAAGTTTTATTTCTGGACTGTCCAGAAATAATGAGTGAGAACCGTGCACCTCTGAGTTTAAGTGCACGACTCGAAGGACGGTGTCTAAAACAGCGCCGTGGCGGGTTAACCACGACATCCCTAGTATGACATCGACCTTCTGCCCCTCTAAGATAATGAGAGACGTGGGGTACACTCTACCCGCTAAGCATAATGGTGCTTTAGAGACCATTACGCTTGCTGAAATCTTCCCACCCGGTGAACAAATTAAATATGGACTATCGGTGGGTAGTATTGGCAAGCTGTGTTTAGCAATGAAAGCTTGGCTAATAAAATTATGCGTGGCGCCTGAATCAAATAGTACTATAGCGGGATGCTGGTGGAGTTGGAACATACCCGCAAGGATTGGCTCGCCCTCCGGCACGTCCTCAATGGCAAGCTGGTGGACAGTACCGGGCCTAGGGTTCGCCCGCCGCGCATTAGTAGGGTTCTGGGGTTGATTCCTCCCCGGAAACTGTGGTGCCACTCCGCCGCCTTGCCTCTCCGGGCAACTGCTCGCGAAGTGTCCTGGACGACCACACTTGTAACATGTGGCCGCTGCTGGTGGAGTACTCGGGGGACGAAAGCTCGGCATGCGTTGCGGAGGTGCAAACGCACGCGGCATCGCCCGCTGCTGCTGTTGTTGTTGCGGTGGTACTGGCAGTGCCGGCCTGAATGCCGGTGAAGAGTACGGCCGACTGCGGAACGGCATCGACCGCTGTGGTGGTTGCCAGCGCGGACCTGATGGTGGGCGATTCACCATCCGAAACTTCTGAGAAGGACCGCCTCCTTCTCCGCTGCTCTGCGGCGCGCTTCGCTTTCGCTCTGCCGCCGCCAACTCCTTGCCGGAGTCCTCCTGAACAATCGCAGCATCAATTATGTCGTTGAGGCTGCCGCGATTGAACATCGCCAGCTTGTCCTTCAGGAGCGGGTTAAGCCCCTGGTAAAAGTGGTTCCGCCGCTTCTCGTCCGTATCTGCGTGATACGACGCGTAGAGCGCGAGATCGTTGAACGCCCTGGAATATTCCAGCGCGTTTCGGCTCCCTTGTTGCAGGTGTAGGAATTCCTGCGTCTTCCTCTTCATCAAACCGGGCGGTATATGATAGGCCCTGAAGGCCGTCCGGAACTCCGCCCAGGTCATTACTCGGTCGGTGGGTTGTGAAGCACAGAAGTTGGCCCACCACGCGCTCGCGGATCCTTGGAGCTGCTGGACCGCGAACTGAGTCTTGCGTTGCTCGCTGATTTGGAGCAGCCCGAACTTCATCTCTATGGCGCGGAGCCAGTTGTCCGCGTCAAGTGGTTCATCCGCCCTTGAGAATACAGGGGGATGAGTCACCAGGAAGTCGGAGTAGGAGCTCTGTTGGCGCTCCTCACGATCTTGACGTCTCTCTGGGCGAGACGTATTCGCAATTAATGTTTGCAGCAGCTCTGTGTGCTGCTGATGTGAACCCGCCATTGCCGCGACAATGTCGGCCAATGTAACCGTTGGCAGTGGCGGTGGCGGTGTTTGCTGTTGCTGTTGCTGCTGCTGTCCCGAGGAGTCCTCGGGAGGCGGTTGGGAGGTCTCTCCCCCTTGGCTAGTACCTCCAACATCAGGGTTGGCACGAGTACGCGTCATTCTGAAATTCAACACAGCAGCAATTAGCACATGTCTTACTCAAAATTCCATAAACCGCAGTAAGTATTGAAGCGACGCATGATTAACTTGCACAACATTCACATATATTGATAAAGCTTAAACTTTATACAAGATACATTATTCTCGGATCTCCGAGAAGTCGTGCTCATGTCGTCACTACCTATACATACGCTACTGTCTACACGACATGTCACCGATTACAAAAGTTGGGTTACGCTACCCTAGCTGCCCTACTTGGCAACCGTAACCCCCTACTCGGAGTAGAACTCGACCTCCTGTGGGTCGTCCTCCTCCGGTACCTCAGCTGGTGGCTCTGGGTCTACCACCTCTTCTTCCATTCCGGGCTCTCCCATGGCTGGAAGACCCAAGAATACCGGTACGCCCAATACCGGGGGCACGAGGTCCTGCAATGCATGCACCTCGTCCATAGCCTGGTTGTAGTCCTCTTCCCAGCCTTGTCCTTCCTCAATAGCGTCGTCCCGCTCTTGAGCAAGGTCCTCATTCTGCTGGGTTAGGGTCTGCACCAGCTCTTGCAACGCCGCGATGTCAACACGGCCCTTCTTCTTTGCCTTCTTCAGACGACGCAACTGATTGTGTTGTTCATTCAGTCGCTTGATCGTCGGAAGGAGCACATTGCGGAGTGCGCTGTGAGCACTCTCGAAATGATCTCCACGGCTTGTGCTCTCCTTGAGCTTGGTGGCGAGATGCTCCGTATGAACAGCTTGGCTGTCCATCACAGCGTTTCCCGCCCTCATTTGGAGGCTGAGGTTGGCCTCCGCGGGGTTGTACCTTGGGCAAGTCGGGTCTGTTGCCTCCAGGTACCTCTCTCCCCACACATGCTGAGCTCGCCCCTCCACCGGAACGAGTGCGTATGGTGTGCCCTCCATAGCCTGCACATGTAGTTGGCAGAAACGTGACATAGTGTCACGGGCTGCCACTTGCAACATCCCTTCCGGTTGTCTTCCTCTCACCGTGACGGTGAATGGCACCCAACCGGGTGGCGTAGGTCCTGCGGGAACCTCGACATGGATCGTCCACGTCTTGTTCCCCTCTTCGCCTTCTTCCTTGGCGAAGTATTGCGGCATCTGGTTGTACCCGAAATATTGGAGCATTTGCCACAATGCTTCCGGGTAGCCGCTACGGTCAGAGCAGTGGGAAACTACCCACCCGTTCTCCCACCGTTTATCTGCTGCCATCTGTAAAAATATATTTGAGAAATGTCAAATATTTATTTGAACAGTAAACCATTGAGTTATAACATAAGATATGTCATTGAACCCCTAAAACTTGGAAACATAGTTCAAATTTTTAAACAAATTTGACTGCTGATCTGCTGTTCCCATGACAGCCCTGACCAGTTTCCATATCAATCTGATTTAGGCCAGGTTAAAAGCAAAACCAGTCCTGGAGCTCAACATCAAAGTTAAAGTTAACTTCAATAGCTTTCCAGAAAGTATTTGGTTGGCCTAAGATCTGTCCTGGTTCAAAAGTTATGAGATGTCAAAGTTAACAGAATTTCTGGAAACAATTGGACAGCACCTCCCTGCCTTAGGTACTGATTTGATCCAAGAATCTCAGTTACTTCTGTTCCTAATCTGACAAAACTTTCTGTCACAAAGTTGTAACCCATCTCATAAGCTTTCCAGAACTACCTCATTTTCTATTTTTGGATTTTTATGCAGGAAGTTATGCTTGATTTACAGAGAGTCTACAGAGAGTCTTTGCTCCGTCCTGTTTTCTGGACAGTTTCAACTCTACTGCATTTTTCGAGTGGTTAAGGGATGAAACACCTCTGGAACTCAACAGAAAAGTTGTAAAGATCCTCCAAAGCTTTCCAGAAATGTATCATACGACCCCAACCTCGAAAGAACTCAACCTCTAACCTCTGATTAACTTCAGCATTGATTTAGCTGAAAACAGAGTGCTCTGTCCTTAACATCCTATAAGTTGAAAACTTATTAGCTTTGAATATCCTGTTCAAGGGAAGGAGTTACATCAAGTTTTACTACTTTGGATCAAAACCTTCAAATTTTTAAATGAAGTTGTTCATTTAGTTGGGTGTGACGTCGATGCGTCACCAGATTATGTCGGTACTACGTCCTCACAAAGAAAAACCTATACCGGACTTAGCCGGCTTCGTTAGTTCAGTGGCACTAAACGTCACTCGCACACGAATGCTACACGTCTACCGTTTCGTGGTCAGGCTACCTGCAGAAACTCAAACAATCATCAGACTCGGCTGCACACCGAGCCCGGAATCCATACAGTTTGTACACCCGGCCGTCATCACCCGCCCGGATGTTCTCAAGCCAAACACGCCTTGAGTTACGTGTTCACATTTCAGACCACGTGACGGGGTCTCCCATGTTGCACCACGCACGCCAGGGACAGACGTTGCTCGAATACCCCAAACGACATGAAGAGTCGTAGAGGATATCAAAGCGGGTCGGGTTACCTGCCACCTGTGGGGCTCCACCCTTCAGCTTGTGCGCACTGGTGGACAGCGCTTACGTGCACCCCCCAAGACATGAACGTCCCGAGATGCACGATTTTCCGACATAACAAATAGGTTAATATGCCACTTCCTATATGCTAATAACATCCTTATATGGGCTACTAACTCGTTCCTCACTGGATTTTTGAAAAAGAAGACCTTTGTACTGTGTTAAACCTCAAGCGAGCTCTGATACCAACGCTGACACGACCCCATTGGTCCTGTCGAGCCAGGATCACGCTGAGGGGTGCTGCGTTGCACAGCACCGTATAACACACGTCAAAGGTGCAAAGCGGAAGCGGAAGCTTTATTACATAAACAGGTTTATGAACATGTTTACATCAAAATAAGTTCAGTCTACACTCACGGGCGTAGACTAAGCATCAAGTGCACGTTCAGCCCTCGAACGTGTCCTTGCTAGCACACACGCACACTAACTCTGCGGCGTGCACGACTCCCACTCGACGGGCTTCCCCTCCTGGGGTTCCGTCTCCTCTTCGGGAGTCCCTTCCTCATAGAACCCTGCAAAAGCTTCAAACACAAGCAGTGAGCACGAAGGCTCAGCAAGTCTGACCCGTCTCACCTAAACATGGAACTTCTACATGAGGGTTATGGGTTACATGAGGTAAAAATCATTTGCAAGGACTCGCCTAATTAGTAGAACCTTACTTTCAAGTTTTAGCAGCAGGTTGTGGAAACCTTACGCTAAGGTACATGAGAGGGCCGCAATCAAACAAGAAACGCATTTCTCTCATGTACTTTGCCCAAAGTTGAAAAGAACTTTAGTTAGCTCTAAGCTACAGCACATTATTAACAATCAAGGTCCAGCTTTCAATCAGCAACATTTTAACATGTGACTAGCCTATTCTTTCTACGTCACGGTACAGTGAACAAGTGGTACTCACTGACCGCGAGGGACGGCGATTATAATCGATTTACACCTGCAGGGTTACCCGAACAACCCGTCACGTACGCCCGTACTCGATGTTGCCTACAACAACCATCACGGACGCCGTACGCGACTACCTTTCACCCGTTAGCCAAATATTGAACCGGTCCCATCGTCCCGAGCAAGAGGTCTCTGCACGCGCATCTCTGTGCCGCCAGCCGATTTACACCTCGAGCTCTCAACCTACCCTCTGAACGACGGGCAATGCCTCAATACCCAGCTACCCGAGTTACATCAGTTTCCCGGTTCCCATATAGCCGGTAGGTCTTCGGTACTGTTCTAGCTTGTTCAACAGGCCACCACACGGCTCGGTCCTCAATCGACACGAGCGAAGCTACAGCACACAGGCCCCAAAGTCCTGCTGCCCTTACTCTCCGCTCGGTCTCATTTTCTTGCCATGTGTATCATGTGCTATCTCTACCCGAGCAATGTGCCTCTAGCCTATTCTCGCGAGTAGTTCCAACTACTCGACTTGTACCGAATCCTACTCTATCCTAGCAATGCAGTGGCTAACGGGGTTTGCAATCCTAACCCCAACCCATGGTTTTCTTGGCTGTGCAGTTGGGTTTCCAATCAAGACTCTAATGCAAAGAACAATATTCAAAGATGTGCTCAAAACAATAAATATTTGTAAAAAGGTTAATGCAAACCGGGGCTTGCCTTGCTGCTCTTGGTCGTAGGCTAGCTGTTCCTCCGGAGTAACGAAGTCTAGGACTTCGGGTTCCTCCTCGACCTTAGCGACTACATGATAGAAACAATACATGTATTAATTTGATGCATTTGTATTAAGTTGGAAGTTGTGAAGTCTACAACCTTTGCTAGATAGACCTAATGACTGTGAAACTTTTACTGTGGCTTGGTTACAACCTAAACAGAGACTTGGTCAAGTTTTAGTTGCAGCAAAGCTCATTTGAGCCCTCCACAAATAATTATGTCCTTGACCTTAATTAAGGGCTTTTAGGCTGTTCTAAGTATTTTCATGAAACAAACTATGACTTTCTGAAAACTAGATTTTCAGAGGGTTCTAATGGAGTTGGTCTCACTTAATTTGGAAGTCTCTAACTAAAGATATGAGCTAAACAATTTTCAGAGAAATTTCTGAAAATGTTTCTGAACATTTTCTATTTTCTCTGGAACAGTTTTACTAATCACACCATTAGGTTGACTAAATGAGCTCAAATGGATCTGAAATTTTTATGGTAGTTCAAGGATATTTTGGTGAACATCTCAGCAAAATTTCAGGATTTTCCTCCATAGGATTCTCCAGTTAAAATTCCTAACAGTTTAAAATTTAAGGAATTAATCCTGGAGAATTAAGGAATTTCATGAAGTGAAACTTGATTTTCTGGAAAGTACTCAGAGAGCTGAATCCAGCAAAATTTGGTTCACTCAATTTGGAGCTTTCTAGCCAAAGTTATAAGGATTTGAAGTTTGAACTAAAACTGAAATTCGGGGAAAAGTTTAAACTCTGGCTTGTGGGCCCCGCACACAGTGCGTCGTCTCCCTCCTCGCGCCAACTGCGCGGCGGCGGCGTTCTCCGGCGACCCTCGCCGGAACTGAGTTCCCGGCCACCCCCCGGCCCGAAACTTGCCGCCTGCCCCTTTTTCGACCCCCTGGACTCGATGGTAGGGTCGCCGGCCGCCGGCGATGACCGGAAACCCGTGCGCACCGGTGACAGCACCTGCTAGGGTTCCGGTGAGGTCGGTCCCGCTCTCCCGTGCACCAAATCGACCGGAAATCGGTCGGAGAGCATCAGTATGGCATGGGAAACACGAACCAGGGCTGGGTGGAAGCTAGAAATACCGGCAACTAGGCTCTCGACGGTGAGCCGAGGTGTTTAGCCATGGCGGCGGGGAAAACAGCCATATCATGGCCGATTCTCGATGGTTTTCTCCAATTCCAGTCCAAGCGTGGGCGCTAGCGTGCATAGAAGCTACTAGGTAACGAGCTTGTCCAACCTTCGTGCATAGAGCACGAATTTCACCCGAAGGTGAGCTCGGTTCTTATGAACTGATCAAGAGTAAATTTGGAAATTCTCGGCCGAGGGTTGATCAATCGCCAAACGGCTTTCGGCTACTCCATCTACATACAATCACGCACCTTTCTTGTGTAGAGAAGAGGACGTGACAACGGCTGTGCCGTGCTGTCCACGGGAGCCCGATCGGCGGCGATGTTCGGCTCGCCGGAGAAATGGCTCGTACAGCTCGAGGAAGCTTGCTCACTGGCCAACACGGAGTGTGGGAGGTTGCTCTCGATCCCTTGGTGCCGTTTTGCTGTGGAGGAGGCTGTGCTCGCGAGCGATCGGCTTGATCAAGCGGGAGCTCGAGCGGCGGTGATGGCAGTGGAAAAACAGCCGAGTATGCCGGCAGCTCGGGGAATGAGTGATCGGAGCACGCCGGGGAGGGAATAAATAGCCCGGCGGCTGGTCTCCGGCTTGGGGCGCGCAGCAGGAGCTGGCGCCGGCTGCCCCCCTTCGGTGGCGCGCGCACACAGCAGCCGGGAACCGACTGAACTGTGTTTCAGTCGGTTTGTATTGAGGCAGAGGCTGACATGTGGGTCCCACCCCTCCTTTTAACCTCTGAAATTTACTCCTAACAGCTGTGGTAAACAGTGACCCCTATACTACCCTTGGCAATTCAAATTATTCACCCATGAGCCATTTGAATTGATCAAAGTGCAAATGAGGTTTGGTTTGAATGAATTTCAGCACAAGTTCAGTTTGAAATTCAAATAAAGTTTGAATTTCTCCCCCTTAGCTCATGTCAAGATCAACTCCAAATGGAGTGAAAATTGGTGTGTGAGCTCACAAAAATGTGCTGAGTGAGAATATGCCTTCCACTTTTAAATTCATGGGGTGAAAACAGTTTGAATTTGAATATGGTTTCAAACTGCCCTCCTCCTATCTATACCCAAAATGACCTCAAAAAGGTTTTGAATTTGGGTGAAACTTGGCATGGACATCCTTAGCAAAGTGTAGGAGTTTTCATATGTCCAGCCCATCTATATCACATGTGGGAAATACCACTTTTGCAATGTGTGAGTTTGTTCTCTAATGAGCATGTTGATAATTGTTACTTGCTCTTCATTTGTGTTCATCATTCTTGCTCAAATGAGGTGTGTGGTGTGGTGATGAACACTGCAAATGGGTGTCAAAAACTGAGACCCTTACAGAAACTGGCCGTGGCGTGCTGTCCACGGGGAGCAGTTCGCGGCTTTCCGCCGGTGCTCTGTTCCTCGGCGATCATTGCCGAATTGCACGCGCCACAGGCTAGGAGTCTCGGATTTGCGGGGCTGTCGTGGTAGAGCATGCACGGGCGCTGCTGGCACGAGCAACCGGGGCTCGGTTGCTGCCGGCGATCGGGAAAGGAGAGCACGGGGTGAGCTCCGGTTTAGTGCGGGGTGAGGGAAACAGCGAGCATGCGATCAATGACGAAGGCAACGTGCTGCTGTTTGCTCCCGGGTTAACGATCGGGTTGAGGCGGCGGAGCCGGCAAGCTGGTCGCCAGCACGTGCGGAGGGGGGGGCGAGGTGGCTGCTCGGTCGGCTCGGTGTCGAGCTCTGCCGCGGCCCGGTAAACCGAGTTCGCTCGGTGTTGACTTAGGGCCGAAGTCTAGCTGACTGGTGGGCCCTTTTCTCCCCCCTAATCTTCTCTGTTGTGCAAATATCCCACCTACTCAGACTTGAAAAGGGAATTTAGCAACCAACTCAGAGGTAGAATTTGAATTCATCAACTTCAAACTGGTTTGGCCACCTTCCCTTCATATTTAAATTTGAAAATTCAAACTCAGTTTGAATTGTTACTAATTCGGCTCCCGACGAGATGAAGTCCAATGGGACTGAAAATTGTTGGGTCTACTCAGGAAAATATGCTGAGTTTATATATGGAGCTAACTTTTGACTTTGGGTGATGAAAGTTGCTGCAATTTGAATTTACATTCAAATTGGCCTCTTTTTGAAATAACCCAAAAGTGCCTCAAAAAGTGTTGAATTTGCATGAGCTTTGGACTGAACCTTCCCAAGACTTTTTAAATTCTAGGGGTGAGCTCAACCTATCATGTTCATGTGTAGAAACCCTACTTTGTGAAAGTGAAGGCTTTCCCCTCTAATCACTCCTTTGATGGAGGTTACTTGCTCTTCACAATATTTCCTAAGATTTCCACAATAAAAACTGTGGTGTTGTGAGGTAAAAAAAATTTTTGTAAGTCCCTTTTCTTGGGCTTTTACATCCCTCCCCCCTTAAAAGAATCTCGTCCCGAGATTATAAAAGAAGAGATAGCGATGTAATAGGGACTTACCCGTGTTGAGAAGCCATGAACTCCGGGTAATTTGAGCGAAGGAACTCCTCGCTCTCCCACGTCGCTTCTTCGGCGGTGTGGTTACTCCAGAGTATTTTGTAGAACCACAACGTTCTGCTACGCGTGGTTCTGGCTTTCTCATCAAGAATTTCCACCGGATACTCCTCATAGGTTAAATCCGGTTTCAGCTCACCGATGTCTTCGGTAGGAACAGCAGCCGTATGCTTTAAACATTTTTGCAGTTGCGAAACATGAAAAACATCATGGACACCAGCGAGAGATGCCGGTAGTTCCAATCGATACGCTGCTGGTCCACACTTCTCGGTGATAGCGTAGGGTCCAATAAAACGGGGAGCGAGCTTCCCCTTCACACCGAACCGGTGCACACCCTTCATTGGAGACACGCGGAGGTACACGTGTTCCCCAACGTCAAAGTGCAACGGTCTACGCCTCTTATCAGCGTAGCTCTTCTGTCGGTATTGAGCAGCCTTCAAATTGTCTTGAATGGTATGAACGCGCTCTTCGGCGTCGTTCACCACATCAACCCCGAATGTGACCCTTTCACCGGACTCGCACCAATTTAGTGGGGTGCGGCATTTACGACCGTAGAGAGCTTCGTAGGGTGCCATCTTGATACTCGCCTGATAGCCGTTGTTGTACGAGAATTCCGCCAATGGTAGGTGATCATCCCAGTTCCTACCATGGTGGATGGCACATGCTCTCAACATGTCTTCCAGAACTTGATTCACCCTCTCTGTCTGGCCATCTGTTTGAGGGTGATAAGCGGAGCTCCTGATCAACTTAGTACCCAATGCAGCGTGTAGCTGCTCCCAAAAGCGAGATACAAATAATGCACCTCGATCTGAGACAATGGTCTTGGGTACCCCATATAGGCATAGAATCTTCGCTATGTATAGCTCCGCATATTTGCCGGCATTGTAACGTGTATTTACCGGAATGAAGTGAGCCGTCTTGGTTAACCGATCAACGATTACCCATATGGAATCATGCTTGTTGGCTGTTAGGGGTAATCCCACAATGAAATCCATGCTCACATCTTCCCATTTCCATGCCGGGACCTTCAGGGGTTGCAACAGCCCTGATTTCTTCATGTGATCAGCCTTCACTCGTCGGCACGTATCACATTCGGATACGTACTTCGCTACCTCCCGCTTCATCCGTGTCCACCAAAATTTCTTTTTCAAATCTTGGTACATTTTGTTGCTGCCCTAATGAATGGAGTATTTAGACAAGTGGGCTTCGTTGAGGATTTTCCTCCTCAGTTCCACATCTCGGGGTACGACTATGCGGTCATTAAACCATAGCGTCCCCTCATCATCTTTCCGGAAACATTTGATCTCCCCATTGTCAATCCGTCTCCGGAGATGTGCCATGCCTTTATCATTTTTCTGAGCTGCAATGATGTCCTCCCTAATAGTAGGGATGAGGGCAAGGTTATACAGCGATCCATAAGGAACCAAGTATAAACTTGGCTCTTCCTCCTCCACTGGTGTAATGGTGAGGTGATGGACATGTGATTTCCGACTCAGCGCGTCGGCAACCACATTCGCCTTGCCGGGGTGGTAATGGATCTCAATCTCATAATCTTTGATCAGTTCTAACCACCTCCTCTGCCTCATGTTCAGCTCCTTCTGGGTGAAAATGTATTTCAAGCTCTTGTGGTCGATGTAGAGATGCACCAAATTCCCCAGGAGATAGTGCCTCCACATTTTCAACGCCAAAACCACTGCAGCAAGCTCCAGGTCTTGAGTAGGATAATGCTGCTCATGGTTCCGAAGTTGGCGTGAGCCATAAGCGACCACACGTCCTTCCTGCATCAACACGCAGCCAAGCCCAATACCGGACGCGTCACAATACACGTCGAAGGGCTTTGTTGTATCCGGCTGAGCTAAGACCGGGGCTGTTGTGAGATGCTTCACCAATGCTTGGAAGGCTCCTTCACACGCCGTGTTCCAAACATACTTCGTCCCCTTCTTCAGCAATTCTGTCATCGGTTTAGCGAGCTTGGAGAAACTTGGAATAAATCTCCGATAATATCCCGCTAACCCGAGGAAGCTTCTGACTTCATGAACTGAAGTGGGAGCTTTCCATTTCAGCACTTGCTCTATTTTACTTGGGTCAACCGCAATGCCTTCTGCGGAGATGATATGTCCCAAGAATGGCACTTGGCTGATCCAAAACTCGCACTTACTGAAGTTGGCGTAGAGCTTGTGGTCTCGCAATCGTTGAAGAACGATCCACAAGTGTTCGGCATGTTCGGCTTCTGTCTTGGAGTAAACCAAGATGTCGTCGATGAACACTACCACGAACCTTTCCAGCTCCGGCATGAACACTGAGTTCATGAGATACATGAAATGGGCTGGAGCATTTGTGAGACCAAAGGACATGACAAGATATTCATATAATCCATATCTCGTTGAGAAGGCCGTCTTCAGGATATCCTCCGCCCGGATCTTTATCTGGTGATATCCAGAGCGAAGGTCCATCTTGGAGAACACACTTGCACCCACAAGTTGATCAAACAATATGTCGATGCGGGGCAGTGGGTACTTATTCTTGATGGTGACGGCGTTGAGCGGCCGGTAATACACACACAGCCTCAGGGTTTCATCCTTCTTCTTCACGAACAACGCCGAGCATCCCCAAGGCGAGGAACTCGGCCTAATGAAACCCTTGCTCAACAGATCATTGAGCTGTTCTTTCAGTTCAGCCAGCTTATTTGGAGCCATCTTGTATGGTCTCCGTGATATGGGCGTAGTCCCGGGTGCGAGCTCGATCTTGAACTCGACATCCCGCTCAGGTGGCATGCCCGGAAGATCATCCGGGAACACATCAGGATACTCCCGGACTACGGGGATGTCTTCTAACTTGAGAACTTCAGCATTATTAATTGCTAAAACTTCCCGGACTGGCGTGTCTAACACCATGGAATGCGGACGGTGGAATGGAGAATTTAAGTGAACCGTCCGTGTCCGAGTCTCTAGGACAGCGCCATGGTATTGTAGCCATGACATCCCTAAGATTGCATCAATCTTTTGTCCCATAAGGATTATCAAGGTGGTGGGATATAGTTTCCCACCTAAGCACAGAGGTACCTTTGGAATCATCATATTAGCTGAAATCTTCCCTCCCGGTGAGCAGATCATATAAGTGCAGTCGGTTGGGAAGACTTGCAATTGATGTTTAGCCACATAGGATGCACTTATAAAGCTGTGGGTTGCACCAGAATCAAATAATATGACGATGGCTTGATTGTTGAGAGTAAACGTACCCGCCAGCACGTTGTCTCCCTCTGGGGCGTCCTCACTGTCGAGGTTGCGGACACCCCCAGTCCGTTGACCAACCTTCTTCACCGGAGGTCGGCCTCGAGCACCGCCCTGGAACTGGGCTTGCCCGCTGCTCTGCTGCCCTTGGGGACAGTCCTTCGCGAAGTGGCCCGCCTGGCCACACGTGAAGCAGGTGAAACGGGGCGGTCCCCCGCTGATCGGTGGACGGAAACCCGGGGCGCGCTGTGGCGGTTGAAACGCCCGGGGTACCGTCTGCTGCTGCTGCTGTCTTGGTGGTGGCATCGGCGGACGGAACGGGGGTGCTTGGAACGAACGTCCCCCGAACTGTTGAGGTCGCGCCGGTGGACGCCACTGCTGCCCGGATGGTGTCCGATACACCATACGGTACTTCTGGGGAGCGCCACTCCCACCGCTGGGTGGAGCGTTGCGCTTCCGCTGCTCAGCTGCCAACTCCCGCTGAGCATCCTCTTGCATGATCGCGGCATTGACTAAGTCGTTGAATGTGCCGTGGTTCCACTGTACGAGGTGGGTCTTCATTTCGGGGTGTAACCCCCAATAGAAGTGCTCCCTCTTCTTCTCCTCCGTGGAGATGTAGTCTGACGCATACTGCGCCAGATGGTTGAAGGCACGGGAGTAGTCGTGGGCACTCCTCCCGCCCTGCTTCAGTTCCAAAAATTCTTGGAACTTCCTCTTCATTATTCCGGGAGGGATGTGATAGGCGCGGAACGCCTCCCGGAACTCTTGCCATTCCACGGCATGGCCAGCCGGACGTGAGGCGACATAATTCGCCCACCACGCACCAGCGGCACCGTGGAGCTGCTGTGCTGCGAACAGTGTCTTCTGCCGCTCCGTACACTGGAGCAGCCCGAACTTGGACTCGATAGTCCGCAGCCAGTTGTCCGCCTCCAGGGTTCTTCGGCTTCGGTGAACACTGGAGGGTGCGTACTCATGAAATCCGAGTACGACACTTCCCGGGGCTCACGAGGCCCTCGCTCTTGACGTCCTCCCGCCTGGGACGTATTCTGCACTATCGTGCGGAGCAGGTCGGTCTGCTCCTCACGACCTCCCACCAATGCCGCTATCACATCCGTTAGAGTAAGCGGAGGCGGCGGTGGTGGCTGCTGCTGCGGGGTGCTGTCGTAGGCCGGTGGCTGGTAGTCATCGCCTCCACCTTGGCTAGAGCCACCAACCTCGTGCGTGGTCCTAGTGCAAACCATCTGCAACCATACGACAATAACATCAGTCCCGCAACAGAGTGCATGCAGTCTAAAAGAAATAGGTGTAAAAACATTATGACAACAAAAACATGCGATATATCTCGTAAGTAGATAATGTAATAACTTTGCACAAGCTACACCATTACCAGACCAAACACAAGCTAGTTTAATCCAACTTGATGAACCTCCACTTTGGAAGCTCACCATAACCAGATTTGGCCACCACGAGACATTACTATCGCGTTGTCATCACGTATCCACCCGTAGGGTACAACACCCTCTCCAAAGAGTTCAACTGTCATTCTTCTGTCAGAACGACCAGTTTCTACCTATTCCAAGTCTTGATCTGGTTCTGGGCATTTTCATGACTCACGTTGAATACTAAAGTTAAAGTTAACTTCAGTATCTTTCCAACGAGTACTCATTTTCCCTCAGATCAGCTTTGGTTAAAAAGTTATGCTAATTCAAAGTTAGCAGAATTTCTGGAAGAATTTTAACAGCACCTCCCTTGGAAGTGGCTGTTTTCAACCCTGATTTCCACTAAATTCTGTGCTGAAATTTCAGGAACTTTGAATTGCAAAGGTGTCACACATCTTATACTCTTTCTAAGGATGTATTATATGACAATTTTAGATTTTTTTACTGGGAGTTATGTTTGAAAAACAGATCAGTTCAGAAGATGTTTTACTCTGCCTGGTTCTGGACAGTTTACATTCCTCTGGGATTTCAGCCATCTTAAGGCGAGTTTCAGTTCTGT
Organism: Neostapfia colusana; assembly: GCA_030760725.1. Lineage (NCBI taxonomy): Eukaryota > Viridiplantae > Streptophyta > Magnoliopsida > Poales > Poaceae > Neostapfia > Neostapfia colusana. Next base: position 1,091,818 of record JASWHV010000024.1, on the reverse strand, counting down.
AAGTCTACAACAAAGTTGTAGAGGACTTGAATATCTTTCCAGAACTATATAGCACACCTCCCTGGGCTAAAAGACCTGTGAGTTATGCCCTGTTGAAGATCAGCAAACGTGCTGCCCAAAACAGAGGACTCTGTTTTTTTCAGTCTTTGGCTACACTACTCCACTATCCCATTCTTATACCCAACCATGGTCCTAAATGTTGAACCTATAGATTTTAATTCCTTGTTATTGTTTTCATGCATATGACTACAATATCTCGGTACTACGTTCCTCACAAAAGAAAATCCTAACCGCATCATACCGGCATATACGTCTCAAGTGTGGCACTAAACGGTCTCTCGCACACGTTTTCTACACGGATACATACGTGGTTAGTACCTGCAGAAGACCACACAATAATGGTGCACTCAATGGTTATTCATTTCAGGCAGTTCCATATTTGAAAGTAAATACAAACGCCCGTATCATTGTCATACGGCCGTCCTTGAGTTAGGTCACGTCTCAAGGTACGTGATCGTGTTTCAACACCAAACGACGGGGAACCCGAGTAGGTCATGAACGGGTCGTCACGGTTGGGAATGCTATCAACCCAACAGATACCACCTACTGCCCTGCAGGGCACGTCGATGGCAAGCGCTGCGTATGTCCTCCTGGGCTATTTCCAGACGAACACACTCTCGCGTTACTGACCACGCGATGGGGTCTCCACTTACTTGCCTAATGCACGCTAGGGATCAGCGTTTCATATGAACTCAGGGACATGAGGAGTCCAAGAGTTTCATATTGACATCTCACACCAATCTGTGAGACTCTATCCCTGAACCACGTTCCTCGTCAGGGGGAGCTAACCGAAATTGAACCGCTTTCGGTGGCGTTCCTTACCATACTTACCAGAGCGTAGGTGCGTCGTTACATAATTAAAATTCAGAATTATAACACATAGGTTAGTATTTGCCACTTTAAGTAACTATGCTAATATAGTCCTTACTTGGGCAACTACCGAATCCTCCCCGTATACCTATGTTTTTCCCATAATGCAGTCCTTTAGTACTGTGCTATCCCCACTGCAGCTCTGATACCAGGCTGTGGCGGACCGGAATCCACTCATCCAGGATCGCAGAGGGTGGTGCCGCGCGATGCGACACCCGACAGCACACGTCATAAGAACATAATATATTACATGGGAAACAACTGAAACTGTACAAACAGGTACAAACTTCAGTTACAACTATTGTTTATGTTACACAGCGGAAGTCTATACTACACAACTCACGCCCGCCTATCTAGCAAAAGTTGGTTGCCCAGCCCTAGGGCAACCCACACTAGCTGCACTCCTCAGCTCAGCGCAGCGTGTACGGCTCCCACTCAGCCGTGGTCCCCGACGGAGGGTAACCCTCGCCGGTGGACTCGTACTCCGAGTCCGTGGGTGGCTCCTCACCTGAAAAACACTTAAGCAGCAACCATGAGCACGAAGGCTCAGCAAGGCTTAACCGACTCACCTAAGCATGAAACTCTACATGAGGTATACCAAGACATCGGTTAGTAACATTTCAGCAAAACGACACGCCTACAAGTTCATCCTTAGTTCATCTTTTAGCAACAAGTTAACAGTTCATGAAATCTGAAATTTAGTAAGCAGTATTTGGTGGCAAACATGTAGCAATACAATTATATCAACGAGCAATATTGAATCAACATGTTTCATCCATTAATCTACGTTACGACGCAGTGAACAAGCGGTACTCATCACCGCGAGGGACGGCGAATCGTCTCGATATACACCTGCAGGGAAAACCCAAAGAGCACGTCACGTACGCCCACCCGTGGAGCTGCACAGCACGCTCACTCGATGTCGTACGGGACAACCTTTCACCCAACAGCCCAAACGTCGAACCGGTCGCACCGAAACGAGCAGGAGGTTCCCCACACGGAGCATCTCTCTATGCCCGTTGGCAGATTCCACCTTGCTGCCCTCAACCTACACCTATAAATCGGTGTGCTATGCCTCGACGCCCGGAGGTTTAGGCTACATCGGTTTATCGGGGCCCATATATCCGATATGCCTTCGGTACGTTCAACACTTGTTCAGCAGGGCCGCACACGGATCGGTCCTCAATCGACACGGACAGGGCTGCGCACACAAGACTCCCTCTTGCTGCGCCCTAGCCCCTGCCTAGTCCCATTTTCATTACTAAAATGATCTCACATCACTCAACCGAACCCGTGTGTCCCAAGCCTATCTCGCGAGTAGATTCCAACTACTCGACTTGTACCAAAGTCCTATGACTCATTAAGCATAGCCGGTCTACTCGAGGTCTTAGACACTACCCTCACTCTTTTAGGAACCTTTGGTTATGCAAGTGGGGTTCCATTCATCCTACACCTAATGCACAATCATACTTTACATGACTCATGTAAACAAAAGAAAACTTATAAAAAGGTTAATTCAAACCAGGGCTTGCCTTGTTGCTGCTGGTCAGGAGTTAGTTCTTCATCCGGAAGAAGGAAGTCCAGCACTTCCGGAGTCTCTTCTTCAATGGCTACACGTTAATGAAATACTACATGTTAATTTAGATGCAAATGTGAGTTTTAGAGTAAGACTTCTACTATTAGTTCTAATAACCAGCCTCTAACACCTGGAACTTTGTTTAAGAATTTAAAGATGAACTGGTGTTGGTGGTTTGGCTTGGACTTAATCATATGGTTAAATGCTAAGTGGTTTTCCCCCTTTTCCATATTAATCCCTTAAGTGGCTAAACAGGACAGGGGTGATCTAGAGCTCCAAGGGAGCTGAGAATTTTTGTGTGAGTTCCTTGTCACAAGAAAACTCTCTGGACCAAACATTAGCATTTTTCATGGAGTGGTTTGCTCAGAATAATTCTATTTGGCAAAACAGCAAGGAAGAATTTATTCTGAGGTAATACCCCTGTTCATGCTCAACTTAATGAACTACAATTTCAATTATAGCTCATAGAGTTTGCATGAATTTTCCTAACATTTTTGGGGTTAAGATTCGCCCAGAACTGAATTTCCAAGTTTTGGAAATTCTCTGAAAATGTTTCTGTATTCAAATGAACACAGCACCTTCCAATTTGAATTGCTCTGACCAAATCAACTCCAAATGGTCTGAAACTTTTACAGGGGTTTACGAATGTCCTAAAGAACATTCTGGCAAAATTTGGGGATTTTTGGATGAACCAAACTCCCTCTAAAATTCTTTTGCTGAAAAGCTTTAAAGAATTTTCCAGAATTAAATAATGGGTTTCATAAAAATTGGGTTTCAGATTTGGATTGTACTCTGTTAGAGGAATCCAACAAAATTTGTTTCATAATTTTTGGATTCTCCTAACCCAAGTTGTGGTCCTCCAAAGTTTGAACTACAAACTGGACATTTCAAAATGTTTAAATGTCTGCCGGTGGGTCCCACCCGGCAGTCTTCCCCTTCCTCGCGCCAAACAGGGCCCCGCGGCGGCGCACTCTGGCGAGCGTCGCCGGAACTGCTCTCCCGGCCGTCTCCCGGCCCCAAACTTGCCGCCCCGCCCTAACTCACGTCGCTGAACTCGTCGGTGGCGTCGTCGGCGGCCGTAGCTCACCGGAACAGGGCTCCCAACGGTGACAGCGGCGGTTAGGGTTCCGGCGTGGTCGGGAATGCGTTACAACGCATCAAAATGATTGGCAAAGGGTCGGAGAGCACCACGGGAGCTCGAGGGTGATGGAAATGGCCGCCAAACCCCATGAAAAGGTCGGCAACCTAGAGCTCCACGGTGAACCGAGCTGTTATTCTATGGCGGCCCGAAAAACAACCTAAACCCGGCCATTTCTGGGTCATTTCCCTTGATTCTTGGTCGAGGAGGGCCGCTAGGGAGTGAGGAAGGTGTTGGCCAGCCTGCGCGGCCAATAGCTAAACAAGTAGCAGGAATTTTGGGGTAGACCGCGCTCTACCCGAATGCACTATGTTTTGGAAGAACTGGAAATACTCTTCATCCGGTGGTTCAACCGCTATTCGGCTTGCATCTACACGATCTAGAGAGCACAGCGCACCTTTTTTGTGTAGGAGTCCGACGGTGAAACTGGCCGTGGCGTGCTGTCCACGGGGAGCAGTTCGCGGCTTTCCGCCGGTGCTCTGTTCCTCGGCGATCGTTGCAGAATTGCACGCGCCACAGGCTAGGAGTCTCGGATTTGCGGGGCTGTCGTGGTGGAGCACGCACGGGCTCTGCTTTTTGGTGCTGCTGGCACGAGCAACCGGGGCTCGGTTGCTGCCGGCGATTGGGAAAGGAGAGCGCGGGGTGAGCTCCGGTTTAGTGCGGGGTGAGGGAAACAGCGAGCGTGCGATCAATGACGAAGGCAACGTGCTGCTGTTTGCTCCCGGGTTAACGATCGGGTTGAGGCGGCGGAGCCGGCAAGCTGGTCGCCAGCACGTGCGGAGGGGGGGCGAGGTGGCTGCTCGGTCGGCTCGGTGTCGAGCTCTGCCGCGGCCCGGTAAACCGAGTTCGCTCGGTGTTGACTTAGGGCCGAAGTCTAGCTGACTGGTGGGCCCTTTTCTCCCCCCTAATCTTCTCTGTTGTGCAAATATCCCACCTACTCAGACTTGAAAAGGGAATTTAGCAACCAACTCAGAGGTAGAATTTGAATTCATCAACTTCAAACTGGTTTGGCCACCTTCCCTTCATATTTAAATTTGAAAATTCAAACTCAGTTTGAATTGTTACTAATTCGGCTCCCGACGAGATGAAGTCCAATGGGACTGAAAATTGGTGGGTCTACTCAGGAAAATATGCTGAGTTTAGATATGGAGCTAACTTTTGAACTTGGGTGATGAAAGTTGCTGCAATTTGAATTTACATTCAAATTGGCCTCTTTTTGAAATAACCCAAAAGTGCCTCAAAAAGTGTTGAATTTGCATGAGCTTTGGACTGAACCTTCCCAAGACTTTTTAAATTCTAGGGGTGAGCTAAACCTCTCATGTTCATGTGTAGAAACCCTACTTTGTGAAAGTGAAGGCTTTCCCCTCTAATCACTCCTTTGATGGAGGTTACTTGCTCTTCACAATATTTCCTAAGATTTCCACAATAAAAACTGTGGTGTTGTGAGGTGAAAAAAAAATTTGCAAGTCCCTTTTCTTGGGCTTTTACATCTATCAGGTCACAACTATCAGATTGGAAGATATTCCAGTAGTCCGAGAGTTCCCTGATGTGTTCCCAGGGTATTTACCGGGAATGCCGCCCGATAGAGAGGTGGAGTTCAAGATTGAACTTGCACCGGGAACCATGCTAATATCCCGAAGGCCGTACAAGATGGCGCCCAAGGAGTTGGCTGAACTGAAGACTCGGCTCACGGACCTCCTGGAAAAGGGTTTTATTAGGCCGAGCTCCTCGCCATGGGGCTGTTCGGCATTATTTGTAAAGAAGAAGGATGAGACATTGTGGCTTTGCATGGACTATCGTCCATTAAATGCCGTAACCATAAAAAACAAGTACCCGTTGCCACGGATCGACATGTTGTTTGATCAGTTGGTCGAAGTGAAGATTTTTTCCAAGATGGACTTAAGATCCGGGTACCATCAGATTAAGATAAGGGCAGAGGACATTCCAAAGACAGCTTTCTCGACGAGGTATGGACTTTATGAATACCTGGTCATGTCCTTCGGCCTCACCAATGCTCCAGCTCACTTCATGTACTTGATGAACTCGGTATTCATGCCGGAGCTGGAGAAGTTTGTCGTGGTCTTCATCGACGACATTCTGGTATATTCCAAGTCGGAGGAAGATCACAAGAAGCATCTGCGTATAGTCTTGCAACGGCTGCGGGATTACAAGTTATACGCGAAATTCAGCAAATGCGAGTTTTGGACATCGCAAGTGCCTTTTCTCGGGCATATCATCTCAGCGGAGGGTATCGCTGTAGACCCGACCAAGATCACTCAAGTGCTGAATTGGAAATCCCCGAGAACCGTTCACGAGGTACGGAGTTTCCTCGGACTCGCGGGATATTATCGGAGGTTCATTCCGAACTTCTCGAAGATTGCCAAGCCTATGACGGAATTGCTGAAGAAGGCTACCAAATATGTTTGGAGTCCAACAAGTGAAGCAGCATTCAAGGCTTTAGTCAAGCACCTGACATCAGCACCGATTTTGGCGCAGCCAGACACAACAAAGCCGTTCGATGTGTACTGCGATGCATCCGGCATTGGGCTCGGATGTGTGCTGATGCAAGACCGAAGGGTGGTTGCGTATGGGTCACGGCAGCTTAGAAACCATAAGCAAAATTATCCAACTCACGACTTGGAGCTCGCTGCCGTGGTACTTGCACTAAAAATGTGGAGGCACTACCTACTCGGTAACCTCGTACATTTATATACCGACCACAAAAGCCTCAAGTACATATTCACTCAGAAGGAGCTGAACATGAGGCAGCGAAGATGGTTAGAACTGATAAAGGATTACGAAATAGAGATCCATTATCATCCGGGCAAGGCAAACATAGTGGCAGATGCGCTGAGCCGCAAGTCACACGTCAACAATCTGACCATCACACCGCTGGAAGAGAGCGAACCACCACTGCATGTGATTCCATATGGAGCTCTCTACAACCTAGCTTTGATCCCCACCATCCGTGAAGAGATAGCGGCTGCTCAGAAACATGACAAGGGCATGCCGCATTTGCGGAGACGTGTAGACAGTGGGGAGCTGAAATGTTTCCGGAAGGATGGAGATGGCGTCCATGGTTCAAGGACCGGATCGTCGTACCCCGTAACCCAGAGCTACGGAAGAAATTTTTTGATGAGGCTCACTTATCAAAATTTTCTATTCACCCCGGCAGCAACAAAATGTATCAAGAACTCAGAAGCAAGTTTTGGTGGACACGGATGAAGCGGGAGATCACGAAGTACGTGTCTGAGTGTGATACATGTCGAAGGGTGAAGGCAGACCATATGCGGAAACCGGGACTGCTGCAACCACTGGGCATTCCTGCCTGGAAGTGGGAGGACTTGAGCATGGACTTCATCGTCGGTTTACCCACCACTTTTCAAAAGCATGATTCTGTGTGGGTGATCGTCGATCGGCTCACCAAAGTTGCCCATTTCATCCTGGTCAACACCAACTACAACGCCAAGGAGTACGCTGAACTGTACATCTCACGGATCCTATGCTTGTACGGCGTACCCCGTACCATCATATCGGATCGGGGCACTTTATTTGTGTCCCGTTTTTGGGAGCATCTACACGCTGCATTGGGGACGAAGCTGATCCGTAGTTCAGCATACCACCCGTAGACGGATGGGCAAACGGAGCGGGTAAATCAGATTTTAGAAGACATGCTACGGGCTTGCGCTATTAACCACGGCAAGAATTGGGATGATCACTTGCCGTTAGCCGAGTTCTCGTACAACAATGGGTACCAAGCCAGCATCAAGATGGCGCCCTACGAGGCGCTATACGGAAGAAAATGCCGCACCCCATTGAATTGGTGTGAGTCTGGCGAAAGGGTTACCTTCGGGATTGACCTTGTCAACAACGCGGAAGAAAAGGTTCGACTGATTCAAGCGAACTTAAAAGCCGCTCAATCCCATCAGAAACAGTATGCGGACCGGAGAAGGTGCCCATTACAATTCGAAGTTGGAGATCACGTATGCCTACGGGTGTCTCCAATGAAGGGCGTAAACAGATTTGGGGTGAGAGGAAAGTTGGCACCCCGATTCATCGGTCCATTCCAGATTACCGAAAGATGTGGATCAGTGGCATACCGGCTGAAATTACCAGAAGCACTTTCTGGTGTGCACGACGTCTTTCACATTTCCCAGCTGAGGAAGTGTCTTAAGCTATCAACTACCGTTCAGCTGGAGGATATCGAAGAACTGCAACCGGATCTCACCTATGGGGATGAACCGGTGCAGATTATCGGGGAAAAGGCCCGAACCACACGCAACCGTACGTTGTGGTTCTACAAGGTTCTATGGAGTAATCACTCCATGGACGAAGCGACATGGGAGAGCAAAGAATTTCTTCGCGCTAACTACCCCAACTTTTTCACGTCGCATATCCGGTAATTTTCCACCGTCCTCTCTTTCATTTTCACCTTATAATCTCGGGACGAGATTCTTTTAAGGGGGGAGGAATGTAAGGGCCTCAGTTTTTAACACCTAGTTGAAGTGTTCATCACCCCACACCACACACCTCATTTGAGGAAAGATGATGAACACAAATGAAGAGCAAGTAACCACCATCAACATGCTCATTAGAGAACAAACTCACATATTGCAAAAGTGGTATTTCCCACATGTGATATAGGTGGGCTGGACATATGAAAACTCCTACACATTGCTAAGGATGTCCATGCCAAGTTTCACCCAAATTCAAAACCTTTTTGAGGTCATTTTGGGTATAACTAGAAAGAGGGCAGTTTGAAACCATATTCAAATTCAAACTGTTTTTATCCCATGAATTTAAAAGTGGGAGGCATATTCTTATTCAGCACATTTTTGTGAGCCCACACACCAATTTTCACTCCATTTGGGGTTTATCTTGACATGAGCTAAGTGGGACAAATTCAAATTTTATTTGAATTCAAAACTGAACTTGTGCTGAAATTCATTCAAACCAAACCCAATTTGAATTATACTCAATTCAAATGGCTCATGGGTGAATAATTTGAATTACCAGGGGTAGTATGGGGTTCACTGTTTACAACAGTGATTAGGAGTAAATTTCAGAGGTTAAAATTGGAAGTGGGACCCACATGTCAGCCACTACTCCAAAGCAAACCGACTGAAATTTTCTCACTCAGTTAACCGAGCCGCTGCTGCGATCGCCACCGAGGGGAGCCGCCGCGCCAGCAGCTGCTTGCCCACGCGCGGGCGTGAGGCGATGCAGAGCCTTCTTAACGCACCTTCCCCCCTCCTCGGCCGAAGCATCGCCAGTTTCTTCCCCGCAAGACCTCAGCGCCGGCAGAAACTTTCCGCAGCTCAGAATCGATCGGAGAGCGCCGATCACAGCTTCCTCCGTCCCCTCCAGAGCCACGGCAAGGTACTGGCGTTGTCACGCCCGAGCCAAGGCACCCTTGGACGCGCTGGTGACCGGTGCTGCTCACCCCCGAGCCAATTTCCCCCTTTCTGTGTGCAGCACGACCTTCGGGTGCGATTCCATCAAATCCGTGCTCTAGAAAGGATTAGAGGGCCGCAATCCGCTCTCACACAAACTAGACACGGTAACGCACAAGTTGCCTTCACAACCCTTGGCTGGAGAACCTCTGTACCCGGCGTAATTCGAGGTTTACCAACGGCGGAACAAAAAGGAGGCATCGGGCGCACGGTGAGGACCTACTTCGGGCCTTCCCCGAGCTGCCTCAAGCTCATGTCGACCTTCCCTGAGGTCCACTGATGCTTCCCGACCGGTTCCTCGAGTAGTTGAGGTGCTAGGGAAGTCAGCCAACATGGCCGAAGTCTTTCCGAGGTGGCGGCTCGTCGCCGACCATGCACCGGCCATTGTCATGAGTAGCTGACCCCGGAATCCTGTTCCCCGAGTGAAAGTAGGCAGGGGCAGCCAAAATCGTGAAGTTTGGAGCTGTACAGAAGCCGGCGGCGAGCTCTCCAGCGAGGTCCCTCGGCGGCAGAGCGCGGGCGTCGCGAGGTTGAAGAAGGGGGTGGACCCCAGCTGTCAGCGGCCGATATTTTGAATCGGGATCGGGCTGCGGCCGGGATCGGGTGTGCTGGCGCGCAAAATCCTTGTGGGCCGCGGTGTGCTGTCGCCTCGGCGTGCGACGCGTGTCCCCGGGGCCCACGCGCGAGTTTAAACTTTTCCCCAATTTTCAGATTTCCTTCAAACTTCAAATCCTCATAACTTTGGCTAGAAAGCTCCAAATCGAGTGAACCAAATTTCGCTGGATTCAGCTCTCTGAGTAATTTCCAGCAAATCAAGTTTCACTTCATGAAATTCCTTATTTCTCCATAATTAATTCCTCAAAATTTAAACTGTTTGGAATTTTAACTGGAGAATCCTTTGGAGGAAAATCCTGAAATTTTGCTGGTATTTCACAAAAATATTCCTGAACTACCATAAAAATTTCAGGTCCATTTGAGCTTATTTAATCCACCTAATGGTGTGATTAGTGAAACTGTTCCAGAGAAAATAGAAAATGATCAGAAACATTTCCAGAATTTTCTCTGAAATTGTTTAGCTCATATCTTTAGTTAGGAACTTCCAAATTAAGTGAGACCAACTCCATTAGAACCCTCTGAAAATCTAGTTTTCAGAAAGTCATAGTTTATGTCATGAAAATCCTTAGAGCACCCTAAGAGTTCCAATTAAGGTCAAGGACATAATTAATTGTGGAGGGCTCAAATGAGCTTTGCTGCAACTAAAACTTGACCAAGTCTCTATTTAGGTTGTAACCAAGCCACAGTAAAAGTTTCACAGTCATAGAGTCTGTCTAGTGGGACTTATAAGCTTCACAAGTTTAAAACTTAATACAAACACATTTAAATTGATACATATGTTTCTTCTAACATGTAGTCGCTAAGGTCGTGGAGGAACCCGAAGTTCTAGACTTCGTTACTCCGGAGGAACAGCTAGCCTACGACCAAGAGCAGCAAGGCAAGCTCCGGTTTGCATTAACCTTTTTACAAAGTTTTATTGTTTTGAGCACATACTTGTTTACTTTATTCTTTGCATTAGAGTCTTGTTTGGAAGCCCAACTGCATAGCCCAGAAAACCATGGGTTGGGTTTAGGATTGCAAAACCCCGTTAGCTACTGCATTGCTAGGATAGAGTAGGATTCGGTACAAGTCGAGTAGTTGGAACTACTCGCGAGCATAGGCTAGAGGCACTTGACTCGGGTAGCGATAGCACATGAAACACATGGCGAGAAAATGAGACCGAGCGGAGGGTAAGGGCAGCAGGACTTTGGGGCCTGTGTGCTGTAGCTCCGCTTGTGTTGATTGAGGACCGAGCCGTGTGCGGGCCTGTTGAACAAGCTAGAACAGTACCGAAGACCTACCGGCTATATGGGAACAGGGAAACCGATGTAACTCAGGTAGCTGGGTATTGAGGCATTGCCCGTCATTCAGAGGGTAGGTTGAGAGCTCGAGGTGTAAATCGGCTGGTGGCACGGAGATGCGCGTGCAGAGACCTCTTGCTCGGGACGATGGGACCGGTTCAATATTTGGCTGATGGGCGAAAGGTGGTTGCGTACAGCGTCCGTGATGGTTGTTGTAGGCAACATCGAGTACGGGCGTACGTGACGGGTTGTACGGATAACCCTGCAGGTGTAAATCGATTATAATCGCCGTCCCTCGCGGTCAGTGAGTACCACTTGTTCACTGTACCGTGACGTAGAAAGAATAGGCTAGTTACATGTTAAAATGTTGCTGAATGAAAGATGGACTTGATTGCTAATGACTTGCTGTAGTTTAGAGCTAACTAAAGTTCATTTCAACTTTGGGCAAAGTACATGAGAGAAATGCGTTTCTTGTTTGATTGCGGCTCTCTCATGTGCCTTAGCGTAAGGTTCTCCACAACCTGCTGCTAAAATTTGAAAGTAAGGTTCCACTAATTAGGCGAGTCCTTGCAAATGATTTTTACCTCATGTAACCCACCAACCCTCATGTAGCAGTTCCATGTTTAGGTGAGACGGGTCAGACTTGCTGAGCCTTCGTGCTCACTGCTTGTGTTTGAAGCTTTTACAGGGTTTTATGAGGAAGGGACTCCCGAAGAGGAGACGGAACCCCATGAAGGGAACCCCGTCGAGTGGGAGTCGTGCACGCCGCAGAGTTAGTGTGCGTGTGTGCTAGCAAGGACACGTTCAAGGGCTGAACGTGCACTTGATGCTTAGTCTACGCCCGTGAGTGTAGATGGAACTTATTTTGATGTAAACATGTTCACAAACTTGTTTATGTAATAAAATTCCGCTTCCGCTTTGTACCTTTGACGTGTGTTATCCGGTGCTGTGCAACGCAGCACCCCTCAGCGTGATCCTGGCTCGACAGGACCTTAGGGTCATGTCAATAAGCGGCCACGTCGCTCTGACCGTGCGCGGGCGGCGTTGCCCGGCGGCGCGCGGCGGCGATCTCACCGGAAAACTTCGGATCTTCGTCTATTCTTCCTAAAACTGGGATTTCATGGCATAGATCGGTAGAGGGGAGGTCAGGGATCTCACCGCGGGGTTTTTCTTGAGCTCGGAGGTCCTGGAAGGCGGTCGGCAACGAGGTCCGAGATGGAATCGCTGTTGTGCTCGTCGGAGCTGTGCCTAGAGCGCAAACCACCGAATCTTCTGCACCTGCGTGATTCCCCGGAGGCGGTGGAACACGATCGGCGCGTTAGATCGGAAAATCCAAGCAGAGATCGAGAGAAAACGGTAATCGGAGCTTCGGTTCTCACCGGGAGGAAAAACAGCCGATCGTGGGGGAAAAACGGGGCGATGCCGGCATTTTTATAGACGAGGGAGGGCGGCGTGTATGTTTGGATCGAGCCGGAGTCGTCCGGGACCGGGAGTCGGGCTGGGGACGCAGATTTCCGGAGTCGGTTGCGATCGGGCGCGCGCGGAGGAGTCCGGCTGTTGGCGCGAGCGGGAGGTGAGGGATGACACGCGGGTCCCGCGTGTCAGTGAGAGAGAGAGGGGAGCGCGCGGCTACGGGCTGGCGCGGGGGCAGGTGGGCCGGCTGGTGGGTTTCGGCCAACTGGCCGGGGGTTTTGTTTTTTTCTTTTTCTTTTTCGTTTTCTTTTCTGTTTTGAGTCGAATTTGAATTCCAATTTGAATTTGAATTTCTGCACCACATGCAGTATGTCCAAAAATTTTTAAATTCCCCTCTTAACAGGTTTTGGGGTGTTACAGCTCTACCCCCCTTTAAAGAAATCTCGTCCTCGAGATTGGTGGTTCTAGGAAAACAATTCCGGAAACTATGTCTTAAGCTCGTCTTCTCGCTCCTAGGTGGCTTCCTCTTCCGAGTGATGCTTCCACTGCACCTTGCACATCCGAATTTTTTTATTCCTTGTGAGGCGTTCCATTGTCTCCAAAATCTTGAACGGTTGCTCGGCATACGATATATCCTCGGCTACGTCAACCTCGTTCATGGATAACATCTCTTCAGGCGTCCTCATACATTTCTTGAGCTGTGATACATGGAATACGTCATGCACATCTGATAGGCGAGCCGGTAGTTCTAGTTGATATGCCACTTCGCCTTTCCTCTCCAAAACATGAAAGGGTCCGATGTATCGGGGTGATAACTTCCCTTTCACCTTGAACCGACAAAGCCCTCAAATAGGGGACACCTTGAGATAGACATAGTCTCCCACATTGAAAACGAGTTCTCTTCTCCATACATCGGCATAGCTCTTTTGTCGTGTTTGTGCTATCCTCAAGTTGTTGCGGATTTCCCTCACTTTCGCCTCGGCTTCTTGTAGTACCTCGGGCCCAAACACTTTACCTTCCCCTATTTGGTTCCAAAATAGGGGAGTTCTGCACTTCCTCCCATACAAAGCCTCAAATGGTGACATCTTCATACTAGCCTGATAGCTGTTGTTATAGGAGAACTCCGCATACGGTAAGTTCTTATCCCAACTCCGATTGTTTTTGAGTGCACACGCTCTCAGCATATCCTCAAGGATCTGATTGGTTCTTTCCGTCTGCCCGTCAGTTTGGGAATGATAGGCAGAACTAAAATTCAGATGGGTTCCCATGCTTTCATGCAGCTTCTGCTAGAATCTTGAGGTGAACTGTGTCCCTTGATCTGACACTATCTTCTTTGGCACTCCATGGTAACACACAATTCTTGACATGTACAACTCCGCCAATTTGGATCCGCTGTAGCTTTCTTTCACGGGGGTGAAATGAGCTACCTTGGTTAGCCTGTCGATGATTAGCCATATCGAATCATATCCTGATTGGGTCCTAGGCAATCCCACTATGAAATCCATACCGATTTCTTCCCATTTCCATTCAGGCACTTTGAGTGGTTGCAATAATCCCGCGGGTCGTTGATGTTCCGCTTTCACCAACTGACATGTGTCACATAGGGCAACATGTTCCGCGCCATCTCGCTTCATTCCATACCACCAATATCTGCTCTTGAGGTCATGATACATCTTAGTACTTCCAGGATGAATGGAATAGTCGGAATCATGAGCCTCCTTCAAAATCAATTCACGGATCTCCTTCACTTCAGGCACACAGATTCTCTTCCCGTGCCACACCGTACCTTGTTCATCCTCTCTGAAACTAGGGGCTCTATTATCCTTGATGAGTTGTCAGATTTCTTGTATCTTCTCATCATTCTTTTGACCATCGCGTATTTCTTGCTCTAATGTGGAGTCAACTTCCATGGCGATGGCTTCACCACTATTCACCAGGCATAGGTGGAGTCTTATAACCTCTTCCTTCAATTCTTTAGGCATGTCCTTCAAGTTCAACCTATTGACCTGCACCTTCTGGCTTAAAGCATCTGCCACGACGTTCGCTTTCCCAGGATGATAGTTGATGCCTACATCAAAGTCGTTGATCAGCTCTAACCATCTCTTTGTCTGAGGTTGAGATCTGGCTGTGTGAAAATGTACTTTAAGCACTTATGATCCGTATATATCTCTGTCCTCTTCCCCATCAAGTAGTGCCGCCAAATCTTCAACGCGTGTACCACTGCGGCTAGTTCTAGGTCATGTGTAGGATAGTTCTTCTCGTGTTTCCGGAGCTGCCGGGACGCATAAGCCACGACATGCCCCTCTTGCATGAGAACACATCCCAACCCGTTTCCAGAGGCATCGCAGTACACCGAAAAGTTCTTCTGCATATCTGGCATAACTAACAATGGGGCTGTTGTCAATCTTTTCTTTAGCTCTTGAAAACTTGTCTCGCACTGCGGCGCCCATGTGAATGTGATTCCTTTCTCCAACAGTTTGGTGAGGGGTCTCGAGATCTTGGAGAATCCCTCAATAAACCGTCGATAGTACCCAGCCAATCCCAAGAAGCTTCGAACTTCCCCGACATTCTCAGGGGTCTTCCACTTCTGTACATCCTCGATCTTGGCGGGATCTACGGAGATTCCTCCCTCTGAGATTATATGTCCTAAAAAGGGAACTCTCTTCAGCCAAAGCTCACACTTGCTCAACTTGGCATATAGTTGGTGTTCTCTCAGCTTCTGCAACACCAACCTTAGATGTTTCTCATGTTCTTCTTCATCTTTGGAGAAGACAAGAATGTCATCTATGAAAACCACCACAAATTTGTCCAGATATTTCATGAATACCTTGTTCATGAGATACATGAAGTATGCCGGGGCATTAGTTAGCCCAAAAGGCATGACGGTGTATTCATACAGTCCGTACCGAGATACGAAAGCTGTCTTGGGAATATCAGTTTGCCTTATCTTAAGTTGGTGGTATCCCGACCTGAGATCAATTTTCGAGAACACACAAGCTCCCCTCAACTGATCAAACAAGTCTTCAATGCGGAGTAATGGGTACTTGTTCTCTATTGTACCACTCTCATGCTGGAGGACATACATATACTCAGTCCTGTCCAGGTGGCGACAGTAGATGTGACTCTGGCAGGTGATGGCCTCCCAGGTGACATCTTTCTCCGCATCGACCTGTGTTGCTCGACAAGCTGGAGAGCGGTGGATCTTAAGCAGCTGATTTTCATGGATAATCCTCATTTCTGAACTCCATTCTTCCCGCTTCTCACGGATGGTTCGGGTGGAGCTGTAGTGTATGATTAGCTTGCCCGTATTGTCGGCGGCTTGGAGCATGCGTCGAAGACGGCGCAACAAGCCTCCTACTGCCAATCCGTAGGAGAGGTACGTCACCGGACGGTTCTCCTCTCTCAGGGCAAGGGCAACTACGGGAACTCTCCCTCCGGTGGACTTGCGAGCGGTGCGGATCATGCGAACCATCTAAAACATAAAGCATTTAAACTTAAGTTAGATAAAATTTTAAACAAAAATCCTATTCTGAATAAAAGTTGGGTAAGATGAATAAAATGACCCCATTAAATAACACTTTTCAACCCACACCTTTGTAAAAATAGTTTTTAAGAAAATAGGGTCCTTAAATACGTCCATTTCTATCTAGGTCCACGTTCCTACGGGCAACATTGGCTCTAATACCACTTCTGTCACACCCGGTTTCTCCGAAGAACAACCGAGTGAATATCACATGTATGCCAGGATCATTTTCTCATACATGTGATGACAAATATTGAAGCATCATTTATTACAAGCCAGGTGTCGAATATAAATAAGTCTTACATAGCATATGTCTCGATGGATGATAATAAGTTCATAACATATAAATAAAATAGCAGCGGAATATTATTCTTGTTGGCTCCGTCACAGTCGTTGCCCGGGGGACTCCGTGAACCTAGAATCCTTCCTCGGGACCAAAGCCTTGGTCATTAAACACCACATCATTCTCTTGACCTGAGCAGCAATATAAACCAACAGAAAAGCAAGTTTGAGTACCGTGGGTACTCAGCAAGTGGGGGAAAGTTATGTCATGCATGGCTAGAGCAAGGAGAGATTGAACTTAGGGTTAAAGCACTACGCAATAATTACCTATCACCTTAGCTTATTAAGCACCTATATTACTACACGGGTGAAATGGATCCCAATCCCTCAACCCATCATCAAATTCAAGTAACCATAACATCATATCTAATGTTAAGCACCCCGCTTAACATCCTCAACTTCCAAATTCGTCATCCTCTAATCATGAATAAGTCCAAGCTGCTCTTGACCGGGAGCACGGCTGTCATGACAGTTTTGACTCTGCAGAGTTTGCACCACTGTACCCACATGTAGTGATTTCATCCCCCGTTGCCGGGTGGACTAAAAGAACCTCCATTATGCCGGTGGCTACGAACCACATTCACACTTCCCAGGTGTATAGCCAGGAGATCACTATGAAGCCTTTACAAAGGGATTCCCGACGAGCGTGGGCCCACTGAGGTTTCACCCCTAACAGCATACAAGAGGCTCCAACCCCGCTGCAGTGGCCCCCTCTTGAGCCTTGCGGTTCATATGGTAGTCCAGCTGACACCTATTCCCCGCACCATCCAACACACCCATACTACGTCGGGGATACACCTAATTAATTGGCCAATCTTCCCCATCTCAGCATGTGGTTGGCACGGTAAAGCCAGGTTACATGCTCCATGAACCGGTCCTTTGGATCCAGGCAAGTACTAAACACAAATCCGGGTCTCGTGCACCCAGCACCAACCAAATCATCCAACTTGCCTCGATCCCTACCTCTACATGTCTCATAATATCGCATTCAAGAGTAAGGTAAATAAATTGATGATCTCATATCCCACTTATCCTATTCTAAGCATGGATAAGCATAAGTAATATGAATGAATGACATGATAAAATAAATCCTAACCCAAGCTACAAGGAAACAAGGTAATGCAATTCTAGGGAAACTTCCTAGCATGGGTTCCATATTTCAATTGACACTGCAAATAATTCTATCTACACATCCTAGTATAGGATCAAAGTGGTCAAGGACACTTGCCTTCTTCCTGCTGCTCTGGGAATGGAAAGTCTTGATCTTGGAAGGGAAGAACTTGCTTTGGGGCAGGTTCTACTCATGCCAACACACATAGCAAAAGAAAACAACAATCCATAAGACATAGTTCACACTTTCACTCCACACATACGTGCATATGATAATCATTCACATTTCTAAGTGTTGTGGTTACTCTAGATGTGTTGATTTTTAGCCTACATGCACTTTTAAACATATGTATATGATTTCTAACTTTTGTATTCAAATTTCTGTTTGCACACTATATATGAATTTCAAATTTAAACAAATTCTTTAATACACTCTTTAGCTACCAAGTTTGCATGGAAGGTAATTTCCTACTCCAAATGGGTTTTCAGATCTTCTACCAATCCTAAACTGAAGTCTTTGGAGTTGGAGACTTCATTTATCATTTTCTAGTTATGCATACCTATTGTCCTATATTTTCCAGATTTATTTTCTATGCCTAAAAGTGAGTTTTAATATTAAATAGTAGGGCATATCATCTAAACAGAATAGGTTCTGATCTAATATATTAAATAATATGTTTTTGAACTTCTCCTCTGATGTGAACTAATTTAAATTTATTTTACCCATTTTCAGAATTATTTATTAACCTAAAAATTGTGTCCTTATAACTAATAAATGTGAACAATCAATTAAACAGATTCATTTCAGCTTAAAATCTACTTTTAACTTATTCTAAAGTTTTCCAAGTGCTACGAGAGTTTAAATTTGAATTTACAATGTGTTTGTCTCACCTTTTAAATTTTAAATCCTAATCACACATTCAAATTCCTAAATTTAATATCATATAGGGTTAAAGAGGTAAACTCACCCCACTACAGGGTCTATTATATTATTTCATAAATTTCCAGGGGTCTAGCTACACATAACAGAGGGGTTTTCCTAATTTTTATTAAGTCCAGGGGCTAAAACTGATTTTGAAATGAATTCACATGAATTTCTGAAGTTCCAGGGGCTAGATCAGAAGTTTCCGAGACTAGCTCGTGTTTTCGAGATCCCCAGGGGGTAGCGCGTAAGAATCCTGGCCTTTATAATGCGGGGCTGATGTGGACCGTCCGATTTAAAGTGGACGGCTCAGATTAGATCATCGAACCGGTACGTGCTGGTTTTAATTCTACCGTGCGATTTAAAATAGACGGCGCATAAGCGGCACGTCGCTCTGACCGTGCGCGGGCGGCGCTGCCCGGCGACGGGAGGCGGCGATCTTGCCGAAAAACTTCGGATCTTCGTCTATTCTTCCTAAAACTGGGATTTCATGGCATAGATCGGTAGAGGGGAGGTCGGGGATCTCACCTCGGGGTTTTTCTTGAGCTCGGAGGTCCTGGAAGGCGGTCGGCGACGAGGTCCGAGATGGAATCGCTGCGATGCTCGTCGGAGCTGTTCCTAGAGCACAAACCACCGAGTCTTCTGCACCTGCGTGATTCCCCGGAGGCGATGGAACACGATCGGTGCGTTAGATCGGAAAATCCGAGCAGAGATCGAGAGAAAACGGTGATCGGAGCTTCGGTTCTCACCGGGAGGAAAAACAGCCGATCGTGGGGGAAAACGGGGCGATGCCGGCATTTTTATAGACGAGGGAGGGCGGCGTGTCTGTTTGGATCAAGCCGGAGTCGTCCGGGACCAGGAGTCGGGCTGGGGACGTGGATTTCCGGAGTCGGTTGCGATCGGGCGTGCGCGGAGGAGTCCGGCTGTTGGCGTGAGCGGGAGGTGAGGGATGACACGCGGGTCCCACGTGTCAGTGAGAGAGAGAGGGGAGCGCGTGGCTGCGGGCTGGCGCGGGGGCGGGTGGGCCGGCTGGTGGGTTTCGGCCCACTGGCCGGGGGTTTTGTTTTTTTCTTTTTCTTTTTCATTTTCTTTTCTGTTTTGAGTTGAATTTGAATTCCAATTTGAATTTGAATTTCTGCACCACATGCAGTACATCCAAAAATTTTTAAATTCCCCTCTTAACAGGTTTTGGGGTGTTACAGGCTGCGGCTGAGTCGTGTTTGACTCAAATATGGAAAGTTTTGAGTTGGTTATGATAGGATTTCGTGCGGGTCATGAATTTGAGTTATTTTAGGAATGTTTGGGACGTTCCTAAGGTGTTTGGAAGTCTTAAGATTGCTTCTATCTGCATATAGAAGAGTCTTGAGCAGTATTGGAAAGTTACAGTTTGAATCCAAGTAGGAGTAGGAGTCCTAGTTTGAGTTGAGTTGGCCTTCGGGCTGGTTATATAAGCAAGGGAGGCCAGAGCTCGTGGTACACGACTTTGGGGCTGTTCCTCTTGTGTTTTGATAAATAAAATTCGTATTCTAAAGGAACTTTTGTGCCTTGTTCGTCCGACTTGTTTCAAACAAGTTTTTCTGGTCGAGTTTCTGTTCAGCACTACCTTGCTTCGGTGGTTTTATCATAACTCGAGTTTTACAGATCCAATAAATGTGATTCTTTTTGGGTTGTCTTCACAACTTGATTATCTATAATCTGTTAAAATTTCACGGTCATTGATGGTTTCTTATCTACACGAGTTTCTTTGCAGTATTCCAGAACTGTTTTTCTCGCGTAGGACAGATTGACCTTTGTTCGATCTTTCGGTCGTAACTTGAGTTTCTCCCAACGGATTTTCATGATTCTTGTTGTGACGTCTTCGTGACTTGATTCTCTACAATCTATACTAGTTTTGTCGCAGTTGAACACGTTTATATTAGTCACACACACGGTTTCTTTAACAGATCGGTTTTCTGCTGAGGGGTGTTTTGTTGCTTCCGCTGAAAAGTTTTTATCTACCATTCACCACCCCCCTCTGGTAGCTTTACACGTGTACTTCGATCCTGCAATTGGTATCAGAGCCAGGTTGCTCTAATCTTTATGATTTGCACATGTTTTGACTAATCATCATGGAGAAATACTCCGCCAAACCTTGTGTGTTTAGTGGTATTGATTTTCAGGTTTGGAAGGCACGCATGAAAGCTTTCATCCAGGCGCAAGGCTTTGCAATATGGGAAAAGGTGTACAAGCCTTACGATGTGCCTTCAAACGATCAAGTCACGGCTACAAACATGAGATATGTCGACAACAACAACAAGGCTCGGAACTTGATCATACAAGGACTAACTCAGAGCGACTTCGACTATGTTGCACACCTCCGATCGGCGTACGATGTGTGGAGAGCACTTTGTGACTATCACGAAGGATCCAACACGATCAAGGAGGTAAGACAGGATATGTTCAAGAAAGAATACATGCGCTTTGAGATGCAACCCTGTGAGTCCATTGATGACCTCTTTGCTCGCTTTAATAAAATTCTCAGCAACTTGCGTAGCGTCAATGTTATTTTTTCAGATGCTGAAAATGCTAGGCAATTACTAAGTGCATTAAACATGTCAATTTGGGAGATGAAAGTAACATCCATACGTGAATCCACTGTATTAGTACTCTTACATTAGATGTGCTTATTCTAAGCTAAAAACTCATGAAATTGACATTATATCACGTAAGAACCAAAATAAGACTATTGCATTTGTCTCACAACGTGATATGCCTAGCTCCGGCCAATCATCTAGCAATACACTTGCTTTGCTGTCTTCACTACCCTGGAACAGATTGTGGAGTTTCCAGAGGAGCTAGTACTTCTTTCTACTAGGTTCTCAAAAGCATTGCAAAATGTGAGAACTAGAAGGAGAGGAAGCTCCGGACCTCAACGATGCTTTGAATGTGGTAAGACAGGACACTTTCGTACAGATTGCCCTAACCTTTCAGGTCCTTCTAACCGTGATGAAAAGCAGAATAAAGTCAAGTCCTCTTTTGGCAACACCAACAAGAAAAAGAAGGGTTTTACAGGATGCAAACTGATAAACAGTTTCATCACCGCACTTCAAGAATTTGGCTCGAGTGATGTAGACATTGGAAGTGATGAAGATGATTTGGCAAACTTGTGCTTCATGGCGGGCAAATCAAAATCAAGTATGGAGGATGCAGAACACAACAGTGACAACGAAGAGGTATGTCCTACTTGCGAAGAAATGTGTGATGCTATTTCTCGTGCCACTATTATTGTTAAGAAAAAGGACAAAATGCTTAGGGACAATGCTGTTAAAATTGAGTCACTAGAATCTGAAATCAATCGTTTAAAATTCTTAATTCTTAGTGATGATTCTTGTTCCTCATGTGATTTAATATATGAACAATTGTCCTCTCTAAGAAGTGCACACACCTCCACACTTCATAAACTTGAACTTGAAATCAAAAAGAATAAAAAGCTTGCTGCACTTTAATGATAAAAACTTGAAAGATGCTTGTTGTTCTACAATTGATTTGCATTGTTCTACTTGCGATGATCTTAAGAAACTAAAAGATGCTATGAAAGAAATTTCTATATTGAACAATGCTTTTCGTTCTCATGAAGTTAAATATTGTTCCAATTGTAAACTAAAAGGAAAAACTTCATGTGAAAATTGCCTTGATCTATCAAATAAACTTGATAACATGCATAGGACATTAGATCGGTTTTGTAATGGGAATAAGAATCTAAACTTGCTGCTCAATTCTTCCAAGTCTTGCAATGATAAAACTGGTTTAGGTTTTGATTCACATGATCATGCTAAGGAACATCCACCTAAAATTGTAAAATAATTAGGAAGTAGTTTGATTCAAACAGTTCCTAAACAAAAAGAAGTGGTTTTTAAATCTGCAGGAGTGTTGTCACATTCGGGTTCAAATAAGCATACCGCATGCTCATCTAGACATGAACACAAAGTTAAATTTCATTGTACCTATTGTGGTAGAGATGGTCATGTCATAGATTTTTGCTATAGACTAGCTAAACAACAATAAAAGGAAAGAATGCAAGCTAGATCTTATAACTCTCATGCAAAATTTGCTGCACGTACTAAACCGAATGTCAGGAACATGCAACCTGCTGTTATGAGTCAGAACTATTCAAAGTTTACCTCCAGAGCTTCAATTTTTGCCTCCGGAGCTTCAGTTTTTGCCTCCGGAGCTACTGATTTTCGTGCTACACAAGTAACACCTCATAGGTCAGTAGTTAAGAACAAAAAATCTCAAACTTTGACTCATAAACCTGTTGTTTTATCTCAGCTTTCGCATGTTATTCCTGCTGGACGTCGTGTGACTCAGTACTTGATTCCTAAATGCCTTTTAACTAACCCCAGTATTGAGTCATCGACGTATTGTGCTTCTATGTAGGTTACACGCTTGAGGAAGGAGAACATTTAGATTGTGGATTCAGGTTGCTCACGGCACATGACCGGTAACAAAGAATGGTTCTCCTCTCTCTCTTTTGTGTCACGTGTAGAGAATGTTACTTTTGCCGATAATTCTTCAACTCCTATAATTGCTAAGGGTTCGGTTAGAGTAAATGATCACTACACTTTGAAGGATGTGGCACTTGTCAGAAATTTGAAATACAACTTGCTTTCTGTTTCACAATTGCTAGATGAAAATCTGGAAATTATTTTCAATAAAAACTGCTGCAAAGTTGTAGGTTCAAATAGTGAGCTTATCTTTAACATGTCTCGGTTTGGAAGAGTTTTTAAAGCTGATTTTGATATGTCTTCCTCTAAGCATAGATGTCTAGTTGCAAATGATTCCAAAGATTTATATTTTTGGCATCGTAGACTTGGTCACGTAGGCTTTGATCATCTCACGCGTGTTAGTGCTCTTGATCGCATACGTGGGCTGCCTAAGCTTAACGGGGACAAAGAAATTGTGTGTTCTTCTTGTAGACATGCTAAGATGGTTGCAGGTCCACATGCTCCTCTCACAATGACCATGACAACTGAACCGGGTCAACTTTTACAGCTTGACACCGTAGGACCTTCACGTGTTCAATCCTTCGGAGGTAAATGGTATGTTCTTGTGATTGTTGATGACTATTCTAGATACTCTTGGGTTTACTTTATGGCATCAAAGAATGAGGCTTTTAGTCACTTTAAAAGTTTATTTCTTAGATTATCAATTCATCACCCAGGATCTTTAAGAGCAATTAGAAGTGATAATGGAACCGAATTTAAAAATCAATCGTTTGATCACTTTTGTGCTGAAAATGCAATAGATCATCAATTTTCTTCACCATATGTACCTAAAAAAAACGGTGTTGTAGAGATAAAGAACAGATACTTAGTTGAGATGGCTAGGACTATGCTTGATGAATATCAACTCCTAGGAAATTTTGGGCTGATGCAATTGCAACTGCTTGTTATGTCTCAAATCGTGTTTTCTTCCGTGCTAAGCTAGGTAAAACACCATATGAGCTCAGGTTTGGACATAGGCCTAGTGTCACATACTTTAGGGTCTTTAGTTGCAAATGCTTTGTTAAGAAACATGGTAATCTTGATAAATTTGAAGCTAGATCTGTTGATGGCATGTTTCTTGGTTATCCATCTCATACTAGAGGCTACCGTGTGCTTTTACTTGATACTAACAAAATTGTGGAGACTTGTGAGGTTTCTTTTGATGAAGCTAGCTCAGGTACTAGTTCAAATATTGCAGGTCCAGATCCATATCCGCAGGGGGAGAGTATTTTCGTTGAAGAAGAGGAAGAAGTTGTGCTGCTGCCCGAAAATTCAGCAGCTAATGACATTGTTCCAGCTCCTGATCTTGATTCACAGCAAGCACCGACGACCACCATTGCTGGTCCAGATCCTCCTCACATCACAATCTCATCTATTTGTGATGAACATGAAGAAGAAGAAGCTTGTGAAGTGTCCACTCCCCTTCGGATTCTCAAAAGTCATCCTCCACAACAAATTATTGGAAGCTTACATGAACGAGTTACAAGATCCAGATTTTTCGACCCCAATTCTCATGCTCATTCGGCTTTTGATGCTTCTTTTGAACCCAAAGATATATCACACGCACTCACTAATGAATCTTGGATTTTTGACATGCAAGAAGAGTTAGAAAATTTTGAAAGAAATAATGTTTGGAAACTTGTACCTCCACCTCAAGGTCACACTTTAATTGGAACTAAATGGGTGTTTAAAAATAAACAATGTGAGGATGGGGTTGTGGTTAGGAATAAGGCTATGTTGGTTGCTCAAGGTTTCACACAAGTTGAAGGTCTAGATTTTGATGAAACTTTTGCTCCTGTTGCTAGATTAGAAGCCATAAGAATTTTGTTAGCTTTTGCTGCATCTAAAGGTTTTAAGCTATATCAAATGGATGTTAAAAGTGCTTTTCTTAATGGCTACATATATGAGGAGGTTTATGTCAAACAACCACCTGGTTTTGAAAATCCAAATTTTCCTAATCATGTTTACAAACTGTCCAAAGCCTTGTACGGTCTCAAACAAGCCCCTAGAGCATGGTATGATAGGTTAAAAACATTCTTACTTGAAAAGGGGTTTACCATGGGCAAGGTTGATAACATTTTTTTGTGCTTAAGCATGGCAATGACTCATTATTCGTTCAGGTGTATGTGGATGATATTATCTTTGGTTGTGCTTGTCATGATCTTGTGTCCAAGTTTTCAGCTATAATGAGTTCAGAATTTGAGATGAGTATGATGGGAGAACTCATGTACTTTTTGGGGCTGCAAATCAAGCAAACCAAGGAGGGTACCTTTCTGCATCAAACAAAGTATACAAAAGATCTCCTAAGGCGCCTCAACATGGACAAAAGCAAGACTCTTCAGACACCAATGGGAACAGCAACAACACTTGAACTTGATGAAGATTGTGATCCCGTTGATGAAAAAAATATAGAAGCATGATCGGATCACTTTTGTATCTCACGGCATCAAGACCGGACATACAATTCAGCGTATGTCTTTGTGCACAGTTTCAGGCCTCCCCACGTGCTTCACATCGTCAAGCCGTCAAAAGGATTCTCAGGTACTTACATGGAACTCAAGAATTTGGCATTTTTCTTCCTTCTTCCTCAACCGTTACTTTGAAAGCTTTTTCCGATGCTGATTTTGGGGGTTGTAGGATTGATAGGAAAAGTACTTCTGGTGCTTGTCATTTTTTTGGTAATTCACTTGTTGCCTGGTCCTCTAGAAACAAAGTTCAGTTGCACAATCCACAGCCGAATCTGAATATGTAGCTGCTGCTAGTGCTTGCTCACAAATTCTTTGGATTATTCAAACACTTAAGGACTATGGGGTTGATCTAGATAGTGTTCCAATGTGTTGTGATAACACTAGAGCCATTTGCATGGCTAAAAACCCCATGCAACATTCAAGAACTAAGCACATTGACATTAGGTATCACTTTCTCCGTGATAATGTCGAAAAAGGGAACATTGTGCTTCACCATGTAGATACCGAACAACAATTGGCTGACATTTTTACAAAACCTTTGGATTTCACTCATTTTTGTTACATTTGTAGTGAAATAGGTGTTATGCATCCTCATGGCTTAAATTGAGGGAGAATTTTGAAACTTGGGAAGTCTATGTGTGAATCTGAAATTAAAATAATATGAGCATAGTATTTCATACATATATGACTTTGTGATTCCTTTAAGTTCTTACTACATTACTCGTGTTATACATTTTGTAGTTTTTACCATGTCTAGTAATTGGAATAATTACTTACACTAAATCTGGTCATGGTCAAACTTTCTTGCTGTTTTGAACTTGTTGCATGCTCACAAGTGCTTTTAATCATAAAGAATTAATCAAGTAATCAACTCACATGTTGAGTTTTTATGTTCAAATAAAAAAATGAGAAAAGATCAAGAGAATATGCATGCATCGCACTTCTTCTATTGAGATGGCTTATCATTGCACTTAGATATGAACTTGAAAAGAGTTGTCTATGGCTAAAACCATGTCCTTAAGCTTCTGACTGTCAAATGACATAGGCTTGGCTTGGTTGGTTAGAATAAGGCTGATGCTGCATATAATCTCTTGTAAATGTCATAAGATCAAAATTTGTGCTTTAAATGATAAATAAAATGCAGCAACAAGTGTCATGCTTTCAGGTCTTGAAATAGTTAAGTTTGTGAGATCATGACTTGCTTAAATTGAAAATTACACTCGATCTCTAGCATGGCTTACACTACTTTATGTATCTCATTGATGTGATAGTGTAAGTTACTTGATAGTATGATTTGGATGAGCTTTGTTTTACTTGTATATGTTATAATGTGCTCATAACAAATTAAAATTTCTCTTTTGTACCTTGCTGAATACATTGTCAAAGGGGGAGAAATTGATCACACATTGCACACATTCACAAGTGTTTTGACACGATTCTTCTTAGGGGGGAGAATTTTTGGTATTTTTGTTTTTCATCTCATTTTATTTCTGATTTACAAAGGGGGAGAAATTGTTTTCAAAACTTTTCATGTGAATAAGCCAATGTTCGGATTTTAAGTGGTGTTGCCAATGCATTCATCAAGGGGGAGATTGTGAGACCTATGTGTGCTGAATACATTGGCTTTGACAATAAAAGTTTTGAATACTACCAAAACACCTTTTAAACAAGGTCTGACTCTAGGTGCGAGCTCCTGCATGGTCCGACGATAGGTCCGACGTAAGGTCCGACTTGCTTTGTCTAGGTCTGACATATTTTGGCTAGGTCCGACTTGTTTTTGCTAGCTCCGGTGCTAGGTCCGACTAGCTTTGGTAAGTTTCGTGCTAGGTACGACTAAGCTTTAGTAAGCTCCGGTGCTAGGTCCGACTAGCTTTGGTAAGCTCCGGTTCAAGGTCCGGTTAGCTTTGGTAAGGTTCGGAGCTTGATTGCAATGGTTCTGCTTTTAACTTGCAATGTTTCGAACTTGCTTTACTTATATGAAAAGTTTGCTTAGTATTATTTTACTAAGTTTTTGGTGTGGTTTGGTGGTTATGGCTGATATCATTTTGCTATGGTTTACAACATGCTTATGTGAGGTGCTCACATAAGATGTTGTAGTTTCGGAACTAACGAGAGTCAAGTTGAGGACTTGTGCATGGAAGTATTGGTTGTTTATTCATGTGCAGGTGTTTCTTGAGTTTAAGACATGGCTGGTGACGGGATCCATTGAACTAGTCTTAGGGAAAAGATGAGGTTCAACAACCAAGTTCGGGGGGAATTGTGGTTGAGTTGATCGGGAGGTTGCGCAGTATGTTTGAATCAAGAACAATGCATATGAAGGTATCTTGGACATTGTTGGAAGATGTTTGCACGTGTGCAAGGAGTGCATGGACGTGGATGCATGGTTCCAAGCCGTGATGATGAGATGTGGACGTAAAGAATTGGTAGGAAAGGTTCAACCGACTAGGTTATGGACTCAGACTGCGGCGGAGTGTTTGACTCAAATATGGAAAGTTTTGAGTTGGTTATGATAGGATTTTGTGTGGGTCACGAATCTGAGTTATTTTAGGAATGTTTGGGACGTTTCTAAGGTGTTTGGAAGTCTTAAGATTGCATCTATCTGCGTATAGAAGAGTCTTGAGCAGTATTGGAAAGTTACAGTTTGAATCCAAGTAGGAGTAGGAGTCCTAGTTTGAGTTGAGTTGGCCTTCTGGCTGGTTATATAAGCAAGGGAGGCCAGAGCACGTGGTACACGACTTTGGGGCTGTTCCTCTTGTGTTTTGATAAATAAAATTCGTATTCTAAAGGAACTTTTGTGCCTTGTTCGTCCGACTTGTTTCAGACAAGTTTTTCTCGTCGAGTTTCTGT
Source organism: Neostapfia colusana (assembly GCA_030760725.1). NCBI lineage: Eukaryota > Viridiplantae > Streptophyta > Magnoliopsida > Poales > Poaceae > Neostapfia > Neostapfia colusana. Next base: position 1,063,678 of record JASWHV010000024.1, on the reverse strand, counting down.
TCAGCACTACCTTGCTTCGGTGATTTTATCATAACTCGAGTTTTACAGATCTAATTGATGTGATTTTTTTGGGTTGTCTTTACAACTTGATTATCTATCATCTGTGAAAATTGCACGGTCATTGAGAATGTGGGTTCTGATCTACACGAGTTTCTTTGCAGTATTCTAGAACTGTTTTTCTCGCGTAGGACAGATTGACCTTTGTTCGATCTTTCGATCGTAACTTAAGTTTCTCTCAACGGATGTTCATGATTCTTGTTGTGACGTCTTCATGACTTGATTCTCTACAATCTATACTAGTTTTGTCACAGTTGAACACGTTTAGATTAGTCGCACACACGGTTTCTTTAACAGATCAGTTTTCTGCTGAGGGGTGTTTTGTTGCTTCCGCTGAAAAGTTTTTATCTACCATTCACCCCCCTCTGGTAGCTTTACACATGTACTTCGATCCTACACCTACTCCTCAAACCAGACCATCGATCTTTTTCGTAATTTGTTTCCGTTTTTGTTTGCACATATTAGAAGTCTATTCATCGTTAGCGTCGCCAACCAAGTTATTGAGTTTGACACCATGCTCGACGGAAAACGAGTCAGGCAACTCTTGTCCTTGATAAACCTCGTCAACTTCATTGATATCATGAGGATATAACCGCTCACGAGGAGTATATAACCGCTCACGAGGATTCACCTTATGTACCACCCACCAAGCATTAAGCTTTTGATATGGATAAGGTAAATAATACACTTGCTCCACTTGGTGTGCAAGGACAAATGTATCGTAGCCTCGTAGTCATTCATTTTGTTTGACTTCCACCATGCCAAATTTGTTTTGTCGTGTTTCATGTTTGTCATCAAAGCAATCACAATAAAAGAAGATGACTTGAAGTTCCTTATTTTCGGCAAAACTAAATTCAACGATTTTGTTAATGATACCATAATAATTAGTTTCGCAGCCTTGAGAGTCGATTGCCCTCATCAAAACTCCAGTATTACATGTTGCCACGAGTGGATGAAGAGCTTCAAATTCAGTTGTACGAAATCGAAACCCGTTGACGTCATATCGACCATAGCTTCTATCTTTAACCAGTCCATAAGACAGTTGTCTGAAGTCTTCATGGACGTGGGGCGCTTTTCATGCACTATCCATATTACAAAGTTATAACAATACTTTATAATACTTAAAAGTTATAAGTTAACTAGGAAACATTACATATTCTCGGAACTAGGAAGGAAAATTAGGTCGTCCATTTATTCCGTCCCGTCGCATCATTTGTACTTGTTTGCTCGTAGGTTGATATCTATGTGTCCAATTTTGCTTGTGGAACTAACTGGACGAAAAAAACTTTCATTAATATAAATGTTACATTATATGTCAATTAGCATCAATGTTAGGACAAAAACTTACCTGAAATATTTGTCCATCCCATCTATATTAGCATACATGTAGAGTAAAGCGACCGTTCTTTCATCTGCGGTACAATTGTAGCTCCGACTACCACCAACAGTAGTGCCCTTCATTGCAAAAATAGAGAGATTGCTGCAAGGTGGATGTTCATCCATATTGTATCGCATCGCCAAAGTATTTACATTGTGTTGCTCTGCAAAGTAAACACTTGAAAAGTATCCCATCTAACGGTAAAAGCTTCAACGATGCACCCTTCCACCTTTGAAAAGTATTCCACTTCCTAAACCCACCCAAGAGTGACCGAGATGAACGTGCTTCTGACGAGACGCCAGATCCGAATCCAAACAAAATTTTGGCAGCATAACCCTACTGGTCTCCGACTGCACGCCCAATAATGGTGCAGCAGAGAACATCAGGGTTACGCTGTCGAAATCTCATCTGGATTCAGACCCGCGTCTCATCGTAAGAACGCACCCTCAGTCACTCTCAAGCTGTCCAAAAAGGGACAATTCCGAACCTACCCGGCTCACATGCGTAACACATGTGATACGGGCCGGTTGGAAACGGGTGATGCATATTCTAAAAGTTTACGTTACTAATTCTTTATTGAGTCATTTATGACAGAGAGGGAGGAAAGAACTAAAGTGAGGGAGAGGGGGGAAGAATAAGGGTGACCGTCAACGCGCAGGTCTGCGTCCATGCGACCTAATTCTTCAGCATGTCCGAGATCTTAAGAACAACTGGAGAAGGACAAAGTCAAAGCCCACCGGCCTTTCGGGGGCTCGGGCACCGGACACGGGTCGTTGGGTGGTCCTTAAACCCTTTTGTGACGGGTCACAACAGATGAGAGGTCAGGCGTTGATTGGATGGAGGTCAGTCGGGCGCCAAGCCCGGACGATGGCTCTCGTCGAGCGTCTCTCCACGTCCTTGGGTGCTCGAAGCTTGGAGGTTCAGGGCCTTCCGGCTCCCGTTGCCGTCACGACGTGACAACCCGGCCTGGAACCATCGTACTTTACATGTTTTCCACATTCTCTCGTGACGGTTTATATATATACTTAATGATGTGGACATCACTCCTGCAGATATACACAACACTCACATGGTAGACATGCAAGGTCCAATTACTAGAGCTCGAGCACGACAATTGAATTTAGAGGTGAGCTCGTTCCTGAACAGTTTTTTATATGTGAATTTTGAGAGTATGTTGCTACCTAATGGATTAATTATGATTAGGAACCATGGAGAGGACATGGAGATTAATGGAGAGGGGTTTGGAGGCGTGGAGGACCAGAAAATACGCCAACAAGAAGATAGAGACCGAGCCCAACTCAAACTAGAGTCCAACTCGGGCCCAGGAGCAGTCCACCTTAAAATGGATGCACAGGAGGCATACGGACTCCGTTTTTGACGTTCTACATATGCACGGAAATATGAGAGGATAAACTTTCCAATGGAACTGGCCCCAAATCAAAATTCCCTCGGAGTCGATGGGAAACTTCGAAAAAATATAAAGTTTACAGTCTGTCAGGGTGTTGCATCACCTAGTTGGGCCATTGGGCCTTGTATCGAGTCCAAGTCTATTATGTACGTGTATTAGGGTTAGGTCACGACCCCAGCACCCCCCTGTTCGTCCTCCACCTCCTTTATACCCCCTAGCCACCGTCACAAACAGCTGGGTTTTGCTTAGTTACAATCTGTCATTGAACAGTGTCGCCGATCATCGGTTGTGAGACCCCAAATTCGTGATCAATTCAGTTTTGATTGCAACTTCTCTGTTCTTGCTTGTGTTCTTGATTGCTCTTGCAGGGATAAGCCTTCGTGGCGAGGTCATTCGTGTGATACGGGTGATAACCAACGGAGCAGTGGTGTAATGATTGCGGGGTTTCGTTTGTTTGGAGCCTTGGATCATCAACGTCGAGATCTCCACCCAATCAAGTTTACCCTACCTCTCGGAAGATCGGGACTCATCCTCCTATCACTTAACCGTCATGAGCATATCATAAACACTCAATTTTATACACAATTCAACTAAATAAAGAAATGAAGCAAATATGTGAACGGAGGGCTGGCGGAGGAGGCCGGGGGCAGCCGGGCGGCGACGCGGGGAGGCAAAGGCGTGGGGTGCAGGGTCAGTGGCAGGTGACGTGGAGGAGGCCGGCTGCTGCGGCGCGGCGGGGGTGGGCAAGGGCGGCCGAGCGGAGGAGGCCGGGGGCAGCCGGGCGGCGACACAGGGCGGCAGAGGCCCAGGGTGCTGGGGCGGCGGCGGGCGGTGTGGAGGCGAGGCCGGGGCCGGTGGCACAGCGGGGCGGCCGGCGAAGCGGCGGGGCGGCCAGCGACGCGGCGGGGGTGGGCGGGAGGTAAGCTAAATTCAATCTAAAACTAAATAAATTACAACTAAATTAAAAAAAATCATAAACTAAACAATTTACAACTAAATAAAATGAAATCTATAACTAATACAAACAAATTACATCTAAATTAAACAAAATTCATAAACTAAACAATTAACAACTAAACTAAATTCAATCTATAACTAATAAAACAATTCGCATAAATTAAACAATAATAAGTAATAACTAAATTATCTAAACTAAGTCCAACTATCAAATAAATTAAAAAAAACTAACTTGTCGACGATTGCGACGTGCTCGATGGCGTGGGAGCTCGGGGCCAGAGGCGGGGCAGCGGGACGCCGAGTCGGGGAGGATCACCGCGGGCGGCTCGGGAGTGAAGGCAGCGGCGGGGGCTGTGGGGCCCACACGGCTGTGGAGGCAGCAGCAGTTTGGGCGGCGGGGGACAGCGCGGCGGCTGAGAGGGTCCACGCCGCCCGTTCAATCACGGGGTCGTGCCACTCGCCCGGGAATCGCATTGGGTGGTGCCGTGTTGTGTGGCACCCAACAACACACATATAGGGAACAATGTATTACATAAAACAATAGCGGAAGCTTACAAATTTTTCTTTGCAAATAGTTTACATCAAGTAGCTACAGCGAAAGTCTATACACAGCTCACGTTGAATAACTGAAGAGCACTCGAGAAGAGGTCCAGCCCGCGGACTCCTCTCGCTAGTAACACAGAGATATCAGCAGCGGCTGGGTTCTCCCTGTGTTAAATGACTCGGAAGTCTCCGAGTCTCACTGGACAACCTTCTTCTTAGCATCGATGTTGACCTGCAAAACCACTCATATAGCAAGCGCAAGCACATAGGCTCAGCAAGACTGATCTGTCTCTCCTAAACAAGAAACTCTACATGCACGACGGGTTGCAATTAGGTTAGCTAGATTTGCATAAAGGACTTGTCTAAGGTAGATCCTTAACTTTCAGATTTTAAGCTTCATTGTACAGACCTTGAGCCGAACAGCATCGCAACTCCACAATCAAACAAGAAATGCTTAGTTGCGATGCTCCTTGCACAAAGTGAAAGTAAAGTTTAATGAGCCTATCTCTAATTCAATCATGGTTGCAATACAAGTTACATCACAGCCTTATCAAGTTTAAAAGAAACCATTTAGTTGTTACTATGTCAAGATGCAGTGGGAAAGTATGCTCATATGACCGCGAGCGACGGTGATTCGAATCAGTACACGCCCGGACTACATGACACGTGCACCCGTACTCCGAGTTGCCGGCAGCAACCTTGACTTACATTGTACGCGGCCACCTTGAAAGTGCATCTAGGAAATCCCTTGTGGGTTTTGGCTAATTGATGACAAGCATATGAGATCCTAACGAAATGATTGCAGGACAAACTAAGTGAACTAGCTAGGTGCGCACAAAAAGATGAAAAATAGAGTGGTGCCCGAAAAGGAAGACTTTAGTGGAATTTGGAAGAACAAAGTAGATGAAAATGTATAGGGTGTGTGTGAGAGACAAATCCCAAGAGCTCATGACTTTGAATAAGGGTAAGGGGTTTAAAAAATCAACTAAAATCCACTGAAAACCGGACTAGTCCGTTCAGGGACCGGACTAGTCCGTTTAACTTTCTGGAAGACGCAAACATAGTGCACCGGACTAGTCCGCCTTGCGAACCGGACTAGTCCGGTCAGCTCACTGGAATGCAACCGGACAAGTCCGGTTTTAGACCGGACTAGTCCGGTCATGTCTCTGTTGTCCTCTTTAGAGGACTGCGGACTAGTCCATCCAAGCGACAGGACTAGTCCGCTGAAGTTTCTGAAACCCCATTTCACATAGCACTGGACAAGTCCGGTTTGTGGACCGGACTAGTCCGGTTAACCCACTGGAAGTAGACCGGACAAGTCCGATCATATACCGGACTAGTCCGGTAGTAGGTTTAACAACGGTAACTTTTTTGGAAAGCCTATAAAAAGAGGTCCTTCGTCTTTTCCCTGAGAGAACACGACACATATTGTCAAAAGCTTGAACCCTAGCGCCGCCACCTGACCCAAGAGCCCAAAAACACATCTCTCCATACATCTAAGGTGAAAAAAAAGGTCAAGATCAATCAAATACTTGGATTTGGATTAATAGATCGTCGTTCTTTCGTTGTGAGCTCTTGGGGTTTGATTTCTCTACACTCATATTCTGCATTGTAATCTTTTTGAGTGTATTTGATCACCTTCTCACTGTAATTCTTGTGGGAGCCCTAACGTGTGAGGTTGCTCCCACAAACTCGGTGATTACCCGTGATAGTGGAGTCAAGTCGGCCTTTGTGGTGACTTGAAGAGGGAAAGGGTTGGGAACCCAGCTCTGTGTGAGCTTCCTCAACGAGGACGTAGATCTCTTGGTGAGATCGAACCTCGGTAAAAATTCGTGTCTCTTGTCTCTCATTTGTTTTACATTTTGATACACTAGATCACTAGTTTGCTAGTCATCATTTGAGTTCCTTATAAGTTTGCACGTGCATCCATACAATAAATTTAATTTATAAAAACTGTTGTTCTCATTCCGCTGCTGAGAGATTAAATTTGTGAGACACACTTAATTAACTCAAATAATTCAGCACACCGGACTAGTCCGGTCAGTCAAGTTTCTGATAACTTTATTAAGTGTGCAGGAATCTTTAAAGACCTATTCACCCCCCCTCTAGGCCACATTCAATTGGTACCAGAGCCAAGTTCTCCATCAACGAGACTCACATCTCGGAGAGATCAATGGCCTCTGAGAAGAACAACGATATCCCTAAGACGAGCAACAACGATGAGGAGCAAGAAGCCAAAGCCTTCGATGTGCTGAAAGAAAGTCCACATGACGATGAAGAAGTGAGGCAGCTAAAAGCACTCCTGAGAAAGAAACTGCTGGCACAAAAGGGAAAAGAGGAAGAAAAGGCGATGGGGAGTGGTCATCACGACTACTCCCGGTATCCTTACAACTACAACCGTCTCAATTCAAATAATCATTATCTCTCTATTCCTATGGGAAGGCCCCCACAGTTTGATGGAAGTGACTACACCATGTGGAAGTACAACATGAAAATGCATCTAATATCCTTGAATCCCAACCTTTGGCATATTGTCTGCACAGGAATAGATATCCCAGACACGGATGAAGAACTCACTCCGGAACAAGAACAAGAGATTCACAGAAATGCACAAGCCGTTGCAGTAATCACATCGTCACTGAGCAGAGAAGAATTCACCAAGATCGATGGACTAGAAAGTGCAAAAGAAATCTGGGATACACTCAAAACTGCTCATGAAGGAAATAGGTCTGTACGTGAAGCCAAAATTGAGATGCTAGAAGGAGAGTTGGGGAGATTTGCTATTGAAGAAGGCGAATCACCTCAAGACATGTACAATCGGATGAAGGCACTCATCAACAAAATCCGTGCCTATGGAAGTAAGAAATGGACTGATCACGAGGTGGTCAAAAGGATGATAAGAGCCTTCATGCCAAGAAACGTCACACTTTGCTCAATGATTAGAGAAAGCCCCGGGTTTCACAAAATGACTCCCGATGAGTTATTGGGAGAGATCATAAATCATGAAATGATGGAGAAAGAGGCTCAATACGTCAAAGACTTAGCCGAGCTCACCTCTTCTAAAAAGAAAGAAGTTGCTCTCAAAGCAATGTGCAGACCCAAACTCAAAGAAACACGTGAAGACCAAGACGATGGAGATACAAGGCACCGATCTTGATGACGAAGAAATGGTACTCTTCATCAAAAAGTTCAAACGCATGATGAAGAGAAGACACGGCAACACTTCACATGAAGGCAAAATCAAGGATAAAGGAAAATCCAAGGCTCGACGTACTTGCTACAACTGCGGAGAGTATGATCACTTCATGGTGGACTGTACTTATGAAGAAAACAAAAAGAAGAAGGAAACAAGATCTCAAGAAAAGAAAATTTTCAGAAAAAGAAGACAAGCCCATCAAGCTCACATTGGGAAGGAGTGGGACTCAAACGACGAGTCCTCCTCCGATGAAGAAGAAGAGATGGTCACTATCGCAGTCAAGAAACCAACTATGAGAGCCACACTCTTTCCGAACATGGGAGGACGGGACATGAACAACCACACTTGTCTTATGGCTAAGGAAGGCAAGAAAAAGGTTAGACTTACTCCTCCTATACTAAATTCCTCCACTGATGACTTTGATAGCTCTAGTGATAATGAAGAATTATTTAGAGGCCTAAGTAAAATTGCTTTAAAGAAAATGGAAATGTTGTCGAACGAAATCTTTGAAAAGGAAGAACTTGTCAACCGACAAGAAGATATGCTCATCCGTGAGAGGAAGAGATATCAAGAAGTTGAAAAGCTTCTTGAGCTTGAAAGAGAGAAGAATGAGTCACTTGAGTTGGAGCTAGCCTTGAGTAAGGAAACTTACTCAAAGTTAGAGGACTCGCACATTGCAATCAAGGAAGAACTTGCTAACTTGTCAAAAGTTAACAAAAATCCTTGAGGTGCAAGTTGAGTCGCTCAAACAAAGTGACTCCTCTTCCTCCAAGAGCTCTTCCTCTAAAGATATGAGCTCGACAACAATAAGAACCTGCACTTGCTCTAGTAAGAAGAATGTAATTTCTAATGCTTCAACCTCTCATGACATGCATTCTTCTCAAAACGGCATCTTTGATAAGGAGAAGATCAAATATGCACGAAGTGCATATATGATCACTAGACCTCCCAATGTCAAAGATGGTATTGGCTTTGACAGGAACAGACACATGTCTACTCCTAATCATGCTAAGAATAGAATCATTTTTGTTAAAGAAAAATCCCATGAATCTGAGCTACAAACACTGTTCCATACATTTGATGCTTCTTATGTTCTCATGAAAAACAAGTATGGAAAAGTTATTGCTAAATATACAGGGCCACGCCACAAGAATTTAAAAACTTGTGTGTGGGTGCCCAAGACTCTCGTGACTAACCTGAGAGGACCCAAGCAAGCTTGGGTACCTAAAACCCAGAAATAATTCTGTTTTGCAGGCTTACTCCTCCGGTGGATCTAAGTGGGTACTAGATAGCGGATGCACAAATCATATGACCGGAGAGAGAGGTATGTTTGTGGAATACGAGTGCAACAAGGATCCAAGTGAAGGTATATACTTTGGAGACAACAGCCAAGGAAAGGTCCTTGGTAGTGGTAACATTGAAATATCCTCTCAACACACCTTATCTAATGTTTTACATGTAGACTCTCTAGATTATAATCTTTTATCAATATCTCAACTATGCGACAAAGGTTACAACTGTTTATTCACTAATGAGGGTGTGACCGTCTTTAGAAGAAGCGATGGCTCGATTGCATTCAAGGGATTGTTGAAGGGAAAGATTTATCTTGTTGACTTCAACAAAGATAAAGCCGAACTCAACACTTGCTTGGTTGCTAAGACCAACATGGGATGGCTGTGGCATAGACGGCTAGCCCATGTTGGAATGAGAAATCTGCAGAAACTTCTAAAAGGTGGTCACATCCGTGGTCTTAAGGATGTGGTTTTTGAAAAAGGCAGGCCGTGCAGCGCTTGTCAAGCAGGAAAACAGGTTGGAGCACCACACCCCGCCAAGAATGTGATGACCACTGCTAGACCGCTGGAACTTCTCCACATGGATCTCTTTGGTCCAATTGCGTACATCAGCATCGGCGGTAACAAATACGGTTTAGTAATTGTTGATGATTTTTCAAGATTTACCTGGGTATTTTTCTTGTATGATAAACCAGAAACTCAGGGAATCCTCAAGAAGTTCTTGAAAAGAGCTCAAAATGAATTCTCATCAACCGTAAAGAATATCAGAAGTGACAATGGGACAGAATTCAAGAACACCCAAGTCGAAGAATATCTCAATGAAGAAGGTATAAAGCATGAATTCTCGGCACCCTATTCTCCTCAACAGAACGGGGTGGCCGAAAGGAAGAACAGAACATTGATCGAAATGGCGAGAACAATGTTGGATGAATACAAGACGTCAGGCCGATTTTGGGCAGAAGCGGTGAACACCGCTTGTCATGCCACAAATTGGTTGTACCTTCATCGACTACTGAAGAAAACTCCATATGAGCTTCTCACGGGTAAAAAGCCTAACGTTTCCTATTTCAAAGTTTTTGGTTGCAAATGTTTTATTCTGAACAAGAAACCAAGGGCCTCAAAATTTGCTTCGAAGTCCGATGAAGGATTGTTGCTCGGATATGAATCGAATGCCTACGCCTATCGTGTCTTCAACAAGGTGTCCGGCCTTGTTGAAGTAGCGCGTGACGTAGTGTTCGATGAAACTAACGGCTCACAAGTGGAGCAAGTCGATAAGTCTATGCTAGATAAGGAGGAAGCTCCATGTGAAGCGTTGAAGAAAATGGCACTTGGTGATATCCTACCACGAGAGGAGACACAAGATGAATTTCAACAAGGAAGCAATGATCAAGGGGGAGCTCCTACACAAGATCAGGTTGAGGAAGATCAAGAAAATCAAGATGATCATGGAAGCAATGATCTAGGGGGAGACATGACACATGAAGACAATGAAGAACAAACAACTATACAAATTCCACACCCAAGAGTACATCAATGTGTGCAAAGGGACCATCCTATCAACAATATCATTGGAGATATTGCTAAGGGAGTAACTACTAGATCTCAAATTGCAAATTTTTGTGAACACTATTCTTTTGTGTCTTTTCTGGAGCCATACAGGGTAGAAGAAGCCATAAGGGATCCAGACTGGGTGATTGCGATGCAAGAGGAGTTGAACAACTTCAAAAGAAATGAAGTGTGGGAGCTGGTGGAAAGACCAAGGGCGAACATCGTTGGAACCAAATGGGTCTTTCGGATCAAGCAAGATGAACATGGAGTAGTGACAAGAAATAAAGCGAGGTTGGTGGCCAAAGGTTATTCTTAAGTGGAAGGTTTGGATTTCGATGAAACCTTCGCTCCTGTAGCTAGACTTGAGTCCATTCACATTTTGTTGGCACATGCTACTCACCATAATGTTAAGTTGTATCAAATGGATGTCAAGAGTGCCTTTCTCAATGGTCCGATAAAGGAGGAAGTCTATGTGGAGCAGCCACCGGGGTTCGAAGATCAGGAGTATCCCAACCATGTCTATAAACTGCATAAGGCTCTCTATGGCCTCAAACAGGCTCCTCGAGCCTGGTATGAGTGCCTTAGAGATTTTCTGATTCAAAATGGATTCAAAATTGGTAAAGCTGACTGCACACTCTTTACTAAACATTTTGATGATCATTTATTCATATGTCAAATTTATGTTGATGACATTATCTTTGGATCCACTAACAAGTCCTTCTGTGAAGAATTTAGCAAAATAATGACAGACAGGTTCGAGATGTCAATGATGGGTGAATTGAAGTTCTTCTTGGGATTTCAAGTAAAGCAACTGAGAGAAGGTACATTTATAAGCCAAACTAAATATACACAAGACATTCTCAAGAAATTCAATATGGACAAAGCCAAGCCCATCAAGACACCCATGGCCATCAAAGGACATCTCGACCTCAATGAAGACGGTCCAAATGTGGACCAAAAGGTATATCGGTCCATGATTGGCTCCTTACTATACTTATGTGCATCTAGGCCAGATATTATGCTTAGTGTTTGCATGCGTGCAAGGTTTCAAGCCGCACCTAAAGAGTGTCACTTAATTGATGTAAAAAGAATCCTAAGGTACCTTGTGCACACACCCAACTTGGGCCTTTGGTATCCCAAAGGATCCAAGTTTAACTTGATAGGGTATTCCGACGCCGACTATGCAGGATGCAAAGTCGATAGAAAGAGCACGTCAAGGACTTGTCAATTTCTTGGTAGGTCCCTAGTTTCTTGGTCATCTAAAAAGCAAAACTCCATTGCTCTTTCCACAGCGGAAGCAGAGTATGTTGCAACCGGTAGTTGCTGTGCGCAACTACTTTGGATGCGACAAACTCTTAGGGACTACGGCTACAATCTAAGTCATATCCCGCTTCTATGCGATAATGAAAGTGCTATAAAGATTGCACACAACCCTGTAGAGCACTCAAGAATTAAACACATAGACATCCGTCATCACTTTCTTAGAGATCATTCATTAAAAGGTGACATAGCTATTTCACATGTTAGGACTGAAGAACAACTTGCAGATATTTTTACCAAACCATTAGATGAGAAAAGGTTCCGTGAACTAAGAAATGAGCTAAACATTCTTGACTCTCGAAATGTGGCTTGAAACATTGCATACCTGGTTGCAACTTAAAATGTTCCTCCGTATTGTCAAAAATGCTCCTCCTCTCCTTTTCTACTCAGAAAACTATTTTTAATGAAGAAATCTTGTGGATTATGACCATTGTTTGATTGCTGATTGCCTACTGGTCGTAATCACCAAGACTACTTGCAAAATTATTGTCCTTGAATCACTATTAATTATCTATATATGTATCAAGTCTGTTGGAAACAGACTAGTCCTATTTCCAACCGGACTAGTCCGGACTGACAACAACTAGGTTAACTCAGGGGTACCGGACTAGTCCGCTACCATGACCGGACTAGTCCGGTCAGTCGCATATAGAAGCACTTGGCCGGCCCAGATCTCTCCCTCACCCCTCATTAGACTTGCTCTCCCTCTCCTCTTCCAAACCCTAGCCCCCAAAGTGATTTTCTGGTTGAACCCTCAAAATCGAGTTTTTCTCCGCGAAAAGGACTCCCCTTGTCGAGTGGTCTTCCTCCTCCGGACTCATCCAGACTGATTTCCACTTCGTCGACGCGAATCTTCAAATCTTGGTAAATTTCCCCCTTTAAACCAAAATCTCAACTTTTCTAGTTCTAGCTAGTTTTCTTTGATTTCAAAAGGATGTACATTGCCTCAATAGATGTATTCCTACCATGTTCCTACTCTTGTGCCCTTAGATAGGAGATTTGATTCAAATGAAACATTAGGGTTCTTATGCCAGGAGGACTAGTCCGGCGCATAGAGGCGGACAAGTCCGGTCCACCGGACAAGTCCGCACTCTGAAACCGGACAAGTCCGGCCTCTGACAGTTGAACCCCTATGTTCCCATTTGAAGTCGATAATGAGTCCATTTGCATCTAATCCTTGAACTCCTTATCAGGCATCATGTCTTCAGGCTCAGATGACAGCTCCTTTCACATTGATGAAGACGTTCAACGCGAGAAAGTGAGGAGGACTAAGGAGAGAGTTATGAAGAAGAGACATGATGTCAATGTCCACTCTCCACCCTCCGACGACAATCAACCTAAGAAGAGGAAAGTCATTGGCAAAAGGCCTCTAAGGAAAGATGCTGCTGAGGGCTCGTCAGGGCCAAAAAGAATCCTCAATAAAGGGAAGGGACTTGCTAGTGGTCCCATTGGGCCCTTGAAGATGAAAAACCCTATTCACCGCAACAGGCAGCCTTCAAGTGAGGATTTCACTGGAAAAGGGAGTGAGCTAGCTGATAATTTCAGGAAGATTCAAGTGTATGACCGACCTAAGCAATGTTCTGATCCAAGGTTCTGGAGCAACTTCCATGCAGACTACTACGAGCATGTGTACATGAAGATGAAGAACCCTGTAGTAGAGAGCCAGTGGCTAAATGTTGAATATCTGAAGTCGAAGAGGTATCCTGCCTTTCGTGAGATGGTGGAAGCGTTAGAGAGGCACAGTCTGACGGGCCTGCTATCCTTTGAGTATGACTGGAACAATGAAGTAATTACCCAGTTTTACCCCACTCTGTACTTTGCTCGTGATGATGGAGACAGTCTTACTTGGATGACTCATGGTTCAAGGTATAGTGTCACGTATGATGAATTTGCTAGGATTCTTCACCTCCAACACACTTTGGATCATGAACTAGTCATTCATAATCTGAAACCCCTGGAGAAGGAGGAACTCGAATTTCTCTATGACACAAGGATGCCATATGTTCCTCCCACCATCAAATATCTAAAGCCCTTCTTTGTGGTCCTAAATAGAGTCTTGAGAAAGACTATAGCTCCGAAAGATGGAGATGCAGGAACTATACAAGGGACCTTGAGGACTCTCATGAAGGTCATTAGTGGGAGGAGACCATTCAATGTCTTTGAGTATATTTACAACGACATTGTGAACATCTCAATTACCCCCAATAGGTCCTGTGGATACGCACCGTATATCATGTACATGATTGAGAAAGTGATGGGACTCGAGTTTGTCAAGGATGTCAAGCATACGGGGTTGAAGCCGCAAAAACCCACCGAGTACACTCTCCCTCCGGCTCCAACTGCCCCGTCCTCTCCACCAGTGGAGAGGAGATCAAAGCAAGCTCATGATGACACTAGATCTACAGCTCCTCCTCCTGGATCTCCACCTGCCCAAGAATCATCCAGCGACATCCTCAAAATGCTCTCCTCCATCTTTGCCTGCTGCCGTAAGATCGAAGACAGGCAACACAAAGAAAAGCTTGCAAGGAAGAAACATCAACAGTATATCAATGCCAATATCAAGTCTATCTGTGCAAAGCTTGAGATTGAGCCCGTTGGATCACCGCCCGCCTCCGAGGACTCAGAGGAAGATCCTGCTCCCGTGGATGCTGAAGATGAAGATCAAACTGAAACTGACGGAGGAGGCAGCGATGAGTGATTCCCCTCAATTTTTCCCTTTTTGGTGCCTTGATGCCAAAGGGGGAGAGATTGATATTAGGGAAGATTGAGATTAGATTTGGACTATTTCTATCTAGTATTAGTTATTAAGCTCTCTTGTGGTCAAGGACATGTACCTATTTTAAAATCTTGTAATGCACTATTTCTTTTCTTATGTGTGATGCACTATATGTTCACTATTGTTTGTCTTTATTCTATCACATTTTGTTTATCACACACTTGTTAGGCACCCCACCATAAGGTGTGTGCATATGTGAGAAGCTTTTTGTGAATTCTTTATTATTCTCATATGTGCACACCTTATGAAAATCAACCTTTTATTCTCAATTGTGATATCTCAAATGGTTGTCGTCAATCACCAAAAAGGGGGAGATTGAAAGTGCATCTAGGAAATCCCTTGTGGGTTTTGGCTAATTGATGACAAGCATATGAGATCCTAACGAAATGATTGCAGTACAAACTAAGTGAACTAGCTAGGTGCGCACAAAAAGATGAAAAATAGAGTGGTGCCCGAAAAGGAAGACTTTAGTGGAATTTGGAAGAACAAAGTAGATGAAAATGTATAGGGTGTGTGTGAGAGACACATCCCAAGAGCTCATGACTTTGAATAAGGGTAAGGGGTTTAAAAATCAACTAAAATCCACTGAAAACCGGACTAGTCCGTTTAACTTTCTGGAAGACGCAAACATAGTGCACCAGACTAGTCCGCCTTGCGAACCGGACTAGTCCGGTCAGCTCACTGGAATGCAACCGGACAAGTCCGGTTTTAGACCGGACTAGTCCGGTCATGTCTCTGTTGTCCTCTTTAGAGGACTGCGGACTAGTCCATCCAAGCGACAGGACTAGTCCGCTGAAGTTTCTGAAACCCCATTTCACATAGCACCGGACAAGTCCGGTTTGTGGACCGGACTAGTCCGGTTAACCCACTGGAAGTAGACCGGACAAGTCCGATCATATACCGGACTAGTCCGGTAGTAGGTTTAACAACGGTAACTTTTTTAGAAAGCCTATAAAAAGAGGTCCTTCGTCTTTTCCCTGAGAGAACACGACACATATTGTCAAAAGCTTGAACCCTAGCGCCGCCACCTGACCCAAGAGCCCAAAAACACATCTCTCCATACATCTAAGGTGAAAAAAAGGTCAAGATCAATCAAATACTTGGATTTGGATTAAGAGATCGTCGTTCTTTCGTTGTGAGCTCTTGGGGTTTGATTTCTCTACACTCATATTTTGCATTGTAATCTTTTTGAGTGTATTTGATCACCTTCTCACTGTAATTCTTGTGGGAGCCCTCAACGTGTGAGGTTGCCCCCACAAACTCGGTGATTACCCGTGATAGTGGAGTCAAGTCGGCCTTTGTGGTGACTTGAAGAGGGAAAGGGTTGGGAACCCGGCTCTGTGTGAGCTTCCTCAACGAGGACGTAGATCTCTTGTTGAGATCGAACCTCGGTAAAAATTTGTGTCTCTTGTCTCTCATTTGTTTTACATTTTGATACATTAGATCACTAGTTTGCTAGTCATCATTTGAGTTCCTTATAAGTTTGCACATGCATCCATACAATAAATTTAATTTATAAAAATTGTTGTTCTCATTCCGCTGCTGAGAGATTAAATTTGTGAGACACACTTAATTAACTCAAATAATTCAGCACACCGGACTAGTCCGCCCACACAACCGGACTAGTCCGGTCAGTTAAGTTTCTGATAACTTTATTAAGTGTGTAGGAATCTTTAAAGGCCTATTCACCCCCCCCTCTAGGCCACATTCACACCTTTCCCAAGATCTTCCACACAGGACGCGGTCTAACTTCCCCGAGTCCGCAAGCTCCCTCAAGGTACATACCCGCAGTGGTATGTTCTTGAGAGAGTTACCTCCTGCTACCCTGACGCCGAAAGCCTAAGACAGTTAGAAAAGTTCCAATGTGGAGCTCCCAAGGTACATCGGTTTTCTAGGTCCCATATAGCCAGTATGCGCCAGGTAGACAACTCAAACTTGTCCAACGGGGCCAAGCACGGACAGGCCTTAACCGACACAGGCAGGGCTATGCACGCACTGTCGGCAGCCTGCTGCATGTAAATCTCCCTGCCCAATCTCCATTTCTTAAGTGTGGACTTTTATCATTGTTTCTATTCTTGACCCACTCCGGATAAACCAGCCCTAAACTCGCGAGTAGATTCCAACACTTGACTTCTACCGAATCTTTCCTACTAACATTTAGCGTAGCCCAATCCACTCTTGGAGGTGCTGTTCTACCCTTTCTCTATTAGGTATTTCTGGTCATGCAACTGGGGTTTTCAATATCAACTAGACTTAATGCAATCAAACAATTCAAGCTATGATCTCTAGAAATGGAAATGCTTTACAAAACTGTTCAAATGCAAACCGAGGCTTGCCTGTTTTTCAGGTGACTAGGATTACAATCAGTTAGTGAAGATCACTTGGGGCTTGATCACTCGCTTTCCTCCCTCCTTGATCTTCACTTCAAGTCCTTCTCACGTTCTCACGGAGATGCTACACGATATGAATATGCATATGTATTTAATTGTAAAGCTTTTGCTAATAAGCTCTAATGATAAGTTTAAAAACTGGAACTCTTTTTAAGAATTTAAAATAACACTGGTGCTAGTGGTTTGGGTTTGGGTTTAATCACTATAATCAAGTGATAAGTGCTTTCCATCACTTGTGTGTTGATCACCTAAAGAGGTTACACAGGACAGTGGTGATCCAGAGCTCTCATGGAGCTGAAAATTTTCATGTGAGTTCCTTGTCACAAGAAAGTCATCTGGACCAAAAATTACCACTTTTCATTGAGTGGTTTATTCAGAACAATTCTCTAAGGAATTAAGCAAAGAGGAATTAATTCTGAGGTAACACCCATGTTCATGTCAAACTTAGTGAACTACAATTTCAATTATAGTTCATAAAGCCTGCATGAATTTTTCCTAGGATTTTTGGAGCTAAGAATTGCCCAGAACTGAATTTCCAAGTTTTGGAAATTCTCTGAAAATGTTTCTGTATTCATTTGAACACAGCAAATTAAAACCTGAATTCTCCTAAGCGAATCAACTTCAAATGAGCTGAAATTTTTACAGGGGTTCAATAACACTGTAGAGGATATTCTGGCGAAATTTGAGGATTTTTGGATAAACCAACTCCCTCTAAAATTCTTTTTCTGAAAAGATTTAAAGACTTTTCCAGACTTAAATATTATCTTTCGTAAGAATTGGGTTACATATTTGGATAGAGTTTGTCAATATGGATCTAACCCAATTTGAATCACTAAATTTGAAGTTTCCTAGCAAAAGTTATGCTCTTCTAAAGTTTGGGGAAAATTCTGGAATTTGAATAAATCGTGGAAATGTTTAAATCTGATTGTACGACAAGGGGACACGTGTCTATTACGGTGACAACGCTACACGGGGCCAAACTATTTCCCGCGCTATCACAGATGATCTGAGCCCACAGACGATCCCACACCCGGTTTCCTCCCACCGACAGCGGGCCGGGCCCCGGTCGTCATCTACCTTGCGCCTCCCGCGCGGTAGCGCCGCCGAGCTCACCGGAGCTCGCCGGTTTCTGACTTCCCGGCCCTCTCTCAAGCTTCCACTCGCTGCTAGGCCCTAGAAACATGCGAGGAACTCTCTGGTGTGGTCTACTCGAGCCGGCAGAGCTTCCAACATAGCTCGCGACGTGCGGCGGCACTCCTCTGACTCCGGTGACATCGCCTCGCTGTGTTAGCCCGCCAAACGCTCTCTGGAAAGGCCCTACAGCACCAGTGAGGGCTGTAGAAGCTCCACATGGTGGCAAAAGAGATTGGGAATAGATCTAACTATACTCTCACCATGCGCCCGAAGCTGCCCGACATTGCCGCCGTCGGAAAAACTCAAACTACATTGGCTACACGTAGTTACGTGCTAGGTTCGCAAAGCAAACTGGTGCGCCCTCAAGTCTAGATCTCGTGTGTGAAGTTTTATGGCCTCTAAACAAGAATCAATCGGGAATTTCATGATTTCATACCCGAGGGTCAGTTTGCACCGAACGGAAGAGAATCTCAAAATTCGCCGTCGATGATCCACCTCTTGGCTCAAGCTTTGGAGGTGATCTGTAGGAAGATCTTGCATGTACAATGGTGGTCTTGCTCGGCCGTGACACGCCCTGGGTGAGGCTGTCCACGAGAGCCGTCTGTGGCGGTTTCTTTCGGCCGCCGCGGGAACTTGGTGTTCTCGGTTTGGGGAGGCTGTGCTCACGTGGGAATGGCGCGAGGATGTCGTGGGGAAGACCGTGGTGCCGTTTTGTTGCTCTGCTGGGGTTTGCACTTGAGCTTCCGGTGTGGCCGAGCAATCGGAAGGCAGCGGCAAAGCTCTGGTCAGTCCTTGCGCGAGGGAGGAGAAAACAGAGCCGGTTCTTGGGGTTGTGGGCAAAAGAACACGGCTGAGGGGATGAGAACGGGGAGAACAGCTCGCCAGCGCACATACAAGGCAGAGGAGGGTGGTTCTCGGTGTGGCTCATTGTCGCACGGCGAGGAGCCTCGGTGGCTCAGTTGCTTCGCGTGGAGGAGGGAAAATAGAGACCAATCACTGAGATATTTTGCCATTTAACTACCTCAATGACATGTGGGTCCCAGCCCCTTCTTATCCCTCTCCAAAATATCTCCCAAAATTTGCAAATGATGGAATTCAATTGATGGAATTCAAATCTGAGGTGCATTTGGATAATTGGGCAGTTTCATCCAAATTCAAATGGGTATTTGAATTCTTTGCTATTTAAAGTCCATTTTGGAAAATGAGTTGCAAAACATTTCAAAAATTCATGAAACTTTTCATACCCACTATTTTGGACCTAAGGAATTCAATTATGAAATCTGATTTTAAATTTGGCTGCTGCAAATCAGAATTCTAGGACAACAGTTTGAATTTCATTGTGTTGCTCTCATTTGAATTTTGAGTTGAACAAGTTTGTTCCAAATCTGACTTTAGCTTTCTCACACATATGGGAACTTCCCATCTTGGTTTTAGACCCCTCTTGGGTTCCTAGTTTTCAAACAATTATTTGAACTTGTGTGAAGAAATCTCTCATGTGCATTATCACATATGAAAAGTTTAAACGAGTCCCATTTTTCATACATATGAAACCAACTTTTGCAAACAAGAGTTTCTTTGTATTCACATTTTGGAACCTTTACATTCCTCCCCCCTTAAAAGGAATCTCGTCCCGAGATTACAAAAGGAGAATGAGACGGGAGGGTAATTACCAAGTTTATGACAAAAGTTCCGGATAGTTCTTGTGGATGTAATCTTCGCTTTCCCACGTCGCCTCTTCTACGGTATGATTACTCGACAGAACTTTGTAAAATCTCAAAGTCCGGTTTTGGGTGATCCGGGTCTTTTCGTCGATAATCTGGATAGGCTGGTCGACATATGTGAGATCCGGCTTCAACTCGTCGATGTCTTCGGTGCGGACAGCAGCGGTAAACTTGAGACACTTACGCAGCTGGGACACGTGAAATATGTCGTGAATACCGGCAAGGCTTGCCGGTAGTTCCAGCCGGTAGGCTACAGTCCCACACTTCTCTGTGATGGCAAACGGACCGATGAATCGGGGAGCAAGTTTCCCCTTGACCCCGAACCAATGAATCCCTTTAATCGGAGACACACGAAGATACACGTGCTCTCCGACGTTGAAATGCAGTGGTCGACGCCTCTGATCCGCGTAGCTTTTCTGACGAGATTGGGCAGCTTTGAGGTTCTCTTGTATTATCCGAACTCTCTCTTCGGCTTCATGGATAAGATCAACCCCGAACGTTACTCCTTCACAGGACTCGCACCAATTCAATTGTGCACGGCACTTCCGGCCGTAGAGAGCTTCTTACGGTGCCATTTTTATACTCGTCTGATAGCCGTTGTTGTACGAGAACTCTGCCAACGGTAAGTGATCATCCCAGCTCTTACCATGGTGGATGGCACACACTCTTAGCATATCTTCCAGTATTTGATTCACCCTCTCAGTTTGCCCATCGGTTTGAGGGTGATACGCGGAGCTTCGAATCAGTTTGGTTCCCAAGGATGCGTGTAGATGCTCCTAGAAATGGGCTATGAACAGTGATTATCTGTCGGACACAATGGTACGGGGAACTCCATGTAAGCACAAGATCCGTGCTATGTACAGCTTCGCATACTGCTTTGCATTGTATCTGGTATGCACAGGGATGAAGTGTGCTGATTTGGTTAACCGATCAACGATTACCCAAACCGAATCATGGTTGTGGGAGGTCATCGGCAACCCAACAATGAAGTCCATACTCAAGTCTTCCCACTTCCATGCTGGTACTTGCAGTGGTTGCAACAGGCCTGACTTCTTCACATGGTCGGCCTTGAATCTTCGACACGTATCGCATTCTGAAACGTACTTTGCAACTTCACGTTTCATACGTGTCCACCAAAACTTCTTCCGGAGATCTTGGTACATTTTATTACTGCCCGGATGAATGGAAAACTTGGACAAATGAGCTTCATTCAATATTTTCTTCCGTAGTCCCATATCCCGTGGTACTACAATCCGGTCGTTGAATCACAAAGTACCTTCATCGTCCTTCCAGAAGCATTTCATTTCTCCGTTGTCAATTCTCCGCCGTATGTGAGACATTCCTTTGTCTTTTATTTGAGCTTCAATGATCTCCTCTCGGATAGTAGGAATGAGAGCGAGATTATAGAGTGCTCCATACGGAATGACACGGAGGCTTGGTTCTTCATCATCCATTTCAGCAATAGTCAGGTGATGGATATGCGCCTTACGATTGAGCGCATCGGCGACCACATCCTCCTTTCCTGGATGATAATGAATCTCAAGTTCATATCTTTAATGAGCTCTAGCCATCTTCGTCGCCTCATGTTCAAATATTTCTGAGTGAAGATGTACTTCAAGCTCTTGTGGTCGGTGTAGAGGTGTACAAGATTTCCAAGCAAGTAATGCCTCCACATCTGTAAAAGTCCCAAAAAATTTGGAATACAAAGGGCCTAAAGTTTGAACACAATTTGGTTTCAAGTTATGAAAATTTGGACTTGTTTAAATTTTTCCACATGTGATGATACCCATGACTGTCCCACCACTCTATCCTAGTATCAATTGATTGTTGGGGGACAAAGTTCTTTTAAAACCCATGTGTAAGTTTTCATGTGCAAGGGGGAATGAGATTCAGATTTTTAAACTCAAATTGTTCAAACTCAAATTTCAAATGAGGGCAACAATAGGAAAGCAAACTGTTGTGATCAAAACCTCATTTGCAGCAGCCAAAACAAAAATAAGGTTGCATATTTGAATTCCTTAGGTCCAAATTAGTGGGTATGCAAAGTTTTATTAATTTTTGAAAGGATTTGCTATCCATTTTCCAAAAGGACTTAAATGTGCAAAAGAATTCAAATGTAGATTTGAATTTGGATGGAATTTGCCCAAATATCCAAATGCAGCTCAGTTTTCAACTCCAAACATTTGAATTGGTCAGTTGCCGAATTTTGGAGATCTTTTGAGGGATAAGGGGGACTGACTGGTGGGACCCACATGTCATAGAGGCAGCAAAGCTTGCAGCTGAAGTTCAGAGCAAAGTCTCTGCTTTGTTTCTTCTCACCCGAGCAGAGCTGCCGCCGTGTGACACCGAGGGGCACTGGGAGCCACCTCCTGCTCATTTTCCCTCGTGCTGGAACCCTCCTCATGATCTTTTCACCTCTTGCCGTGCTCCTTTTCACCCACGGAACCGAGAGCTGCTGTTCTGTTTTCCTCCACGCACGAACTCAACAGAGAGGTTGCCGCCTCCCCGGAATCAATCGTGAGCCGACGTTTCCTCGCGGGCAAAGCCCCAGGCAGTAGCAAAACAATCCTACAGTCTTCTCCATAACCTTCTCGGACCACAACCGAGTAAGATAGGCCTCATCACACAGAGAAGCAAATCTTTCCGTGGCGGCCGAACCGCAACCGCCGGAGAGGTCTCACGTGGACAGCCCTACAGAGAGCTTCTCAGGCCCGAGCAAGAGCATCCTCGGACGTGCTAGGACCATGTGATGCTCCCCTCCGAAGCTCAAGCCATGCCGTGGACGTCCGAGAGCGAATTCGAGAATTTTTCTCCGGCGGGCACAAATCGACCTTCCGGTATGATACTCTCAAATTCGATCTCAATTCTCGTTCTTAGGTCGCCAAATATTGAACACGGGACCAAAAATAGTTGGCGATCATTTGCTCTTCACAACCCTAGCTTGGAAACGCACATGTGCCGCACAAATTCTAGGTTTTCCGAGCTCAAACGTGGAGGAGGTCTTGGGTGCACGGTGAAACACCATTAGCCGCCGCTCCCGAGCAGTTTTGAGGTTATGTTGAGCTTCCTCGTGGTTCATTGGTGCTATAGCACCGTTTCACTGAGCTTTTGGCGGGCTAGGTTAGCTGGCCGACGCCACAGAAGGTGAGCCGAACCGCTGTGCCGTCGCAAGAGAGGTTAGGGACCTCGCTGGCCTGGGGAAGCTCCACCAAGATGCTCAGCACGTAATTTTAGTCCCTGGCAGCGAGCAGGGGCTCGGGCAGAGGTCGGGAGACCGGTTTCCGGCAAACTCCGATGACCTAGCAGCGCGCGCACGAGAGGCGTCGGGAGGTTGAAGAAGGAAATCGGGCCCCAGCAGTCAGTGAGAGGGAAATTAAAAATCCCGATGCTCTGTGTCTATCGGATCCGGTGTGACTGCACATCTGGAACTGTGTAGCCCTTGTGTCTTTGTCTCAGAGGGTGACACGTGGCCTGGGCCCAGCAGCAGATATTTCAACTTTTCTCTGTTTGCAGATTTCAGTTCAAAGTTTAAATACCCATAACTTTATGTAGGAATGTCCAAAAATTGTCAAACAAATTTTGTGGGATTCCTCTCAGAGAGTACTATACAGGGGTGCTGCCCAATATGTATGAAAATACCTGGATTTGGCTCATTAATTCATAAAAAGTGAATCTTGTAGGAATTTTTCCAGGAGTTATGTGTATTGGAAAATTCCCAAATTTGGGAAGGAGATCCTTCAAAAAACACTTGAACTCCAGTGAAAATTTAGGAGGCATTGGACCTCATTTGCTTGGCCAAATGTGGTGTTAATTCTTTATGTCTCTGAAAAATTGGGAAAAATAGAACAGAGCTCATTTTCAGATTTTCCCCAATTCTTGTAAAGGTCATATCATGGTGTAGGAAGCTTCAAATTTAGTGATTCAAATTGGGTTGGATTAATGTTGAAGAACTCTTTCCAAATATGGAACCCAATTTGTATGAAAGTCGTTATTTAATTCTGGAGAATTCTTTAAAGCTTTTCAGCAAAAGAATTTTAGATGGAGTTCGGTTCATCCAAAAATCCTCACATTTTTACAGAATATTATTTAAGATGTTAGTGAATACCTGTAACAATTGCAGCTCATTTGGAGTTATTTTGATTAGGAGAATTCATGTTTTAAATTGCTGTGTTCAATTGGATACAGAAACATTTTCAGAGAATTTCCAAAACTTGGAAATTCAGTTCTGGGTAATTCTTAGCTCCAAAAATACTAGGAAAATTCATGCAGGCCCTATGAACTATAATTGAAATTTTAGTTCACTAAGTTTGGCATGAACATGTGATTTACTTCAGAATTAAGTCCTTTTTGCTTAATTTCTTAGAGAATTGTTCTGAACAAATCATTCATTGAAAAGTGCTAATTTTTTGTCCAGATGACTTTCTTGTGACAAGGAACTCACATGAAACTTTTCAGCTTCATTGGAGCTCTGGATCACCCTTGTTCTGTTTAACCCCCTTAGGTGCTCAAAACATGAGTGGGGGAATGCTTAGCACTTAATCATGTTGATTAACCCAAACCCAAACCTTAGCACCAGTGTCATTTTAAATTATTAAACATAGTTCCAGTTTTTAAACTTGTCATTAGAACTTGTTAGAAAAATCTTCACAATTAAATACATATTCATATTCATCACGTGTAGCATCTACGTGGAGATTTTGAAACAATCGGAGTGAAGATCAAAGGAGGAGGAAACAGAGTTCCTTGATTGCTGCAGCTTATACCCGGAGTACCTCCTCAAGAAAGTCCCTCATCTTGGACATGAAGAGTGGAAGGCTGAGGTAACCATCCTATCTAACGGTAGGATTGTCACTTGGCACTTCGCATCCACACTGAGAGCTACAAGGGCAGAAGATATTGATGATGCTGCATGGGATGCACTCACCGGACTGAGCTACGCCTTCCGTAAGCAGATTGAGAACACTACCTTTGAGCTGCACCCGTATCGGAAGAGTAGTACAAGGGAGATCATTGGACCCCATGGAGGAGCTCTTTCCACCAAAAAGCTGCTGACAGGTCTTAGAGGTTGCTCGTGGAGTTAGGAAACCGCTATGCAAGCGCACAAGAAGAGATCCGTTACCTCCGCAAGAAAGCTGTACTTGCTAGGAAAACAAGAGGAGACTCGTGCCAACGCGGGAGCAAATGGAGCACCATGTCATCTATCCCTACATGGACTGCCGACTCACCATGGCGTGCGCCCATGTATGGACCACCCCCTTCACACGGTGAGAACAGCCCCGGTTCTCACGATTAAGTTTAGGTTTCCCATTGAATAAAGTTGTAATAAAAACGCTTAGATCGTGGTAGCTTGAATAAGAGTGGTGTGCTGAATTATGATTGCTTTTATTTGTGTGATTGGTGTGAGTTATGAGACGCTTCGGCGAATGTCCACATCCATACATAGTGGAGAGATGTGAGATGCTTCGGCACATGTTCACATCCTCATATAGACTGAAATTAATAAAAAAAGTTGCTTAGTTCATACAACTTGATGCATATAGTTGGGGGGTCAATCTAAATTTCTATTTCCTACTATACTCTCTCACAGATGGCGAGGGAAAATTCCAACCGCCAATGAAGGAACGCTCGTGGTACAATGAACCACATGAGGATGGCAATGTGGAAGTTCCTGAAAATGCCAACCCCGGGGCTGATGCAAGCAACCTTGAACGGTTAATGGCTATGCAGAAACAGCTCATGCAAACTATGATACAAACATTGGGTCAGCTGCAGGCCAACAACAACAACAACCCTAACCCCGTTTCTGCACCCCCACCGCCGCCACCGCCACCACCGCCGGCTCACAACAGATTGGAAGAGTTCATGTGGACTAGGCCGCCTACTTTTGCACAAGCCAATGATCCTATGGAGGCCGATGATTGGCTGAAGTCTATGGAAAAGAAGCTTGCTATTGTTCAGTGCAATGATCGGGAGAAAGTTCTTTTCGCATCACACCAGCTTATGGGAGCGGCCGCTGATTGGTGGGACGCTCTTTGCAATACTCATGTCAATCAGGAGACAATCACTTGGGCTGAATTCAAGGTGAGTTTCCACTCTCACTATGTCCCTGAAGAAGTCGTGATGCTTAAAAGGCAGGAGTTTGAAGGTCTCCGGCAAGGAAGGAAGAGCGTGAATGAATATCTCAACAAGTTCACGCAGCTGTCAAGGTATGCTCCGGAAGATGTCAACTCGGATTATAGAAAGCAGTACTTGTTCATGAGGGGATTGAACAATGAAATTCAAGTCCAGCTGCTCAACAATGATTATGCAAACATTCAAAAGCTCGTTGACAAAGCTATAGTGGAGAGCAAGATCCACGAGATTGAACAAGAGGGAAAGAGAAATATGCCATATCAAGGACAGCCACAAGGAAGCAATGTACGTCCCCGCTTCATGCCACCAGCTGCACCACACTATGGCTCGTCCGCTCCTACTTTCCGCTCTGCAATTCCACCTCGCTCTAACCAGCCACCGCAGAAACGTCCTGTCATGAATGCGCCTCGTATGCCTATGCCTCATGCGCCCCACCCCAACATGGGCGCCTATGCTCAAAACCAGCCTCGCCCCAACATTTCTGCTGTTATCGGCAACAAGGCATGCTTTTCATGTGGAGAGGCGGGAAACTTTGCAAATCAATGCCCCAAGAAAGAACTTGGACAGCCGAGAAATGCACCTAAGCAGAACCCACGGCTGAATGGAGGAGCAGCACAAGGTAACCGTGGACAGCAGAACTATTCTCGTGGCAATGTGAATCATGTCTCCGCTGAGGAAGCACAACAAGCTGAGGACGTCGTGATTGGTATGTTTCTCGCCAACAACAACCCAGCCACTGTTTCATTTGATTCTGGAGCATCGCATTCATTCATCTCATCCAAGTATGTTGCCAAGTATAACCTGCCCATATCCCATATGATACAAACTATGTTGGTTAATTCTACCGAAGGAGAGATGCGGACTAATATAGTATGTCCGAAAGTGAGCCTTAAAATAAGGGGGGTAGACTTTCTTGCCAACCTTATCGTCTTGGATTCCCAAGGGATTGACATAATACTTGGAATGGACTGGTTAAGAAAGCACAATGGAGTAATTCAATGCACTCAGAGGATCGTGCAGTTGACGAGTGAGTACGATTCCCGTATTGAGTTTGAGGCAGACCAACCTACAACCGAGAAGGCAGTGCTGAACCACATCAAAGAAGTGACATTGGAAAGCATTCGGGTGGTTCGAGAATATTCAGATGTGTTCTCGGAAGAACTTCCAGGTATGCCACCTGACCGGGACATTGAATTTGACATTGATTTAGTACCCGGAACTGCACCTATAGCGAAGAGGCCATATAGGATGCCTGCTAATGAATTAGTGGAACTCAAGTAGCAAATTCAAGAGCAGCTAGAAAAGGGTTTTATATGCCCAAGATCGTCACTGTGGGGAGCCCCCGTTCTCTTCATAGACAAAAAAGATGGAACCCAAAGGATGTGTGTGGACTATAGGTCTCAAAACGATGTGACAATCAAGAATAAATACCCGCTGCCTCGCATAGAGGACTTATTCGATCAAATGAAATGTGCCCAAATTTTCTCCAAGATTGATCTTCGGTCGGGATACTTCCAGCTGAATATTGAGCCCTCTGACATATACAAGACGGCTTTCAGAACATGGTATGGTTCATAAGAATATACTGTTATGTCATTTGGGATGACGAATGCACCTGCATACTTTATGTACCTCATGAATAAGGTCTTCATGGAGTACATGGACAAGTAAGTCGTGGTTTTCATTGATGACATCATGGTGTATTCAAAAAGCCAGGAAGAACATGAAGAACATTTAAGATTGACATTGCAGAAACTGTGAGAGAATCAATTATATGCTAAGTTTAGCAAGTGTCAGTTTTTGCTAAAGGAGATATCATTCTTAGGCCACATCATCAATGAAGGAGGAGTATCGGTTGATCCCGGAAAAGTGAGGGATGTTTTGAATTGGAACCAACTGCAGAATGTGAGGGACATTTAGAGTTTCCTTGGGATGACTGGATACTACTGCCGGTTCATCAAGGATTTGTCCAAAATAGCGAAGCCTATAACTGAATTGCTGATGAAAGGGAGAGTATTTCAGTGGACACAAGCGTGTCAAAACAGTTTTGAGGAGTTAAAGACGAGATTGGCAACAACACCGGTTTTGGTATTGCCGGATGTGAGCAAGAGATTTGATATATATTGTGACGCCTCAGGCCAAGGACTCAGATGTGTCCTTATGCAAAAAGGCCAAGTGGTAGCCTATGCACCGAGGCAACTAAAGAAACATGAGCTGAATTACCCTACGCATGATCTGGAACTTACAGTCGTAGTACACGCATTGAAGATTTGGAGGCATTACATCCTCGGTCACTGATGTGAGATCTATACGGATCACAAAAGCATCAAGTATATATTCACGCAAACAGATTTGAATTTGAGGCGACATCGACGGTTAGAACTCATCAAAGATTATGATGTAGGGATCAACTATCAACCCGGAAAGGCCAATGTAGTAGAGGATGCATTGAGCCAAAAGGGAGCATGTCACCAACTCACAGTTTGGGAGCTGCCACCCAAGCTGCGTAAGGAGTTTGAACGGTTACATCTCGGGTTCTTGAATGAGATGGGGGTGATAGAAATGAACGCAAAGCTGGAACAAGAGATACGAGATGGCCAAGCAACAGATGAGGAAATAAAGGAAATCAAGGAAAGAATCCGAAGGGATGGAAAAGGATTTCAAGGAAACGAGAATGGCACGCTTTGGTTAGGGAAAAGGATTTGTGTGCATAACGTGAAGCACATCCGTGACACGATACTGAAGAGGCACATGACTCACCTTATTCCATACACCCCGGCTGTACAAAGATGTACAAGGACCTGAAAACATGCTATTGGTGGGATGGCATGAAAAGAGACATAGCTGAATATGTTGCCCTATGCGACACGTGCCAACGAGTGAAGGCTGAACATCAAAGACCCGGTGGATTATTGCAGCCATTGAAAGTACCCAAGTGGAAGTGGAAAGACATCAGCATGGATTTCATAGTCGGATTGCCACGTACTCAGTCGGGCTACGACTCTATTTGGGTTATCATGGACCAATTGACGAAATCAACCGACTTTATTCCTGTTAGGATCAAGTACACCGGCGCACAACTAGCCGAGCTGTATATGGAGCAAATCGTGTGTTGTCATGGAGTTCCAAAGAGGATAGTTTCAGATCGAGGTTCTCAATTTACCTATAGATTCTAGAATAATCTGCATGAAGCTATGAGTACACGGTTGAATTTCAGCTCCACGTATCACCCACAAACCAACGGGCAAATTGAGACGACAAATCAGATTTTGGAAGACATGTTGAGAGCTTGCGCCTTGAAACATGGGGATTCTTTTATTTCTTGTGAGGCGTCCCATTGTCTCCAAAATTTTGACCGGTTGCTCGGCATAAGAAAGATCCTCTCGTACGTCCACCTCATTCATGGGTAACATCTCTTCGGGTGTTCTTAAACATTTCTTGAGTTGTGACACATGGAATACATCGTGCACATCTGATAGGCGAGCCGGTAGTTCTAGCTGATATGCCACTTCGCCTTTCCTCTCCAGAATCTCAAAGGGTCCGATGTATCGTGGTGATAATTTCCCTTTCACCTTGAACCGACGAAGTCCTCGGATAGGGGACACCTTGAGATAAACATAGTCCCCCACGTTGAAAATGAGCTCTCTTCTCCGTACATAAGCATAGCTCTTTTGTCGGGTCTGGGCTATCCTCAAATTGTTGTGGATTTCCCTCACTTTCGCCTCGGCTTCTTGTAGTACCTCGGGCCCAAACACTTTACTTTCCCCAGTTTGGTTCCCAAATAGGGGAGTTCAGCACTTCCTCCCGTACAACGCCTCAAATGGTGACATCTTCATACTAGCCTGATAACTGTTGTTGTAGGAGAACTCTGCATACGGTAAGTTCTTATCCCAACTCCTATTGTTCTTGAGTGCACAAGCTCTCAGCCATCCTCAAGGATCTGATTGGTCCTTTCGGTCTGCCCGTCAGTCTGGGGGTGACAGACAGAATAAAATTCAGATGAGTTCCCATGGTTTCATGTAACTTCTGCCAGAACCTGGAGGTGAATTGTGTCCCTCGGTATCACACTATCTTCTTTGGCACTCCATGAAAACACACGATTCTTGACATGTACAATTCTGCCAACTTGGATCCGCTGTAGCTTTCTTTCACGGGGATGAAATGAACTACCTTAGTCAGCCTGTCGATGATGACCCATATCGAATCATATCCCGATTGGGTCCTAGGCAGTCCCACTAAGAAATCCATACCTATTTCTTTCCATTTCCATTCAGGCACTTTGAGTGGTTGCAACAGTCCCGCGGGTCTTTGATGTTCTGCTTTTACTAGCTGACACATGTCACATAGGGCAACATGTTCCGCGACATCTCGCTTCATGCCATACCACCAATATCTGCTCTTGAGGTCATGATACATCTTCGTACTCCCAGGATGAATGGAATAGTCAGAATCATGAGCCTCCTTCAAAATCAGTTCACGGATCTCCTTCACCTCAGGCACACAGATCCTTTTCCCATGCCACACCGTACCTTGTTCATCCTCTCTGAACCCAGGGGCTTTATTTTCTTTGATGAGTTCTCTAATTTCTTGTATCTTCTCGTCATTCTTCTGACCGTTGCGTATGTCTTGCTCTAATGTGGAATCCACTTCCATGGCGATGGCCTCACCACTATTCACCAGACATAGATTGAGTTTTGCAATTTCTTCCTTCAATTCCATAGGCATGTCCTTTAAGCTCAACATGTTGACATGCACCTTCCGGCTTAAAGCATCAGCCACGACGTTCGCTTTCCCAGGATGATAGTTGATGCCCACATCAAAGTCGTTGATTAGCTCTAACCATCTCCTTTGTCTGAGGTTGAGATCTGGCTGTGTGAAAATGTACTTTAAGCTCTTATGATCTGTATATATCTCTGTCCTCTTTCCCATCAAGTAATGCCGCCAAATCTTCAATGCGTGGACCACTGCGGCTCGCTCTAGGTCATGCGTAGGATTGTCACACCCGGTTTCTCCGAAGAACAACCATGTGAATATCACATGTATGCCAGGATCATTTTCTCATACATGTGATGACAAATAGTGAAGCATCATTTATTACAAGCCAGGTGTCGAATATAAATATGTATTACAAAGTATACGTCACGATGGATGATAATAAGTTCATAACATGTAAATAAACTAGTAGCGGAATATTATTCTTGTGGGCTCCGTCACAGGCGTTGCCCGGGGAACTCCATGAACCTAGAATCCTTCTTCGGGTCCAAAGTCTTGGTCATTGAACACCACATCATCCCCTTGACCTGAGCAGCAATTTAAACCAACAAATATGCAAGTTTGAGTACCGTTGGTACTCAGCAAGTGTGGGAAAGTTATGTCATGCATGGCTAGGACAAGGAGAGGTTGAACTCATGGCTAAAGCACTACGCAGTTAATACCTATCACCTTAGCTTATTAAGCACCTACATTACTACATAGGTGAAATGATCCCAATCTCCCAACCCATCATCATAATCAAATAACCATACATCATTTCCAATGTTAAGCTCCCCGCTTAACATCCACAACTTCCAAAGTCATCATCCTCTAATCATGAATAAGTCCAAGCCGCTCTTGACCGTGAGCACGGCTGTCATGACAGTTTTGACTCTGCAGAGTTTGCACCACTGTACCCACATGTAGTGATTTCATCCCCTGTTGCCGGGTGGACTAAAAGAACCTCCATTATACCAGTGGCCACGAACCACATTCACACTTCCCAGGTGTGTAGTCAGGAGATCACTATGAAGCCTTTACAAAGGGATTCCCGACGAGCGTGGGCCCACTGAGGTTTCACCCCTAACAACATACAAGAGGCTCCAACCCCGCTGCAGTGGCCCCCTATTGAGCCTTGCGGTTCATATGGTAGTCCAGCTGACACCTACTCCCCGCACCATCCAACACACCCATACTACGCCGGGGATACACCTAATTAATTGGCCAAGCTGCCCCATCTCAGCATGTGGTTGGCACGGTAAAGCCAGGTTACATGCTCCATGAACCGGTCCTTAGGATCCAGGCAAGTACTAAACACAAACCCGAGTCTCGTGCACCCAGCACCAACCAAATCATTCAACTTGCCTCGATCCCTACCTCTACATAACTCATGATATCTCAATTCAAGAGTAAGGTAAATAAATTGATGATCTCATATCCCAATTATCCCATTCTAAGCATGGCTAAGCATAAGCATATAAATAAACGACATGATAAAATAATTCCCAACCCAAGCTACAAGGAAACAAGGTAATGCAATTCTAGGGAAACTTCCTAACATGGGTTTCATATTTCAATTGACAATGCAAATAATTCTAGCTACACATCCTAGTATAGGATCAAAGTGGTCAAGGACACTTGCCTTCTTCCTGCTGCTCTGGGAATGGAAAGTCTTGGTCTTGGAAGGGAACAACTTGCTCTGGGGCAGGTTCTACTCATGCCAACACACATAGCAAAAGAAAACAACAATCCATAAGACATAGTTCACACTTTCACTCCACACATACATACATATGATAGTCATTCACATTTCTAAGTGTTGTGTTTACTCTAGATGTGTTGATTTTTAGCCTTCATGCACTTTTAAACATATGTATATGATTTCTAACTTTTGTATTTCAGATTATATTTAATTAATATACTTCTTAACTACCAAGTTTGCATGGAAGGTAATTTCCTACTCCAAATTGGTTTTCAGATCTTCTACCAAATTCTAAACTGAAGTCTTTGGATTTGGAGACCTTATTTATCATTTTCTAGTTATGCATACCTATTTTCCTATATTTTCCAAATTTCTTTTCTATGACTAAAATTAAATTTTAATATTAAATAGTAGGGCATATCATCTAAACAGAATAGGTTTGATCTAAAATATTAAATAATATATTTTTGAACTTCTCCTCTGATGTGAACTAATTTAAATTTATTTTACCAATTTTCAGAATTATTTCCTAACCTAAAAATGTGTCCCTATAACTAATAAATGTGAACAATCAATTAGACAGATTCATTTCAGCTTAAAATCTACTTTTAACTCATTCTAAAGTTTTCCAAGTGCTAGGAGAGTTTAAATTTGAATTTACAATGTGTTTGTCTTACCTTTTAAATTTAAATCCTAATCACATATTCAAATTTCTAAATTTAATATCATTTAGGATTAAAAAGGTAAACTCACCCCACTACAGGTTCTATTATATTATTTCATAAATTTCCAGGGGTCTAGCTACACATAACCGAGGGGTTTTCCTAATTTTTATTAACTCCAGGGGCTAAAACTGATTTTTAAATGAATTTACATGAATTTCTGAAGTTCCAGGGGCTAGATTAGAAGTTTCCGGGGCTAGCTCGTGTTTTTCGAGATCCCCAGGGGGTAGCGCGTAAGAATCCCGGCCTTTATAATGCGGGGCTGATGTGGACCATCCGATTTAAAATAGACGGCTGAGATTAGATCGCCGAACCGGTACGCGGGGTTTTTATTTCTACCGTGCGATTTAAAATAGATGGCGCACAAGCGGCCACGTCGCCCTGACCGTGCGCGGGCGGCGCTGCCCGGCGGTGCGCGGCGGCGGGAGGCGGCGATCTCGCCGGAAAACTTCGGATCTTCGTCTATACTTTCTAAAACTGGGATTTCATGGCATAGAACGGTAGAGGGGAGGTCGGGGATCTCACCTCGGGGTTTTTCTTGAGCTCGGAGGCCCTGGAAGACGGTCGGCGACGAAGTCCGAGGTGGAACCGCTGCGGTGCTCGTCGGAGCTGTGCCTAGAGCGCAAACCACCGAGTTTTCTGCACCTGCGTTATTCCCCGGAGGCGGTGGAACACGATCGGCGCGTTAGATCGGAAAATCCGACCAAACGGCTGGAGAAGCTCTGGTTCTCACCGGTAGGAAAAACAGTCGATCGGGTGGAAAAAACGGGGCAATGTCGGCGTTTATATAGATGGGGGAGGGCGGCGGTCGGTTGGGATCGAGCTGGAGTCGTCCGGAACCGAAATTCGGCTGGGGGAACGCGGGTTTCCGGGGTGGTTTGGATTCGGGCGCGCGAAGGAGTCCCGGGGTCGGCCGATCGCGCGAGGAAGAAGATGACGGTGGGCCCCACGTGTCAGTGAGAAAAAGAGGGGAGCGCGCGGCTGTGGGCTGGCGCGGGAAATGTTGGGCCGGCTGGTGGGTTTCGGCCCACTGGCCGGTTGGGTTTTATTTTTCTTTTTCTTTTTCTTTTATGTTTTGATTTGAATTTGAATTTGAATTTCTGCACCACATGCAATACGTCCAAAAATTTTTAAATTCCCCTCTTAACAGGATTTTGGGGTGTTACAGCTCTACCCCCCTTAAAAGAAATCTCGTTCTCGAGATTGGCGGTTCTAGGAAAACAATTCCGGAAACTGTGCCTTAAGCTCGTCTTCTCGCTCCCATGTGGCTTGCTCTTCTGAGTGATGCTTCCACTGCACCTTGCACATCCGAATTCTTTTATTTCTTGTGAGGCGTTCCATTGTCTCCAAAATCTTGAATGGTTGCTCGGCATAAGACAGATCTTCAGCTACGTCAACATCATTCATGGGTAACATCTCTTCAGGCGTCCTCAGACATTTCTTGAGCTGTGACACATGGAATACGTCATGCACATCTGATAGGCGAGCCGGTAGTTCTAGTTGATATGCCACTTCGCCTTTCCTCTCCAGAACTTGATAGGGTCCGATGTATCGAGGTGATAACTTCCCTTTCACCTTGAACCGACGAAGTCCTCAGATAGGGGACACCTTGAGGTAGACATAGTCCCCCATGTTGAAAACGAGCTCTCTTCTTCGTACATCGGCATAGCTCTTTTGTCGTGTCTATGCTATCCTCAAATTGTTGCGTATTTCCCTCACTTCCGCCTCGGCTTCTTGTAGTACCTAGGGCCCAAACACTTTACTTTCCCCTGTTTGGTTCCAAAATAGGGGAGTTATGCACTTCCTCCCATACAAAGCCTCAAATGGTGACATCTTAATACTAGCCTGATAGCTGTTGTTATAGGAGAACTCCGCATACGGTAAGTTCTTATCCCAACTCTTATTGTTCTTGAGCGCACACGCTCTCAGCATATCCTCAAGGATCTGATTGGTTCTTTCCGTCTACCCGTTAGTCCGAGGATGATAGGCAGAACTAAAATTCAGATGAGTTCCCATGGTTTCATGTAACTTCTGCCAGAACCTTGAGGTGAACTGCGTCACTCGATCTGACACTATCTTCTTTGGTCCATGGAAACACACGATCCTTGACATGTACAATTCTGCCAACTTGGATCCACTGTAGCTTTCTTTCACGGGGATGAAATGAGCTACCTTGGTTAGCCTGTCGATGATGACCCATATCGAATCATATCCTGATTGCGTCGTGGGTAGTCCTACTATGAAATCCATACCGATTTCTTCCCATTTCCATTCAGGTACTTTGAGTGGTTGCAATAATCCCGCGGGCCGTTGATGTTCTGCTTTCACCAACTGACATGTGTCACATAGGGCAACATGTTCCGCGACATCTCGCTTCATGCCATACCACCAATACCTGCTCTTGAGGTCATGGTACATCTTCGTACTCCCAGGATGAATGGAATAGTCGGAATCATGAGCTTCCTTCAAAATCAATTCACGGATCTCCTTCACTTCAGGCACACAGATTCTTTTCCCGTGCCACACCGTACCTTGTTCATCCTCTCTGAAACCAGGGGCTTTATTATCGTTGATGAGTTCTATGATTTCTTGTATCTTCTCATCATTCTTCTAACCATTGCGTATGTCTTTCTCTAATGTGGAGTCTACTTCCATGGCGATGGCCTCACCACTATTCACCAGACATAGATTGAGTTTTATAACCTCTTCCTTCAATTCTGTAGGCATGTCCTTTAAGCTCAACCTATTGACCTGCACCTTCCGGCTTAAAGCATCTGCCACGACGTTCGCTTTCCCAGGATGATAGTTGATGCCCACATCAAAGTCGTTGATCTGCTCTAACCATCTCCTTTGTCTGAGGTTGAGATCTGGCTGTGTGAAAATATACTTTAAGCTCTTATGATCCGTATATATCTCTGTCCTTTTCCCCATCAAGTAATGCCGCCAAATCTTTAACGCGTGTGCCACTGCAGCTAGCTCTAGGTCATGTGTAGGATAGTTCTTCTCGTGTTTTCAGAGCTACCGGGACACATAAGCCACGACATGCCCCTCTTGCATGAGAACACATCCCAACCCGTTTCCAGAGGCATCGCAGTATACCGAAAAGTTCTTCTGCATATCTGGCATAACTAGCACTGGGGCTGTTGTCCATCTTTTCTTCAGGTCCTGGAAACTCGTCTCGAACTGCGGTGTCCATGTGAATGTGATTCCTTTCTCCAACAGTTTGGTGAGGGGTCTCGAAATCTTGGAGAAACCCTTGATAAACCGTTGATAGTATCCAGCCAATCCTAAGAAGCTTCGAACTTCCCCGACATTCTCAGGGGTCTTCCATTTCTGTACATCCTCGATCTTGGCGGGATCTACGGAGATTCCTCCCTCCGAGATTATATGTCCTAAGAAGGGAACTCTCTTCAGCCAAAACTCACACTTGCTCAACTTGGCATATAGTTGGTGTTCTCTCATCTTTTGCAACACCAACCTTAGATGTTTCTCATGTTCTTCCTCATCTTTGGAGAAGACGAGAATGTCATCTATGAAAACCACCACAAATTTGTCCAGATATTCCATGAATACCTTGTTCATGAGATACATGAAGTATGCCAGGGCTGATGTGGGCCGTTGGATTTAAAACAGACGACTGAGATTATAACGCAAAGCGGTACAGGTTAGATCTATTCAGGACCGCATGATTTAAAATGGACGGGCCTCAGGGGGCCACGTCGCCCTGACCGTGTGCTGGCGGCGCTGCCCGGTGGCGCGCGGCGGCGGGAGGCGGTGATCTCGCCGGAGAACTTCGGGTTTTCGTCTATACTTTCTAAAACTTGGATTTCTTGGCATAGAACGGAAGAGGGGAGGTAGGGGATCTCACCTCGGGGTTTTTCTTGAGCTCGGAAGCCCTGGAAAGCGGTCGGCGACGAGGTCCGAGGGGAAAACGCGTCGGTGCTCACCGGAGCTGTGTCTAGAGCGCAAAACACCGGGTTTCCTTCACCTGCAAGACTCCCCGGCGGCGGTGGAACATGACAAGCTCGTTAGATCAGAGAATTCGGACGAGAATCGAAGGAAAACGGCGGCGGGAGCTTCGGTTCTCACGGAGGACTGAGGCGGTTGATCGGGGAGGAAAAAGGGGCGGATTTCGGCATTTAAATGGGCGAGGGAGGGCGGCGGGGGTTGGTTTAGATGTGCAGCAGCGCGTGGGCTGGAGATCGCGGCTCCGGAGCAAGAAGATCGGCGTGGCAGCGGCGATCGGCGCGGAAATAGCGTGGCGGTTGGGCGCGCGCGCGGGGAGGGGATGACACGCGGGCCCTGCGCATCAGAGTGAGGGAGAGGGGGGAACAGCCGCGGGTTTTGGGCCGGCTGAGGTGGGTTTCGGCCCACTGGCCATTTTTCTTTTTCCTTTTCCTTTTCTGTTTTGATTCAAATTTGAATTCCAATTTAAATTTGAATTGTTTCACCACATGCAATACGTCCAAAAAATTTTAAATTCCCCTCTTTAACAGGTTTTTGGGTGTTACAGTGCTTCAGGTCACAAGCACCTCGAAAACTTCCATGATTAGAGGCAAAACATGGGATGGGTATTCGGGTATGGTCATTGGGATTGGTTTTGGGACTGTTTTGAGTTATGGCAATGAGTTTGGTTTCGGTTTTATGAAAATGAGATGGTTATGAGTATTCATGAGTATGAGATGAACTTGAGAAAGAGGATGGGCTAGTTGAGACTTGATTAATGATGAATTATGATGGAGGGATGAATCACTTGGTTATGTCAGTATTTAAATCACCTAGAGATAGTTGCTGTTTTTACCATGTTTGTAAAATAAAATTTGCTTGCTACAATGAACCTCTTTATTCCCTACCTTGTTGTAAGCTACATGTCATACTTTTCCCGCACTTGCTGTGTACGACATGTACTCACCCTTGCATTCTCACATATGCATCAGCTACAGGAGTAGAGTACTTCGAGGAACAGGTTTAGTACTAGGCGTGCGCACTACCGTCAACATGCCTGTGGAGTTGAAGTTGGAGCCCACTTAGTCATTTTTCTCTGTCGTTAGAGTCTTCTGATGCAAGAATAAGTTAGATATTCATGAGTGATACAATGAGTCAATGTAATAAAGTACATAAACATTATTTGTACGTGGTTATATTCTGAATTCAGTTTGTGGTAAAGCTGTATATGTATGATGAACATCATGGGCACACATATGCATTCACTTGGTTCATTTTCGGAACCGGGTGTCACAAGGCACCTCTGGACATCAATAGAAAAGTTATAGAACTCTTCCAAATCTTTCCAGAAATGTATCATACAACCTCAACGTCGAAAGAACTCGACCTCTAACCTCTGTATGACTTCAGCATTATTTCAGCCAAAAAAGAGGACTTTGTTCCTAGTCTTACATAAGTTGAAACTTTCTTAATTTGGAAATCCTGATCAAGGGAAGGAGTTAAGTCAAAATTTTAGTACTCTGGATCAAAATTATCAACTTTTACAATGAAGTTGTCCATTTAGTGGAGTGTGACGTTGAAGCATCGCCACAAACATGCCGGTACTGTGTTCCTCACAAAGAAAACATATACCGGACTTAGCCGGCTTCGTTAATTCAGTGGCACTAAACGTCTCTCGCACACGTGTTCTACTCGTCTACTGATTCGTGGTTAGACAACCTGCATAAACCACACAATTGTCGGGCTCAGCTGCACACTGAACCCGGGCCCAATACAGTTCCATACACCCGTCTGTCATCACTCGCGCGGGTGTTCTCAAGCCAAACACGCCTTGAGCTACGTGTTCACGTTACCAACTACGTGACGGGGTCTCCACCTACTTTCCCGTAGAACACCGGGGACTGGCGTTGCTCGAATACCCTAAACGACATGAAGAGTCATAGAGGATACTAAAGCTGGCCGGGTTACCTGCCACCCATGAGGCTCCACCCTTAAGCTTGTCCGCACTGGTGGACAGCGCTTACATGCACCTCCCAAGACATAAGAAATCCCGAGATGCATGATTTTCCGACATAAAAAATAGGTTTGTGTTGCCACTTTCTATACACGAATAACATCCTTATATGGGCTAATAACTCGTTCCTCACCGAGTTTTTGAAAATTTAACCTTTTTAAGTGCGTTAAACCTCAACGATGCTCTGATGCCACGCTGCGAGGACCCGACGGTCCCAACAATCCAGGATCTCGCTGAGGGGTGCTGCGATGGACAACACCGAATAACACATATAAAAGGAAATAAGTGGAAGCTAAATTTTATTACATAAACTGTTTAGAAACATAATTTACATCAAGTATCATTTATAGTCTACAATCACAGGCGTAGACTAAGCAAAAAGAGTTCACGTTCAGCCCGTGAATGTGTTCTCACTAGCAGACACACCACACTAACACAGCGGTGTGCGGCTACCACTCGACGGTGTTTCTGTAGGATCGAAGTACACGTGTAAAGCTACCAGAGGGGGGTGAATGGTAGATAAAAACTTTTAAGCAGAAGCAACAAAACACCCCTCAGCAGAAAATTGATCTGTTAAAGAAACCGTGTGTACGACTAATCTAAACATGTTCAACTGTGACAAAACTATTATAGATTGTAGATAATCAAGTCACGAATATGTCACAACAAGAATCATGAAAATCCGTTCAGAGAAACTCAAGTTACGATCGAAAGATCGAACAAAGGTCAATCTGTCCTACGCGAGAAAAACAGTTCTGGAATACTGCAAAGAAACTCGTGTAGATAAGAAACCACAAATTCAATGACCGTGAAATTTTCACAGATAATAGATAATCAAGTTGTGAAGACAACCCAAAAAGAATCACATCAATTGAATCTGTAAAACGCGAGTTATGATAAAACCACCGAAGCAAGGTAGTGCTGAACAGAAACTCGACGACAAAAACTTGTCTGAAACAAGTCGGACGAACAAGGCACAAAAGTTCCTTTAGAATACGAATTTTATTTATCAAAACACAAGAGGAACAGCCCCAAAGTCATGCTCCACAAACTCTGGCCTCCCTTGCTTATATAACCAGCCCGAAGGCCAACTCAACTCAAACTAGCACTTCTACTCCTACTTGGATTCAAACTGTAACTTTCCAATACTACGTAGGACTCTTCTATACGTAGATAGAAGCAATCTTAAGACTTCCAAAAACCTTAGGAACGTATCCCCCATTACTGAAATAACTCAAATTCGTGACCCACCCGAAATCCTATCATAACCAACTCAAAACTTTCCATATTTGAGTGAAACACGACTCAGCCGCAACCTGAGTCCATAACCTAGTCAGTTGGACCTTTCTGACCAATTCTTTACGTCCACATCTCTTCATCACGCCTTGGAACCATGCAGCCACATCCATGCACTCCTTGCACACGTGCAAACATCTTCCAACGACGTCCAAGATACCTTCATATGTATTGTTCTTGATTCAAACATACTGTGCAACCTCCCGATCAACTCAACCACAATTCCTCCCGAACTTGGTTGTTGAACCTCATCTTCTCCCTAAGACTAGTTCAATGGATCCCGTCACCAGCCATGTCTTGAACTCAAGCAACACCTGCACATGAATAAACAACCAATACTTCCGAGCACAAGTCCTCGACTTGACTCTTGTTAGTTCCGAAACTACAACATCTTACGTGAGCACCTCACATAAGCATGTTGTAAACCATAGCAAAATGATATCATCCATAACCACCAAAACACACCAAAAACTTAGTAAAATAATAGTAAGCAAACTTTCCATACGAGTAAAGCAAGTTCAAAACATTGCAAGTTAAAAGCAGAACTATTGCAATCAAGCTCCAAACCTTACCAAAGCTAACCGGACCTTGAACCGGAGCTTACCAAAGCTAGTCGGACCCAGCGCCGGAGATTACTAAAGCTTAGTCGGACCTAGCACGGAACTTACCAAAGCTAGTCGGACCTAGCAACGGAGCTAGCAAAAACAAGTCGGACCTAGCCAAAATAAGTCAGACCAAGACAAAGCAAGTCGGACCTTACGTCGGACCTTGTCGGAGCTACCCAAAACAAGTCGGAGGTATCGTCGGACCTTGCAGGAGCTCGGAGCTAGAGTCAGACCTTGTTAAAAAGGTCTTTTGGTAGTATTCAAAACTTTTATCGTCAAAGCCAATGTATTCAGCACACATAGGTCTCACAATCTCCCCCTTGATGAATGCATTGGCAACACCACTTAAAATCCGAACATTGGCTTATTCACATGAAAAGTTTTGAAAACAATTTCTCCCCCTTTGTAAATCAGAAATAAAACAAGAAGAAAAACAAAAATACCAAAAATTCTCCCCCTGAAAATAATCGTGCCAAAAACACTTGTGAATGTGTGCAATGTGTGATCAATTTCTCCCCCTTTGACAATGTATTTAGCAATGTACAAAAGAGAAATTTTAATTTCTTATGAGCACATTATAACATATACATATAAAACAAAGCTCATCCAAATCATACTATCAAGTAACTTACACTAACACATCAATGAGATACATAAAGTAGTGTAAGCCATGCTAGAGATCAAGTGTAATTTTCAATTTAAGCAAGACATGATCTCACAAACTTAACTATTTCAAGACCTGAAAGCATGCCACTTGTTGCTGCATTTTATTTAAAATTTAAAGCACAAATTTTGATCTTATGACATTCGCAAGAGATTATATGCAGCATCAGCCTTATTCTAACCAACCAAGCCAAGCCTATGTCATTTGACAGTCAGAAGCTTAAGGACATGGTTTTAGTCATACACAACTCCTTTCAAGTTCATATCTAATTGCAATGATAAGCCATCTCAAAAGAAGAAGTGCGTTGCATGCATATTCTCTTGATCTTTTCTCATTTTTTTATTTGAACATAAAAACTCAACATGTTAGTTGATTACTTGATTAATTCTTTATGATTAAAAGCACTTGTGAGCATGCAACAAGTTCAAAACAGAAAGAAAGTTTGACCATGACCAGATTTAGTGTAAGTAATTATTCCAATTACTATACATGGTAAAAACTACAAAATGTATAACACGAGTAATGTAGTAAGAACTTTCAGCATGAAAAAGGAATCGCAAAGTCATATATGCATGAAATACTATGCTCATATTATTTTAATTTCAGATTCACACATAGACTTCCCAAGTTTCAAAATTCTCCCTCAATTTAAGCCATGAGGATGCATAACCCCTATTTCACTATGAATGTAACAAAAACGAGTGAAATCCAAAGGTTTTGCAAAAATGTCAGCCAATTGTTGTTCGGTATCTACATGGTGAAGCACAATGTTCCCTTTTTTGACATTATCACGGAGAAAGTGATACCTAATGTCAATGTGCTTAGTTCTCGAATGTTGCACGGGGTTTTTAGCAATGCAAATGGCACTAGTGTTATCACAAAACAGTGGAACACTATCTAGATCAACCCCATAGTCCTTAAGTGTTTGAACAATCCAAAGAATTTATGAGCAAGCACTAGCAGAAGCTACATATTCAGATTCGGCTGTGGATTGTGCAACTGAACTTTATTTTCTAGAGGACTAGGCAACAAGTGAATTACCAAGAAAATGACAAGCACGAGAAGTACTTTTCCTATCAATCCTACAACCCCCAAAATCAGCATCAGAAAAAGCTTTCAAAGTAATGGTTGAGGAAGAAGGAAGAAAAATGCCAAATTCTTGAGTTCCATGTAAGTACCTGAGAATCCTTTTGACGGCTTGACGATGTGAAGCACGTGGGGAGGCTTGAAACCGTGCACAAAGACATACGCTGAATTGTATGTCCGGTCTTGATGCCGTGAGATACAAAAGTGATCCGATCATGCTTCTATATTCTTTTTGATCAACGGGATCACAATCTTCATCAAGTTCAAGTCTTGTTTCTGTTCCCATTGGTGTCCGAAGAGGCTTGCTTTTGTCCATGTTGAAGCGCCTTAGGAGATCTTTTGTATACTTCGTTTCATGCACAAAGGTACCCTCCTTGGTTTGCTTGATTTGCAGCCCCCAAAAGTACGTGAGTTCTCCCATCATACTCATCTCAAATTATGACCTCATCATAGCTGAAAACTTGGACACAAGATCATGAGAACCACAACCAAAGATAATATCATCCACATACACTTGAATGAATAATGAGTCATTGCGATGCTTAAGCACAAAGAGTTTTATCAACCTTGCCCATGGTAAACCCCTTTTCAAGTAAGAATGTTTTTAACCTATCATACCATGCTCTAGGGGCTTGTTTGAGACCGTACAAGGCTTTGGACAGTTTGTAAACATGATTAGGAAAATTTGGATTTTCAAAACCAGGTGGTTGTTTGACATAAACCTCCTCATCTATGTAGCCATTAAGAAAAGCACTTTTAACATCCATTTGATATAGCTTAAAACCTTTAGATGCAGCAAAAGCTAACAAAATTCTTATGGCTTCTAATCTAGCAACAGGAGCAAAAGTTTCATCAAAATCTAGACCTTCAACTTGTGTGAAACCTTGAGCAACCAACCTAGCCTTATTCCTAACCACAACCCCATCCTCACTTTGTTTATTTTTAAACACCCATTTAGTTCCAATTAAAGTGTGACCTTGAGGTAGAGGTACAAGTTTCCAAACATTATTTCTTTCAAAATTTTCTAACTCTTCTTGCATGGCAATAATCCAAGATTCATTAGTGAGTGCGTGTGATATATCTTTGGATTCAAAAGAAGCAACAAAAGCAGAATGAGCAAGAGAATTGGGGTCGAAAAACCTGGATCTTGTAACTCGTTCATGCAAGCTTCCAATAATTTGATGTGGAGGATGACTTTTGAGAATCCGGAGGGGAGTGGACACTTCACAAGCTTCTTCTTGTTCATGTTCATCACAAATAGATGAGCTTGTGACGTGAGGGGAATCTGGACGAGCAATGGTGGTCATCGGTGCTGGTTGTGAATCAAGATCAGGAGCTGGAACATTGTCATTTAGCTGCTGAATTTCGGGCAGCAGCACCACTTCTTCCTCTTCTTCAACGAAAATACTCTCCCCCTGCGGATATGGATCCGGACCTGCAATATTTGAACTAGTACCTGGGCTAGCTTCATCAAAAGAAACCTCACAACTCTCCACAATTTTGTTAGTATCAAGTAAAAGCACATGGTAGCCTCTAGTATGACATGGATAACCAAGAAACATGCCATCAACAGATCTAGCTTCAAATTTATCAAGATTACCATGTTTCTTAACAAAGCATTTGCAACCAAAGACCCTAAAGTGTGTGACACTAGGCCTATGTCCAAACCTGATCTCATATGGTGTTTTACCTAGCTTATCACGTAAGAAAACACGATTTGAGACATAACAAGCGGTTGCAATTGCATCAGCCCAAAATTTCCTAGTAGTTTGATATGCATCAAGCATAGTCCTAGCCATCTCAACTAAGGTTCTGTTCTTTCTCTCTACAACACCGTTTTGTTGAGGTACATATGGTCAAGAAAATTGATGATCTATTGCATTTTCAACACAAAAGTGATCAAACGATTGATTTTTAAATTCGGTTCCATTATCACTTCTAATTGCACTTAAAGATCCTGGGTGATCAATTGATAATCTAAGAAATAAATTCTAAAGTGACTAAAAGCTTCATTCTTAGATGCCATAAAGTAAACCCAAGAGTATCTAGAATAGTCATCAACAATCACAAGAACATACCATTTACCACCGAAGGATTGAACACGTGAAGGTCCTACGGTGTCAAGGTGTAAAAGTTGACCCAGTTCAGTTGTCATGGTTATTGTGAGAGGAGCATGTGAACCTGCAACCATCTTAGCATGTCTACAAGAAGAGCACACAATTTCTTTGTCCCCTTTAAGCTTAGGCAGCCCACGTATGCGATCAAGAGC
Source organism: Neostapfia colusana (assembly GCA_030760725.1). Classification (NCBI taxonomy): domain Eukaryota; kingdom Viridiplantae; phylum Streptophyta; class Magnoliopsida; order Poales; family Poaceae; genus Neostapfia; species Neostapfia colusana. The sequence continues at coordinate 1,018,771 of JASWHV010000024.1, read as the reverse complement.
ACTAACACGCGTGAGATGATCAAAGCCTGCGTGACCAAGTCTACGATGCCAAAAATATAAATCTATGGAATCATTTGCAACTAGACATCTATGCTTATAGGAAGACATATCAAAATCAGCTTTAAAAACTCTTCCAAATCGAGACATGTTAAAATAAGCTCACTATTTGAACCTACAACTTTGCAGCAGTTTTTATTGAAAATAATTTCCAGATTTTTATCTAGCAATTGTGAAACAGAAAGCAAGTTGTATTTCAAATTTTTGAAAAGTGACACATCCTTCAAAGTGTAGTGATCATTTACTCTAACCGAACCCTTAGCAATTATAGGAGTTGAAGAATTATCGGCAAAAGTAACATTCTCTACACGTGACACAAAAGAGAGAGAGGAGAACCATTCTTTGTTACCGGTCATGTGGCATGAGCAACCTGAATCCACAATCCAAATGTTCACCTTCCTCAAGTGTGTAACCTACATAGAAGCACAATACGTCGATGACTCAATACTGGGGTTAGTTAAAAGGCATTTAGGAATCCAGTACTGAGTCACACGACGTCCAGCAGGAATAACATGCGAAAGCTGAGATAAAACAGCAGGTTTATGAGTCAAAGTTTGATAATTTTTTGTTCTTAACTACTGACCTATGAGGTGTTACTTGTGTAGCACGAAAATCAGTAGCTCCGGAGGCAAAAACTGAAGCTCCGGAGGTAAACTTTGAATATTTCTGACTCATAACAGCAGGTTGCATGTTCCTGACATTCGGTTTAGTATGTGCAGCAAATTTTGCATGAGAGTTATAAGATCTATCTTGCATTCTTTCCTTTTTATGTTGTTTTAATAGTCTATAACAAAAATCTATGACATGACCATCTCTACTACAATAGGTACAATAAAATTTAACTTTGTGTTCATGTCTAGATGAGCATCCAATATGCTTATTTGAACCCGAATGTGACAACACTCCTGCAGATTTAAAAACCACTTCTTTTTGTTTAGGAACTGTTTGAATCAAACCACTTCCTAATGATTTTACAATTTTAGGTGGATGTTCCTTAGCATGAGCATGTGAATCAAAACCTAAACCAGTTTTATCGTTGCAAGACTTGGAAGAATTCAGCAGCAAGTTTAGGTTCTTATTCCCATTACAAAACCGATATAATGTCCTATGCATGTTATCAAGTTTATTTGATGGATCAAGGCAATTTTCACATGAAGTTTTTCCTTTTAATTTGCAATTGAAACAATATTTAACTTCATGAGAACGTAAAGCATTGTTCAATATAGAAATTTCTTTCATATCATCTTTTAGTTTCTTATCAAGATCATCGCAAGTAGAACAATACAAATCAATTGTAGAACAACAAGCATCTTTCAAGTTTTAACCATTAAGTGTAGCAAGCTTTTTGTTCTTTTCGATTTCAAGTTCAAGTTTATTAAGTGTGGAGGTGTGTGCACTTCTTGGAGAGGACAATTGTTCATATATTAAATCACATGAGGAACAAGAATCATCACTAGGAATCAAGGATTTAAAACGATTAATTTCAGATTCTAGTGACTCAATTTTAACAGCATTGTCCCTAAGCTTTTTGTCCTTTTTCTTAACAATAATAGTGGCATGAGAAATAGCATCACACATTTCTTCGCAAGTAGTACATACCTCTTCGTTGTCACTGTTGTGTTCTGCATCCTATATACTTGATTTTGATTTGCCCGCCATGAAGCACAAGTTTGCCAGATCATCTTCATCTTCATCACTTCCAATGTCTACATCACTCGAGCCAAGTTCTTGAAGTGCGGTGATAAAACTGTTTATCAGTTTGCGTCCTGTAAAACCCTTCTTTTTCTTGTTGGTGTTCCCAAAAGAGGACTTGACTTTATTCTGCTTTTCATCACGGTTAGAAGGACCTGAAAGGTTAGGGCAATCTGTATTAAAGTGTCCTGTCTTACCACATTCAAAGCATCGTTGAGGTCCGGAGCTTCATCTCCTTCTAGTTCTCATATTTTGCAAAGCTTTTGAAAACCTAGTAGAAAGAAGTACTAGCTCCTCCTCTGGAAACTCCTCAATTTGTTCCAGGGTTAGTGAAGACAGCAACACAAGTGTATTGCTAGATGATTGGCCGGAGCTAGGCATATCACGTTGTGAGACAAATGCAATAGTCTTATTTGGGTTCTTACATGATATAATGTCAATTTCATGAGTTTTTAGATTAGAATAAAGCACATCTAATGTAAGAGTACTCATGACAGTGGATTCACGTATGGATGTTACTTTCATCTCCCAAATTGACATGTCTAATGCACTTAGTAATTGCCTAGCATTTTAAGCATCTGAAAAAAATTAACATTGACGCTACGCAAGTTGCTGAGAATTTTATTAAAGCGAGCAAAGAGGTCATCAATGGACTCACCGGGTTGCATCTCAATGCGCATGTATTCTTCCTTGAACATATCCTGTCTTACCTCCTTGATCGTGTTGGATCCTTCGTGGTAGTCACAAAGTGCTCTCCACACATCGTACGCCGATCGGAGGTGTGCAACACGGTCGAAGTCGCTCTTAGTTAGTCCTTGTATGATCAAGTTTTGAGCCTTGTTGTTGTTGTCGACATCTCTCATGTTTGTAGCCGTGACTTGATCGTTTGAAGGCACATCGTAAGGCTTGTACACCTTTTCCCATATTGCAAAGCCTTGCATCTGGATGAAAGCTTCCATGCGTGCCTTCCAAACCTGAAAATCAATACCACTAAACACACAAGGTTTGGCGGAGTATTTCTCCATGATGATTAGTCAAAACACGTGCAAATCACAAATATTAGAGCAACCTGGCTCTGATACCAATTGTAGGATCGAAGTACACGTGTGAAGCTACCAGAGGGGGGGTGAATGGTAGATAAAAACTTTTCAGCTGAAGCAACAAAACACCCCTCAGCAGAAAATTGATCTGTTAAAGAAACCGTGTGTGCGACTAATATAAACGTGTTCAACTGTGAAAAACTAGTATAGATTGTATAGAATCAAGTCACGAATACGTCACAACAAGAATCATGAAAATCCGTTGAGAGAAACTCAAGTTACGATCGAAAGATCGAACAAAGGTCAATCTGTCCTATGCGAGAAAAACAGTTCTGGAATACTGCAAAGAAACTCGTGTATATCAGAAACCACAAATTCAATGACCGTGAAATTTTCACAGATGATAGATAATCAAGTTGTGAATACAACCCTAAAAGAATCACATCAATTGGACTGTAAAACTCGAGTTATGATAAAACCACCGAAGCAAGGTAGTGCTGAACAGAAACTCAACGAGAAAAACTTATCTGAAACAAGTTGGACGAACAAGGCACAAAAGTTCCTTTAGAATACGAATTTTATTTATCAAAACACTAGAGGAACAGCCCCAAAGTCGTGCTCCACGAACTCTGGCCTCCCTTGCTTATATAACCAGTCCGAAGGCCAACTCAACTCAAAATAGGACTCCTACTTGGATTCAAACTGTAACTTTCCAATACTGCTTAGGACTCTTCTATACGCAGATAGAAGCAATCTTAAGACTTCCAAACACCTTAGGAACGTATCCCACATTCCTAAAATAACTCAAATTCGTGACCCACACGAAATCCTATCATAACCAACTCAAAACTTTCCATATTTGAGTCAAACACGACTCAGCCGCAGCCTGAGTCCATAACCTAGTCAGTTGGACCTTTCTGACCAATTCTTTACGTCCACATCTCTTCATCACGCCTTGGAACCATGCAGCCACGTCCATGCACTCCTTGCACACGTGCAAACATCTTCCAATGACGTCCAAGATACCTTCATATGCATTGTTCTTGATTCAAACATACTGCGCAACCTCCCGATCAACTCAACCACAATTCCTCCTGAACTTGGTTGCTGAAACTCATCTTCTCCCTAAGACTAGTTCAATGGATCCCGTCACCAGCCATGTCTTGAACTCAAGAAACACCTGCACATGAATAAACAACCAATACTTCCGAGCACAAGTCCTCGACTTGACTCTCGTACGTGAGCACCTCACATAAGCATGTTGTAAACCATAGCAAAATGATATAAGCCATAACCACCAAAACACACCAAAAACTTAGTAAAATAATACTAAGCAAAGTTTCCATAAGAGTAAAGCAAGTTCGAAACATTGCAAGTTAAAAGCAGAACCATTACAATCAAGCTCCGAACCTTACCAAAGCTAACCGGACCTTGAACCGGAGCTTACCAAAGATAGTCGGACCCAGCGCCAGAGCTTACTAAAGCTTAGTCGGACCTAGCACGGAACTTACCAAAGCTAGTCGGACCTAGCCAAAATAAGCCAGACCTAGACAAAGCAAGTCGGACCTTACGTCGGACCTTGCCGGAGCTACCCAAAACAAGTCGGACCTATTGTCGGACCTTGCAGGAGCTCGGACCTAGAGTCGGACCTTGTTAAAAAGGTGTTTTGGTAGTATTCAAAACTTTTATCGTCAAAGCCAATGTATTCAGCACACATAGGTCTCACAGTTTCCCTCTTGGGGGTCCGTCTCCTCCTCGGGAGCCTCCTCCTCATAGCACCCTGCAAACGCTTCAAACACAAGCAGTGAGCACGATGGCTCAGCAAGACTGATCCGTCTCACCTAACATGTAACTCTATATGCGGGAATTGAAGTGTACAATGGGGAATTCTTTGCATATGGACTCTCCTAAGTACTTGATACTTATTTTCAAGTTTTAGCCTCATATTATTGGAAAACCTTGTGCTAAGTCACATAAGAAGTCCACAATCAAACAAGAAACACATTCCTCTTATGGAACTTGCCTAAGGTTGAAAATAACTTTGATCTTCTCTAAACTAAAGCATGTCATTAACAATCAACATAAAGCTTTCAACCAGCAACATTTTATCATGACATCTAGCCTGTTCTTTCTACGTCACGGTACAGTGTAACAAGTGGTACTCACTGACCGTGAGGGACGGCGATTATAATCGATTTACACCTGCAGGGTTACCCGAATAACCCGTCATGTACGCCCGTACTCGATGTTCCCTACAGCAACCATCACGGACGTCGTACGTAACCACCTTCCATCCATTAGCCAAGTGTTGAACCGGTCCTATCGTCCCGAGCAGGAGGTCTCTACGCGGAGCATCCTCCGTGCCCGCTAGCTGATTTAGACCTCGCTGCTCTCAACCTACCCTCTGGACGACAAGCAATGCCTCAACAGATCGCTACCCGAATTACATCGGTTTCCCGGTTCCCATGTAGCTGGTAGGTCTTCAGTACTGTTCTAGCTTGTTCAACAGGCCCGCACATGGCTTGGTCCTCAATCGACAAAAGAAAAGCTATGAAACCCAGGCCCTAAAGTCCTGCTGCCCTTACTCTCCGCTCGGTCTCATTTTTATGCCATGTGATTCGTTATATATCTTTCTAACCGAGTTGTGTGCCTTTAGCCTATTCTCACGAGTAATTCCAACTACTCGTCTTGTACCGAAACCTATACCATTTTAATATTGCAGTGGCTACTCGATGTTTAAAACCTAACCCCAAAACCCCTGGTTCTCTTGGTTATGCTTTTGGTTTTCTAATCAAGACTCTAATCCACATTTGTAGGAAAGGCACAAAGTGAGTGATCAAAACATAAGACTTTATAAAAGGGTTAATGTAAACCGGAGCTTTCCTTGCTGCTGGTTGTTAACTAATTGTTCCTCTGGAGTAATAAAGTCCAGAACCTCCAGGTCTGCTTCGATTTTAGCGGCTACACGAAATGAAAATACAATGCGTGTCAAATTTTAATGGAATTGAGTTAGTTTGATAATATACAGACTATAAGTAAAGCTAGACAGTCCTTTTACCTCTGAAATTTTTACTGAGGTTTGGTAACAACCTAAGCAGAGACTTGGACAAATTTCATTTGAAGCAAAGCTTATTTGAGTCCTGCACAAATAGATGTGTATTTGGACATATTTAGAGCTTTTATGGCTTTCTAGGGATTTTCATGGAGCAAGCCATGACTTTTTGGAAACTAGAGTTTCAGAGGGTTCTAATGGAATTGGTTTCATCTAATTTGGAGAATCCTAGAAAATGATATGAGCTAAAGAAGTTCATAGAAATTCTAAAAAATGTTTCTGGGCATTTTTTCTTTTTCTCTGGACCAGTTTACTTAATCACACCATTAGGTGGACTACATCAGCTCAGATGGATCTGAAATTTTAATGGTGTCTCAGGGATATTACAAGGATCATCCTGGCAAAATTTCCATCAAAGGAATCTCCAGTTAAAATTCTCAGCATTTTAAACTTTGGAGAATTAATTATGGAGAAATAAGGGTTTTGATGGGGTGAAACTTGTTTTGCTGGAAAGTACTCAGAGAGCTGAATCCTACAAATTTTGGTTCACTAGATTAGGACAAACCTAGCCAAAGTTATGGGATTATAAATTTTGGAGGAAAAACTGAAAAAGAAATCCCGAAATGTCTAAACGGCTGACACCCGGGCCCACAAAACAGTACTGTATTCAACCTCCCGCCGGCGTCCGAGCACACGCCGGACAGCGGCAGCGGCGTGGCCCATTCTCGGCCAATTCTGCCTAATTTTTGAAGCGGTTTCTTCCTACATGTTCCTTGAAGCACGGCGCACCCGCCGGACAACTTCTCGCACCTCGGCATCACCGGAATAATGATCGGCAACTTCGGCGGCAGAGTTGAGCTCGGGTCCGATGGCGCTAATTCAGATCGGACGCAAACACAACCAACCAAAGGGTCGCAAAGAACCACTGGGGCACAGGGAAGCTAACCCTGCCCTCCTCTTGGCCGGAGATTGCCGGGAAGTTGGACTTCACCGGTGACCCGCGCCTTTTTCACCGGCGGCGGCGGAAACTTGGTGCTACGCTCAGCAGCTGGACTATCCGTTCTAAGATTTGACTTAGGTGATTTTTTATCCTACTCTAGCTCTAGTTAGACCAGCTGATCGGATGATCGATTCTGCGAGAGGAATTTCACGTTTTGGTTGGCTTCGGTTCTATATGGAAATCACTGGAAAACTTGAAATTCTGTCTAGCCGGCACTAAAGGGAGCTAAGGGGTCCGGGAGGAGCTACTAGACCTTGCTTCTATCCTCTGTGTGCAGTTGGCTGCGCCAGGGAAGCTCGGAGCTGTCCGGGCAACGGTGATTTGTCGGAGACACGTCGGGGTGAACAGGGGAAGAAGAAAATGGTCGGTGAAGCTTGAAGGAAGCTTATCACGAGCAGATGAGGGTTGGAGCACGTCAAGTGAAGTCTGGCGGTTCCGTTTCTGGGCTCAGCTCGAGGTGAAACCTTAGGTGTGGTCCGGTCGACGGTGAGGGTGGGTCGGACGCGATAGCGGCGAGAGTTGTGCGGGTTTTCGGTGTGAGCGAGTGACGAGCCATGGAGAAATGGTCGTTGGCACTCTCAGGCGCGGTGATAAGGGTGCTGGAGCATTCTCCCATCAGCCAGGTCCCGATAACAGGAGGTGGCGTTGGCTGCTCGCCGTAGCGGTCTCGGAAGCGCGTGCAAGAACCCGAGTGAGCGAGTTCATTCGGTTTAGCTCTCTTCTGTGACTGACAGGGGTTCTCACTTGCTAATTTTGTCCTCAAAAATTTACTTTCTACTGCTCCAAATAATGGGGACCCTAATACCCATGGCTATTTGATAAAATCACCAAATGCCATTTGAGTTTGAATTCTTCAAAGTGTGAAACGGTTGGGAAGAATTTGCAGCACATGTGAAGTTGAAATCCAAATTTGGTTTGAATTTGCTCAAAATAGCTCATGTCAAGATCAACTCCAAATGGAGTGAAAATTGGTGTGTGAGCTCATAAAAATGTGATGAGTGTGAACGTGAATCCCACTTTTGAATTTATGGGATGAAAGGAGTTTGAATTTGAATTTAAGTTCAAACTAGCCTTCTAATGATTGTACCCAAAAGTACCTCAAAAGGTTTTGGATTTGTGTGAAATTTTGCATGAGCATTCCTATCAAAGTTTAGGAGTTGATAATGTGCTCAGCCCCTATATGATGCATGTGAGAAATACCACTTTTGCATTTTGTGAGTTCATCTTCTAATTATCTATTAATGGTGGTTACTTGCTCTTCAATTGTGTTCATGAATTTTCCACAATTGTGCTGAGGTGTAGGTGTCATGAACACTTTTAGCAAGTGAAAACTTGGTCCCTTACATATATAGCATGTCACCGTGCGACCTAGGTTAAAATCGGGGAAAATTAAAAAACTCGGTGAACAGAGGGTTTACTCGATGGTTCTCGGGTGTTTTCGATCCTAAGACCTTGCACGGACCTCTAAAGTAGTTTTCTAAGTTTGGTGATGAGTGGTGCGATGTGTAGCACGAATTTTGGATAGTTAGTCGGTGGTCCATATGGCATGCCGGCGCGAAGAGTTGAAATTCTGGCGAGCATAGCCCATGGCATGCGGCCAGGGTTTGCGGTGAAGAAGGAGAAGACCTAGGCGAACCTTTTTGACGTTTACAGCTTGAGGAAAGCTGGACTCTGGTGGCCGGACAACACGTTCTCGTAGCGGCGGCTCGGGTTGAACTGAGGAAGAAGAAGCTCGGTGCTGACCGGAGGAAGCTGATCACGATCTGGAAATGGTTCGAGGATGCCGAGTGAAGGTTGGTGCAGCCTCTGAGCTGCTCAGCCAAGCGTTCAAGGCACCGGAGTGGGTTGATTGCCGGTGGAGAAGAGAGTTCGGTCGATCGGAGGTTCTTCGGTCGTGCGTGCGAGAGCAGAGAAGCAACTCGGTTTGTGCAGCACGAGGATTGCTTTGTGGGGTTGATAAGCGCCGAGAGCCGGTCTCCAGCACGACATCAGCTCGGAGAAGGAGGTGGCCGACAGAATTTCCCTCGGTGGCGCGCACACAACCGGCCCGAAGAACAGAGCGCTCGGGTTCAGTCGGTTCAGCTCGTGTGGGTCACTGACAATGGGTCCCACAGTTTCCAAATTGTCCTCACAAATTGAATTCCCTACTGCTCTGAATATTATGGATCCTAATATCCTTTGTAATTCGATTAAACCTTAATTTGCTCTGAATATTATGGACCCTAGTACCCTTTGTAATTTGATCAAACCTTAATTGGGCCATTTGAAGTTTGAATGATTCAAAGCGGAGAATTGATTTGAATGAGTTCGCTTCAACCATGAAATCTGAAATTCAAATTAAGTTTGAATTTGCCCAATGGCTCATGTCAAGATCAACTCCAAATGGAATGAAAATTGGTGGATGAGCTCATAAAAATGTGCTGAGTGTGAATATGGGTCCCTCTTTTGAATTAATTTGATGAAAGGAGTTTGAATTTGAATTTAAGTTCAAACTAGCCTTTTAACGATTGTATCCAAAAGTACCTCAAATAGTTTTGGATTTGCATGAAATTTTGCATGAGCATTCCTAACAAAGTTTAGGAGTTAATAGTGTGCTCGGCCCCTATATGATGCATGTGGGAAATACCACTTTTGAATGATGTGAGTTTATCTTTTAATCATTCTGTTGACGGTGGTAACTTGCTCTTCAAATGTGTTCATGTGATTACCACAAATGAGCTGAGGTGTGTGTGTGGTGATGAACACTTTTAACAAGTGAAAAACTTGGGCCCTTACATTCCACCCCTCTTAAAAGAATGTTGTCCCTAGATTATAAGATGAAAATGAGAGATAGGACAGTGGAAAATTACCGGATGTGCAATGTTAAAAATTCTGGATAATTGATGCGAAGGAACTCTTCACTCTCCCATGTTGCTTCATCCGTGGAGTGATTACTCCATAAAACATTGTAGAATAACAACATAAGGTTGCGTGTGGTTCGGTCCTTTTCGTCGATGATCTGAACCGGTTCCTCCCAATACGTGAGATCCGGGTTCAGTTCCTTGATATCCCCCAGCTGAACGGTAGTTAAAAACTAGAGGCACTTCCTCAGCTGAGAAATGTGGAAGATGTCGTGCACACCGGAGAGTGTCGCTGGTAATTCTAGCTCGTATGCAATGGGTCCACATCTTTCCAAAACCTTGAATGGACCGATGAACCAGGGTGCCAGCTTTTCTCTGACCCCGAATCTGTTCACGCCCTTCATCAGAGACACATGTAGATACACGTGATCTCTGACCTCAAATTGTAGAGGGCGTCTTCTCCGGTCTGCATATTGTTTTTTTCAGGATTGGGCGGCTTTCAATTTTGCTTGAATCATCCGAACATTGTCTTCTGTGTTGTTGACAAGATCAATCCTGAAGGTGACCCTTTCGCCGGACTCACACCAATTCAGCGGTGTGTGGCATTTTCTTCTGTATAGCGCCTCATAGGGTGCCATCTTTATGCTGGCCTGGTACCCATTGTTGTACGAGAACTCGGCTAACGGTAAGTGACCATCCCAATTCTTATCATGGTTTACAGAAAAAGCTCGTAACATATCCTCCAGGATTTAGTTTACCCGCCGGTTTGCCCGTCCGTCTGCAGGTGGTACGCTGAACTACGGATCAGTTTTGTACCCAATGCAGAATGTAACTGCTCCAAAAAATGAGACACAAATAAAGTGCCCCAGTCCGAGATGATAGTGCGGGGTACGCCATGTAAACATAAGATCTGAGAGATGTACAATTCAGCATACTTCTTGGCGTTGTAATTTGTGTTGACCGGGATAAAATGGGCAGATTTCGTGAGCCGGTCGACGATCACCCACACTGAATCATGTTTCTGAACTGTGGTGGGTAAACCGACGATGAAATCCATGCTCACATCCTCCCACTTCAGTCAGGAATGCCTAAGGGTTGTAATAGTCCCGGTTTCTTCATGTGATCCGCCTTCACTCTCCAGCATGTATCACACTAGGACACATATTTAGCGATCTCCCGCTTCATTCAGGTCCACCAAAATTTGCTTTTGAGCTCTTAATACATGTTGTTGCTGCCGGGGTGAATAGAAATTTTTGACAAGTGAGCCTCATCAAAACTTTTCTTCCACAATTCTGGGTTACGGGGTACGACTATCCTGTTCTTGAACCACAGAATACCGTCTCCGTCCTTCCAGAAACATTTTAGCTCCCCACTGTCTACACGTCTCCGCAAATGCGACATACCCTTGTCATTTTTCTGGGCTGCTGCTATTTCTTCATGGATGGTGGGGATAAGAGCTTATTTGTAGAGAGCTCCATGGGGAACCACATACAAGGGTGGTTCACTCTCTTCAACCGGTGTGATGGTAAGATTATGTAGGTGTGACTTGCGACTCAGTGCATCCGCCACTATGTTTGACTTGCTGACATGATAAGGGATCTCTATTTCAATCCCTTATCAGCTCTAACCATGTTATCTGCCTCATGTTCAACTCCTTCTAAGTGAAAATATATTTCAGGCTCTTTTGGTCGGTATATAGATGTACGAGGTTACCGAGTAGGTAATGTCTCAACATCTTAAGTGCCAGTACCATGGCAACGAGTTCTGAGGGCGCCCGACATCCGTTCACGGGGCCGTGCCGCTCGCCCGGGAATCGCATTGGGTGGTGCCGTGTTATGCGGCACCCAACAGCTCATATTTAAGGAAACATGTATTACATAAATCAAAAGTGGAAGCTTATAGATGTTCTTTGTAAATAATTTACATCAAATAGCTACAGCGGAAGACTATGATCAGCTCACGTCGAATAACTAAGGAGCACTCAAGAAGAGATCCAGCCCGTGGACTCCTCTCGCTAGCAACACGAAGACATTGCAGCGGCTGGGTTCTCCATGTGTTACATGACTCGGAAGTCTCCGAGTCTCACCGGACAACCTTATTCATAAGCATCAATGTTAACCTGCAAAACCATCATATAGCAAGAATGAGCACAAAGGCTCAGCAAGACTTAACCGTCTCTCCTAAAGCATGCAACTCTACATGGAGGTAACTTAAGACATAAAAATATAAGTTGCATAAAGACTCGCCTACACGTTCATCATTAACTTTCAGATTTTAGCCATCATAGTAGTCACCTTGCACCGAGCAACATTGGAAATCCACAATCAAACAAGAAGCGCTTCATTCCAATGTTACTTGTCCCGAGGTGGAAAATAACTTTAATTTTTTCTATCTCTACTTCATCCATGGTTTTCATGCAATTCGAATTATCATAACAGCAATTAAAACTTGCAAACTGTTGTCACACAACTTCTTACTACGTCACAACACAGTGAGCAAGCGGTACTCATATCCGCAAGGGACGGTGATTCGAATCAAACAATGCTCGGAGTACTCCACACATACGCCCGCCTCTGAAGACCCAAATCTGGCGTCCTTCATTACGTCGTATGTCGCAACCTTTCGCAGGACACCCGACTGTAGAACCGGTCACGACGTCTCGGGCTCATAGGTCTAACGAGACGATGTGGTATGCCTCTACAATCCAGTTAACCTGGTACATCAGTTTCCTGGGTCCCATATAGCAGTAAGCATCCGGTACACAACTCACCGACACAGGCACAGCTACTCGACCAAGACCTCGTCTTGTTGCTGCCTAACCCTCCCGCCCGGTCTCATCTTTGGAAACATAAACTTTAGTTTGCTTTTTCAACCATACCCGTGTGATTCCGAACTATAGCTCGCGAGTATATTCCAACTACTCGACTTCTACCGGATGTCGTAACCTATTTACCACGGCATTATTATACAGTGGGGAAACTCTATTCTACCCTTGACTCCAGGGTTCATTTTGGTTATGCATTTGGAGTATAAATCATACTTGACCTAATGCACATACAAACTCTAAACCATAGTAGTGAACAAAGTATAACTTTATAAACAACTTAACCGGAGCTTGCGTTTGTATTGCAGGTGACCAAGAATGTATTCAGTTAGTGAACATCACTTGAGGCTTGATTACTCGATCACCTTGTCTTTGAAATCCTGCTTCACTTCCTTCACAAGTCCTCACGTAGACGACCACACGATATGAATATGCATATGTATTTAATTAAAAAGCTTTTTCTATCAAGTCAACTGACAAGTTTAAACCAGAACTCTGTTTAAGAATTTTAAATGACACTGGTGCTTGGGTTTGGTTTGGGTTAATCAACATGATCAAGTGCTAAATATTTTCCCCACTTGTGTTTTAATCACCTAAAGAGGTTAAACATAACAGGGGTGATCCAGAGCTCCATTGGAGCTGAAACTTTTCATGTGAGTTCCTTGTCACAACAAACTCATCTGGACCAAAAAGTAGCACTTTTCACAGAGTGGTTTATTCAGAAAAATTCTCTAAGCAATTATGAAAAAAGAAATTAATTCTGAAGTAACATACCCGTTCATGTAAAACTTAGTGAACTACAATTTCAATTATAGTTCATAGATACTGCATGAATTTTCCTAGGATTTTTGGAGCTAAGAATTGTCCAGAACTTAATTTCCATGTTTTGGAACTTTTCTGAAAATGTTTCTGTATTCATTTGAACACAGAAACTTGAACTCTGAATTCTCTTAATAAAATCAAATCCAAATGAGCTGAAATTTTGACAGGTTTCACTAACATCCTAAAGAATATTCTGGTAAAATTTGAGGATTTTTTGATGGACCAAACTCCGTATAAAATTCTTTTTCTGAAAAGCTTTAAAGAATTTTCCAGAACTATATAATGACTTTCATACAAATTGGGTTGCACATTTCGATAGATATTTCCAAGCTGAATCTAACCCAATTTGAATCACCCAATTAGGAATTTCCTGGCAAAAGTTATGAGGTTCTAAAGTTTGAACTAAATTTGGGAATTCAATTAAACCGGGAAAAGTTTAAAAGTCTTACAACGGGTCCGGGGGTGACGTGGCACCACCAGAGAGCTGAACACATGGGACACAGGGATAAACTCGCACGTTCACAATCTGATCCGGTGCCACAGAAAATCCCGTTTCCCTAAAACAGGCACTGACTTGTGGGCCAGCCCCCGTCTTCTTCTACCTCCCGCTTCTGGCGCCGGCCCGCCGCCGAGCTCGCCGGGAGGAGTTTCCGGTGCCCTAAACTTCCCAAATCTTGCCGCCTATATGTTATTTCATACGAGGAACACGTTGCCACCCTTGGTGCCGACCGGCAATCACCGGAAATGGCTTCGCGACGGCGACCACCTCTGTGGCAACTCCGGCGACGTCGTGAGGACGTTGTAGTGCCCCAACCTTGCCTCGGTTAGCTCCTACAGCATAGACACGACCTAGGGAGCAACATCCAAGGCTCTTATATTGTGAGAAACGTCAGCAAATTCGAGTTTACCGTGCGACCTAGGTCAATTTTGGTGAAAACTCGAAAAACTTGAAGAACCGAAGGTTTCCTCGACGGTTCTTCCTAGTTCTTGATCCCGCGCACTTGCACGGACGACTAATACTGGGTTTCTAGGTTTGGTAATGAGTGGTACATCGTGTGAGAATAATTTCACAAGTTTCTCCTCGTGGGTTATCTTGCATGTCGACGGCAAAGTGTGAAATTCCGGTGCGACGAGCTATGGCATCGTTCCAGGGTTTGCGTGGAAAGAAGAGGGTTCAACGGCGAACCTTTAGGCATTTAGAACTCGCCCGGAGAGGGACTGTGGCCGCTGGGGGACGAGTTCTTGTCGCGGCGGCTTCACACGACGCTGTGGAGGAAAATGAGCTCGACGCCGGGGTTCCCGTGGAGCTAGCGCCTGGTTTTTGCTTCGGGCACGTTGAGGGAGGTCCGGCAACGCTGTTGGGAGGCTCAGCTTGGCATGCAACCCGTCGTGCTGGCCCGGCGCCAGTGGACCGCGGGTGGCGGTTTGTCAGAGGCTGAAACGCTCGTGTGAGGAGGCAGCAGCGAAGGAGCTCGAGTGGCGGTCGAAGAACACACTTTGCCGAGTGCTGGCTGGCTGGAAAAATCTTATCGGCACTGAGGCGGTTCGGCTGGTGCTCGGGAGGTGGTGGCAGCTCCCCCTCGGTGTCACGTGCTAGGGAGTCGGCTGCTTCGAGTGAAAAACAGAGCCTCGGTTTACTTCTTGTATAAGTCTACTCCTCACTAACCACTGGGCCCCACTTCTTATCCCCCTCCAAATTTTCTCAAAATTTGTCTTCCTCATAATTTGGACCTGAAGAATTCAAATATGGATTCAAACTTTTAATTTGGTGGCTGCGAAGGAAGGTTTACAACCACAGTTTGCATCCTTCATTTAAAATGACCACCTTTGCATTTAAATGAACATTTCAATTCAGAGTGGACTTCAAATTATGTGCTTGAATATGACAACATTCACATGTTTAGAAAAGTTTTTGCAAGTCCCATTTTTTGAATTTGAACTCAACTTAATTGACAACTCAAGTTTTCCATTTACAAGTTTTTGGGACTTTTACAAGTTCTTAGTCATGAGTTGCATAATTTTGCTCATGATTCCGGAGCTGCCGTGATCCATAGGCGACCACTCTTTGGTCTTGCATCAGCACACATCCGGGCCCAATGTTGGATGCATCGCAATATACGTCGAACGGCTTTGTTGTATCCGGCTGCGCCAAAACCGGTGCTGATGTTAAGTTGTTCACTAAAGCCTTGAATGCCGCTTCACATGCTGGACTCCAGACATATTTGGTAGCCTTCTTCAGCAGTTCGGTCATAGGCTTTGCAATCTTTGAGAAGTTTGGAATGAACCTCCGATAATATCCCACGAGTCCGAGGAAACTCTGTACCTCGTGGACGGACCTCGGGGACTTCCAATTCAGCACTTGTGTAATCTTGCTCGGGTCTATAGCGATGCCCTCCATTGAGATAATATGCCCGAGGAAAGGTACTTGCGATATCCAGAATTTGCACTTGCTGAATTTCGCGTACAGCTGGTGATCTCGCAGTCGTTGCGAGACTATACGCAGGTGCTTTGCATATTCTTCCTCAGACTTGGAATAAACCAGGATAACGTAGATGAGGACCACGACAAACTTGTCCAGCTCCGGCATAAATACCGAATTCATCAAGTACCATTTTCTATTTTTGGATTTTTATGCAGGGAGTTATGGTCATTTTACAGAGAGTATCAATTCTGCCCTGTTTTCTGGACAGTTTTAACTCTACTGAAGATTTCGACAAGCTAAGGGATGAACAACCTCTAGACATCAATAGAAAAGTTGTACAACTCCTCCAAAGCTTTCCATAAATGTATCACACCACCCCAACATCGAAGTAATTCAACCTCTATACTCAGTATAACTTCAGCATTATTTCAGCTCAAAACAGAGGACTCTGTTCCTAGTCTTACATAAGTGAAAACTTGCTTAATTTGGAAATCCTGATCAAGGAAAGGAGTTTAAATCAAGATTTTAGTGCTCTGGATAAAATCTTTCAACTTTTACAATGATGTTCATCATTTAGTGGGGTGTAACGTCGAAGCGTCACCAAAATATGCTTGGTACTACGTTCCTCACAAGAATAACCTATATCAGACTTAGCCGACTTCGTTAATTCAGTGGCACTAAGCGCTTCTTGCACACATGTTCTACTCGTATACCGATTCGTGGTTAGACTACCTGCATAAGCTCACACAGTCATCAGGTTCAGCTGCACACTGAACCCGGCTCCATAACAGTTTTATACACCCGTCTGTCGTCAGTCGCATGGGTGTTCTCAAGCCAAACACGCCTTGAGCTACGTGTTCATGTTACCAACCACGTGACGGGGTCTCCACCAAATTGGACGTAGCACACCGGGGACTGGCGTTGCTCAAATACCCCAAACGACATGAAGAGTCATAGAGGATACCTAAGCTGGCCGGGTTACCTGCCACCCGTGAGGCTCCACCCTTAACCTTGTGCGCACTGGTGGACAGCGCTTACATGCGCCCCACAAGACATAGAGAGCCCCGAGATGCATGATTTTCCGACATAGAAAATAGGTCAGTGTTGCCACTTTCTATACACTAATAACATCCTAATGTGGGCTAATACTCGTTCCTCATAGAGTTTTTGAAGTTCTAGCCTTTTTCAATGCGTTAAACCTCAACGATGCTTTGATGCCACGATGCGAGGACCCGATGGTCCCGAAATTCCAGGATCTTGCTGAGGGGTTCTTCGATGGACAGCACCGGATAATAAACCGAAAAGACGATAAGCGGAAGCTAAATTTTATTACATAAACTTTTTATCAACATAATTACAACAAAATATCATTATAGTCTACACTCACAGGGGTAGTCTAAGCAAAAGGCTCACGTTCAGCCGGTGAACATGTTCCTACTGGCACACACGCATACACTAACATGGCGGCGTGCACGGCTCCCACTCGACGGTGATTTCCTCTGGGGGATCCTTCTCCTCCTCGCGAGCCTCCTCCTCATAAGTCCCTGTAAACGCTTCAACAACAAACAGTGAGCACAAAGGCTTAGCAAGACTAACCTGTCTCCTCTAGACATGCCACTCTACATGCTGGAATTTAAGTGTACGATGGTGTTTTGCATAAGGACTCGCCTAATTAGTTGACTCTTACTTTCAAGTTTTAGCCTCAAGTTAGTGGAGAACCTTGTGCTAAGCCACATAGGAAGTCCACAATCAAACAAGAATGCATTCTTCTTATGTGCCCTGCCTAAGGTTGAAAAGAACTTTGATTTGCTATAATCTAAAGCACTTCATTAACAAGCAACTTAAGACTTTCAATCAGCAACTTTTAATCATGACATCTAGTCTATTCTTTCTACGTCACGGTACAGTGAACAAGTGGTACTCACTGACCGTGAGGGATGGCGATTATAATCGATTGACACCTGCAGGGTTACCCCAATAACCCGTCACGTACGCCCGTACTCGATGTTTCCTACAGCAACTATCACGGACTTCATACGCAACGACCTTTCATTCGTTAGCCAAGTCTTGAACCGGTCTATCATCCCGAGCAGGAGGTCTCTATGCAGAGCATCCTCAGTGCCCGCTAGCCGATTTACACCTTGCTGCTCTCAACCTACAGCAATGCCTCAACATATCGCTACTCGAATTACATCGGTTTCCCGGTTCTCATATAGCCGGTAGGTCTTCGGTACAGTTCTAGCTTGTTCAATAGGCCCACACAGAGCTCGGTCCTCAATCGACACAAGCAGAGCTATGGCACCCAGCCTCCAAAATCCTGCTGCCCTTACTCTCCGCTCGGTCTCATTTTTATGCCATTTGATTCATTTTCTATCTCTCCAACCAAGTGGTGTGCCTCTAAGGCCCTGTTTGGCACAACTTCTGAACCAGCTTTTTTATAAAAATAAGCTGCGGGTGTACCAAACAGTCAGCTTCTCCAGCAGCTTATTAGTTCAGCTGCTTCTCAGAATGAACTAAAAGCAGGATATAAGTTTAAGCTGCTGTTCACCAGCTTTTCAGACAAGCTGCTTTTTTAACAAGTTTAAGCCGTGCCAAACAGGGCCTAAGCCTATTCTCGCGAGTAGTTCCAACTGCTCGACTTGTACCGAAAGATTTACCATTTGAGCATTGCTGTGGCTACTTGAGGTTCAAATCTTAGACCCAAAATCCTTGGTTCTCTTGGCTATGCAATTGGGTTGCAAATCAAGACTCTAATGCACATCATAATAAATGCATAAGGTAAGTGATCAAAACAATAACCTTTAAAAGTAGGTTAATGCAAACCGGAGCTTGCCTTGCTGCTGGTCATCCATTAACTCTCTTCGAGAGGGATACAATCTAGTATCTTCGGTTCTTCCTCGACCTTAGCGACTACACGAAATGAAAATACAAATGCATGTCAAATTCAAATTCAATATATTGAAGTCAAGACGGAAAGACAATAACTCTAGCTAGACAACCCTTTTGACTCTGAAATTTTTACTGCGGCTTGATGACAACCTAAACAGGGACTTGGCCAAATTTCATTTGAAGCAAAGCTTTTTTTATCCCTGCACAAATAAATGTGTATTTGGTTATAATTAGAACTTCTAAGGTTCTCTAGGGATTTTCATGGAGCAAGCCATTATTTTTTAGAAACTAGAGTTTAATATGGTTCTAATGGAATTGGTTTCATCTAATTTAGAGAATCCTAGAAAATGATATGGGCTAATGAAGTTCAGAGAAAATCTGAAACATGTTTCTGGACATTTTTCTTTTCGTCTGGGTCAGTTCATTTGATCACACCATTAGGTGGACTAAATGAGATCGGATGAATCTGAAATTTTTCATGTGACTCAGGGATATTACAATTAACATCCTGGCAAAATTTCAGAATTTCCATAAAGGAAATCTTCAGTTAAAATTCCCAACAGTTTCAATTTTGGAGAATTAATTCTGGAGAAATAATGGGTTTCATGGAGTGAAACTTGTTTTGCTAGAAAGTACTCAGATAGATGAATCCAACAAAATTTCCTTCACTCGATTTAAACAATCCTAACAAAAGTTAGGTGTGTTTGAAGTTTGGAGAAATTCTGGAAAAATGGGAAACCCCGGAATGTCTAAATGTCTGACTGCAGGGCCCACAGGTGAAGTGGCGCCTCCAGAAGCAATGACACATGGGATGGGGCCACAGGAGTAACCGCATGTTTTCACAGAGTGATCCCGAGCCACAGAAGATCTGGTGCCCAAAAACAGAGACTGACATGTGGGGCCCGTGGGTTGTCTTCAACCTCGCGCTCCCGCGTCGGCCCACCACTCCCCTCACCGGAGAGCTCACCTGAAGGGCGTTGCCGGCCACCAAACTTCCTGATTCTCACCGCCTCCGCCTAATCCCGCACGGGGAACACGCTGCTCTCCTTACATCGACATGAGGATGACCGGAACATGGTCGGCGACGTGCGGCGGCTTCGGGAGAAATTCGGCTATGTCGTCCGACCTCCCTAGCACCCCAAACGCTCAAGCAAAGGGTCCTACAGAATCAGTGCACCCTAGGGAAGATCATAATGGACAAAATGAGCTCGGGAATGGCTCTAAATAGTATGTCACTATGCGACCTAGGTTAAAATCGAGGAAAATTGTAAAACTCGGAGAACAAAGGGTTTACTCGATGGTTCTCCGGGGTTTTCAATCCTAAGACCTTCCACGGACCTCTAACAGTAGTTTGCTAAGTTTGGTGATGAGTGGTGCAACATGTAGCACAAATTTTGGATAGTTACCCGGCGGTCCGTGTGGCATGCCGACGCGAAGAGTTGAAATTCCGGTGAGCACAGCCCATGGCATGCGGCCAGGGATTGTGGTAAAGAAGGAGAAGACCTAGGCAAACCTTTTTGATGTTTACAGCTCAAGGGAAGCTGGACTGTAGCGGCCAGACGACACGTTCTTGTGGCGGCGGCTCGGGTTGAACCGAGGAAGAAGAAGAAGCTCGGTGCTGGCCGGAGGAAGCTGATCACGATCTGGAAAAGGTTCGACGATGCCGAGTGAAGGTTGGCACTGCCTCTGAGCTGCTCAGCCAAGCTTCCAAGGCACCGGAGTGGGTTGATAGCCGGTGGAGCAGAGAGTTCGGTCGAGCGTGCTAGAGCAGAGAAGCAACTCGGTTTGTGCAGCACAAGGATTGATTCGTGGGGTTGATAAGCGCCGAGAGCTGGTCTCCAGCGCGATAGCAGCTCAGAGAGGAGGTGGCCGACGGAATTTCCCTCGGTGGTCCGTGCACAACCGGCCCGAAGAACAGAGCGATCAGGTTCAGTCGGTTCAGCTCATGTGGGTCACTGACAATGGGTTCGACAGTTTCCAAATTGTCCTCACAAATTGAATTCCCTACTGATCTGAATATTATGGACCCTAATACCCTTTGTAATTTGATCAAAGAATGATTGGGCCATTTGAAGTTTGAATGATTCAAAGTGAAGAGTTGATTTGAATGAATTTGCTTTAAACATGAAATCTGAAATTCAAATTCAGTTTGAATTTGCCCAAATGGCTCATGTCAAGATCAACTCCAAATGGAATGTAAATTATTGGTGGATGAGCTCATAAAAATGTGCTGAGTGTGAATATGAGTCCCTCTTTTGAATTCATTTGATGAAAGGAGTTTGAATTTGAGTTCAAACTAGCCTTTTAATGATTGTATTCAAAACTACCTCGAAGAGGTTTGGATTTGCATGAAATTTGGCATTAGCATTCCTAACAAAGTTTTGGTGTTAATAGTGTGCTCAGCCCCTATATGATGCATGTGGGAAATACCACTTTTGGATGATGTGAGTTCATCTTCTAATCACTCTATTGATGGTGGTTACATGCTCCTCAAATGTGTTCATGTGATTTCCACAAATGAGCTAAGGTGTGTGTTTGGTGATGAACACTTTTAACAAGTGAAAAACTTGGGCCCTTACACAGACCGCGTGAAGGCTTCCTCCCCACATCTTTCAGCCACGCAGAGAACCATTTCACCGCCGTTTGCCCTCCCTCTCACGCGTGCTTCTTCTCTGTCGCCCCGCGATACCGGCCACAAATCTGGCAAACTTCCACAGAAAAAACCCACGCCATCCTCTCCTCGATCTTCCAGTGAAAACCTTCTTTCATTTCATTCAGTATCGAGTATTTCCCTATTTACTGATCACACATTCTTAGAACCGAGAGGGGACTCGACTCTAAAGTCTTTATGATCAGTCCATCCGTCCCTTGAACCATCAGTCCTAGACCCTCCTACGATCGTCTAGGATCAACAAGCATCGAAAACCATTGACCCTACACACGGTTCTTTGAGTTTTTCCGGTCGCTGTTGATTTTAGCCCTAGGTCGACGGTGAGGTCGTAGCGCCGACCATTTTCATGGCAACCTGGGTTCATTTTCATGCTTAGCCTTTCGCCACGGAGCTGTAGGAAGAAACCGTGCTTAAAAATAAGGGTTTGTAGGGCTCGGTCGACATCACCGGAGTTGAAGCCACCACTGTTGCCGTCGTCGACTAGGTTCCGACCGCCAGGAGCCCTAGCTGACCCCCTCAGCATATTCCCCGTGCGAGCATACGCCCAGGTGGCGAGTTCTAGCAATCTTTGAGCAGTAGAGCAACGGGCGGCGAGCCTCGCCGGAGTGCTCTGCCGCGGGGAGCGCGGGCGTCAGGAGGTAGATGAAGGGGGGCCGGTCCCGCCGTCAGCCTCTGTTTCCTCAGTGGGGATTGGTTTGTGGCTTGGATATTTTGCAGCTGCGTGGGTAGAATCCTGTGGGCTGCGGTGTGGCTGCAAGCTCAGCGGCCCAATTCAAACAAACGGGCCCACGGTCAGGGTTTAAACTTTTCCCGAATTTCGGATTTGAGCTGAACTTCAAACCTTCATCTTTCAGTAGGAATGTCCAAACTTCATGAAACAAATTGTGTTGGATTCCTCTCAGTCAGTACATTGCATAAATGCAAAGAAATTGGTCTGAAGGGCCCTGGAATTTTCTCCAAAATTCATCAAATTTAAATCTTTGGGGATTAATTTCAGGAGATCCCTGTTATGAAATTTGCTCAGTTTTGGTCAGAGGATCCTTCATAACTCTAGATATCTCCTGTAAAATTTGAGCATCAATGGACTACATTTGCTAGGACAAGCCTTGTTCCATATTTCAGCCTTCATTGGAAATTTCAAATTTAAACTGAAACTTTTCAGAAATTTCCACCAACTTCGAAAATCCATTTCTCCCTGTAGGTATCTCAAAAAATTATGAAACAATTTTGCAAGAACCAGGGAGACCTTCTATAATTAGATCTTCCACTGTTAGTTATGTCAAAGCTGCAGATTAGAGATCAAAATTCAGAGTAGCTAAGTACTTGTGGCAATTTTGGAGACCACAAGCTTCCATGAAATTTCCTCCAATTTTGCTCAAATCATCCTCATAGAGTCTGGTATCCACTGGAAAAATTCCAAGGCCAATTAAGAAACCTTACTAGCAGTAACTATTAGTAGAAGGGTGCTTCTTGTAAATTATTATCACTCATACACATATTTTGTTGCATATCATATAGTGACCGAAGTCGAGGATGCTCTGGAGGCCCTGGAGATCCTCCCACTAGAAGCTAACTTCCCGTTTGACTCGCAACCAGGCATGCCCTGGTTTGAATTTAATTACTTTTACAAAGTTTTGCTTTGTAGGTTGATTGAAACCCCACTTGCATGACCTCTAAATACTATGGAGGGTTGGATAGTTTACAGCTCGATGAGTAAAGAATGCCGTGCTAATGTTCTTAGGATCTCGGTAGAAGTCGAGTAGTTGGAATCTACTCGCGAGATAAGATTTTATCACACGGGATGGAAGAAAACAAAGAATTGCTTAAGAATGTGAAATTGAGACCCAGCAGGGGGGATAGATGCAGTGAGCGGAGATCTCGCGTGCATAGCCCTGTTGGTGTTGGTTGAGGACCAGCCGTGTGCGGCCCTGCTGGACAAGTTTGAACAGTACCGGATGCATTCTAGCTATATGGGAACAAAGAAAGCGATGTAATTGGTTAACCTGGGTGCCGAGGCTTACCGAACCGTTTTATAGGAGTGATTTGAGGGTAGCAAGGTGTAAATATGCTGGCGGGCACAGACATCCTCCGCGTCGGCATTTGGGTTTCCTTTGAAAGGTTGCTGCATACAACAGGGTAGGAAGGTGTGAGGCAGCACACTTCTAAAATGGGTGTATGTGACCCGGGTGTCTATTGATTGCAATCGCCGTGCCTCATGGTTATTTGAGTACCACTTATTCACTGAGCTATGACGTTGTAAGAATTGGAAGAGGCCAGAAGAATATGATGTATTGAATTTTCATTGTATTACAGCCATGTATGTTGTGGATGTAGAGCTCACTAAAGTTATATTCCACTTTGGGCATAACCACATCGGAAGGAAGCTTTTCTTTTGTGATTGTGGAATTCCGATGTGAGGGCTGCTCAAGGCACATTATATTGCTGCTGAAAACTGAAAGTAAGGATTAACCTGTAGGCGAGTCTTTATGGCAATATCATTTTCCTATATTAAGAATCACTGCATGTAGAGTCTCATGTTTAGGAGTGACGGATAAGTCTTGCTGAGCCATCGTGCTCACGGTTGCTATAATTGAGTTGCTGCAGGTGAGTCTTATGAGGAAGGCTCCGAGGATGAGGCGATGGCCTCATCGGGGTATATGGCCGAATTGGAGCCCTGCACGCCGCCGTGATCTCCGGATGGTTGCTGCTAGTGTGTAGCGTCCCCGGGCTGGCCCGCTGCACTTTTGCATAGCTAGGCTGAGAGTTTAGCTATGAATAAGACTTCCGCTGTAAATAAGTTTGTAGAAGACTTCCGCTGTTTATGTAAATAAAAGTTTGTATGTTTTTCTATTCTTTTCTTGTGTGCTGTTGGGTGCCACATCACATGGCACCACCCTCTGTGATCCCGGAGTGGGAGGACCACGGGGTGCCCCCACAATCGGGTACTTTCAACGGCTGCAATAACCCAGCGGGTCACTGATGTTCGGCCTTCACTCTTTGGCATGTGTCGCATAGGGCAACACATTCAGCGATGTCCATTTTAATGCTATCCCACCAGTAGCAAGTATTTAGGTCCTTATGCATCTTCATACTGCCGGGATGTATGGAATAAGGCGAGTCATGTGCCTCCTTTAGTATTGTGTTGCGGATGTGCTTCACGTTAGGCACACAAATCCTTTTCCCTAACCAAAGTGTGCCATTCTCGTCTTCCTTGAAATTCTTCTCTATCCCTTGTCGTATTCTTTCCTTGATTTCTTTTATCTCCTCATCCGTTGACTGACCATCTCGTATCTCTTGTTCCAACGTTGAGTTTAGTTATATCACCTCCATCTCGTTCAAGAACCTGAGATGTAACCATTTAAACTTCTTATGTAGCTCGGGTGGCAGCTCCTGAACCGTGAGTTGGTGACATGCTCCCTTTCGGCTCAACGCATCCGCTACTACATTGGCCTTTCTTGGGTGATAGTTGATTCCCACATCATAATCCTTGATGAGCTCTAACCATCGACGTCGCAAATTCAGATCCATTTCCGTGAATATATACTTGAGGCTTTTATGATGCGTATAAATTTCACATCGATGATCGAGGATGTAATGCCTCCAAATCTTTAAGATATGTACCACGGCTGCGAGTTCCAGATCATGCGTAGGGTAATTCAGCTCATGTTTCTTAAATTGCCTCGATGCATAGGCTACCACTTGGCATTCTTGCATAAGGACACATCCAAGTCCCTGTCTTGAGGCGTCACAATATAAAAGCTCTTTCTTATGTCCAGCAATACCAAAACCGGTGCCGTTATCAATCTCTTCTTCAACTCCTCAAAGTTGTCTTGACATGTTTGTGTCCACTAAACTGCTTTCCCTTTCATCAGCAATTCAGTCATAGGTTTCGCTATTTTGGAGAAATCCTTGATGAACCAATATCCAGCAATCCCAAGGAAACTCCGAATGTCCCTCACATTCTGCGGTGGATTCCACTTCAAAACATCCCTCACTTTTCCGGGATTAACCGATACTCCTCCTTTGGAGATGATGTGGCCTAAGAATAATATCTCCTTTAGCCAAGATTGACACTTGCTGAACTTAGCATACAATTGATGCTCTCGCAGTTTCTGCAATATCAATCTCAAGTGTTCCTCATGTTCTTCCTTGCTTTTTGAATACACCATAATGTCGTCAATGAAAACCACAATGAACTGGTCTAAGTACTCCATGAAGACCTTATTTATGCGGTACATAAAGTATGCAGGCCCATTTGTCAACCCGAATGACATGACGGTATACTCGTACGAACTGTACCGTGTTTGAAACGCCATCTTGGGTATGTCAAAGGGTTTAATCTTTAGCTGGAAGTATCCCGACCGAAGATCAATCTTAGAAAAAATCCGGGCGCCATTCATTTGATCAAACAAGTCTTCTATGCGGGACAGTGGGTACTTATTCTTGATTGTCACTTTGTTGAGAGACCTATAGTCCACACACATCCTTTGGGGTTTTATCCTTCTTATCTACGAAGAGCACGAGGGCTCCCCACGGTGATGAGCTTGGGTGTATAAAATCCTCATCTAGCTGTTCCTGAATTTGTTTCTTGAGCTCCACTAATTCATTGGCAGGCATCCTATATGGGCTCTTAGCTATAGGTACAGTTCTCGGTATCTAAATCAATGGCAAATTCAATGTCCTGATCTGGTGGCATATCTGGCAGTTCTTCTGGAAACACATCTGAATATTCTTGAACCACCAGAATGCTTTCCAATGTCACATCTTTAACATGGTTCAGCATTGCCTTCTCGGTTGCAGGTTGTGCTTCCTCGAACTCGATAGGATTACGTGCTCACTCGTCAACTGCACGACCCTCTTAGCACATTGAATCACTCCATTATACTTGCTTAACCAGTCCATTCCATGTATTATATCAATCTCTTGAGAATCCAAGACGATAAGGTTGGTGAGAAAGTATACCCCCTTATATTAAGGCTTACTTTCGGGCATACTATATTAGTCCTCATCTATCCACCGGGAGAATTAACCAATATAGTTTGTTTCATATGGGATATGGGCAGGTTATACTTGGCAACATACTTGGATGAGATGAATGAATGCGGTACTCCAGAATCAAATAAAACAGTGGCTGGGTTGGAGTTGGCGAGAAACATACCAATCATGACGTCCTCATCTTGATGTGCTTCCTCAGCGGAGATGTGATTCACATGGCCACGAGCAAAGTTCTGCTGTCCATGGTTGCCTTGCGTTGCTCCTCCATTCGGCCATGGGTTCTGCATAGGTGCATTGCTCGGTTGTCCAAAGCCTTTCTTGGGGCACTGATTTACAAAGTGTCCCGTCTCTCCGCATAAAAAGCATGTCTCATTGCCAATAACACCAGGAAGGTTGGGGCGAGGCTGATTTTGAGCATAGGCACCCATGTTGGGACGGGGCGCTGGAGGAATAGGCTAACGGGGTGCATTCATGATAGGGCGTTGCTGTGGTGGCTGATTAGAGCGAGATGGATTTGCAGGGAGGAAAGTAGAAGCAGACGAGCCATAGTATGGTGCAGTTGGTGGCATGAAGCGGGGGGCGTACATTGCTTCCTTGTGGCTGTCTTGGATATGGCATCTTCCTCTTCCTCTCTTGTTCAATCTCACGGATCTTGCTTTCCACCACTATAGCTTTGTCAACAAGCTTCTGAAAGTTTGCATAATCATTGTTGAGCAGCTGGACTTGATTCTCATTGTTTAGTCCTCTCATGAACAGGTATTGCTTCATGTATCCGAGTTAACGTCCACTGGAGCATACCTTGACAGTTGCGTGAACTTGTTGAGGTACTCATTCATGCTCTTCCTCCCTTGCCGGAGACCTTCAAACTCCTGTCTTTTAAGGATCATGACTCCTTCAGGGACATAGTTAGAGCGGAAACTCTCCTTGAATTCAGACCAAGTAATTGTCTCCTGGTTGACATGAGCACTGCAAAGAGCGTCCCACCAATCAGCGGCTGCTCCCATCAGTTGGTGTGATGGGAAGAGAACCTTCTATCGATCACTGCATTGAACAATAGCAAGTTTCTGCTCAATAGACTTCATGCCACACCCGGTTTCTCCAAAGAGCAACCAAGTGAATATCACATGTATGCCAGGATCATTTTCTCATACATGTGATGACAAATAGTGAAGCATCATTTATTACAAGCCAAGTGTTCGAATATAAATAAGTCTTACATAGCATACGTCTCGATGGACGATAATATGTTCATAACATGTAAATAAAGCAGCAGCGGAATATAAATCTTGTGGGCTCCGTCACAGGCGTTGCTCAGGGGACTTCGTGAACCTAGAATCCTTCTTCGGGACCAAAGTCTTGGTCATTGAACACCACATCATCTCCTTGACCTGAGCAGCAATTTAAACCAACAGAAAAGCAAGTTTGAGAACCGTTGGTGCTCAGCAAGTGTGGGAAAGTTATGTCATGCATGGCTAGAGCAAGGAGAGGTTGAACGCATGGTTAAAGCACTACGCAATTAATACCTATTACCTTAGCTTATTAAGCACCTACGTTACTACACAGGTGAGATGGTCCCAATCCCTCAACCCATCATCAATATCAAGTAAACATAGTCTCATTTCCAATGTTAAGCTTCCCGCTTAACATCCTCAACTTCCCAATTCATCATCCTCTAATCATTAATAAGTCCAAGCCGCTCTTGACCATGAGCACGGCTGTCATGACAGTTTTGACTCTGCAGAGTTTGCACCACTGTACCCACATGTAGTGATTTCATCCCCCGTTACCGGGTGGACTAAAAGAACCTTCATTATGCCAGTGGCCGCGAACCACGTTCACACTTCCCAGGTGTGTAGCCAGGAGATCACTATGAGGCCTTTACAAAGGGATTTCCGACGAGGGTGGGCCCATTGAGGTTTCACCCCTAACAGCATACAAGAGGCTCCAACCCCGCTGCAGTGGCCCCCTCTTGAGCCTTGCGGTTCATATGGTAGTCCAACTGACACCTATTCCCCGCACCATCCAAAACACCCATACTACGCCAGGGATACACCTAATTAATTGGCCAAGCTGCCCCATCTCAGCATGTGGTTGGCACGGTAAAGCCAGGTTACATGCTCCATGAACCGGTCCTTAGGATCCAGGCAAGTACTAAACACAAACCCGAGTCTCGTGCACACAGCACCAACCAAATCATCCAACTTGCCTCAATCCCTACCTCTACATAACTCATAATATCTCATTCAAGAGTATGGTAAACAAGTTGATGATCTCATATCCCACTTATCCCATTCTAAGCATGGCTAAGCATAAGTAATATGAATGAATGACATAATAAAATAAATCCCAACCCAGGCTACAAGGAAGTAAGATAATGAAAATCTAGGGAAACTTCCTAGCTTTGGTATCATATTCCAAATTGACAATGCAATTAATTAAATTCTAACTACACATCCTAGTATAGGATCAAAGTGGTCAAGAACACTTGTCTTCTTCCTGCTGCTCTGGGAATGGAAAGTCTTGGTCTTGAAAGGTGAGAACTTGCTCTGGGGCAGGTTCTACTCATGCCAATACACATAGCAAAAGAAAACAACAATCCATAAGCCATAGTCCACACTTTCACTCATGCAAACCACACATACATACATATTAAAGTCATTCACATGTTTAAGTGTTGTGGTTACCCTAGATGTGTTGATTTTAGGCCTACATGCACTTTTAAACATATGTATATCATTTCTAGCTCTTGTATTCAGATTTCTAATTGCACACTATATATGAATTTCCAATTTGAAAAAATTCTCTATATTCAATTAATGCACTTCTTAGCCACAAAATTTGCATGAAAGAAAGTTTCCTACTCCAATTAGGCTTTCAGATCTTCTACATGATCCTAAATTGAAGTTTTTGGATTTGGAGACCTCATTTACCATTTTCTAATTATGCATACTTATTTTCCTATATTTTCAGATTTATTTTCTACGCCTAAAATTGAACTTTCATATTAAAATAGTAAGACATATCACCTAAACAGAATAGGTTCTGATCTAAAATGTTCAATAAAATATTTTTGAACTTCCTCTCTGATGGGAACCAATTTAAATTTATTTTACCAGTTTTTAGAATTTTTCCTAGCCTAAAATGTGTCTCTAGAGATAATAAAAATGAGCAACACTTAGGCAGATTTCATTTCAGCCTAAAATCTATTTTTAACTCCCTCTAAAGGTTTTCCATGTGCTAGGAGAGTTTAAATTAATATTTGCACATGTGTTTATATTACCTTTTGAATTTAAATTCTACTCATTTGTTCAAATTTCTGAATTTAATATCTTATAGGGTCAAAAAGGCAAATCCACCCTACTGCAGGGTTTAATTTACTATTTCCTAAATTTTCAGGGGCCTAATTACACATAAAAGAGAGGTTTTCCTAATTTTTATTAAGTCCAGGGGCTAAAACTGATTTTTAAATGAATTTACATGAATTTCTGAAGGTCCAGGGGCTAGATCAGAAGTTTCCGGGGCTAGCTCGTGTTCTCCGAGATCCCCAGGGGGTAGTGCGTAAGATTCCCGGCCTTTATAATGCGGGGCCAACGTGGACCGTCCGATTTAAAACAGATGGCTGAGATTATAACGCGAAGCGGTACGGTTAGATCTAATAGGAACCGCACGATTTAAAATGGACGGGCCTCAGGGGGCCACGTCACCCTGGCCGTGTGCGGGCGGCGCTGCCCGGCGGCGCGCGGCGGCGGGAGGCGGCGATCTCGCCGGAGAACTTCGGGTTTTCGTCTATACTTCCTAAAGCTTGGATTTCTTGGCATAGAACGGAAGAGCGGAGGTCGGGGATCTCACATCAGGGTTTTTCTTGAGCTCGGAGGCCCTGGAACGCGGTCGGCGACGAGGTCCGAGGTGAAAACGCGGCGGTACTCACCGGAGCTGTGTCTAGAGCACAAAACACCGGGTTTCCTTCACCTGCGAGACTCCTTGGCGGCGGTGGAACATGACAAGCACGTTAGATCAGGAAATCCGAGCGAGGAACGAAGGAAAACGGCGGTGGAAGCTTCAGTTCTCACTGGGAGGAAAAAAGCCGATCGGGAAGGAAAAAGGGGCGATCGTCGGCGTTTAAATGGGCGAGGGAGGGCGGCGGAAGGTTGGTTTGGATATGCAGTAGCGCCCTGCCGATGACCGGGCGTGGAAACCGGTTGGAGCAGCCGCGATCTGCGCGGGAAGATCGAGTTAGTTGGGGCGCGCAGGGGAGGGGGGAGAAGAAGATAACAAGCGAGCCCCACGCGTCAGAGAGAGGGAGAGAGGGAGGGGCTCGCGCGCGGGTTTTGGGCCGGCTGGGTGGGTTTCGGCCCACTGGCCGGTTTTTTCTTTTTCTTTTTTCTTTTTCCTTTTCCTTTTTCTGTTTTGATTCAAATTTAAATTCCAGTTTGAATTTGAATTGCTATACCACATGCAATACGTCCAAATTTTTTTTAAATTCCCCTCTTTAGCAGGTTTTGGGGTGTTACACTTCAGCCAGTCATCAGCCTCTAAGATCATTGACTTGTGCAAAGGTAGGTGGCCTAGTACTCATTGATTCTCCCAATCTGTTGTGAGCTGGTGGTGGTGGCGGTGGTGCAGGAACAAGGTTAGGATTGTTGTTGTTGGCCTGCAGCTGTCCCAATGTTTGTATCATAGTTTTCATGAGCTGGTTCTGCATAGCCATTAAACGTTCAAGGTTGTTTGCATCAGCCCCGAGATTGACATCCTCAGGAACTTCCACGTTGTCATTCTCATGTGGTTCGTTGTTACCACGGGTGTTCCTTCGGTGGCAGTTGGAATTTTCCCTCGGCATCTGTGAGAGAGTAGAGTAGGAAATAGAAATTCAGATTGATCCCTCAACTATATGCATCAAGGTGTATGAACTAAGCAACTTCTTTTATTAATATCAGCCTATATGAGGTTGTGGACACGTGGCAAAGCATCTCACATCTCTCTACTATGTGTGGATGTAGACATTCGCCGAAGCGTCCCACAACTCACATCCAAACATGCAAACATAAGCAATCATCACAAAAGTTCAGCACACCACTCTTATTCAAACTACTACGATCTAAGCATTCTTATTACAACTTTATTCAATAGGGAACCTAAACTTAATCGTGAGAACCGGTGCTGTTCTCGCCGTGTGGCGGGGTGGTCCGTACATGGTCGCACGCCATGGTGAGTCGGCAGTCCATGTTGGAGTAGGTGATGCTGGTGCTCCCTTTGTTTCCGCGTTGGCACGAGTCTCCTCTTGTTTCTCCAGCATGTACAGCTTCTTGCGGAGGTAGCGGATCTCTTCTTGTGCGCTTGCATAGCGGTTTATCAACTCCACAAGCATTCTCTGGGACTTGTCAGCAGCTTGTGGGTTGGAAAGAGCTCCTCCATGGGGTCCAATGATCTCCCTTGTACCACTCTTCCGATACGCGTGCAGCTCAAAGGTAGTGTTCTCAAGCTGCCCACGGAAAGCGTAGCACAGTCCAGTGAGTGCATCGTATGCAACATCATCGACAGCTTCTGCCCTTGTGGCTCTCCATGTCGGTGTGAAGTGCCGTGTGACAACCCTACCATTAGATAGGATGGTTACTTCAGCCTTCCATTTTTCCTGTCCGAGACAAGGGACATTCTTGAGGAGGTACTCCGGGTATAAGCTGCAGCAATCAAGGAACTCTCTCAGATCCCTGGTTATGTGTCCTCCCTCCATCCGATTGGACTGGAACTTCGGAGCAGAACAGATGACCGGTTCATCATCTTCATTCTCTGCCTCAGCAGGGGGTGGCTCCACTTCGGATTCATCTTCTTCCGACGTAGCTTCATGCGGCACCGCTGGGTGTAAAACCGCGTGGTATTCCTCCTAAGGTGCTGTGGGGACCACCCCGTGGTTCACCCACTCCGGGATCGCATAGGGTGGTGCCGTGCGATGCGGCACCCAACAGCACACAAGAAAAGTTTAAGAACAACATACAAACTTTAATTTGATATAAAATACAGCGGAAGTCTTTTACAAACTTATTTATACAGCGGAAGTATTATACATAGTTAAACTCTCGTACCAACTAAGCAAAAAGTGTAGCTGTCCAGCCCGGGGACGCTACCCACTACCAGCACTCCAACGAAGGTCACGGCGGCGTGCAGGGCTCCAACTTGGCCGTGTACCCCGACGGGGGCACCGCCTCGTCCTAGAACCCCTCCTCATAGCTCGCACCTGCACACAGCTAAAAAATTGCAACCGTGAGCACGATGGCTCAGCAAGGCTTAACCGACAACCTAGTCATGGAACTCTACATGCAGGGATTAGTAATATGGGATAAAGACATTGCAGTAAAGACACGCCTACATGTTAATCCTTACTTTCAGTTTTATAGCAGCGGTTTAATGAGCCTTAGGCAGCCCTCACATCGGAAATCCACAATCAAACAAGAAACGCTTTCCTCCGATGTGGTGATGCCCAAAGTGGAAGATAAACTTAATTAGCTCTACAACTGCAGCAGACATGGTTTCAAAACATTAATAGTTCATCACAGCATATTATCATTCGTCTGGCTTCTTTCACTTCTTACTACGTCATAGAACAGTGAACAAGCGGTACTCAAATAACCACGAGGGATGGTGATTGCAATTAGGAGACACCCGGACAACACGTCACATACACCCACTTTCAGAAGTGTGATACCACACACCTTCCTACTCTGTTGTATGCAACCACCTTTCAAAGGAAACCCAAATGCCGAACCGGTCCATCCGTAATGGGCAGGAGGTCCCTGCGTGGAGCGTGACTGTGCCCACCGGCAGATTTACACCTTGCTACCCTCAACCCACTCCTATAAAACGGTTGGGTAAGCCTCGGCACCCATGTTAACCAATTACATTGGTTTCCTGCTTATGACAGTATGCCATCCGGTACTGTTCGATACTTGTTCATCAGGCCCGCACATGACTCGGTCCTCAATCGTCACCAACAGAGCTACGCACGTGAGATCTCTGCTCACTGCATCCTATCCCCCCTGCTGGGTCTCATTTTCACCACTCTTAAGCCATTTTCTACTCTTGCCATACCGGGTGATAAAACCATACCTCGTGAGTAGATTCCAACTACTCGACTTCTACCGAGATCCTAAGCATATTAGCACGGCATTCTCTACTCGTCGAGTCTGTGAACTACCCAACCTTTCATAGGATTTAAACTCATGCAAGTGGGGTTTCAAACATCTTAACTCTAATGCAACCATTTCAACCTAGACATAAGTGTACAAATGAAAAACTTTGTAAAAGATACTTAAATGCAAACCGGGGCTTGCTTGGTTGCAGGTTAAATGGAAAGTCAGCGTCTGGTGGGAGGACGTCCAACGGATCCGGTGTATCTTCAACTTCGGTCACTATATGAGATGTAGCAAAATATATGTATAAGTGCTAATGAAATATAAGAATTCACTTCTATTTATATCGACTGCTATTTATGTTCCTTAATTGGTTTTGGGATTTTTACAGTGAATACTAGACTCTCTAAGGATGATCTGAGCAAAATTTGGAGAAATTTTGTTGCACCATGTGGTCTCCAAAATTTCTACAAGTACAAGGCTTCTCTGAATTTTGAGCCCAAATCCGGAGTTGTAACATGTCTAACAGTGGAAGATCTAATTAGGGTAGGTCTCCATGGTTTTAAAAAAATTTGTTTCACCATTTTTGGAGCTACCAACAGAGAGATATGAATTTTGGGAAGTTGATAAGAAATGCTGAAAACGTCTCTGTTTATTTTCCCATTTTTCAGAGACATAAAGGATTGACACCACTTTTGGCAAAGCAAATGAGGTCTAATGCCTCTGACATTTTTACTGGAGTTCAAGGATTTTTGGAAGAATGTCCTGCCCAAATTTGGGAATTTTTCAATAAACAGAAATCCTGTGAAAATTCCTGCAATATTTTATTTAAATGAATTAAAGAGCCAAATACAGAGATTTTCATAACAATTGGACTGTACCATTGGATAGTATTCTCTGAGTGGAATCCAACAAAATTTGTTTGACAATTTTTGGACATTCTTACACAAAGTTATGGCTCTTCAAAGTTTGAACTGAAACAGGAAAATCTGGAAATGTTTAAACGCTGCCGGCAGGCCCCACATGTCAGCATTCTCTTCCACCTCGCGCCAAACAGAGGACCTGGCGATGTTCTCCGGCGAGGGTGGCGGGAACGGCATTCCCGGCCGCCTCCCAGGCCAAATCTCGCCGCTCTCCCATTTTTCACCCCGCTGAGCTCGATGGTGTTGTTGCCGGCGGCCGAAACTTGCCGGAAAATGGTGCACACCGGTGACAGCAGGGTTTACAACTCCGGCGAGGTCGGGATGCTTCATTCCTAAACCAAACGATCGGCTCTCGGTCTCTAGAACACCAGTGGGAGGTGTAGAAGCTAGAACGGGCTACCCAACTCGATGAAACGGCCGACAAAATAGGGTTCAACGGTGAGCCGAGGTGGTTTCCCATGGCGGCGCGAAAATCAGCTAGAACATGGCCAGCACTTGATGGTTTTCATCGGTTCTTTTTCGAGGATGGGCGCTAGGGAGGGTAGAAGCTATGTGCACATTAGCTCGAGGTTTGGTTGATTGTGTAACCCGATTTGGTTTTGAACCGAGCTCTACTCTTCTACACTAGGGTTCAGGAAAGAAGAAAATTCGAGCCACCGATGTATCATTTGCTACACGGCTTGCAGCTACACCACCTAGGGTTACCCACGCACCTTTCTTGTGTAGGAAGTCGGAGGAGAGGGTGGCCGGATGGGGCTGTTGACGGTGAGCCGAAACGGTGAGGTTCGGTGCACCTCAAAGCTTTGGCGCCAACTCGTGTTTTGTGAGCAGCTCCAAGCGGTAAACTTTGGAGGGAATATGGGATGTGCTAGAGCACGTCAAGGCGCTACTCTTTGCTGTTTGGAGTTTGACCAAAACAAGCTCGCGTGGCTCAGGCTAGCAAGAACAGATGAGGCGCGGCACGAGCTCGTGTTCGCGGGAGGAAGAACAGCCTGAGCGAGCTGAGGAAGCGAAATGGTTCTGTGGCACTCGGGCGTGGTGATCAGGACGAGCCCCCATTGAGCAAGCAGGAGGTGGCGCCTTCGGCCTCGGGCGGAGGTGGCGCCGGCGCGCTGTGATCGCGTGGGCGACACAGGGAAGAATTGAGTCGGTTAAAAGACTTGTGTTGCTGACTGCTGGGTCCCACCAGCTCATTTCTTCACCAAATTTTCCACAGATCTTTTTACCACAGCTACTCAAACTTGAATGCTTTAATTCACCTCAAAGTCATGGTTTGAAATGTGGAATTCAAATGATTTGAAATCTAGTGTGGAATTTGAATTGAGTTTGGTTATTGGAATTTGAATTGAAATTTGAATTCTTGTTTTGCATTGTTCCAAATACATAGCAAACCAACTCCAATATTTCTGAATTTTGGTGTGGTTGCTAATTCAAATGTGGAGAACACATTTTTGGATCCAAATTTGCAAATTGAAAAAGTTGGAATTTGAAACTGAAATTTAAATTCAGATTAGAGGGCTTCCTCTTTTAATCCCAAACAAATGTTAGAACCCCTCCAAATGAGCTGAAATTTGGAAGGTTGAATATTTGAAATATGAATACCCAAGTTATGAATTTAGATCTCCATGTTTGAAGTTTTTGGGAAGTTTGAATCCTCACTTTGTACTTACACTGTTACAATTCAAAGTTTTAATTCCCCTCATTTTTCCTAAGTGTAAATGTGCTGAAATTTTTGTTAGCACTTTTGGGGATTTTACATCCCTCCCCCCTTAAAAATAATATCATCCTGAGATTCCCAAAAGAAAAGAAAGGTGGGGAAAGTTTACCAGGTATACGATGATAGCAAGTCTGGATAATTCGCTTGTAGGTAGTCCTCGCTTTCCCATGTCGCCTCATCAGCGGTATGGTTACTCCACAAGACCTTGTAAAACCAAAAAGTCCAGTTTCTTGTGGCGTGAGTCTTTTTATTGATAATCCGGATTGGATATTCTGCGTATGTGAGGTCCGGTTGAACAACTTCTATGTCTTCAGTGCGGATTCCGAGGGTTTGAGGCACTTCCTGAGCTGAGAGATGTGGAAGACATTGTGAATTCCTGCGAGCGACGCCAGTAAATCTAGGCGATAGGCCACGGGTCCGCATTTTTTAATGACGGCGAACGGACCAATGAATCGCGGCGCGAGTTTGCCCTTCACTCCAAACCGATGAACTCCCTTCATCAGAGACACACGGACATAAACATGGTCCCCGATGTCGAAGTGGAGAGGACGGCGTCTTTTATCCGCATAGTTCTTCTGACGAGATTGAGCAGCCTTAAGATTGGCTTGCATTGCTCGCACTCGTTCTTCAGCCTCATTTACAAGTTCGATTCCGTATATAACTCGTTCACTGGACTCGCACCAGTTAAGAGGTGTGTGGCATTTCCGGCCGTAGAGAGCTTCATACAGCGCCATCTTGATGCTAGCTTGATAGCCATTGTTGTAAGAAAACTCTGTCAACAGCAAATGATCGTCCTAATTTTTGCCGTGGTGGATGGCACAAGCGCGTAGCATGTCTTCAAGCACTTGATTCACCTGTTCAGTTTGACCATCCGTCTGCGGGTGATACGCGGAGCTTCGGATTAGTTTGGTCCCCAATGACGCGTGCAGCTGTTCCCAAAACTGAGTGACGAACAGCGCACCGCGATCTGAAATAATTGTGCGGGGAACACCGTGCAAGCACAAGATCCTTGCAATATACAGCTCCGCATATTTCTTGGCCACGTAACCCGTATGTACGGTAATAAAATGTGCTGACTTGGTTAGTCGATCGACTATCACCCAATTCGAATTATGGTTGTGGGAGGTGAGAGGTAACCCGACTATGAAGTCCATGATGATATCCTCCCACTTCCACGCTGGAATTTTCAATGGTTGCAGCTGTCCGGTTTTACGCATATGGTCGGCTTTCACGCGCCGACACGTATCACATTCAGATACGTACTTTGAGATTTCTCTTTTCATCCGCGTCCACTAAAACCTTGTTTTCAGATCGTGGTACATCTTGTTGCTGCCTGGATGAATAGAATACTTGGACAAATGAGCTTCGTCCAAGATTTTCTTCCGAAGCTTCATGTCACGGGGTACCACAATACGGTCTTTAAACCATAGAGTACCGTGTTCATCCCTTCTTAAGCATTTCATTTCGCCATTCTTCATTCTTCTCCGAATGTGCGACATCCCCATGTCTTCCTTCTGAGCTTCCATAATCTTCTCTTGTATGGTGGGGACGAGAGCAAGATTATATAATACCCCATACGGAACCAAGTACAGACTCGGCTCCTCCTCTTCAAGTGGGGTGATGGACAGATTGTTGACATGAGATTTGCAGCTTAAGGCGTCAGCAACCATGTTTGCCTTTCTGGGATGGTAGTAAATCTCGATCTCATAGTCTTTGATCAGCTCTAGCCATCTCCGTTGCCGCATATTCAACTCCTTTTGAGTGAATATATATTTCAGACTCTTGTGGTCGGTGTAGAGGTGCACTAAGTTCCCAAGTAAATAGTGTCTCCACATTTTCAATGCCAACATTACAGCAGCAAGCTCAAGATCATGAGTCAGATAGTGCTGCTCGTGGTTACGAAGTTGATGTGAGCCATAGGTGACCACTCTTCCTCCTTGCATCAATACACAGCCAAGCCCGATGCCGGACGCATCATAATATACGTCGAAGGGCTTGGTCGTATCCGGTTGAGCTAACACCGGGGCTGTTGTAAGATGCTTCACCAATGCTTGGAAAGCGCCTTGACAAGCTGAGTTCCAAACATATTTGATCCCCTTCTTCAACAGTTCAGTCATCAGCTTAGCAAGCTTGGAGAAGTTCGGTAGGAATCTCCGATAATATCCTGCTAAACCGAGGAAACTTATGACTTCATGGACAGTTGTGGGGGACTTCCATTTCAGCACTTGCTCGATTTTGCTTGGATCAACTGCAATGCCTTCCGAAGAAATAATATGACCAAGAAATGGCACTTGGCTGATCCAAAACTCGCACTTGCTAAACTTGGCATAAAGCTTATGGTCTCGCAATCGTTGAAGCATGATATGCAGGTGTTCGGCGTGTTCTTCTTCAGACTTGGAATAAACCAAGATGTCATTGATGAACACCACCACGAATTTGTCCAACTCCGGCATGAACATTGAGTTCATGAGATACATGAAATGTGCCGGGGTGTTGGTGAGACCAAAGGACATGATGAGGTATTCATACAGCCCATATCTCGTCGAGAAGGCCGTCTTCAAAATATCCTCTGCTCGGATCTTGATTTTATGATATCCGGAGCGAAGATCCATCTTTGAAAATACACTCGCATCCACAAGTTGATCGAAGAGAATATCGATGCGGGCAATGGATATTTATTCTTGATGGTGATGGCGTTGAGAGGTCGGTAGTCCACACACAACCTCGAGGTTTCATCCTTCTTTTTACAAACTGCACCGAGCATCCCCATGGCGAGGAACTCGGTCAAATGAACCCTTATTCATTAATCATTGAGCTGCTCCTTCAATTCAGCTAGCTCATTCGGATCCATCTTATACAGTCTCCGTGATATTGGTGTCGCCCCGGGTACAAGTTCGATCTTGAACTCGACAACCCTTTCGGGTGGCATGCCCAGGAGATCATCTAGAAAGACATCCGGGTATTCACGGACCATACGAATATCCTCAAGTTTTATGGCTTCCGTGTTATATGTGGATGGAGCTTCTTGAACCGAGCGGTCAAGAATAAGAACATGTGGTTCATGAAGTGGAGAGTTTAAATGAACCACACGTGGAATGATGTCAAGAACAGCACCATGGCGATGTATCCATGACATTCCTAAAACGACATCGAGTTTTTGACTCTCTAATATCATTAGAGAAGTCAGGTATAGATTCCCACCATTTAAACGATAAGCACATGCTTGATTACTTCATCCAGTCTATACAATAGTAGTGCGAGAATGGAACAATTAATATGCATAAGATTCACACATATGGATAAGTATAAACTTTATACAACATATACATCCCTGGACCATGCCACATGATCGAGTTCTAAAGTAATGAACTTTATGGATTAAAAGATCATTTCGACCATCGTGGGTCAATATGGGATGTTAAGTGTGTTAGCATGCATAAATCCTCGCTATCGTACAAGACCCAAACATGTTCTCGCTCGAAGTGATATGTTGAATGCATAAAATTTTTTCGACTCCATTCACTGTTGTACAACAGCCGCTGGATATCGAAAAGTGAAACCAAGTGTTTTGATTGAAAAAACTTCAACATGGTGTTCTCTGTCCAGCTTCTAGTCCAGCAGACCAGTTGGAAGAATTTAACTGTTTTCGACACCTTGGAGGCTAAATCTGGACTAGAGTTCAGCAACACAATTGTAGTAGACTCAAAAATTAATCCATATTGTATTTATTTTCCTCCATAACCTTGCTATTTTATGAGTTATGATTTTTACAAGTTGACAGAATTTTCTCAGGAATTTTGACAGCACCTCTTTTGCAAGTGGCTGTTTTGTTCAGAAAATTCCATCATATTCTGCCCTCAATCTAGGAAAACACTGAACTACAAAGTTGTAGCACATTTACTATACTTTCTAACGATGTCTTACTTGACCCTTAGAAATTTTTCTACAGAAAGTCGTGGTCGAAATACAAAAAATTCCAGAGAGCATTTTGGTCTGCCTTGTTTCTGGACAGTGCCTACTCATCTGAGATTTTCATCCACTTGGAGGGAGATTTTGTTCTACTACATAAAAGCTGTAGAAGACTTCAAAACCTTTCCAGAATGGTATCCCACACCTCCGTTGGTTCAACCAATCCTATGTTATACCCTGTTTAAGTTCAGAAAAGTTTCTGCCGAAAACAGGGGAGGTTGTTCCTAAGTCTTTAAGATTGAATCTATACTCCCAATTGACTCTTAGTTCAATATGGGAGTTCAATAACACATAAATGGAATCCTAAACTTTATTTTAACTCTTTTCTTTGAAAATATACTTTTATGCAACTAATACTCATCTCGGTACTCTGTTTCCTCACCAAAGAAAAATCCTAAGCCGGTATTCCGGCATATACGTGTCAAATGGTGGAACTAAAGACGTCACTCACAAGCGGTTTCTACACGTCATGCACTAACATAGTTAATGTACCTGCAGAAGACCACAAAATAATGGTGCACACAAGGGTTTTTGACATTTCAGGCAGTTCCATATTATAGTAAAAACATACGTTCCGTATCATTGCCATACGGATCGTCCTTGAGTCAAGCCACGTCTCAAGATACATGGTCGTGTTTTCACACCACACGACGGGGAACCCGAGTAGAGCGTGAACGGGTCGTCACGGTTGAGAATTTTATCAACCCAACGGTACCACCTACTGCCTCATGACCATTGAGGCACGCTGATGGCGAGCGATGCGTATGGCCATTTGAACATTGACCGTTCAAGAGTTGCATACTATCGTGTTGCTTACCACATGATGGGGTATTCTCACTTTTTCCTAAAGCACGCTGGAGATCAGCGTTTTCATATGCTCTCAGAACCATGGAGCGGTTCAGAGACTCATATAAACTACCCTGCCAAGCCACGGTAAACCATTCCATACCATTGATCGTATGGCGATCTTACCGCAATTGATCCGCCTGTGGTGGCATACCTTACCTCTTTCCTGATGCCGGAGCATCGTTACAAATTAATAACAAGTATGTTAGCATTTCCCCCATAATATCTACTACTATCATAGACCTTATATGGGCTTAGTGACTAATCATCACTCGACTACTTCTAAATTTTCAAAATAGGCTTATTTTGAGCATGCTATCCCCAATGCGGCTCTGATACCATGACTATGGGGACCACCCCGTGGTTCACCCACTCCGGGATCACATAGGGTGGTGCCGTGTGATGCGGCACCCAACAGCACACAAGAAAAGATTAAGAACAACATACAAACTTTAATTTGATATAAAAACACAGCGGAAGTCTTTTACAAACTTATTTATACAGCGGAAGTGTTATACATAGTTAAACTCTCATACTAACTAAGCAAAAAGTGTAGCTGTCCAGCCCGGGGACGCTACACACTAGCAGCACTCCAACGAAGGTCACGGTGGCGTGCAGGGCTCCAACTCGGCCGTGTACCCCGACGGGGGCACCGCCTCGTCCTCGGACCCCTCCTCATAGCTCTCACCTGCACACGGCTCAAATATTGCAACCGTGAGCACGATGGCTCAGCAAGGCTTAACCGACAACCTAGTCATGGAACTCTACATTCAGGGATTAGTAATATGGGATAAAGACATTGCAGTAAAGACACACCTACATGTTAATCATTACTTTCAGTTTTATAGCAGCGGTTTAATGAGCCTTAGGGAGCCCTCACATCGGAAGTCCACAATCAAACAAGAAACGCTTTCCTCCGATGTGGTGATGCCCAAAGTGGAAGATAAACTTAATTAGCTCTACAACTACAGAAGACATGGTTTCAAAACATTAATAGTTCATCACAGCATATTATCATTCATCTGGCTTCTTTCACTTCTTACTACGTCACAGAACAGTGAACAAGAGGTACTCAAATAACCGCGAGGGACGGTGATTGCAATCAGGAGACACCCGGACAACACGTCACATACACCCACTTTCAGAAGTATGATGCCACACACCTTCCTACTCTGTTGTATGCAACCACCTGTCAAAGGAAACCCGAATGCCGAACCTGTCCATCCGTAACGGGCAGGAGGTCCCCGCGTGGAGCGTGACTATGCCCACCGGCAGATTTACACCTTGCTACCCTCAACCCACTCCTATAAAACGGTTGGGTAAGCCTCAGCATCCAGGCTAACCAATTACATCGGTTTCCTGCTTATGTCAGTATGCCATCCAGTACTGTTCGATACTTGTTCATCAGGCCCGCACATGACTCGGTCCTCAATCGACACCAACAGAGCTACGCATGTGAGACCTCCGCTCACTGCATCCTATCCCCCCTGCTGGGTCTCATTTTCACCACTCTTAAGCCATTTTCTACTCTTGCCATACCGGGTGATAAAATCTTACCTCGCGAGAAGATTCCAACTACTCGACTTCTACCGAGATCCTAAGCATATTAGCACGATATTTTCTACTCGTCGAGTCTGTGAACTACCAAACCCTTCGTAGGATTTAAAGTCATGCAAGTGGGGTTTCAAACATCGTAACTCTAATGCAACTATTTCAACCTAGACATAAGAG
This sequence comes from Neostapfia colusana, assembly GCA_030760725.1. Taxonomy (NCBI): domain Eukaryota; kingdom Viridiplantae; phylum Streptophyta; class Magnoliopsida; order Poales; family Poaceae; genus Neostapfia; species Neostapfia colusana. The sequence continues at coordinate 976,160 of JASWHV010000024.1, read as the reverse complement.
TACAAATAAAAAACTTTGTAAAAGATACTTAAATGCAAACCGGGGCTTGCCTGGTTGCAGGTTAAATGGAAAGTCAGCGTCTGGTGGGAGGACGTCCAACGGCTCCGGTGTATATTCAACTTCGTTCACTATATGAGATGTAGCAAAATATATGTATAAGTGCTAATGAAATATAAGAATTCACTTCTATTTATAGCTACTGCTTTTTATGTTCCTTAGTTGGTTTTGGGATTTTTACAGTGAATACTAGACTCTCTAAGGATGATCTGAGCAAAATTTGGAGAAATTTTGTTGCACCATGTGGTCTCCAAAATTCCCACAAGTATAAGGATTTTCTAAATTTTGAGCCCAAATCTGGAGTTTTAACATGTCTAACAGTGGAAGATCTAATTAGTGTAGGTCTCCATGGTTTTGACAAAATTTGTTTCACCATTTTCGGAGCTTCCAACAAAGAGATATGAATTTTGGGAAGTTGATAAGAAATGCTAAAAATGTCTCTGTTTATTTTCCCATTTTTCAGAGACATAAAGGATTCCCACGTGAAGGATGAGTTTCTATATCATGGTCAATCGAGTTACATCAGTTTTATGGGTCCCATAACCCACTATATATCCAGTACAGCTAAATGGCAATAAACACTACTCTGTTCAGAATGACCCATTGTTTTTAATCCTAGAATTTGAATATGGAAATGACAATTTCATGTCTCAAGTTGAATACCAAATTTATAGTTAATTTCAATATCTTTCCGAGGAGTATTTATTTGCCCTCATATCAGTTCTGGATCAAAAGTTGTGATATTTCTAAGTTGACAGAAATCTGGAACAATTTTGACAGCACCTCCTTTGGAAGTAGCTGTTTTGTCCGCAAGATTTCATACAATTAAGACTCCAAATCTGGAGACTCTTTAAACTACAAAGTCGTAGCACATATCACAACCTTTCCAACCGTGTATTACATGAACCTTAGAAATTTTTCTACAGAAAGTTATGGTCAAAATACAGAAATTTCCAGAGAGCAATTTGTGTCTGCCTTGTTTTTGGACAGTTGACACTCATCTGAGAATTTCATCCATTTGGAGGGTGATTCTGATCTGGAGTTCTATATAAAAGTTGTAGAAGACTTCAAAACTTTCCAGAAATGTATCACTCACCTCCATTGGTTCAACCAAACAAAAGTTATGCCCTGTTAAAGTTCAGCAAAATTCTGCCGAAAACAAGGGAGGTTATTCCTAAATCTCTGTTAATAAATATATACTCCCAATTGACTCTTAGTTCAATATAGGAGTTTATTAGCCCCTAATGGAATCCTAGACTCCAAATTTACTCTTTTGTTTGCAAACCTCCTATTTCATGCAGTTTAAAACATATCACGGTACTACGTTGACTCACCAAATTAAAATCCTAACTAGCTTTATACCGGCACATACGTCTCAAGTGGTGGCACTAACACGGTCATCACAAATGTTTTCTAACCGCAATGTACTAACATTGTTAAGGTACCTGCAGAAAACCACTCAATAGTGATGCACACATTGGTTTGTCATTTCAGGCAGGTCCATATCATAGTAAAAACATACTCCCTGTATCATTGCCGTACGGCCCGTCCTTGAGTCAAGCCACGTCTCAAGGTACATGATCGGGTTATTCACCAACCGACGGGGGCTCCACACCTTTGCAATAAAGCACACCGGTGGAACAGCGCTTTTGTCTGCCTCATAGGTCATGAAGAGTCCTAGAGAACATACTTCGTGTTACAAACCACACGATGGGGTCTCCTCCTCTTGCCCCTGGGTTTGCGCACTGGAGGCTAGTGCATTTCATATGTCTCTAAGACATGAAGAGTCTTAGAAAACATATTCACTTCCCGTCCATTGCTGAACGGGACATCCCACACTACTTTCCTCGTATGGGGGAGCTAACGGAAATTGATTCGCTTTTGGTTGCGTTCCTTACCATGCTTATCTCCACGTAGGTGTGTCGTTACAGAATTGAAATACAGAATGATAACACACTGTTAGTTTGCCACCTTAAGTAACTATACTAATAATATTCCTTATGTGGGCATACTATATGTTCCTCACTCGTATACTTCTAAGTTTTCGAAAGTATGCTCGTTTCATGCGTGCTATTCCCAATGCGGCTCTGATACCACGCTGTTGTGCCCAGGAATCACATTGGGTGGTGTCGTGCGATGCGGCACCCAACAGCATGCACGAAAAGACGGTAGGAACATAATGAAACTATTTTATGTTACTCAAAATAAGATCTTTTACAACATAATGTACATACGCATCGGAATTTAAAACTAGACAACTACTCACTCTCGACCCTACTACGCCGAAGAGAAGTCGTTCAGCCCGTGAACGCTTCCTACTAGATTCACTAAGAAAGGCAGCGGCTAGGTTTTCCGGTGAGTGGAACGAACCGTGAGGTTCGTCGTCTCACCGAACAACCCTCTTCATAGAAGGCATCCTGCTACCTGCAAAAACAACTCAGAAGCAACCGTGAGCACTAAGACTCAGCAAGTCTTAACTGTCAATCCTAAACATGTAACTCTACATGCAGGGGTAGTAAGATAGTAGGAACATGAATTTGCAAAATGAAGCTTGACTAAACTTGATCCTTATGTTCAAATTCTTATAGCCTTCATTTTAGTGGTCCTCATGCCTCACAACACCGGAAGTCCACAATCAAACAAGAAACGCTTATCTCGATGTTTCTAGCCTAAGGTGGAAATGAACTTTAGTTGGCACTATATCTAATTCAGCCAAGGTTCCAATACAAGGATTCATCCATAAGAGCAAGTTAAGGCAGTGGGCAAGTATGCTCAATCCTCTTCCGCGAGCGACGGTGATTCGAATCAATAGCAACCCGGAATACACGACACATACACTCGCCTCGAAAGACTCTCTCAAGATCTCTTTCTTACGTTGTATGCAGCAACCTTTCACACGACACCCTGACATAGAAAAACGTTTCGCACCGAGCAAGATGGTCCTCTACGAGGACACGTCGAAGTTGCCCGCTAAAGGATTTACACCTCCCGCCTTCTCGATGCCATTCCCACGAGAAGGATGAGTTTCTGTATCACGGCCCATCGAGTTATATCAGTTACATGGGTCCCATACCCTACTATATATCCGGTACAGCTCAATCTTGTCCAGCAGGGCCGCATATGTGCGGTCCTTAACTGATACGGATAGGGCTCCAACCAACCTCCATATTTGCCTTACCATCCTGGCCCAGACCCAATGTGGTCTCAAGCATTGTCACACCCAACGCAGGTCGAGACCAACCTTGAGCGCTCCATCCTACAGGAACATCTCCGTCCCCATCTCATTTTCATGAGTGTGCTCTTATCATCAACCTCTCGCGAGTAACTCCATTACTCGAACTTTCTCGCGAGTAGCTTTTTACTACTCGACTTCTACCGAGCTAGCTACAACATTAGCCTAGCATCTACGACGAGGCAAAGCCTACACTAAACCTTCTACTCAGGGATGTAATAGCCATGCAAGTGGGTTTCAATCATCCTAGACATAATGCACAATATCAAGTCTAATAAACATGAGGTGAAGTAAAGCAAAATTTAAAACGGTAATTATATGCAAACCGGGGCTTGCCTTGCTCAACTGTTTTGTTAGGAGCTAGTAGTTAGTCTTCCTCCAGAGAATCCTCCAAACTCGTCACGAGATGGAGATCATCGCTGTGGAGTCGAGTCCTCGTCGAACGTCGACGTCACGTGAGCTATTATATTGCAATGCATATATATTTCAAAAGCAATTTAGAAACTGTTCCAAAGCTATTGTTCAAGTTAACTCACAATTAAAAGGGACAAACAACAGCAAGGTTTCTGTTGTTGGATCTACAATCTTAGAGATGATGAAAGCTAGGTGAAAAGGAGATACTAGTAATCACCATGTGACTAAGTCCATTATATGAACACTTAAACCTAAAGGATGGTAGGTCAAGTTCCAGAGGTTCAGTGAATCTGAAAATTTTACCACAGCTTCTATGGAAGGTATCTAGGCAGTGTGCACAATTTGAGCTCATGAAATGGCACCATGTGATCACAATAATTCCTTATGTTGTTTTCACTAATCTGCCTTTACCCCCTAGATATTAAGCTTTCCTATGCTGCAAAGTAGACTTTTTGTGAAGTACAAAATGTCATGAGTCCATAGTAATTGGTTTTACCATTTTTGTAGTTTCCTACATGGAGATATGGATTTTACAATCTTGGGTAAAAGTCTGAAAATGTCTCTGTTCATTTTCCCTTTTTTCAGAGACATAAAGGATTGACACCACATTTGGCCAAGCTAATGAGATCCAATGCCTCTGAAAGTTTTACTGTAGTTCAAGGATTTTCGGAAGAAGGTCCTACCCAAATTTGGTAATTTTCTAATAAACAGAACTCCTGTAAAAATTCCTACAAGATTTTCCTTAAATGAACTAATGAGCCAAATACAGGGATTTTCATAAACATTGGGCTTCACTCCTGAATAGTACTCTTTGATAGGAATCCAACAAAATTTATTTGACAATAGTTGGATATTCCTACACAAAGTTATGGCTCTTCAAAGTTTGAACTAAAATGGGAAAAATCTGGAAATATTTAAAACCTGCCCGTGGGCCCCACCTGTCATCCCTCATCTTCAACCTCGCGCCAAACAGAGCAGTGGCGGTGCCCTCCGGCGAGGGTCACCGGAATCCACTTTCCGGCAACCTCCCGACCCCCTGCTTGCCGCCCCCCAATTATTTGGGACGCTGAACACGTTGGCAAGGTCTCCTGCGGCCGGCGACCACCAGAAACCATCGCGCATCAGCAACAGCAAGGTTTAGGGTTCCGGCGAGGTTGCGGCGACTCATTTCTTCACCAAATGATCGGCTCTCAGGCTCTAAAGCACCAGGGAAACGTGTAGAACATGGACATGGAGTCTAAACGGACCGGAGAGCGCTCCAAACCCATCGGCACCATGCGTCCGACGGGGTCCGGTGGTACTCCCTCGAAAAGAACTCGGATTTCTTGCTCTACACTCAATTTCCCGGCCTAGAATGCATGGAGGAGGTGCGCTAGGTATCTAAGATCCCATGTGTGGAGTTTGAAACACAACCGACACGAATTGAAGATGAATTTTGCAAATTTCTACCTTGGTGTCGAGTTGTGCCGCCCGGGAGGAAAACTCAAAATTCTCCCTCTGTGATCAATGGCTAGGGCTGAGCTTCGGAGAGGAGTATCTAGGGTCATAGGTGCACCGATGAGTTGGATCGCTTGAGTGTGAGCTTCTTTGGTTTGAGCTGTCCACGGCGACCCAACTCAGTTTCTTTGGTGTTCACTCGAGCGCACGGACGAACATCGAATTTCGGTGCGCAAACGATCACGGAACTGGGGAGGAAAAGTGCTAGCCGGCTAGAGCACGCGTTGGCGCTGCTCTTTGCTGTGGGGAGCTCGAGCAACTGAGCTCGGGTTGCTATGGCGTGAACGGGAGAAACAGAGAGTGGGTGGCGGTTCTTCGCGTGCGGGGGGACAAGCAGAGAGGAGGCACAAGCTGGGGAAGCAACGAACTTCGTTTTGCCGTCGTATACGGGGGGTAAGAGCAAGCAAACTTGCTGAGAGCAGGAGGTGGCGCCGATCAGTCATCGTGGCTGGTTTGTCCGGAGCTGGCGCGCGCTGAGGAGTCGAGCATGTTGGTTCACCGCACCGAGTCACTGACTGGTGGGGTCCACAGTCTCTAAAACCTTCTCCCCTCTGTGCTTTAAATTTCCCGCACCGCCTTTGTCTGAATTCCACCAAAATTGGATGGTAGACCAAACATGATGTGAGGAATTCGAATCTAAACTCAACTTTCAAAATTGAGCATGTTTGGTTCAGTTTTCAAATTCAAATTTGAATTTGAACTCTCCCTCGAAAATTTCTCAGAATAATTGGTATACGAGCTCCAAAAATATCCAAATTTCGATCATGAGCTCATTGATACATGGGGAATGCATCGGTGAATCTCTTTGTATGCATTTGGGCAATCTGAACATGAATCCTTTCAAAAGAATTCAAATATCGGTTAAATTCCCTCCAGTCTACTCATAGAGGAGGTGCACATGAGTTAGAGTTTTGGGAGTGAAATTCTTTTCTTGTGGCGCGAGTCTTCTCGTCGATAATCTGGATCGGATACTCAGAATAAGTGAGATCCGTTTGAAGATCCTCAATGTTTCCCATATGAACTGCAGTTGGGTACTTAATACATTTCCGCAGCTGAGAGATGTGGAAAACATTGTGAATACCCGAAAGTGACGCCGGTAGCTCTAGACGATAGGCCACGGGTCCGCATATTTCAACAACAGCAAACGGCCTGATGAATCGTCGAGCAAGTTTTCCCTTCACTCCAAAACGATGAATCACTTTCATGAGAGACACGAAGATACACTTCATCCCCAATGTTGAAGTGGAGATGTCGACGTCATTTATCTGCATAGCTTTTTTGCCGAGATTGAGCAGCCTTTAATTTGGCTTGAATCACTCACACTCATTCCTCGGCTTCATTCACAAGATCAATCTTGTAGACCACTCTCTCGCCAGACTTACACCAATTCAGCGGTGTGCGGCACTTCCGGCCATAAAGAGCTTCATACAGGGCCATTCTGATGCTGGATTGATAACTGTTATTATATGAGAATTCTGCTAACAGTAGATGGTCATACCAATTCTTCCCATGATTGATGACACATGCCCATAGCATATCCTCTAGAATCTGATTTACTCTCTCTGTTTGACCATCAGTTTGTGGATATTACGCTGAACTCCGAATTAACTTGGTTCCCAAGGAAGCATGTAGTTGCTCCCAAAATCTGGATACGAATAACGCACCTCGATCAGAAACGATGGTGTGGGGGACCACGTGTAAACACACGATTCTTGAGATGAACAGCTCCACATAATTCTTTGCCACATATTTAGTATGGACTGGAATAAAATGAGCTGTCTTGGTCAAAAGATTGATGATTACCCAAATAGAATCATGCTTGTTGCTGGTCATGGGTAAACCGATGATGAAGTCCATACTTATGTCTTCCCACTTCCATGCTGGAACCATCAGCGGTTGAAGTGGTCCGGCTTTCCTCATATGGTCCGCTTTAACCCGCCGACACGTATCACACTCGGATACGTATTTCACAATCTCTCTTTTCATCTGTGTCCACCAGAACTTAGATTTCAAGTCCTGGTACATCTTATTGCTCCCCAGATGAATAGAGTACTTGGATAAATGCGCTTCATCCAATATCTTCCTCCACAATTTCATATTCCGGGGTACCACTATGCGGTTGTTAAACCATATAGTACCCTCTTCATCCTTGTAGAACATCTTCAATTCACCGCTGTCCACTCTTCTCTGGATATGAGACATACCCCTGTCCCTCTTCTGAGCCTCTACAATCTCATCTCGGATTGTAGGAATGAGAGCAATATTGAAGAGCGATCCGTAGGGAACTAAGTGCAGGCTTGGTTCTCCATCTTTCTGTGCAACCATGGCTAAATGGTGAACATGGGCTTTCCGACTAGGTGTGTCGGCAACCACATTTGCTTTGCCCGGATGGTAATTAATTTCAAGTTCATAATCCTTGATCAATTCGAGCCATCTTCGCTGCCTCATATTCAGTTCTTTCTATGTGAAGATGTACTTCAAGCTTTTGTGGTCAGTGTAGAGATGTACTAGATTGCCTAGTAAATAATGTCTCCACATTTTCAATGCAAGGACCACTGCAGCTAGTTCAAGGTTGTGAATTGGGTAATTCTGCTCATGACCCCTAAGTTGTCGGAATCCATACGCAACCATGCGTCCTTCTTGTATCAACACAAAACCCAAACCAATATCGTATGCATCACAATAGACATCAAACGACCTTGTTGTATCCGGCTGGGGCAAAACTGGAGCTGTAGTGAGATACTCTACTAAAGTTTGAAAAGCTTGTTCACATGAATTGCTCCAATCATATTTGGTGCTTTTCTCCAACAGCTCCGTCATAGGTTTAGCAACTTTGGAGAAGTTTGGAATGAACCTCCAGTAATAATCCGCTAAACCTAGGAAACTCCTCACTTCATGAACAGATGTTGGAGATTTCCAATTCAGCACTTGCTCGATTTTACTTGGGTCCACAGCGATGCCTTCCGCTGAAATAATATGCCCAAGAAACGGCACTTTGCTGATCCAAAACTCACATTTACTGAACTTTGCATATAGCTTGTGATCTCGCAAGCGTTGGAGCACAATATGCAAATGTTCACTGTGTTCTTCTTCTGACTTTGAATAGACCAAGATGTCGTCAATGAAAACTACAACGAACTTGTCTAACTCCGGCATGAACACAGAGTTCATGATATACATAAAATGAGCCGGAGCATTGGTCAACCCAAAAGACATGACAAGATATTCATAAAGATCATATCTTGTTGAGAACGCCGTCTTAGGTACATCTTCTGCTCAGATTTTTATCTAGTGATACCCGGACCAAAGATCCATCTTGGAGAATACCTTAGCCCCCACTAGTTGATCAAACAAAATATCAATGCACGGTAGTGGATACTTATTATTTATAGTGACAGCATTCAGTGGACGATAATCTACACATAGTCTCAATGTCTCGTCCTTCTTCTTGACAAAGAGAGTGGAACAACCCCAAGGTGATGAACTTGGGCGTATAAAACCTTTGTCCGTGAGGTCATTCAGCTGCTCCTTCAATTCTGCTAGCTCCTTCGGTGCCATTTTGTATGATCGCCGAGAAATAGGTGTTGTTCCTGGAGCTAGTTCAATCTTGAACTCTACATCACGTTCGGGCGGCATGCCCGGTAAATCTTCGAGAAACACATCTGGATATTCACATACACTGGAATATCCTCAAGCTTAGGAGCTTCAATCTGATGCACTGCTGCAACATGTTGTGATGGATCCACAAGATTCAATGTGTTGCAACCATGTATTGGGGAATTCAGTTGGACAGTCCGAGAGCTGATGTCAAAGATAGCTCAGTGTGTCAACCATGACATCCCCAAGATAGTATAAATCCTTTGGCCTTTGAGTATGATAAGACTCACAGGATAGATGTTTCCACCCAAACACAATGGTGCCAGAGAGACCATTTCATCAGTTGATATCTTGCCTCCGGGTGAGCTGATATGAAACGGATGTTTGACCATGCTAAATGGAAGATGATTCTTCATCACATAGTCTCTGCTAATAAAATTGTGGGTGTCCCCGGAATCAAACAACACGAAAGTGAGCTGTTCATGTAACGTGAACATGCCCGCCAAAACTGGTTCGCCTTCCGCAATATCCTCAATAGCAGTGTAGTTAACCCGGCCAGCTTTTGAAAGATGCTTCTTTGAATGTTCATGATCCTGCTCTGAGCATTGATGAGACAAGACATGAGTGTGACTCTGCTCAGCACCACGATGGTTTCGTGTTGTAGAAATCCTCAGCGCTCTACTAACACGAGGTGGAGATAAACTGTGCACAGCTGGTAGTGGTAGGGTTGCACAAACAACTTCTGATAGCTGCTGTTGAGGTGGAGGCTCATAAGTGAGTAAATCCAGTTGTGGTTGTGAGAGTTGCACCACAAACTGAATTTTTTGACTAACTGGCGAGTAATACCGCACTCGATAGTTCGGAGGAACCTTGGTATCACTGTCTGGTAGTATACTCCTTTTCATCTCCGCTTCACAACGGAGATGCATGTCTTCTTTAATGATAGCGGCATTTACCAACTCATTGTAAATACCGTTATTGAACAAGGTAACTTGTTCCTTAAGTTTGACATTCAAACCTCGCAAGAAATAATCACACTTCAACGCTTCCGAGTCTACCATATGAGTGGCGTATTGCATCAAGTCTTCAAACTCCTTGAAGTACTCATACGCACTCTTTTCTCCTTGCTTTAACTCTAGAAAGTCTTGATACTTTGTTCGAAGAATTCCCGAACAAAGGTAACGTGCCCGAAAAAACATTCTGGAATTCATCCCACGTCACGCGATGACCTTCAGGAAGAGTTGCCAGATACTCTGCCCACCAAGCTCCAGCGGCTCCGTGGAGTTGTTGAGTGGCAAATAGAGTCTTCTGATATTCATCGCACTCTAGCATCTCAATCTTGGCTTCCATACATTGGAGCCAATGAGCCGACTCCAACGGTTCTTTCGCTTCAGAGAAAACCAGTGGTTGTGTTGCCAAAAAGTCCAGATAAGTGCTTGGCGGGGGATTTTGCTGTAGTGTCTCTTGTCGTATGCTTTGTCGCACCAACAGATCCAGAGACTCAGCCATCTTTGCCAAGATTTCCGCCAATCCGGTTGATGATGTCGGCACTTCTTGTCGTGGTGAATTACGTTCGCCGTGACTCGACTCACCAACCTCACTCCTAGAATTAGCACAATCCATACTGGAAGAGTGAGCAATTTACGGTTAAAATTCAAAGTTTAAACTCAACTTGAATTCAAAAACATTAACCGTAAAAGCATCACATCAATATTGCAGCACTACACAAGCTAACTAGCATTTCGACAATTCTGAAACCTACCAAACTTTAACAAGTTTGTCCAAACCCTTAATTCCAACATTAGGGCAAACTGAAAAATAACTCAAGATCATGTTATGGAACTTAGAAAAGTCTAAAACATCCCTGTCCACAACAAGTCCCAAGCTAAATGGCAATAAACACTACTCTGTTCAGAATGACCCATTAGCCTTAATCCTGAAATATGAATATGGAAATGGCAATTTCATGTCTCAAGTTGATACCAAAGTTATAGTTAACTTCAATATCTTTACAACGAGTATTTATTTGCCCTAATATAAGTTCTGGATCAAAAGTTGTGATATTTCAAAGTTGACAGAACTCTGGAACAATTTTCACAGCACCTCCTTTGAAAGTAGCTGTTTTGTCCGCAAAATTTCATACAGTTGAGACTCCAAATCTGGAGAAACTTTGAACTACAAAGTCGTAGCACATATCACAAGATTTCCAACGGTGTATTACATGAACCTTAGAAATTTTTCTACAGAAAGTTATGGTCGAAATACAGAAATTTCCAGAGAGCAATTTGTGTCTGCCCTGTTTTTGGACAGTTTACACTCATCTGAGACTTCCATCCATTTGGAAGGATATTCTGATCTGGAGTTCTACAGAAAAGTTGTAGAATACTTCAAAACTTTTCCAGAAATGTATCACTCATCTCCATTTGTACAACCAAACAAAAGTTATGCCCTGTTCAAGTTCAGCAAATTTCTACCGAAAACAGGGGAGGTTATTCCTAAATCTTTGTGAATAAATCGTACTCCCAATTGACTCTTAGTTCAATATAGGGGTTTATTAACCCCTAATGGAATCCTAGACTTCAAATTTACTCTTTTCTTTGCAAACCTCATTTTTCATGCAGTTCAAAACATATCACGGTACTACATTGCCTCACCAAATTAAAATCCTAACCGGCTTTATACCGGCACATACGTCTCAAGTGGTGGCACTAACACGGTCACTCACAAACGTTTTCTAACCGCAATGTACTAACATTGTTATGGTACCTGCAAAAAACCACTCAATAGTGATGCACACATTGGTTTGTCATTTCAGGAAGGTCCATATCATAGTAAAAACATACTCCCCGTATCATTGCCATACGGGCCGTCCTTGAGTCAAGCCACGTCTCAAGGTACATGATAGGGTTATTCACCACCCGACGGGGGCTCCACACCTTTGCAATAAAGCACACAGGTGGAACAGCGCTTTCGTCTGCCTCATAGGACATGAAGAGTCCTAGAGAACATACTTCATGTTACAAACCACACGATGGGGTCTCCTCCTCTTGCCCCTGGGTTTGTGCACTGGGGGCTAGTGCATTTCATATGTCTCTAAGACGTGAAGAGTCTTAGAAAACATATTCACTTCCGGTACATTGCTGAACGGGACATCCCACACTACTTTCCTCTTATGGGGGAGCTAACCGAAATTGATCCTCTTTCGGTGGCGTTCCTTACCATACTTACCTCCACGTTGGTGCGTTGTTACAGAATTGAAATACTGAATGATAACACACTGTTAGCTTGCCACCTAAAGTAACTATGCTAATAATATTGCTTATGTGGGCATAGTATACGTTCCTCACTCGTATACTTCTAGATTTTCAAAAGTATGCTATTTTCATGCGTGCTATTCCCAATGTGGCTCTAATACCATGCTGTCGCACCCGGGAATCGCATTGGGTGGTGCCGTGCGATGCGGCACCCAACAGCATGCACGAAAAGACGGTATGAACATAATGAAACCATTTTATATTACTCAAAAATAAGATCTTTTACAACATAATGTACATACGCAGCAGAATTTAAAACTGGACAACTACTCACTCTCGACCCTACTACGCCGAAGAGAAGTCGTTCAGCCCGTGAACGCTTCCTACTAGCTTCACCAAGAAAGGCTACGGCTAGGTTTTCCGATGAGTGGAACAAACTGTGAGGTTCGTCATCTCACCGAACAACCCTCCTCATAGCAGGCATCCTGCTACCTGCAAAAACAACTCTGAAGCAACTGTGAGCACTAAGGTTCAACAAGTCTTAATCGTCAATCCTAAACAAGTAACTCTACATGCAGGGGTAATAATACAGTAGGAACATGAATTTGCAAAATGAAGCTTGACTAAACTTGATCCTTATATTCAAATTCTTATAGCCTTCATTTTAGTGGTCCTCACGCCTCACAACACCGAAAGTCCACAATCAAACAAGAAATGCTTATCCCGATGTTGCTAGCCTAAGGTGGAAATGAACTTTAGTTGGCACTATATCTAATTCAGCCAAGGTTCCAATACAAGGATTCATCCATAAGAGCAAGTTAAGAGACTTAGTTCCTCTTCTTACTACGTCACGGCGCAGTGGGCTAGTATGCTCAATCCTCTTCCTCGAGCAACGGTGATTCGAATAAATAACAACCCGGAATACACGACACATACACCCGCCTCGAAAGACTCTCTCAAGAGCTCTTTCTTACATTGTATGCAGCAACCTTTAACATGACACCCCAACATAGAAAAATGTTTTGCGATGAGCAGGATGGTCCTCTACGCGGACACGTCGAAGTTGCCCGCTAAAGGATTTACACCTCCCTCCTCCTCAATGCCACTCCCACGTGAAGGATGAGTTTCTACATCATGATCCATCGAGTTACATCGGTTTCATGGTTCCCATACCCCACTACATATCCGGTAGAGCTCAATCTTGTCCAGCAGGGCCGCATATGCGCTGTCCTTAACCGATATGAACGGGGCTACAACCAACCTCCACATTTGCCTTACCATCCCATCCCAGGCCCAATGTGCTCTCAAGCATTGTCACACCCATCGCAGCTCGAGACCAACCTTGAGTGCTCCATCCTATAGGAACTCCCCGTCCCCATCTCATTTTCATGAGTGTGCTCTTATCATCAACCTCTCGCGAGTAACTCCATTACTCAAACTTTCTCGCGAGTAGCTTTTTACTACTCGACTTCTACCAAGCTAGCTACAACATTAGCCTAGCATCTACGACGAGCCAAAGCCTACACTAAACCTTCTACTCTGGGATGTAATAGCCATGCAAGGGGTTTCAATCAACCTAGACATAATGCACAATATCAAGTCCAATAAACATGAGGTGAAGTAAAGCAAAATTTAAAACGGTAATTATATGCAAACCGGGGCTTGCCTTGCTCAATGGTTTTGTTAGAAGCTAGTAGTTAGTATTCCTCCAGAGAATCCGAAAAACTCGTCACGAGATGGAGATCCTCTCTGCGGATTCGAGTCCTCGTCGAACGTCGACGTCACGTGAGCTATTATATTGCAATGCACATATATTTCAAAAGCAATTTAGAAACATTTCAAAGCTGTTGTTCAAGTTAACTCACACTTAAAAGGGACAAACAACATCAAGGTTTCTGTTGTTGGATCTACAATCTTAGAGATGATGAGAGCTAGGTGAAAAGGAGATACTAGTAATCACCATGTGATTAAGTCCATTATATGAATACTTAAACCTAAAGGATGGTAGCTCAAGTTCCAGAGGTCCAGTGAAGCTGAAAATTTTACCACAGCTTCTATGGAAGGTATTTAGGAAGTGTGCACAATTTGAGCTCATGAAATGGCTCCATGTGATCACAATAATTCCTTATGTGGTTTTCACTAATCTGCCTTTACCCCCAAGATATTAAGCTTTGCTTTTCTGCAAAGTAGACTTTTTGTGAAGTAAAAAATGTCCTGAGTCCATAGGAATTGGTTTTACCATTTTTGGAGTTTCCTACATGGAGATATGGATTTTACAATCTTGGGTAAAAGTCTGAAAATGTCTCTGTTCATTTTTCCCATTTTTCAGAGACATAAAGGATTGACACCACATTTGGCCAAGCTAATGAGATCCAATGCCTCTGAAAGTTTTACTGGAGTTCAAGGATTTTCGGAAGAAGGTCCTACCCAAATTTGGGAATTTTCCAATAAACAGAACTCCTGTAAAAATGCCTACAAGATTTTCCTTAAATGAACTAATGAGCCAAATACAGGGATTTTCATAAACATTGGGCTTCACTCCTGAATATTACTCTTTGATAGGAATCCAACAAAATTTATTTGACAATAGTTGGACATTCCTACACAAAGTTATGGCTCTTCAAAGTTTGAACTAAAATGGGAAAGATCTGGAAATGTTTAAAACCTTCCCGTGGGCCCCACCTGTCATCCCTCATCTTCAACCTCGCACCAAACAGAGCAGTGGCGGCACCCTCTGGCAAGGGTCACCGGAATCCAGTTTCCGGCCACCTCCCGACCCCCTGCTCGCCGCCCCCCATTATTTGGGATGCTGAACACGTTGGCAACGTCTCCGTCGGCCGGCGACCACCGGAAACCATCCCGCACCGGCAACAGCAAGGTTTAGGGTTCCGGCGAGGTTGCGGCGACTCATTTCTTCACCAAATGATCGGCTCTCGGGCTCTAAAGCACCAGGGAAACGTGTAGAACATGGACATGGAGTCTAAATGGACCGGGGAGCGGTCCAAACCCATCGGCACCGTGCGCCCGACGCGGTCCTGCGGTACTCCCTCGAAAAGAATTCGGATTTCTTGCTCTACACTCAATTTCTCGGCCTAGAATGCATGGAGGAGGTGCGCTAGGTATCTAAGATCCCGTGTGTGGAGTTTGAAACACAACCGATACAAATTGAAGATGAACTTTGCAAATTTCTACCTTGGTGTCGAGTTGTGCCCCCCGGGAGGAAAACTCAAAATTCTCCCTCTGTGATCATTGGCTAGGGCTGATCTTCGGAGAGGAGTAGCTAGGGTCATAGGTGCACCGAGGAGTTGGATCGCTTGAGTGTGAGCTTCTTTGTTTTGAGCTGTCCATGGCGACCCAACTCAGTTTCTTCGGTGTTCACTCGAGCGCACGGCCGAACTTCAAATTTTGGCACGCAAACGAGCACGGAACAGTGGAGGAAAAGTGCTAGCCGGCTAGAGCACGCGTTGGCGCTGCTCTTTGCTGTGGGGAGCTCGAGCAACCGAGCTCGGGTTGCTATGGCGTGAACGGGAGAAACAGAGAGCGCGTGGCGGTTCTTCGCATGCGGGGGACGAGCAGAGAGGCGGCACAAACTGGGGAAGCAACCAACTTCGTTTTGCCATCGTATACGGGGGATAAGAGCAAGCAAACCGGCTGATAGCAGGAGGTGGCACCGATCAGTCATCGGGGCTATTTTGCCGGGAGCTGGTGCGCGCTGAGGAGTCGAGCACGTCGGTTCACAGCACCGAGTCACTGACTGATGGGGTCCACAGTCCCTAAAAACTTCTCCCCTCTGTGCTTTAAATTTCCCGCACCGCCTTTGTCCGAATTCCACCAAAATTGGATGGTGTACCAAACATGATGTGAGGAATTTGAATCTAAACTCATCTTTAAAAATTTAGCATGTTTGGTTCAGTTTTCAAATTCAAATTTGAATTCACACTCTCCCTCGAATATTCCTCAGAATAATTGGTATACGAGCTCCAAAAATATCCAAATTTCAATCATGAGCTCATTGATACATGGGGAATGCATCGATGAATTCCTTTATATGCATTTGGGCAATCTGAACATGGATCCTGTCAAAAGAATTCAAATTGTGTTTAAATTACCTCCACTCTACTCATAGAGGAGGTGCACATGAGTTAGAGTTTTGGGAGTGAAATTCTTTCCCCTAGGTTAACATGAGTTGAGCATGAGCTAGAGAAATTTTTTTACTCCCTCACATGTCCCATTGTGTGTTCATCATTTTATGTGACACAAATATAGCCTTTCTTCGCCTTATCTTTGTTTCATAAGTTAAAATCAAACTTTACAAAAGTTAGGGCTGTTACACGTACCAGTGTTGTTCTTCTTGTGGATCGTCTTCCATGTCGTCTTTGATTGGTTCCACCTATTCCGGATCCTCTTCCTCCTGCATAGAGCTATTGACTTCATCTTCATCATGAGGTTCCATCTTACCTCCTCCCAATGTGGTCCATCGGACACCTCGATGGGGTTAAGTGCACTTCCACGTGGAGGTGGACCAGTTCTCATGCGTGCTGTGCTCCTAGTGACCGGCATCTATAAATAAGACATGAGAAACTTAGAGAAGAAGGAAATAAATCAAAATTTTCAGTAGCTATGAAGCAAGAAAACAGAAGGTGCGGCTGTCCAAAAGAAAAGAAGAAAGAGAAGCTGAAAATAGCACTTTGCGGTGGCTGGATTGACATGTAAAGTGCAGCAGCAAACAAATTTCAAAAATAGCAGTTTAGAGGGGTGTTCCTATGTGGTTTAGAGTGTACATTCTACCTAGTCTTGTGTCCTACGGTCAACGTGGCTCTGATACCAATTTGTGACACCTGTTTCCGAAAATGAGCCAAGTGATGCGCATGTGTGCCCAGGATGTTCATCACACATACACACGTATTTCACAAACTGAATTCAGAACTTTAACCACGTTACAAATAGTGCTTAAGTACATTATTAAAATAACTCAATATCTCAATAATGAGTTGCTAACTTATTCTAAAGCGGAAGACTCTAAATGACAGTGGAAAATAAACTAAAGACGATGGGGCTCCAACTCTGACTCCACAGGCAGTTGACGGTAGTGCGCATGCCTAGTACTCCACCTGCTCTTCAAAGTACTCTTCTCCTGTAGCTGAATTATATGTGGGAATGCAAGGGTGAGTACATGTCGTACTCAGCAAGTGCGGGAAAGTATGACATGTAGCTTAAAATAAGGTAGGAAACAAAAGTTTCATTGCAGCAAGCAAGTTTTATTTCACAATCACGATAAAAACATCCTATTATGTCTAGGTAAATTAAATCCCATCATATCCAAGTAAATCATCATCATCAATACCATCATACTTAATCATTTATCAATCTTAACCAGCAAAAGCTCATTCTCAAACTTATTTCATATTAACAATTGCTCATGATCAGCATATATGCAAATAACCGAAACCAAACTCATGATTACAACCAAAACCAGTACAAAATCAGTCCCCAATGACAATACCATAACCATACCCAAATAACTATCCCAAGTTTTTCCTATAATCATGGAAATTGTCCAGGTGCTTGTAACCAAAAGCACGGCTATCATGATAGTTTTACACTCTGCTGAGATGGCGCCACTTTACCCACAAGTTCGTTTTTTCGTCACCCATCAGTGATGAGAGAAAACCTCCATTCTGCCACTACACAACCGTCGGCGTATGGCCAAGAGATCATAAAATAACCTTTACAAAAGGGGCTAATAGGATGTAAGGACCCACTGAGGTTTCACCGGCAGGCTCGAATCTCCATTCTCCCACCACGGGCCCCCTCGTGTGCCATGCTGTTCCCAGGCCAGTCCTCCTCGACTCCCATTCCCCACACCATCCAATGGTCCATAACAAGCTAGCAACGCACCTAGTTAGTCAGCTAAGCCGCACCCACATCTGGCCTTGTGGTGGCACTGTTTTCCTGGCATGTTCTCACATGAACCGGTCCTTAGATCTAAGGCAAGCAAACCACCATCTCATTCAGCATAACCACGAACCAAGCTTGCCTATATCTCCCCAATTCCATGCTCATTAACATCATCATGTTGTCATCATCATTAATCTTTATGAGTGCAGTAGCTAACCAAGTTTATTTCAGTTTTCCTGAATCCCGTAAGTTATGTGATGGAAAAGAGAAAGCGACCATACCCCACGCAACAAGTTTCCAGGCGACAAGGATGGATAACAAAACTAGTAAACTCCTACTAAAGGGTTTCCCATCAAGTGGACATGAGCATGCAGTTTTCACAAGCAAAACAATTCAAAAACATAGGATCAATATGGTCAAGGGGCACTTGCCTTGCTCCAGCGGTTTGTGTTGCTCAAACGTCTCGAAGTATTGGTGCTGAAGGTCCTCGTAGACGGCCTCTTGAGCGTGTTCTTCTACTGACGACCATGTACATACAAACAATACAGCAATCAATATCAAGCACAAGTTTACTCAGGATGCAATGATGTGGATGCATGCAGATCCTATAGTGTAGCCTATAGCAATCAGTTCGCATATGTTCTTGCGAGTTCTAGCAAGTTTTTGTGGGGTTTTACAATGAATAGTGCTGCTGGAATCAGTGTGGACGTGGCTATGATCCTAGCTCAGGTAGTAGATCAATTCTACCGTCAGAACGTAGACCGGAGCGTGATCTACTTACGTGAAGTAGATCCTGTTTGCAGGGTGTGGAGAAACGGGTTTCGTAACGACAGCAGCGACGTGGTAAGAGGGGTGACGGAGACCTACCTCCCTTCTTCCTCCTCTCCTCCTTTGCGGCTGGCCTTCCTCTTGCAATGGCGGCAGCTAGAGCTCCCCTTGATGATCAATGCAGCGGCTGGGGTTTTCCCTTGGAGAAGAACGGAGCTGCGGCTAGGGCAGGGTGCTGGGGTCTTCTTCTCCGGCGACGGCGAGGCAGAGCAGATCTTCTACGGCGGCCAAAGCACCAGCAGAGGCGACGACCAGAGCTTGGCAGCAAGGGGTGGCGGGCAGGGATTTTTGGGCAGGGTGGCGGCTAGGAGAGGGGCGAGGGTTTTATTTATAAGGGGGGGAATAGCCAAGGGGCCTAGGATTCCAGCAAATCTTTTAATCAAGGGCTGGAATTTAATTTGAGAAAAGGTGGAAGCTAGGGGCTAGGATTTAACCAAATATTTTCCATCAAGGGCTGACATTAATTGGGGGAGAGGAAAATCCCTAGGGGGATTTTCTGGGGTGCGGCTAGGGTTTTCTCCCCCTAAGGGGGTGCAGCCAAGAGGGGGAGGGAATCCCAATTTGGGGGGATCGCTCGGGATTTTGGGGCAGTCCAATAATTGGGGAAATCCCCAAATGTGGGGAAAAATTCCCTAGAGGGGAATATAGGGGGGAAATTTTGGGGGGATTTGGGGCTGCCAGGTTTTTCCTTTTTTCTTTTTCTTTTTATTTTATTTTCTTTTTGTTTTCTATTTTTTATATTATTTCCTATTTTTCTTTTCTTTTATTTATTTATTTGTTCTTATGATCCTTTTTTTCTCTTTTCTTCCTCTTTCTAATTGCTTCTCTACATGCAATGCATGATGATGAATATGAGGGTGTTACAGCAAAGTCGCACCATCTGAGGAACGGGAAACGGCATACGGCGAAACGAGAGCCGGAGCAGCCACCGCGACGGCGGCGGGAGCCGGGATGCCCCGAACCTCAGAGTTTCAAGCACCCAAGGACGCGGAGACGCGCTCAACAAGAGCCGTCGGTCCGGACTCAACGCTCGACTGACCTCCCTCCAATGCTCGACCGCCCATCCGCCGTGACCCCTCTGAAGGTTAAGGACCTCCCCCCCCAACAACCCGAGCGTCCGGTGCCCGAGCCCCTGAATGGCCGGCGTCGTGCCCCTCGCAGGAGCACTCGGTGGGGTCATCGTTCGTCCTCCCCTTCGATCCCCGATCGTGAATGAACTCGGCCGCCTGCTTCCCCATCGCCCGAGCAGCGGAGGTTGAAGCTTCAGCCAGTCTGTCGCAACTCTCTTCCGAGTCGCTTTCATCCTCTGATGATGACTCCGGGGTAGTTTCACAAGCCACCCGCGCCACGCGCCTTCGCTTCTCTCGCCAGATCTGGCGAGCTCTGGTTTTGTCCTTTCTCAGCTTCTTGGCAGCCTCCAAAGCAGCCCGCAACGCTCGCTTCTCTCAGTCTTCGGAACCTTGGGGAGGCTGACGGTGCCCCACAGCCCGTGAAGATTTAGATAAGCCACGTTGATAGGGGGAGGCCTGGAGAGCAAGGCTCGCCAGCATCCGGTGCCAAGATCATCTGGAAGCGTGGGGACATCTCCTCCTGGGTAAGCTCTTCACCCGACTCATGGGACGGATCACTTGGCCCCCTGTAGAAGTTCAGGGTGTGCGGCCGGTCTCGGATAGGCAGCACCTCCGATGAAGCAAGGTCTGAAGAATATGAGTGCCTGAAATGCCGCTGTTCCTGAGGATCGGACGTGCCGAAGGATTGGACCGAGCTTGCCCATCTCCCTCCTCGGGGTCCCCCACTTCCAGAAATCTTTCTCCCGGGGAGACCTGCCTGAGAAAGGAGGAAGGGCGGGAGCGTTGTTCTTGATGTAGAATCACTGACGCTCCCACCTGATCGGAAGAGGAGGTTGGCGCGTGCTGATGAACTTTGTCCGCCCCCTACGCAATTCGATGATGGCGCCCCCATGGACGGAAGCGGAACCTGATCAGACGACGGCCGCACGTGGAAGAAGTACCTCCACAGCCGAAATGAGGAATCATCCTTAGATAAGCTTCACACAAGACGATGAACAGCGCCACTTGAAGCACGCCGTCCAGCAAAGTTGAAGCTCCAGTCCATATTTGTATAGTAGGCCCCGGAAGAATTGCTGTGCTGGTAGTCCAAGCCCACGCAGGTGAAATACGCTTAGCGACACCACCTCGTCAGCCTGAAGAGTGGGAAATGGTTCCTCTGCAGGGATGCAGATGGCGTGGGCATCACGCTCCGACAATAGCCCCATATCCTGGAGGACGGTGATGTGGCTCCGGCGGAACTCCGATTTCATCCATGAAGGCATTTCGCCGAGAGAATGGAAGGCGTGCCACACGAGGGAAAGTTGTGCTCTTTCTTCTCTCTGGTGGAGACGTCGAGAAGGAGAAGCAACGGCAAGAAAGAGGCGAAAGGCGAAAGAGGCAGAGGAAGAGGGTAGCGCTACACAGAATGGAAAAGCACGAAAGCAATACAGGCGAACCCACAAGAGACACTCGGGAGGGAGGAAATATAAAGTTATTGAAGCAACGCCAAATCTAACAACCATCAGAGGGCAGGCGACCATTCACACTGCCTCGGAGAAACCATCGCTGTAATGCCACCCAACTGCCCCCGGATTAAAAGTGCCTAGGCGTCTAGGCAGCTGAGTTGAGCAGCACCTCCTCGGTTTCCCAGCAATGAAACCGCCCAAAAGGCGTGGAGGCCCCATGAGGCAAGGACCATTTGGCTTCACAACGACGATGGCGATATGGAAGCTGAGTCCAGCGGCGTCTCCTCAACCCCGCTGGACACGAAGGGAGACGCAACTACGGGAGGAAGGTAAGTCTCCAACCCACATTTCAGGCTCAAAAAGTCCCCGGTTCGTAGGCTGGCCTGTGAAAGGCTCAGAGGCCACCCGGGGCGCCCCCGACTGAGGGGTAGGCTGTCACGACCCCATGGTCTTGTCGAGCCAGGATCACGCTGGGGGGTGCTGCATTGCACAGCACCGAATAACACACATCAAAGGTACAAAGCGGAAGCAAAACTTTTATTACATAAAGCGGTTTATGAACATTTTTACATCAAAATAGGTCCAGTCTACACTCACAGGCGTAGACTACGCATCAAGTTCACGTTCAACCCGTGAACGTGTCCTTGCTAGCACACACGCACACTAACACGGCGGCGTGCACGACTCCCACTCGACGGGGTTCCCCTCCTGGGGTTCCGTCTCCTCTTCGGGAGTCCCTTCCTCATAGAACCCTGCAAAAGCTTCAAACACAAGCAGTGAGCACGAAGGCTCAGCAAGTCTGACCCGTCTCACCTAAACATGGAACTTCTACATGAGGGGTGATGGGTACATGAGACAAAAACCAGTTGCAAAGGACTCGCCTAATTAGTGGAACCTTACTTTCAAGTTTTGAGAACCTTACGCTAAGGCACATGAGAGAGCCACAATCAAACAAGAAACGCATTTCTCTCATGTACTTTGCCCAAAGTTGAAAAGAACTTTAGTTAGCTCTAATCTACAACAATCATTAGCAATCAAGTCCATCTTTCAATCAGCAGCATTTTAACATGTAACTAGCCTGTTCTTTCTACGTCACGGTACAGTGAACAAGTGGTACTCACTTACCGCGAGGGGCGGTGATTATAATCGATTTACACCTGCAGGGTTACCTGAACAACCCGTCACGTACGCCCGTACTCGATGTTGCCTACAACAACCATCACGGACGCCGTACGCAACCACCTTTCACCCGTTAGCCAAATGTTGAACTGGTCCAATCGTCCCGAGCAAGAGGTCTCTGCATGCGCATCTCAGTGCCGCCAGCCGATTTACACCTCGAGCTCTCAACCTACCCTCTGAACGACCAGCTATGCCTCAACACCCAGCTACCCGAGTTACATCGGTTTCCCGGTTCCCATATAGCCGGTAGGTCTTTAGTACTGTTCTAGCTTGTTCAACAGGCCCACACACGGCTTGGTCCTCAATCGACACTAGCGGAGCTACAGCACACAGGCCCCAAAGTCCTGCTGCCCTTACTCTCCGCTCGGTCTCATCTTTCTTGCCATGTGTATCATGTGCTATCTCTACCCGAGTCGAGTGCCTCTAGCCTATGCTCGCGAGTAGTTCCAACTACTCGACTTGTACCGAATCCTACCCTAACTTAGCTTTGCAGTAGCTAACGGGGTTTGCAACCCTAAACCCAACCCATGGTTTTCTTGGCTATGCAATTCGGTTTCCAAACAAGACTCTAATGCAAGGAATAATGGTATTCAAGTAAGTGCTCAAAACAATAAAAATTTGTAAAAAGGTTAATGCAAACTGAAGCTTGCCTTGCTGCTCTTGGTCGTAGGTAGCTGCTCCTCCAGAGTAACGAAGTCTAGGACTTCAGGTTCCTCCTCGACCTTAGCGACTACATGATATACAAGTATATGTATTAATTTAAATGCATTTGATTGAATTTAAACTTGTGATATCTATAACTCTTACTAGACAAACCCAATGACTGTGAAACTATTACTGTGGTTTGGTTACAACCTAAACACAGACTTGGTCAAGTTTTAGTTGCAGCAAAGCTCATTTGAGCCCTCCACAATTAATCATGTCCTTGACCTTACATGTAACTCTTAGGATGTTCTAGGGACTTTCATGGAACAAGCCATGACTTTCTGAAAACTAGATTTTCAGAGGGTTCTAATGGAGTTGGTCTCACTTAATTTGAAGGTTTCTAGCTAAAGATATGAGCTAAACAATTTCAGGGAAAATTCTGAAAATGTTGCTGAACATTTTCTATTTTCTCTGGAACAGTTTCACTAATCACACCATTAGGTGGATCAAATGAGCTCAAAGGGTCCTGAAATTCTTATGGTAGTTCAGGGATATTTTGGTGAACATCCCAGAAAAATTTCAGAATTTTCCTCCAAGGGATCCTCCAGTTAAAATCCCAAACAATTTAAACTTTGAGGAATTAATTCTGGAGAATAAAGGCTTTTAATGAAGTGAAACTTGATTTTCTGGAAAGTTCTCAGAGAGCTGAATCCAACAAAATTTGGTTCACTCGATTTGGAGCTTTCTAGCCAAAGTTATGAGGATTTGAAATTTGAAGGAAATCTGAAAATCGGGGGAAAAGTTTAAATCTGCCGGGGCCCGTGGGGACACGTGTTGGGCGCGGAGGCGACAGCACACTGAGGCCCACAGGGTTTTTACGCGGCAGCACATCAGGTCCCGCCACACCCGATCCCGATTTAAATTTCTAAGCTGCTGACGCATGGGCCAGCCGGCTTCGTCTTCCTCCCGACGCGCCCGCGCCGCCTCCCCTCGCCGGAGCAGACCCGGAGCTCGCCGGCTTGCCGCTGCCGGCCATCAACTGATCTGGAACTCGCCGCCAGGGGGTTGTCAAGGTCGAGGAGCACGTCTGCGGGGTCAGTTCGAGCTGGCGGTGACCGGAAATAGCCCGGCGACGTGCGGCGGCCTTGGTTGAGGTTCGGCGCCATCGACCGTGGGTTCTAACCCGCCAAAACCTCGAACAATCAGTTCTACAGCATCAGTACACCTCTAGGAAGCTCGACAAGGTGTCAAACGGGTTCAAAGATGGCGGCAAGTCGGTCGGCACCGTGTGACCGATCGTGCCCGCCATGAACGCCCTCGATCGAGCTCAAAATTCGTCACTCCTAGTCGGTTTCATGCCACGGATGCAGAAAGGGAATTGATCGCCGGCTAGTCCAGCGCCTATGTGCAAGATTTGATAACTAAAGAAGGATCATAGCGCGAGAATTTGAAGAATCCGTACCGGAAGCTCAGTTTAAGGTCGCCGGAGCAAAAGCTGGAAATTCGCAGTGGATTCTTCACTGTTTGCTTCCAAACTTGGAGGAGAGCAACACGGTGGTCGCGCGCTCCTGTTGCCGCTCCTGCTGGACCATGAAAGCTCCTGTGGAACGCTGTCCACGAGCGCCTGACCTTCGGCTGAGGTTAGGTTGCCGCTGTGGCGATCGTTCTCGGGCAAGGGAGGTCGGAGCTCGGGGTTTTTGGTGTCGGGGAAGTAGAGTACGACCTCAGGGTGCTGTCTAGCAGCTCAGGGACGGAAAGGGGCGATCGTTTGCTGGGTTTTCCCGATCGACCGAGAGCTCGGGGAGAAAAGACTGCCGCTGCTTGAGGGCGCACTCGAGGGGATAAAGCCAGCCGGTCTTCGCTCGGGCTGAGGCGGTGCCGGTCGCGTGGAGGCGCGAGCAAGCCGCCCTGGGCGCCAGCGCGTGAAGGGAGAAGCAGCTGGTGGCGCCGGTTGCTTCTCGGTGGCACAGCCGGCAGCTGCTCGGTGGAATTTCCCACCGAGGCTGTGACTTTGTGTGCAAGTCTCCCCTCTTCTCTCTATGACATGTGGGTCCCACACTCAAGTTTAACCTCTGAAATTAACTCCTCATCACTGTTGTAAACAGTGAGCCCCAAAATACCCATGGTGATTCAAATTATTCACCCATGAGCCATTTGAATTGGTTAGAATTCAAATTGGGTTTGGTTTGGATAAATTTCAGCATATGTTTAGTTTGAAATTCAAATAAGGTTTGAATTTGCCCCACTTAGCTCATGTCAATATCAACTCCAAATGGAGTGAAATTTGGAGTGTGAGCTCACAAAAATGTGCTGAGTAAGAATATGTCTCCCACTTTTGAATTCATGGGATAAAAACAGTTTGAATTTGAATGTAGTTTCAAACTGCCCTTTTTCTAGCTACACCTCAAAATGACCTCAAAAGGTTTTGAATTTGGGTGAAACTTGGCATGGGCATTCCTAGCAATGTGTAGGAGTTTTTCATATGCCCAGACCCTATATCACATGTGGAAAATACCACCCTTGCATATGTGAGTTTGTTCCCTAATGAGCATGTTGATGGTGGTTACTTGCTCTTCCAATGTGTTTATCAACTTGCTACAAATGAGGTGTGTGTGTGGTAATGACACTTCAACCATGTGTCAAAACCTGAGGCCCTTACATTCCTCCCCCCTTAAAAGAATCTCATCCCGAGATTATAAGGTGAAAATGAGAGAGAGGACGGTGGAGAATTACCGGATATGCGACGTGAAAAAGTCGGTGTAGTTAACGCGAAGAAATCCTTCGCTCTCCCATGTCGCTTCGTCCACGGAGTGATTACTCCATAGAACTTTGTAGAACCACAACGTACGGTTGCGTGTGGTTCGGGCCTTCTCGTCAATGATCTGAACCGGTTCCTCCCGATAGGTGAGATCCGGTTGCAGGTCTTCAATGTCCTCCAGCTGAACGGTAGTAGATAGCTTAAGACACTTCCTCAGCTGGGAAATGTGAAATACGTCGTGCACACCGGAAAGTGCTTCTGGTAATTTCAGCCGGTATGCTACCGATCCACATCTTTCAGTAATCTGTAATGGACCGATGAATCGGGGTGCCAATTTTACTCTCACCTCGAATCTGTTTACACCCTTCATTGAAGACACACGTAGGTATACGTGATCCCCGACTTCGAATTGTAATGGGCGTCTTCTACGGTCCACATACTGTTTCTGATGGGATTGAGCGGCTTTCAGGTTCGCTTGAATCAGTCGAACCTTTTCTTCCGCGTTGTTGACAAGGTCAATCCCGAAGGTAACCCTTTCGCCAGACTCACACCAATTCAGTGGTGTGCGGCATTTCCGCCCGTACAGCGCCTCATAAGGCACCATCTTGATGCTGGCTTGGTACCCATTGTTGTACGAGAACTCGGCTAACGGCAAGTGATCATCCCAATTCTTGTCGTGGTTGATAGAGCAAGCTAGTAGCATGTCTTCTAAGATCTGATTTACCCGCTCGGTTTGCCCGTCCGTCTGCGGGTGGTACGCTGAACTACGGATCAGCTTCGTCCCCAAGGCAGCATGCAGCTGCTCCCAAAAACGGGACACAAATAAAGTGCCCCGATCTGATATGATGGTACGGGGTACGCCGTACAAGCATAGGATCCGTGAGATGTATAGTTCAGCGTACTTCTTGGCGTTGTAGTTAGTGTTGACCGGGATGAAATGGGCAACTTTGGTGAGCCGGTCGACGATCACCCACACAGAATCATGTTTCTGAAAGGTGGTGGGTAAACCGACGATGAAGTCCATGCTCACATCTGTAGGATCGAAGAGCACGTGAAAAGCTACCAGAAGGGGGGTGAATGGTAGATTATAACTTTTCGCAGCGGAAACAACAAAAACCCCTCAGCAAAAAATCAATCGGTTAAAGAAACCGTGTGTGCAAGTGTTTTCAAAGGTGTTCAACCATTACAAATCAAGTAGAGAGGTATATAATCAAGTCACGGATCTAATGCAACAAGAATCACTTGAAAACACGAAGTAAAACTTGAGATGCGATCAAAACATTAAACAAAGATCAATCTGTTCTACCTGATATAAAACAGATCTGCAACGCTGCAAAGAAACTCGTGTATCTCAAAAACTACAAATTCGAAGCTCGTGAAAATTTCACAGATGGTAGATAATTGAGTTGTGAAGACAACCCAAAAAGAATCACGTCAATCGGATCTGTAAAACTCGAGTTATGAACGAAACACCGAAGCAACGTCGGTCTGTCCAGAAACTCGGCGAGAAAGACTTGACGAAAAACAAGTCGGACGAACAAGGCACAAAAGCTCCTCGAAACTATGAACTTTATTCAATAGAAACACAAGAGGAACAGCCCAAAGTCGTGCACCATGAGCTCTGGCCTCCCTTGCTTATATAACCAGCTCTATGGCCAATCCAATTCAAACTAGGACTCCTACTCCTACTTGGATTCAAACTGTAACTTTCCAATACTGGTCAAGACTCTTCTATACGCAGATAGAAGCAATATTAAGACTTCCAAACACCTTAGGAACGTCCCAAACATTCCTAAACAACTCAAATTCGTGACCCACACGAAATCCTATCATAACCAACTCAAAACCTTCCATATTTGAGTCAAACACGACTCAGCCGCAGCCTGAGTCTATAACCTAGTCGGTTGGACCTTTCCGACCAATTCTTTACGTCCACTTCTCTTCATCACGCCTTGGAACAATGTTGCCATGTCCATGCACTCCTTGCACACGTGCAAACACCTTCCAACGACGTACACTCAACCTTCATATGCACTGCCCTTGATCCAAACATGCTGCGCGACCTCCCGATCAACTCAACCACAGCTCCTCCCGAACTTGGTTGTTGGAACCTCATCTCCTCCCTGAGACTAGTCCAAGGATCCCGTCACCAGCCATATCTTGAACTCAAGCAACACCTGCACATGAATAGACAACCAATTCTTCCGAGCACAAGTCCTCGACTTGACTCACGTTAATTCGAAAACCACAAACTTACATGAGCACGTCACATAAGCATGTTGCAAACCATATCAAATGATAACAGCCATAACCACCAAAACACACCAAAAACTTAGCAAATTAATACTAAGCAAACCTTCCCATAAGGCAAGTTTGAAACATTGCGAGTTAAAATCAAAAACAAGACGCTGCAGTTCTACGAGTTGAACTTCACGGGAGCTCCCTAAAAACAAGCTCCGGACCTCACAGAAGCTCTCCGAACCTTGCAGGAGCTCTCCAGACCTTGCATCGGACCTTGCCAACACTTGGCGGACCTAACAAAGAACTTGTCGGACCTTGCCACAGAAGAATGTTTTGGCAATATTCAAAACTTTGAATATTAATGCTAACTTTTATCCTAATTGCCAATGTATTCAGCACACATAGGTCTCACAATCTCCCCCTTGATGAATGCATTGGCAACACCAATTAAAATCCGAACATTGGCTTATGAAAAGTTTTGAAAAGCTTTGAAAACTCATTTCTCCCCCTTTATTAATTTCTCCCCATTTTTTAAAATCAGAGAAGGAAGAAAGTGTATAACATATGCAAAGTGTAAAAAAAATCTCTCCTTATACATATTTCTCCCCCTTTGACAATGTATTCAGCAAGGTTCAAAAGAGAAATTTTTAAATGTTATGAGCATATTATAACATATACATACAAAACAAAGCTCATCCAAGTCATACTATCAGGTTACTTACACTATCACATCAATGAGATACATAAAGTAGTGTAAGCCATGATAGAGATCAAATGTATTTTTCAGTTTAAGCAAGTCATGATCTCACTTACTCAACTATTTCAAAACCTGAAAACATGACACTTGTTGCTGCATTTTTATTATTCATAATCATTTAAGGCACAAAGTTGATCATATGATATTTGCAAGAGATTATATGCCGCATCAGCCTTATTCTAACCAACCAAGCCAAGCCTATGTCATTTGACAATCAGAAGCTTAAGGACATGGTTTTAGTCATACACAATTCCTTCCAAGTTCATATCTTAGTGCAATGATAAGCAATCTCAAAAGAAGAAGTGCGATGCATGCATATTCTCTTGATCTTTTCTCAATTTTTTATTTGAAAACTCAACATGTGAGCTGATCACTTGATTAATTTTTTTATAACTAAAAGCACTTGTGAGCACGCAACAAGTTCAAAACAGCAAGAAAGTTCGATCATGACCAGATTTAGTGTAAGTAATTATTCCAATTACTAGTCATGGCAAAAACTACAAAATGTATAACATGAGTAATGTAGTAAGAAATTTCAGCTTGTAAAAGGAATCACAAAGTCATATATGTATGAAATACTATGCTCATATTATTTTAGTTTCAGATTTACACATAGACTTTCAAAGTTTCAAAAAAAAACTCCCCCTCAATTTAAGCCATGAGGATGCATAACCCCTATTTCACTACGAATCAAACAAAAACGAGTGAAATCCAAAGGTTTTGTAAAAATATCAGCCAATTGTTGTTCGGTATCGACATGGTGAAGCACAATATTTCCTTTTTCAACATTATCACGAAGAAAGTAATACCTAATGTCAATGTGCTTAGTTCTAGAGTGTTTCATGGGGTTTTTAGCAATACAAATTGCACTAGTGTTATCACAAAACAGTGGAACATTATCTAAATCAACCCCATAGTCCTTAAGTGTTTGAACAATCCAAAGAATTTGTGAGCAAGCGCTAGCCGCAGCTACATATTCAGATTCGGCCGTGGATTGTGCAACTGAACTTTGTTTTCTAGAGGACCAAGCAACAAGTGAATTACCAAGAAAATGACAAGCACTCGAAGTACTTTTCCTATCAATCCTACAACCCCCAAAATCAGCATCCGAAAAAGCTTTCAAAGAAACGGTTGAGGAAGAAGGAAGAAAAATGCCAAATTCTTGAGTTCCACGTAGGTACCTGAGAATCCTTTTGATGGCTTGGCGATGTGAAGCACGTGGAGAAGCTTGAAAACGTGCACAAAGACATACGCTGAATTGTATGTCCGGTCTTGACGCCGTGAGATACAAAAGTGATCCAATCATACTTCTGTATTCTTTTTTATCGACCGGGTCACCATCTTCATCAAGTTCAAGTGTTGTTGCTGTTCCCATTGGTGTTCAAAGAGGCTTGCATTTGTCCATGTTGAAGCGCTTAAGAAGGTACTCTGTATACTTAGTTTGATGCACAAAAGTTCCTTCTTTTGTTTGCTTGATTTGCAGCCCCAAAAAGTATGTGAGTTCTCCCATCATACTCATCTCAAATTTTGAACTCATCATAGCTGAAAACTTGGACACGAGATCATGAGAAGCACAACCAAAGATAATATCATCCTCATACACTTGAACGAATAATGAGTCATTGCCATGCTTAAGTACAAAAAGAGTTTTATCAACCTTGCCCATGGTAAACCCGTTTTCAAGTAAGAATGTTTTTAACCTATCATACCATGCTCTAGGGGCTTGTTTTAGACCGTACAAGGCTTTGGACAGTTTGTAAACATGATTAGTAAAATTTGGATTTTCAAAACCCGGTGGCTGCTTAACATAAACCTCCTCCTCTATGTAGCCATTAAGAAAAGCACTTTTAACATCCATTTGATATAACTTGAAACCTTTAGATGCAGCAAATGCTAATAAAATTCTTATAGCTTCTAATCTAGCAATAGGAGCAAATGTTTCATCAAAAGCTAGACCTTCAATTTGAGTGAAACCTTGAGCAACCAACCTAGCTTTATTCCTAACCACAACCCCATCCTCACTTTGCTTATTTTTAAATACCCATTTAGTTCCAATTAATGTGTGACCTTGAGGTGGAGGTACAAGTTTCCAAACATTATTTCTTTCAAAATTTTCTAACTCTTCTTGCATGGCATTAATCCAAGATTCATTAGTGAGTGCATGTGATATATCCTTGGGTTCAAAAGAAGCAACAAAAGCAGAATGAGCATGAGAGTTTGGATCGCAAAACCTGGACCGAGTGACTCGTTCATGCAAGCTTCCAATGATTTGTTGTGGAGGATGACTTTTGAGTACTCGGAGGGGAGTAGACACTTCACAAGCACCTTCTTCTTCATGTTTGGACCTTTGATTAGGAGAGCTTGTTGATTGAGGAAGGTCCGAACCAGCAGTAGTGACTGTTGGTGCTGGTTGTGGTGCAAAATCAGCAGCTTGATCGTTATTTACTTCCGAGTTTTCGGGCAGCAGCACCACTTCTTCATCTTCTTTAATAAAAATACTCTCCCCCTGCGGATATGGATCCGGACCTGCAATATCGGAGCTAGTACTTGGGCTAGCTTCATCAAAAGAAACCTCGCAAGTCTCTACAATTTTGTTAGTGTCAAGTAAAAGCACACGGTAGCCTCTAGTATGAGATGGATAACCAAGAAACATGCCATCAACAGATCTAGTTTCAAATTTATCAAGATTACCATGTTTCTTAACAAAGCATTTGCAACCAAAAACCCTAAAGTGTGTAACACTAGGCCTATGTCCAAACCGGAGCTCATATAGGGTTTTTCCAAGCTTAGCACGCAAGAAAACACGATTTGAGACATAACAAGCGGTTGCAATTGCATCAGCCCAAAATTTCCTAGGAGTTTGATATTCATCAAGCATAGTCCTAGCCATCTCAACTAGAGTCCTGTTCTTTCTTTCTACGACACCATTTTGTTGTGGTACATAGGGTGAAGAGTATTGATGATCTATTCCATTTTCAGCACAAAAGTGATCAAAGGATTGGTTTTTAAATTCAGTTCCGTTATCACTTCTAATTGCTTTTAATGATCCTAGGTGATCAATAGATAATCTAAGAAATAAAGTTCTAAAATGACTAAAAGCTTCATTCTTAGATGCCATAAAATAAACCCAAGAATATCTGGAATAATCATCAACAATCACAAGCACAT
Organism: Neostapfia colusana; assembly: GCA_030760725.1. Classification (NCBI taxonomy): domain Eukaryota; kingdom Viridiplantae; phylum Streptophyta; class Magnoliopsida; order Poales; family Poaceae; genus Neostapfia; species Neostapfia colusana. The sequence goes on along the minus strand of JASWHV010000024.1, from coordinate 944,120 downwards.
ACCATTTACCTCCGAAGGATTGAACACGTGCCGGACCTACTGTGTCAAGATGTAAAAGTTGTCCCGGTTCAGCTGTCATGGTCATTGTGAGAGGAGCATGTGAACCTGCAACAAACTTAGCATGTCTACAAGAAGAGCACACAATATCATTGTCCTTTTTAAGCTTCGGCAGGCCACGTATGCGATCGAGAGCACTAACACGAGTAAGATGATCAAAGCCTATGTGACCAAGTCTACGATGCCAAAAATATAGATCCTTTGTATCATTACCAACTAGACACCGATGCTTAGAAGTTGACAAATCAAAATCAGCTTTAAAAACTCTTCCAAACCTAGACATGTTAAACAAAAGCTCACCTTTTGAATCTACAACCTTGCAGCAATTTTTAGCAAAGCTAACCTCTAGATTTTCATCTAGCAATTGTGAAACCGAAATCAAGTTGTATTTCAAATTTTTAACAAGTGCCACATCTTTCAAAGTGTAGAGATTGTTTACTCTAACCGAACCTTTAGCAATTATGGGAGTAGAAGAGTTATCGGCGAAAGTAACATTTTCTACACGTGACACAAAAGAGAGAGAGGAGAACCATTCTTTGTTACCGGTCATGTGGCGTGAGCAACCTGAATCCACAATCCAAATGTTCTCCTTCCTCAAACGTGAAACCTACACAGCAGCACAATACGTCGATGACTCAATACTAGGGTTAGTTAAAAGACTTTTAGGAATCAAGTACTGAGTCACACGATGTCCAGCAGGAATAACACGCGAAAGCTGAGAAGGTACAGCAGGTTTATGAGCCAAACATCGAAAAATTTTGTTCCCAACTACTGACTTAGAAGATGTGTTATATGTAGCACAAAAAACAGTAGGTCCGGGAGCAAGTTTTTGACTCATTACAGCAGGTTGCAAGCTCCGAACATTCGGTCTAGCAGATTTTGCTTGGTTGTTATGTGATCTAGCAAGTATTCTTTATTTCTTATCGTGTTTAGCTAGTCTATAACAAAAATCCATGACATGACCATCTCTACCACAGTAGGTACAATGAAAAATAACCTTATTATCATGTCTAGATGAGCAAGCAACACGTTTATTAGAACCCGAATGGGACAGTACTCCTGCAGATTTGAAAATCACCTCTTTTTGTCTAGGAGCTGTTTGAATCAAACCGCTTCCCAATGACTTTACAACTTTAGGTGGGTGTGCCTTAGCATGAGCATGAGAATTAAAACCTAAACCAGTTTTATCATTACAAGACTTGGAAGTATTCAGCAGCAAGTTTAGGTTCTTAGAAAACCGATCTACAACGCTGCAAAGAAACTCGTTTATCTCAAAAACTACAGATCCGAAGCTCGTGAAAATTTCATAGATGATAGATAGTTGAGTTGTGAAGACAACCCAAAAAGAATCACGTCAATCGGATCTGTAAAACTCGAGTTATGAACGAAACACCGAAGCAACGTCGGTCTGTCCAGAAACTCGGCGAGAAAGACTTGACGAAAAACAAGTCGGACGAACAAGGCACAAAAGCTCCTCGAAACTATGAACTTTATTCAATAGAAACACAAGAGGAACAGCCCGAAGTCGTGCACCACGAGCTCTGGCCTCCCTTGCTTATATAACCAGCTCTATGGCCAATCCAATTCAAACTAGGACTCCTACTCCTACTTGGATTCAAACTGTAACTTTCCAATACTGCTGAAGACTCTTCTATACGCAGATAGAAGCAATCTTAAGACTTCCAAACACCTTAGGAACGTCCCAAACATTCCTAAAACAACTCAAATTCGTGACCCACACGAAATCCTATCATAACCAACTCAAAACCTTCCATATTTGAGTCAAACATGACTAAGCCGCAGCCTGAGTCCATAACCTAGTTGGTTGGACCTTTCCGACCAATTCTTTACGTCCACTTCTCTTCATCACGCCTTGGAACAATGTTGCCATGTCCATGCACTCCTTGCACACGTGCAAACACCTTCCAACGACGTACACGCAACCTTCATATGCACTGCCCTTGATCCAAACATGCTGCGCGACCTCCCGATCAACTCAACCACAGCTCCTCCCGAACTTGGTTGTTGGAACCTCATCTCCTCCTTGAGACTAGTCCAAGGATCCCGTCACCAGCCATGTCTTGAACTCAAGCAACACCTGCACATGAATAAACAACCAATTCTTCCGAGCACAAGTCCTCGACTTGACTCATGTTAATTCGAAAACCACAACCTTACATGAGCACGTCACATAAGCATGTTGCAAACCATATCAAATGATAACAGCCATAACCACCAAAACACACCAAAAACTTAGCAAATTAATACTAAGCAAACCTTCCCATAAAGCAAGTTTGAAACATTGCGAGTTAAAAGCAAAAACAAGACGCTGCAGTTCTACGAGTTGAACTTCACGGGAGCTCATTAAAAACAAGCTCCGGACCTCACAGAAGCTCTCCGAACCTTGCAGGAGCTCTCCGGACCTTGCGTCGGACCTTACCAACACTTGGCGGACCTAACAAAGAACTTGTCGGACCTTGCCACAGAAGAATGTTTTGGCAATATTCAAAACTTTGAATGTTAATACTAACTTTTATCCTAATCGCCAATGTATTCAGCACACATAGGTCTCACAACATCCTCCCAATTCCAGGCAGGAACGCCCAGTGGTTGCAGCAGTCCCGGTTTCCGCATGTGGTCTGCCATCACCCTTCGACATGTATCACACTCGGACACGTACTTCGCGATCTCCCGCTTCATTCGTGTCCACCAAAACTTGCTTCTGAGTTCTTGATACATTTTGTTTCTGCCGGGGTGAATAGAAAATTTTGATAAGTGAGCCTCATCAAAAATTTTCTTCCGTAACTCCGGGTTACGGGGTACGACGATCCTGTCCTTGAACCATAGGATGTCGTCTCCGTCCTTCTGGAAACATTTCAACTCCCCACTGTCTACACGTCTCCGCAAATGCGACATGCCCTTGTCATGTTTCTGAGCTGCCGCTATCTCTTCACGGATGGTGGGGATCAAAGCTAGGTTGTAGAGAGCTCCGTGTGGAATCACATGTAGTGGTGGTTCGCTCCCTTCCAACGGTGTGATGGTCAGATTGTTGACGTATGACTTGCGGCTCAGCGCATCTGCCACTACGTTTGCCTTGCCCGGGTGATAATGGATCTCTATTTCGTAATCCTTTATCAGTTCTAACCATCTTCGCTACCTCATGTTCAGCTCCTTCTGCGTGAATATGTACTTGAGGCTCTTGTGGTCGGTATATAAATGTACGAGGTTACCGAGTAGGTAGTGCCTCCACATTTTGAGTGCAAGTACCACGGCAGCGAGCTCCAAGTCGTGAGTTGGATAATTCTGCAGTACACATCGAACGGTTTTGTTGTGTCTGGCTGCGCCAAAACCGGTGCTGATGTCAGGTTCTTGACTAAAGCCTTGAATGCTGCTTCACATGCTGGACTCCAAACATATTTGGTAGCCTTCTTCAGCAGCACCGTCATAGGCTTGGCAATCTTCGAGAAGTTCGGAATGAACCTACGATAATATCCCGCGAGTCCGAGGAAAATCTGTACCTCGTGAACAGTCCTCGGGGATTTCCAATTCAGTACTTGAGTGATCTTACTCGGGTCTACAGCGATACCCTCCGCTGAGATGATATGCCCGAGAAAAGGCACTTGCGATATCCAAAACTCTCATTTGTTGAATTTCGCGTATAACTTGTGATCCCGCAGCCGTTGCAAGACTATACGCAGATGCTTCTTGTGATCTTCCTCCGACTTGGAATATACCAGTATGTCGTCGATGAAGACCAAGACAAACTTGTCCAGCTCCGGCATGAATACCGAGTTCATCAAATACATGAAGTGAGCTGGAGCATTGGTGAGGCTGAAGGACATGACCAGGTACTCATAAAGTCCGTACCTCGTCGAGAAAGCTGTCTTCGGAATGTCCTCAGCCCTTATCTTAATCTGATGGTACCCGGATCTTAATTCCATCTGGGAAAAGATCTTTGCTTCGACCAACTGATCAAACAACATGTCGATCCGTGGCAACGGGTACTTGTTCTTGATGGTTACGGCATTTAATGGACGATAGTCCACGCAAAGCCGCAACGTCTCATCCTTCTTCTTCACGAATAATGCCGAACAGACCCATGGCGAGGAACTCGGCCTAATAAAACCCTTTTCCAGGAGGTCCGTGAGGTGAGTCTTCAGTTCAGCCAACTCCTTGGGTGCCATCTTGTACGGCCTTCGGGATATTGGCATGGTTCCCGGTGCAAGTTCAATCTTGAACTCCACCTCTCTATCGGGCGGCATTCCCGGTAAATCATCCGGGAACACGTCAGGGAACTCTCGGACCACTGGAATATCTTCCAATCTGATGGTTGTGGCTTGATAGACACATGGAAGTTTTATTTCTGGACTGTCCAGAAATAAGGATTGAGATTTGTGCACTTCTGAGTTCAAGTGCACAACTCGGAGGACGGTGTCTAAAACAGCGCCGTGGCGGGTTAACCACGACATCCCTAAGATGACATCGACCTTTTGTCCCTCTAAGATTATGAGAGACATAGGGTAAACTCTACCCTCTAAGCACAATGGCGCTTTTGGGACCATCATGCTTGCTGAAATTTTCCCACACGGTGAACAGATCACATAAGGACTATCGGTGGGTAGTATTTGCAAGCTATATTTATCAATGAAAGCTTGGCTAATGAAGCTATGCGTGGCACCTGAATCAAATAGTACTATGGCGGGATGCTGGTGGAGTTGGAACATACCCGCAAGGATTGGCTCACCCTCCGGCACATCCTCTATGGCAAGCTGGTGGACGGTGCCGGGCCTAGGGTTTGCCCGCCGCGCATTAGTAGGGTTCCGGGGTTGATTCCTCCCCGGAAACTGCGGTGCAACTCCGCCGCCTTGCCTTTCCGGACAACTGCTGGCGAAGTGTCCTGGACGACCACACTTGTAACATGTGGCCGCTGCTGGTGTGGTGCTCGGGGGACGAAAGCCCGGCATGCGCTGCTGAGGTGCATACGCACGCGGCATCGCCCACTGCTGCTGTTGTTGTTGCGGAGGTGGTACTGGCAGTGCCGGCCTGAACGCCGGTGAAGAGTACGGTCGACTGCGGAACGGCATCGACCTCTGGGGTGGCTGCCAGCATGGACCGGATGGTGGGCGATTCACCATCCGAAACTTCTGAGAAGGACTGCCTCCTTCTCCGCTGCTTTGCGGCGCACTTCGCTTTCTCTCCGCCGCCGCCAACTCCTTGCCGGAGTCCTCCTGTACAATCGCAGCATCAATGATGTCGTTGAGGCTGCCGTGATTGAACATCGCCAGCTTGTCCTTCAGAAGCGGGTTAAGCCCCTGGTAAAAGTGGTCCCGCCGCTTCTCGTCGGTATCGGTGTGATACGACGCATAGAGCGCGAGATCGTTGAACGCCCTGGAATATTCCAACGCGTTCCGGCTCCCTTGCTGCAGGTGTAAGAATTCCTGCGTCTTCCTCTTCATCAGACCTGGCGGTATGTGATAGGCCCTGAAGGCCGTCCGGAACTCCGTCCAGGTCATAACTCGGTCGGTGGGCTGTGAAGCACAAAAGTTTGCCCACCACGCACTCGCGGATCCTTGGAGCTGCTGGACCGTGAACTGAGTTTTGCGCTGCTCACTTATCTGGAGCAGCCCGAACTTCATCTCTATTGCGCGGAGCCAGTTGTCCGCGTCAAGAGGTTCATCCGCCCTTGAGAATACCGGGGGATGAGTAGCCAGGAAGTCGGAGTAGGAGCTCTGTTGACGCTCCTCACGATCTTGACGTCTCTCTGGGCGAGACGTATTGACAATAAGAGTTTGCAGCAACTCCGTGTGCTGCTGATGTGAATCCGCCATTGCCGCGACGATGTCGGCCAATGTAACCGTTGGCAGTGGTGGTGGTGGTGTTTGCTGTTGCTGTTGCTGCTTCTGTCCCGAGGAGTCCTCAGGAAGCTGTTGGGAGGTCTCTCCCCCTTGGCTAGTACCCCCAACGTCCGGGATGGCACGAGTACACATCATTCTGAAATTCAAAACAGCAGCGATTAGCACATGTCATACTAAAAATTCCATATGCAACAGTAGGTATTGAAGTGAAACATGATTAATTTGCACAACATTCACATATATTGATAAAGCATAAAGTTTATACAAGATACATTATTCTCGGGTCTCCGAGAAGTCGTGCTCATGTCGTCACTACCTATACATACGCTACTGCCTACACGATATGTCACTGATTACAAAAGTTGGGTTACACTACTCTAGCTGCCCTACTTGGCAACTGTAACCCCCTACTCCGAGTAGAACTCGACCTGCTACGGGTCGTCCTCCTCCGGTACATCTGCTGGTGGCTCTGGATCTACCACCTCTTCTCCCATCTCGGGTTCTCCCATTGCTTGAAGGCCCAAGACCACCGGTATGCCCAATACCGGAGGTACGAGGTCCTGCAACACGTGAACCTCATCCATGGCCTGGTTGTAGTCCTCTTCCCAGCCTTGCCCTTCCTCAATAGCATCGTACCGCTCTTGGGTAAGGTCCTCATTCTGCTGGGTTACAGTCTGTACCAGTTCTTGCAACGCCGCGATGTCAACACGGCTTTTCTTCTTCGCCTTCTTCAGACGATGCAACTGATTGTGCTGTTCATTCAGTCGCTTGATCGTCGGAAGGAGCACATTGCGGAGTGCGCTGTGAGCACTCTTGAAATGGTCTCCATGGCTTGTGCTCTCCTTGAGCTTTGCGGCGAGATGTTCTGTATGAACAGCTTGGCTGTCCATCACGGTGTTTCCCGTCCTCATCTGGAGGCTGAGGTTTGCCTCTGCGGGGTTGTACCTTGGGCAAGTCGGGTTTGTTGCCTCGCGGTACCTCTCTTCCCACACATGCTGAGCACGTCCCTCCACCGGAACGAGCGTGTATGGAGTGCCCTCCATAGCCTGCACGTGTAGTTGGCAGAAACGTGACATGGTGTCACGGGCTGCCACTTGCCACATCCCTTCCGGTTGTCTACCTCTCACCGTGACGGTGAACGGCACCCAACCGGGTGGCGTAGGTCCTGTAGGGACTTCGACATGATTGTCCATGTCTTGTTCCCCTCTTCGCTTTCTTCCTTGGCGAAGTACTGCGGCATCTGTTTGTACCCGAAATATTGAAGCATCTGCCTCAATGCTTCCGGATAGCCGCTACGGTGAGAACAGTGGGACACCACCCACCCGTTCTCCAACTGTTTGTCTGCTGTCATCTGTAAAATATATTTGAGAAATGTCAAATATTTATTTAAACAGTAAACCATTGAGTTATAACATAAGACATGTTAATTAACCCACAAAATTTGGAAATACAGTTCAAATTTAAACAAATTTGACTGCTGATCTGTTGTCTGCATGACACCCCTGACCAGTTTCCATTTCAACCTGATTTAGGCCATACTAAAAGCAAAACCAATTCTGGAGCTCAACATAAAAGCTAAATCTAACTTCAATAGATTTCCAGAAAGTATTTGCTTGGCCTAAGATCTGTCCTGGTTCAAAAGTTATGAGATGTCAAAGTTAACAGAATTTCTGGAGAAAATTGGACAGCACCTCCCTGCTTGAGGTTACTGATTTGATCCAAGAATTCCAGTTAATTCTGTTCCCAATCTGACAAAACTTTCTGTTACAAAGTTGTAACCAATCTCATAAGCCTTCCATAACTACCTCATTTTCTATTTTTGGATTTTTAAGCAGGAAGTTGTGCTCAATTTACAGAGAGCTAACAGAGAGTGTTTGCTCTGCCCTGTTTTCTGGACAGTTTCAACTGTACTGCATTTTTCAATTGGTTAAGGGATGAAACACCTCTGGACCTCAACAGAAGAGTTGTAAAGCTCTCTCAAATCTTTCCAGAAATGTATCCTAAGACCCCAACCTCGAAAGAACTCAACCTCTAATCTCTGATTAACTTCAGCCTTGATTCAGCTGAAAACAGAGTGCTCTGTCCTTAGCAACCTATAAGTTGAAAACTTGTTAACTTTGAATATCCTGATTAAGGGAAGACGTTACAGCACAGTTTTAATGCTCCAGATTAAAACTTTAAAGTTTTGCCATGAAGTTGTTCAATTAGTGGGGTGTGACGTCGATGCGTCACCAGATCATGTCGGTACTACGTCCTCACAAAGAAAAACCTATACCGGACTTAGCCAGCTTCGTTAATTCAGTGGCACTAAGCGTCTCTCGCACACGGATGCTACACGTCTACCGTTTCGTGGTTAGACTACCTGCAAATAATTCAAGCAATCATCAGACTCGTCTGCACACCGAGTCCGGTATCCATACAGTTCGTACACCCGGCCGTCATCACTCGCCCGGATGTTCTCAAGCCAAACACGCCTTGAGCTATGTGTTCGCGTTACTGACCACGTGACGGGGTCTCCCAAGTTGCACCACGCATGCCAGGGACAGACGTTGCTTGAATACCCCAAACGACATTAAGAGTCATAGAGGATATTAAAGTGGGTCGGGTTACCTGCCACCCGTGAGGCTCCACCCTTCACCTTGTGCGCACTGGTGGACAGCGCTTACATGCACCCCCCAAGACATAAACGTCCCGAGATGCACGATTTTCCTACATAGACAGATAGGTTAGTATGCTACTTTCTATACACTAATAACATCCTTATACGGGCTACTAACTCATTCCTCACTGGATTTTTGAAAAAGATGACCTTTTTAGTGCGTTAAACCTCAAGCGAGCTCTGATACCAGCGCTGACACGACCCCACGGTCTTCTTGAGCCAGGATCACGCTGAGGGGTGCTGCGTTGCACAGCACAGAATAACACACATCAAAGGTACAAAGCGGAAGCAAAACTTTTATTACATAAAGCGGTTTATGAACATTTTTACATCAAAATAGGTCCAGTCTACACTCACGGGCGTAGACTACGCATCAAATTCACGTTCAGCCCGTGAACGTGTCCTTGCTAGCACACACACACACACTAACACGGCGGCGTGCACGACTCCCACACGACGGGGTTCCCCTCCTGGGGTTCCGTCTCCTCTTCGGGAGTCCCTTCCTCATAGAACCCTGCAAAAGCTTCAAACACAAGCAGTGAGCACGAAGGCTCAGCATGTCTGACCCGTCTCACCTAAACATGGAACTTCTACATGAGGGGTGATGGGTACATGAGATAAAAACCAGTTGCAAAAGACTCGCCTAATTAGTGGAACTTTACTTTCAAGTTTTAGCAGCCGGTTGTGGAGAACCTTACGCTAAGGCACATGAGAGAGCCGCAATCAAACAAGAAACACATTTCTCTCATGTACTTTGCCCAAAGTTGAAAAGAACTTTAGTTAGCTCTAATCTACAACAATCATTAGCAATCAAGTCCATCTTTCAATCAGCAGCATTTTAACATGTAACTAGCCTGTTCTTTCTACGTCACGGTACAGTGAACAAGTGGTACTCACTGACCGCGAGGGACGGCGATTATAATCGATTTACACCTGCAGGGTTACCCGAACAACCCGTCACGTACGCCCGTACTCGATGTTGCCTACAACAACCATCACGGACGCCGTACGGAACCACCTTTCACCCGTTAGCCAAATGTTGAACCGGTCCAATCGTCCCGAGCAAGAGGTCTCTGCACGCGCATCTCAGTGCCGCCAGACGATTTACACCTCGAGCTCTCAACCTACTCTCTGAACGACCAGCTATGCCTCAACACTCAGCTACCCGAGTTACATTGGTTTCCCGGTTCCCATATAGCCGGTAGGTCTTCGGTACTGTTCTAGCTTGTTCAACAGGCCCGCACACGGCTCGGTCCTCAATTGACAGAAGCGGAGCTACAGCACACAGGCCCCAAAGTCCTGCTGCCCTTACTCTCTGCTCGGTCTCATCTTTCTTTCCATGTGTATCATGTGCTATCTCTACCCGAGTCGAGTGCCTCTAGCCTATGCTCGCGAGTAGTTCCAACTACTCGACTTGTACCGAATCCTACCCTAACTTAGATTTGCAGTAGCTAACGGGGTTTGCAACCCTAAACCCAACCCAGAGTTTTCTTGGCTATGCAATTGGGTTTCCAAACAAGACTCTAATGCAAGGAATAATGGTATTCAAGTAAGTGCTCAAAACAATAAAAATTTGTAAAAAGGTTAATGCAAACCGGAGCTTGCCTTGCTGCTCTTGATCGTAGACTAGCTGCTCCTCTGGAGTAACGAAGTCTAGGACTTCGGGTTCCTCCTCGACCTTAGCGACTACATGATATACAAGTATATGTATTAATTTAAATGCATTTGATTGAATTTAAAATTGTGAAGTCTATAACTCTTACTAGACAAACCCAATGACTGTGAAACTATTACTGTGGTTTGGTTACAACCTAAACACAGACTTGGTCAATTTTTAGTTGTAGCAAAGCTCATTTGAGCCCTCCACAATTAATAATGTCCTTGACCTTACTTGGAACTCTTAGGATGTTCTAGGGACTTTCATTGAACAAGCCATGACTTTCTGAAAACTAGATTTTCAGAGGGTTCTATTGGAGTTGGTCTCACTTAATTTGAATGTTTCTAGCTAAAGATATGAGCTAAACAATTTCAGGGAAAATTCTGAAAATGTTTCTGAACATTTTCTGTTTTCTCTGGAACAGTTTCACTAATCACACCATTAGGTGGATCAAATGAGCTCAAAGGGTCCTGAAATTTTTATGGTAGTTCAGGGATATTTTGGTGAACATCCCAGCAAAATTCAGAATTTTCCTCCAAGGGATCCTCCAGTTAATTCTAAACAATTTAAATTTTGAGGAATTAATTCTGGAGAATTAAGGCTTTTCATGAAGTGAAACTTAATTTGCTGGAAAGTTCTCAGAGAGCTGAATCCATCAAAATTTGGTTCACTCGATTTGGAGCTTTCTAGCCCAAGTTATGAGGATTTGAAATTTGAAGGAAATCTGAAAATCGGGGGAAAAGTTTAAATCTGCCGGGCCCGCGGGGACACGTGTTGGGCGCGGAGGCGACAGCACACTGAGGCCCACAGGGTTTTTGCGCGCCAGCACATCAGATCCCGGCCACACCAGATCCCGATTTAAATTTCTAAGCTGCTGACGCGTGGGCCAGCCGGCTTCGTCTTCCTCCCGACGCGCCTTCGCGCCCGCGCCGCCTCCCCTCGCCGGAGCAGACCCGGAGCTCGCCGGCTTGCCGCTGCCGGCCATCACCTGATCTGGAACTCGCCGCCAGGGGGTTGTCGACGTAGAGGAGCACGTCTGCGGGGTCAGTTCGAGCTGGCGGTGACCGGAAATAGCCCGGCGACGTGCGGCGGCCTCGGTTGAGGTTCGGCGCCGTCGGCCGTGGGTTCTAACCCGCCAAAACCTCGAACAATCGGTTCTACAGCATCAGTACACCTCTAGGAAGCTCGACAAGGTGTCAAACGGGTTCAAAGATGGCGGCAAGTCGGTCGGCACCGTGTGACCGATCGTGTCCGCCATGAACGCCCTCGATCGAGCTCAAAATTCGTCACTCCTAGTCGGTTTCATGCCACGGATGCAGAAAGGAAATTGATCGCCGGCTAGTCCAGCGCCTATGTGCAAGATTTGATAACTAAAGAAGGATCATAGCGCGAGAATTCCAAGAATCCATACCAGAAGCTCAGTTTAAGGTCGCCGGAGCAAAAGCTGGAAATTCGCAGTGGATTCTTCACGGTTTGCTTCCAAACTTGGAGGAGAGAAACACGGTGGTCGCGCGCTCCTGTTGCCGCTCCTGCTGGACCGTGAAAGCTCCTGTGGAACGCTGTCCACGAGCACCTGACCTTCGGCTGAGGTTAGGTTGCCGCTGTGGCGATCGTTCTCGGGCAAGGGAGGTCGGAGCTCGGGGTTTTTGGTGTCAGGGAAGTAGAGTGTGACCTCAGGGTGCTGTCTAGCAGCTCAGGGACGGAAAGGGGCGATCGTTTGCTGGGTTTTCCCGATCGACTGAGAGCTCAGGGAGAAAAGACTACCGCTGCTTGAGGTCGCACGCGAGGGGATAAAGCCAGCCGGTCTTCGCTCGGGCTGAGGCGGTGCCGGTCGCGTGGAGGCGCGAGCAAGCCGCCCTGGGCGCCAGCGCGTGAAGGGAGAAGCAGCTGGTGGCGCCGGTTGCTTCTCGGTGGCACAGCCGGCAGCTGCTCGGTGGAATTTCCCACCGAGGCTGTGACTTTGTGTGCATGTCTCCCCTCTTCTCTCTATGACATGTGGGTCCCACACTCAAGTTTAACCTCTGAAATTAACTCCTCATCACTGTTGTAAATAGTGAGCCCCAAAATACCCATGGTGATTCAAATTATTCACCCATGAGCCATTTGAATTGGTTAGAATTCAAATTGGGTTTGGTTTGGATAAATTTCAGCACATGTTTAGTTTGAAATTCAAATAAGGTTTGAATTTGCCCCACTTAACTCATGTCAAGATCAACTCCAAATGGAGTGAAATTTGGAGTGTGACCTCACAAAAATATGCTGAGTAAGAATATGTCTCCCACTTTTGAATTCATGGGATAAAAACAGTTTGAATTTGAATGTAGTTTCAAACTGCCCTTTTTCTAGCTACACCTCAAAATGACCTCAAAAGGTTTTGAATTTGGGTGAAACTTGGCATGGGCATTCCTAGCAATGTGTAGGAGTTTTTCATATGCCCAGCCCCTATATCACATGTGGAAAATAGCACCCTTGCAATATGTGAGTTTGTTCCCTAATGAGCATGTTGATGGTGGTTACTTGCTCTTCCAATGTGTTTATCAACTTGCTACAAATGAGGTGTGCGTGTGGTGATGACACTTCAACCATTGTCAAAAACTGAGGCCCTTACATAGGCGATGCGAGTCAGTCCACGATAGAGACGACATCCAGCAGGATGAATCTGCTCGACGCCTCAAAGCTTGTAGCCAAGTCCCAGCCCCGCGAGTGCCAAGGTTACCTCCCGAAGGGTCGGTAGCGAGCCACCCAAGCGAGCAACGATCTTGGGAACCACGCGCACGCCTCGGGCAGGGATCTGATGAAATGCGGGCACCGAGCTCCGACTAGGAAGCCCCTTGGCACGAAGCAGAGCCAATGGTTCCAACCGTACAAAATGAACAGGACGAATGGGTTTCACTTGGCTTCACGGGATAGGCAACTCATCGGGCTTGAGGGCTCGACTATCGAGGAAAGCCCCCGATTGGCCCAATCCCTCTTAATATCCGTGGATGGGGGTGAGGCGAACTTTCCATGATGATAACCCGGCCCCTCGGAAGATGGACCCGGGACTTTCTGCATGATCCCAGTGGGGACGACCAAAGGCTGCATAAGTTAACCCTGATACTAACGATATTTTCTTTGATTTAAGCTGTGCAAGATCGAAGCCGACCGGCGTTCATCCCCTGATCAATCGACGAGATCGAGCAGAGGCTCGGGGGCTACTGACAGGGTTCCCGACCCTGACCCCCTAGGGGGAAGCAGGGAGCCGTCCCTCGAGGGGCGACAAAGGAGCAAGCCCGAGCCCGAGCTCAGGAGAAGAAGGAACGGACGGGATAGAGACCCCGGTCCTGGTCCCCGGGGTAATCCGTGAGCCTTGCCCTCAACGCTCAGACGATAGCAAGACCACGAAGGAAAGGCCCGAGCCTGACCTCGGGTAGGCGATAAGTAGGTGGCCTTCAATGCGGAGCAGGCGCTGTCCCAGTCAAGTGGGAAGGCACTCGAGTGCCATCCCAAGTGGCAGCATTGAATATCTGTCACCTTCGACGTAACCAAAGAGGAGTAGTATGCCTGGTGCTCGTGCGCCCAGGTATGGTCTACCCCTACGACAAGACGAGAGCAGGTGCAGCGGCAGGATGCGAATACAGTGACTCCATCAAGTGTCCTGTCCGATGTACGACGGGACAAGCAGTCCATGTACCCAAGACCTCCTCCCTACATGTAAATACGAGAGAAGAGGAGAGTGAGTATAAAGGGAGGAGTTGTTAGATCACCTAGGGACAGGCTCTCGCACTTGTAAAAGAATCACCCCATTCTTGAGAAGAACAGCGAGAGACCCCAGACTGGACGTAGGGCACCTTGCCTGAACCATTATTATTATTTTGTGTTCTTAGTTAGGACAACTTGAGGAAGAACGCGCGGTACATTAGTTACTAGTCAGAAATTCGAATGCCGACACCCCTCATCTACCCTTGACGCGACGTCGATGGGCCGTACGAACCAAAGGCCTCGGTAAGTAGGTAAGTTTTTATGGCCGACTTTCGGGGTCCGAACAAAGTTCTGGGTTCTAAGGTATACCTATCATGTAAGTCAAAAGGGAGGCTCGGAACGAACCCGAGCGAGGGATAGGCGATGCGAGGTGGCCATCAATGGCGCACTCCGGAGCCCAGAAGCTCCTGGCATCTCTAATTCTGGTATCTGAGTCTTGTCTTGGAGACTCCCTGGTAGCCCCCCGACGGGCCAGCATCGACCCACCTGGGCCTGCGAATGGCCTGTTATCCGTGTGAGTGTGCCAAGTGGGATCTTATGGAACGCGGGCATCGAGCCTCGGTCAGGTCAACCTTATTCCCCAGTCCTTGCGGAAAGGCAGTGGAGCTCCCCTTGGATTAACCCGTTAGGAAGCTCACCGAGCCCATGAACTTGACCATCGAGGTCATTTCTCGATCGGCTCAACCCCACCAAACCCACGAACGTTTTGCAGATGGGGAGGGAAGCGGATTTGCTAAAGGAACCAAGCCCGACCCACGGAGGGAGGGCTCAGGGGATATTGGACGACTCAAAGTCACGAAGGGCTCGGCGCCTAAGGCTTTGAGCTTGGACGTAGTCACTGTGACGCCCTCAATTCTGTGGAAAACCACGGAACCGAGAACTAATGCATATGTGTGCCCAGGATGTTTATCACACATACACATATGTTCCACAAACTGAATTCAGATTATATATTACCACGAATAACATAGTTTATTACAACACCTCATGAGTCTTGGACTCATGCACACAGCGGAAGTCCTTATTTCTACGCAGCGGAATTCTTATTCAAATGCGGAAGCAAAAACTAATGCGGAAGCAAAACTAAGCAGAAGTGGCTCCATCTCTACTCCCTCCACAGGCAAGGTTGAGAACAGATCACACGCCATAATGCTCTACTCGGTCTTCATAGTAGTCTTCTCTTGCTGTTGATGAAGAAATAAAAATGCAAGTTTGAGCATAATGATGTACTCAGCAACTGCGGAAATAACACATGATATGCAGCTCATAAACAAGGTAGATATAAAAGGCTTATTTGCAGAAAAGCAAATTTATAAAATCATGATAAAACAGCAACTTAACTTTAGATAAATGTAGTCCCAGCATGTATGAAATTACCAACATACCTCCATCACTTCCCGCGTTCCATCCAAACATTAACCAATCTTTTACCCATACTCACGAATACCTCCTCATATTCGCTACCATCTCACCTTATGAACAACCTCGTCTCGCACCGAGACCAATCTCATGTCATGACCCATCAGTCATGCAACCATCTCATCTCCCGGACTCCACAGTCCCAAACCAATAACTATAACCAAGAACCTTCCCAATAACCATCCCAATAACCATCCCATCTAATCATGGCAGTTTAGCCAGGTGCTCGTGACCGTAAGCTCGGCTATCATGATAGTTTTAGTAACTCTGCAGAGTTTGCACCTCTTTACCCACAAGTTTGTGATTTCGTCACCCGTCGGTGACTGCAGAACCTCCATTATACCAGTACACGACCGTCGGTGTATGGTCAAGAGATCACAAAATAGCCTTTACAAAGGGGTTACTAGATGTATGGACTCACTAAGGTTTCACCGGCAGGCTAGAATCTCCAATTCTCCCACCCACGGGCCCCCTCTTGTGCCATGCAGTTCCCAGGGCTGTCCTCACTCGACTCCCGTTCCCCGCGCCTTCCACAGTCCATAACACTCTAGCAACTTACCTAATTACTCAGCTAAGCCGCACCCATACTTGGCCTTGTGGTGGCACTGTTATCCTGGCATGCGCATGCATGAACCGGTCCTTAGATCTACGGCAAGTAAAACCACCATCTCATGCTACCTCATACACCAACCCAGGCTTGCCTAGATCCCCCTCCGATCCATGTTCATTATTAACATCAGTTTTCTCATTATTATTATGAGTGCAGTTAGCTAGACACATCTATCTCGCCTCCCAATCCCATGGACTCAGCGAAGCATAAAACAAAAACCATACCCGACTCATAAAACTTCCCAGGTGACAAGGATGGTTTAATCAAAACCAGTAAACTCCTATAAAAGGGTTTCCCATCATGTTTGACTCAGCACACACACCTTTTCGCAAAACAAAATAGTTTTACCCAAAACATAGGATCAACATGGTCAAGGAGCACTTGCCTTGTTCTTGCGGTTCCGGTTGTTCTTGATTCTCAAAACCTTGTTGCTGCAGCTCGTCGTACACAGCTTCCTGAGCTTGTTCTGCTATGTAGGATTCACGTGCATAATCAATATCATACACAAACCCTAAACTAGATGCGATGATGCACATGCATGCTATCCTATGATTAGTTCTATTAGATTGATCTGGTGTTCTTGCATGGCTTGCATGGTCAGAGGTATTCGGATCAATGGTGGTCGTGGCGATGATCTTGTTTTTAGATCAAACTGATCATCAAGTGATCTGTCCATGAAAAGGCTTCTGTTCGAAAGGAATCGAAGAACAGATGCAAAGAGATGAACAACATGATGTCGTAAGGTGGTATTGAAGTCCTACCTCACGTTTTTCTTGACTTTGAGGTTCTCCTCAGACCACTCGGTCCTTCTCCGATGATCTCCCTTGTTGCGCTTCGGCGATGTTTTGCTCGGCGAGTTAGGGCTAGAGCTCTAAGTCGTCGGCTCAGGAGTTGAAAGAGAAGTTCGTGATTTCGGCCAGAGGTTTTGAGTTCTATTTATAATCGGGAAGAGAAGAGTCCTAATCTGATTGGATTCCGAATAAGAGTCTTATTCAGATCTTTGTTAGATCCTGACGTCTTATCTTCGGTAACGTTGTGGAGTTTAGATCGGTTTCCGTTGCGTACCGGTGTCTTTACGCGTAAAAACCGCTCCAGACTCGTTACCTCCGTGATGATGAGCTCCAGAAGCTCCACGTGTCCTTCTGAGTCTGGTATCTCTTCGTCCGCAGAGACGAGCTCCGGTCATGCCGCGTGTCAATCGATCGAGACCTCCCTCTTCTTCGGAGGTGAGCTCCGCGCACGCCACGTGTGGGTGCCGGTCTTTCCGCCTTTTTCCTTTCCTCAGGGACATGCCCCGAGGTTGACACATGTCCAGCAGCGGCGGACCTCCGGAGATAAGCTCCGGTGGCAACACGTGCTCAATAGATCCGGACTTCTCGGAGATGGGTTCTGAAATTAACACATATCCCGTGCGACTGGTCCCCTGACTTCCGCGAAGACTAGCTCCGTGGATGACACGTGTCCTATGAAAAATGCCTTTGCTTCTTCCGCAGAGGCTGTCTCCGCGGCAGCACGTGTCCCACAGGGTCGGACCTCTTTCCAATTGCGGAGGTGACCCCTGAGCCTGCCACGTAGCTAGTTTAACAGCGGACCTCTCCCATTTTCTTGGGGATGAGCTCCGAACACGCCACGTGGTCTGCTGGTCGTGGAAATTGCCTTCGGTGCTCTCAGAAAGCTTTACTGGCTATCGTTTTGATACTTGCTTCTGTTCTCTCTTTTCTAAAAATGTTCTTCTTCTTCATAAACATGAACATATGCTGACACCCGAGATGAGGGTGTCACAAATCTACCCCCCTTAAATTGAATCTCGCCCTTGAGATTCATTAGTAGAAAATAGATAGGGGAATTAAGCCTTAATATCCTCTTCACGCTCCCATGTGGCTTCAGCTTCAGTGTGATGGCTCCATTGTACCTTGCACCATCGAATCACTTTGTTTCGGGTGACCCTTTCTTTTACGTCCAAGATTCGGATAGGGTGTTCTGCGTAAGTCAGGTCCTCTTGAAGTTTAAGTTCTCCCATTGACACTTGTTCCTTAGGTATTCTCAAGCACTTCTTGAGCTGAGATACATGAAACACGTCATGTACGTCGGAGAGGTGGTTTGGGATCTCTAGTTGATAGGCTACTTCTCCTCGCTTGTCCAAAATCTTAAATGGTCCGATGTAGCGAGGCGCTAGTTTGCCTTTGACGTTAAAACGTCGTTGGCCTCGGATAGGCGATACCTTAAGGTATACGAAGTCTCCAACTTCAAAGGTCAACTTCCTATGCCTGTTGTCCGCATAGCCTTTCTGTCGTGACTGAGCAGCCTTTAAGTTCTCCCGTATCGTTTGGACTTGCTTTTCAGCCTCTTGTAGTACTTCGGGTCCAAACACCTGGTTCTCTCCAGTCTCGTTCCAGAACAGTGGTGTTCTACACCGTCTACCATATAAGGCTTCGAAAGGCGACATCTTCAAGCTAGCTTGATAGCTGTTGTTATAGGAGAACTCGGCATACGGTAAACTCCTATCCCAACTACGCCCACGTTTCAAGGCGCAAGCTCTCAGCATGTCCTCCAAAATTTGGTTCGTCCTCTCGGTTTGCCCATCTGTTTGTGGGTGATAGGCGGAGCTAAAATCTAGTCGTGTACCCACGGCTTTCTGCAGCTTCCTCCAGAATCTAGAGGTAAACTGAGAACCTCGATCTGAGACTATCCTCTTTGGAACTCCATGATGGCACACGATCTGCTGCATGTACAACTCTGCCAACTGTATAACGTTGTAACTGGCCTTTACCGGAAGAAAATGGGCGGTTTTCGTCAACCGGTCCACAATGACCTAGATGGAATCGTATCCTGACTGAGTCCTTGGCAGTCCGACGATGAAGTCCATACTGATGTCTTCCCATTTCCATTCAGGTATTTTCAAAGGTTGCAACAACCCAGCGGGTTTTTGATGTTCGGCTTTTACCCGTTGGCATGTGTCGCATAGGGCAACGTATTCGGCTATATCCCTTTTCATACCATCCCACCAATAGCAAGTGTTCAAGTCCTTGTACATTTTGGTGCTCCCTGGATGTATGGAATAGGGTGAATCATGTGCCTCCTTCAATATTATGTCGCGAAGGTGTCTTAGGTTTGGCACACAAATCCTTTTTCCTAGCCAAAGCGTACCCTTTTCATCCTCTTTGAAATCCTTCTCTATCCCTTGTTAGATTCTTTCCTTGATCTCCTTGATCCCCTCGTCCGTTGCTTGTCCCTTTCTTATTTCTTGTTCCAATGGGGAGTGGATCTCTATCATTTCCATGTTATTCAAGAATCCGAGGTGTAACCGTTCGAACTCCTTACGTAGTTCGGGTGGTAGCTCCCGAACCGTGAGTTGGTGGCATGCTCCCTTTCTGCTCAATGCGTTAGCGACTACATTGGCCTTCCCGGGATGGTAGTTGATTCCCACATCATAATCCTTGATGAGTTCTAACCATCGATGTTGCCTCAAATTCAAGTCCGTTTGTGTAAATATGTACTTGAGGCTTTTATGATCCGTATAGATCTCACATCGATGACCAAGGATATAATGTCTCCAAATCTTCAATGCATGCACCACTGCTGCTAACTCCAAATCATGAGTAGGATAGTTAAGCTCGTGCTTCTTTAATTGTCGTGAGGCATAGGCTACCACTTGTCCTTCCTGCATGAGTACACATCCGAGCCCTTGTCTGGATGCGTCACAATATATGTCAAAGCTCTTGCTTACGTCTTGCAATACCAGAACTGGTGCTGTGGTTAGCCTTTTCTTGAGTTCCTCAAAACTTTCTTGGCAGGCTTGTGTCCATTGAAAGACTTTTCCCTTCATTAGCAACTCCGTCATAGGTTTTGCTATCTTAGAGAAGTCTTTAATGAAGCGACGATAGTATCCTGCCATCCCAAGGAAACTCTGAATATCCCTCACACTCCTCGGTTGGTCCCACTTTAGAACATCTCTCACCTTTCCAGGATCAACCGATACCCCTTCCTTGGAGATGATGTGTCCTAGGAAGGATATTTCCCTTAGCCAAAATTGACACTTGTTAAGCTTGGCATACAATTGATGCTCTCGCAACTTCTGCAAGGTCAATCTCAGATGTTCTTCATGCTCCTCCTTACTTTTTGAATACACCATAATGTCATCGATGAAAACCACGACGAACTTGTCCAAGTACTCCATGAAAACCTTATTCATAAGGTACATGAAGTATGCGGGTGCATTCGTCAATCCAAAAGACATAACGGTATATTCATATGAACCATACCGCGTCCGAAAGGCTGTCTTAGGTATATCGGAGGGCTTAATCTTCAGCTGGAAATATCCCGACCGAAGATCAATCTTGGAGAACACTTGGGCTCCTTTCATTTGATCGAACAGGTCCTCTATACGGGGCAGAGGGTATTTATTTTTGATTGTCACTTCGTTGAGAGACCTGTAGTCCACGCACATTCTTTGGGTTCCGTCCTTCTTGTCCATGAAGAGTACCGGAGCTCCCCAGGGTGACGAGCTTGGCCGGATAAAACCCTTCTCCAACTGTTCTTGAATTTGCTTCTTTAGTTTAACTAACTCGTTGACGGGCATCCTATACGGTCTCTTAGCTATGGGTGCAGTTCCAGGTACCAAATCTATGGCAAACTCAATATCCTGGTCAGGTGGCATACCTAGAAGTTCTTCCGGGAACACATCCGAAAATTCCTGAACCACTGGAATGTTGTCCAATGCTACCCCTTTAACATGGTTCAGATCCGCTCGTTCGGTCGCTTGCGGGGCTGACTCAAACTCGACACGGATACCGTGTTCGTTTGTCAATTGCACGCTTCTCTCAGCGCATTGGATTACTCCATTGTGCTTGCTTAACCAGTCCATTCCGAGTATGATGTCAATTCCGTGGGAGTCCAAGACAATAAGGTTGGCAAGGAAATCTACCCCCCTTATTTTAAGGCTTACCTTGGGACATACTATACTAGTCCTCATTTCTCCTCCGGGAGAATTAACTAACATAGCACATTCTAGGTGGGATACGGGTAGATGATGTTTGGCAACGTATTTGGATGATATGAAGGAATGCGATGCTCCGGAATCAAATAAAATGGTGGCTGGGTTGGAGTTGGCAAGGAACATACCAATTGCGACGTCCTCAGCCTGTTGTGCTTCCTCGGCAGTGACATGGTTAACGTGGCCACGAGCATAGTTCTGCGGTCCACGGTTCCCTTGGTTGTCTCCTCCGTTTGGTCGCTGGTTCTGCTTGGGCACGTTACCTTGCTGTCCAGGGCCTCTCTTCGGGCACTAGTTAGCGAAGTGGCCTACTTCCCCGCATGCAAAGCATGCCCTGTTGCCTACGGCAGCAGGTACGTTGGGGCGGGGGTTTTGAACAGGAGCGCCATTGTTAGGCCGGGGCGCAGGAGGCATGGGCACATGAGGTGCCGGTGCAACGGGCCGTTGCTGTGGGGGCTGACCAGGGCGGTACGTAGGAGTGGTCGATCCATACTGCGGTGCAGGGGGCATGTATCTAGGTCGTACGTTGCTCCCTTGGGGCTGGTATGGGATCTTCCTTTTGCACTCGCGCTCGATCTCTCGGATCTTGTTTTCCACCACAATAGCCTTATCAACCAGCTTCTGGAAGCTTACGTAGTCATTGTTGAGGATCTGAACTTGGATCTCATTGTTCAACCCTCTCATGAACAGGTACTGCTTCCTCTGATCTGAGTTGACATCTTCAGGGGCATATCAGGACAGTTGTATGAACTTGTTGAGATATTCGTTCACACTTTTCTGCCCTTGGCGGAGACCTTCAAACTCCTGCCTCTTGAGCATCATTACGCCAACAGGGATGTAGTGGGAGCGGAAATTTTCCTTGAACTCAGTCCAAGTGATTGTCTCCGGGTTGGCATGGGCGTTGCTCAAGGCATCCCACCAGTCAGCAGCTGCTCCCATCAGTTGGTGCGGCGCAAAGAGAACCTTCTCTCGGTCGTTGCACTGAACAATTGCAAGCTTTTTCTCCATGGATTTCAACCAATCATCGGCCTCCATTGGATCGCTTGCTTGAGCAAAGGTGGGTGGTCGAGTCCTCATGAACTCTCCCAACCTGTTATGAGCCGGCGGTGGTGGTGGTGGTGGTGCCGGAACGGGGTGTTGGTTGGCCTGCAACTGACCCAAAGTTTGGATCATGGTTTGCATAAGCTGGTTTTGCATGGCCATCAACCTTTCTAGGTTGTTTTCGCCAGCTCCGGGGTTAGCAGGAATTTCCTCGTGGTCATCTTCTTGGACGTTCCTTCGGCTGGCGTTTCCTCTCACCATCTGTGAGGGGGAACGAAATAGAATAGAAGGTTAGAAGGTTAGGTAGGTCCTTTCAACTATATGCATCAAGGGGAGTTGGACTATATATATTAGTCCTTATGAGGATGTGATCAAGTGCCAAAGCATTTCACTCCTCTTTCTTCTTACGTGTGGATATGGACAACGTTTTTAAGACGTCCCACAACTCACACTAAGCACATATTCACAAATAATCATTACAAGGGCCCACTCAACTCCTATTCAAGGATGGTTTCCTATGCCAAGGTGGTTTCAAGGCCAATCTAAGCTATTCATCCTAGGATGCTTCCTTTGGTCCGCGTAGCTTCTATTTAGGGGTGTAACTTGCTGTTAACCCGTGATTCTAATATTAATCTAAGGCTTCTATCTAGGCGTGTAACCTACTGTCAACCCGTGGCTCTGATACCAATCTGTGACGCCCTCAATTCTGTGGAAAACCACGGAACCAAGAACTAATGCATATGTGTGCCCAGGATGTTTATCACACATACACATACGTTCCACAAACTGAATTCAGATTATGTATTACCACGAATAACATAGTTTATTACAACACCTCATGAGTCTTGGACTCATGCACACAGCAGAAGTCCTTATTTCTACGCAGCGGAATTCTTATTCAAATGCGGAAGCAAAACTAAGCAGAAGTGGCTCCATCTCTACTCCCTCCACAGGCAAGGTTGAGAACAGATCACACGCCATAATGCTCTACTCGGTCTTCATAGTAGTCTTCTCTTGCTGTTGATGAAGAAATAAAAATGCAAGTTTGAGCACAATGATGTACTCAGCAAGTGCGGAAATAACACATGATATGCAGCTCATAAACAAGGTAGATATAAAAGGCTTATTTGCAGAAAAGCAAATTTATAAAATCATGATAAAACAGCAACTTAACTTTAGATAAATGTAGTCCCAGCATGTATGAAATTACCAACATACCTCCATCACTTCCCGCGTTCCATCCAAACATTAACCAATCTTTTACCCATACTCACGAATACCTCCTCGTATTCGCTACCATCTCACATTATGAACAACCTCGTCTCGCACCGAGACCAATCTCATGTCATGACCCATCAGTCATGCAACCATCTCATCTCCCGGACTCCACAGTCCCAAACCAAACCATAACCAAACCAATAACTATAACCAAGAACCTTCCCAATAACCATTCCAATAACCATCCCAATAACCATCCCATCTAATCATGGCAGTTTAGCCAGGTGCTCGTGACCGTAAGCTCGGCTATCATGATAGTTTTAGTAACTCTGCAGAGTTTGCACCTCTTTACCCACAAGTTTGTGATTTCATCACCCGTCGGCGACTGCAGAACCTCCATTATACCAGTACACAACCGTCGGTGTATGGTCAAGAGATCACAAAATAGCCTTTACAAAGGGGTTACTAGATGTATGGACTCACTAAGGTTTCACCGGCAGGCTAGAATCTCCAATTCTCCCACCCACGGGCCCCCTCTTGTGCCATGCAGTTCCCAGGGCAGTCCTCACTCGACTCCCGTTCCCCGCGCCTTCCACAGTCCATAACACTCTAGCAACTTACCTAATTACTCAGCTATGCCGCACCCATACTTGGCCTTGTGGTGGCACTGTTATCCTGGCATGTGCATGCATGAACCGGTCCTTAGATCTACGGCAAGTAAAACCACCATCTCATGCTACCTCATACACCAACCCAGGCTTGCCTAGATCCCCCTCCGATCCATGTTCACTATTAACATCAGTTTTCTCATTATTATTATGAGTGCAGTTAGCTAGACACATCTATCTCGCCTCCCAATCCCATGGACTCAGCGAAGCATAAAACAAAAACCATACCCGACTCATAAAACTTCCCAGGTGACAAGGATGGTTTAATCAAAACCAGTAAACTCCTATAAAAGGGTTTCCCATCATGTTTGACTCAGCACACACACCTTTTCGCAAAACAAAATAGTTTTACCCAAAACATAGGATCAACATGGTCAAGGAGCACTTGCCTTGTTCTTGCGGTTCCGGTTGTTCTTGATTCTCAAAACCTTGTTGCTGCAGCTCGTCGTACACAGCTTCCTGAGCTTGTTCTGCTATGTAGGATTCACGTGCATAATCAATATCATACACAAACCCTAAACTAGATGCGATGATGCACATGCATGCTATCCTATGATTAGTTCTATTAGATTGATCTGGTGTTCTTGCATGGCTTGCATGGTCAGAGGTATTCGGATCAATGGTGGTCATGGCGATGATCTTGTTTTTAGATCAAACTGATCATCAAGTGATCTGTCCACGAAAAGGCTTCTGTTCGAAAGGAATCGAAGAACAGATGCAAAGAGATGAACAACATGATGTCGTAAGGTGGTATTGAAGTCCTACCTCACGTTTTTCTTGACTTCGAGGTTCTCCTCAGACCACTCGGTCCTTCTCCGATGATCTCCCTTGTTGTGCTTCGGCGATGTTTTGCTCGGCGAGTTAGGGCTAGAGCTCTAAGTCGTCGGCTCAGGAGTTGAAAGAGAAGTTCGTGATTTCGGCCAGAGGTTTTGAGTTCTATTTATAATCGGGAAGAGAAGAGTCCTAATCTGATTGGATTCCAAATAAGAGTCTTATTCAGATCTTTGTTAGATCCTGACGTCTTATCTTCGGTAACGTTGTGGAGTTTAGATCGGGTTCCGTTGCGTACCGGTGTCTTTACGCGTAAAAACCGCTCCAGACTCGTTACCTCCGTGATGATGAGCTCCAGAAGCTCCACATGTCCTTCCGAGCCTGGTATCTCTTCGTCCGCAGAGACGAGCTCCGGTCGTGCCGCGTGTCAATCGATCGAATCCTCCCTCTTCTTCGGAGGTGAGCTCCGCGCACGCCACGTGTGGGTGCCGGTCTTTCCGCCTTTTTCCTTTCCTTAGGGACATGCCCCGAGGTTGACACGTGTCCAGCAGCGGCGGACCTCCGGAGATAAGCTCCGGTGGCAACACGTGCTCAATAGATCCGGACTTCTGGGAGATGGGTTCCGAAATTAACACATATCCCGTGCGACTGGTCCCCTGACTTCCGCGAGGACTAGCTCCGTGGATGACATGTGTCCTATGAAAAATGCCTTTGCTTCTTCCGCAGAGGCTGTCTCCGCGGCAGCACGTGTCCCACAGGGTCGGACCTCTTTCCAATTGCGGAGGTGACCCCCGAGCCTGCCACGTAGCTAGTTTAACGGCGGACCTCTCCCATTTTCTTGGGGATGAGCTCCGAACACGCCACGTGGTCTGCTGGTCGTGGAAATTGCCTTCGGTGCTCTCAGAAAGCTTTACTGGCTATCCTTTTGATACTTGCTTCTGTTCTCTCTTTTCTAAAAATGTTCTTCTTCTTCATAAACATGAACATATGCTGACACCCGAGATGAGGGTGTCACAGTCACGAACCGAAACAAAATAGCGATCTCACACAGCTTCCGTTTTGTGAGGACCCGACGGTCCCGGCATGCCAGGAACTCGCTGAGGGGTGCTGCAATGGACAGCACCGGATAACACACAAAAAAGGCAATAAGCAGAAGCTAAATTTTATTACATAAACTATTTATAAACATAGTTACAACAAAATAACGTTATAGTCTACACTCGCGGGCGTAGACTAAGCAAAAGGTTCACGTTCAGCCCGTGAACGTGCTCCTACACGTACACACTAACACGGCGGCGTGCATGGCTCCCATTCGATGGTGGTTCCCTCTTGGGGGTCCATCTCCTCCTCGGGAGCCTCCTCCTCATAGAACCATGGAAACACTTCAACAAACAAGCAGTGAGCACAATGGCTCAGCAAGACTGACCCTTATCACCTAACATGTAACTCTACATGATGGATTTGCATCGGATAATAGGTAAGTACTTTGCATAAGACTCGCCTAAGTAGTTGATCCTTACTTTCAAGTTTTAGCCTTAAGTTAGTGGAAAACCTTGTTCTAAGCCACATAAGAAGTCTGCAATCAAACAAGAAATGCATTCCTCTTATGGAACTTGCCTAAGGTTGAAAGGAACTTTTATTTGCTCTAATCTAAAGCATGTCATTAACAATCAACGTAAAGCTTTCAACCAGCAACTTTTATCGTGACAACTAGCCTGCTCTTTCTATGTCACGGTACAGTGAACAAGTGGTACTCACTGACCGTGAGGGGCGGTGATTATAATTGATTTACACCTGCAGGGTTACCCAAATAACCCGTCACGTATGCCCGTACTCGATGTTGCCTTCAGCAACCATCACGGACATAGTACACAACCATCTTTCATCCGTTAGCCAAGTGTTGAACCGGTCCTATCGTCCCGAGCAGGAGGTCTCTACACAGAGCATCCTCGGTGCCCGCTAGCCGATTTAGACCTCGCTGCTCTCAACCTACCCTCTGGACGACAAGAAATGCCTCAACAGATCGCTACTCAAATTACATCGGTTTCCCGGTTCCCATATAGCCGGTAGGTCTTCTGTACAGTTCTAGATTGTTCAATAGACCCGCACACGGCTCGGTACTCAATCGACACAAGCAGAGCTATGGCACTCAGGCCCCAAAGTCCTTCTGCCCTTACTCTCCGCTCAGTCTCATTTTTATGCAATGTGATTCATTGTCTATCTCTCTAACCGAGTGGTGTGCCTCTAAGCCTATTCTCGCGAGTAGTTCCAACTACTCGACTTGTAGCGAGTCCTATACTATTTGAGCATTGTTGTGGCCACTTGAGGTTCAAATCTTACACCCAAAATCCTTGGTTCTCTTGGCTATGCAGTTAGGTTGCAAATCAAGACTCTAATGCACATCATAATAAATGCATAAGTTAAGTGATCAAAACAATAAACTTTAAAAGTAGGTTAATTGAAACCGGAGCTTGCCTTGCTGCTGGTCATCGCGTGAACTCTCTTCCGGAGGGATACAATCTAGTATCTCCGGTTCCTCGTCGACCTTAGAGACTACACGGAAATGGAAATACAAATGTATGTCAATTTTAAATATACATGTGTTGATTTGAGATTGTGAATACCATAAGTATAGCTAGACAGCCCCTTTCACTCTGAAACTTTTACTATGGTTTGGTGACTACCTAAACAGGGACTTGGCCAAATTTTATTTGAAGCAAAGCTCATTTGAGCCCTGTACAAATAAATGTGTATTTGGTCATAATTAGAGCTTCTATGGTTTTCTAGGGATTGCGAGGATCTGACGGTCTCGACTAGCCAGGATCACGATGAGGGGTGCTGCGTTGCACAGCACCGGATAACACACATAAAAGGTACAAAGCGGAAGCGAAAATTTTATTACATATATGAGTTTATGAACATGTTTACATCAAAATAACGTCAAGTCTACACTCACGGGCGTAGACTAAGCAAAAGAGTTCACGTTCAGCCCATGAACGTGTTCCCACTAGCACACATGCACACTAACACGGCGGCATGCGCGGCTCCCACTGGACAGTGTTTCCCTCTTGGGGGTCCGTCTCCTCCTCGGGAGCCTCCTCCTCATAGCACCCTGCAAACGCTTCAAACACAAGCAGTGAACACGATGGCTCAGCAATACTGACCCGTCTTACCTACACATGAAACTATACATGTTGGGTTTGCAGTGTATAGTCAAATGTATATTGCAAAAGACACGCCTAAATAGTTGAACCTTACTTTCAAGTTTTAGCAGAAAGTTGTTGGAGAACCTCATGCTAAGACACATAAGAGAGCCGCAATCAAACAAGAAACGCATTTCTCTCATGTACTTTGCCTAAGGTTGAGAAGAACTTTAATTAGCTCTAAACTACAGCAAATCATTAACAAGCAATGTAAAGCTTTCAATCAGCAATATTTTATCATGACACTAGCCTGTTTGTTCTACGTCACGGTACAGTGAACAAGTGGTACTCACTGACCATGAGGGACGGTGATTATAATCGATTTACACCTGCAGAGTTACCCAAATAACCCGTCACGTATGCCCGTAACCGATGTTGCCTACAGAAACCACCACGGACGTTGTACGCAACCACCTTTCATCCATCAGCCAAGTGTTGAACCGGTCCTATCGTCCCGAGCAGGAGGTCTCTGCACGGAGCATCCGCAGTGTCCGCCAACCTATTTACACCTCTCTGCTCTCAACCTACCCTCTGGACGACAAGCAATGCCTCAACAGATCGCTACCCGAATTACATCGGTTTCCCGGTTCCCATATACCAGGTAGGTCTTCGGTACTGTTCTAGCTTGTTCAACAGGCCCGCACACGGCTCGGTCCTCAATCGACACAAGCGGAGCTATGGCACTCAGGCCTCAAAGTCCTGCTGCCCTTACTCTCCGCTAGGTCTCATTTTTCTTGCCATGTGATTCATTTGCTATCTCTAACCGAGTGGTGTGCCTCTAGCCTATTCTCACGAGTAGTTCCATCTACTCGACTTGTACCAAATCCTACACTAATTTAGCATTACAGTGGCTACTCTAGGGTTAAAACTTAAGCCCAAAACTCTGGTTCTCTTGGCTATGCATTTGGGTTTTCAGACAAGACTCTAATGCACAATTGTAAGAAATACATAAAGTAAGTTCTCAAAACAAAAGACTTTATAAAACGGCTAATGCAAACCTGAGCTTGCCTTTCTTCTGGTCATATGCTAGTTGTTCTTCCGAGTGATAAAGTCCAGAAACTCTGGTCCTTCTTCAGTTTTAGCGACTACACGAGATAAACATACAATGCGTGTCAATTTAAATGCATATGAGTTGAATTTGATATTGTGAAGGCTATAAGTATAGCTAGACAGGCCTAACGACTCTGAAATTTTTACCGTGGTTTGGATACAACCTAAACAGAGACTTGGCCAAATTTCATTTGAAGCAAAGCTCATTTGAGCCCTGCACAAATAAATGTGTGTTTGGCCCCAATTAGAGCTCTTATGGTTTTCTAAGAACTTTCATGGAGCAAGCCATGACTTTCTGGAAGCTAGATTTTAAGAGGGTTCTATTGGAATTGGTTTCATCTAATTTTAATATTCCTAGCAAAAGATATGAGCTAAACAAGTTCAGAGAAAATCTGAAAAAATGTTTCTGCACATTTTTCTTTTTCTCTGGACCAGTTTCATTAATCACACCATTAGGTGGAACAAATAAGCTCGGATGGATCTGAAATTCTTATGGTAGGTCAGGGATATTACAAGGAACATCCTGGCAAAATTTCAGAATTTTCCACTAAAGGGTTCTCCAGTTAAAATTCTTGACAGTTTAAATTTGGAGAATTAATTCTGGACAAATAAAGGTTTTCGTGAAGTTAAACTTGTTATGCTGGAAGGTACTAAGAGAGCTGAATCCAAATAAATTTGGTTCACAAAATTTGGACATTTCTAGCCAATGTTATGAATTTCTAAACTTGGAGCTGAATTCAGATTTATTTTCTAATAGAAAATTGATTCCCGCGCTGACTCAGCCGCTGACAGCGGAACCCACTGCTTTGTTTAAATTAAATGCGGCGCGCGCGCTTCAGACAGCGACTGACAGCTGGGGCCCACCGTATTCGTCTTTCTCTCGCCCCCCCTCCGACAATCCCGAGGCAGCGCACTATGGCGAAGCTCGCCACCGGCCGATCCCCTGCGCCAAGCTTCACGAGACTCGCCGCTAGGGCCTAGTCTGATGCGAGGAACATGTTGGTGGGATCGGCGGTGGTCGACGGTGACCGGAAAGTAGCTCCAAGCGGTGCATCGAGGCGGAGCAACTCCGGCGATGTGGACTGAGCTCGGGAAAACCCCAAATGCTCTGCTGTTTCCTCCTACAGCACCGGGGAAGTTTGGGGATCAATGCTCTGAACCTAGATGACGGTGGAAACGGCCACAACACCAACCTCACCAATGACCCGAGGTGATTTCTCTGGCGATAAAGGATTTTTGAGCTAACCGAGAACCCGCCGGCGGTAGACTTCAAATTCCGGCTGGCATGGTCCATACTAGGTTTCTAGGTTTGTAAGGTAACTAATAGACCTTCTCATGCACCTCTAAGGCTGAGAAGTAGCTCCAACAGTGGACGATATCATCGGGGCGACGAGTTTGCATGGAGGCGGAGGAACTCTGCCGCCGGGACGAAAACCATGTCGGGGTTCGGCAACCACACGAGCAGGCGGCCTTGGAGGTGGTCCAGAAGGTTCATAGGGTTATTGCGCTCCTTCTTGCAGCCTCAGTTGGGCTTGAGGTGCACGAGAGCGGTGGTTTAACGGTGGGGTGGTCGGCGCACCGAAACAACGAGTGGGTCGGCGTTTTTCTGCGTGAGCGACGTTGAGGCAGTGAAGAATCGGTATTGTGGCGCCTGGGTGTGGAGATAAGGATCTGGGGTGAGCGTTCCAGCGCTGGAGCTCGGAAGCAGCTGGTGGCGATCGGGTTTACGCCGTGGCGTCCGCAGCTTCAGCCCGGAGAATAGAGCGCCGGTTGAAAATTTGGTTCAGCTCGTGTGTGACACTGACAGTGGGCCCCAATTTGCTATTTTGTCCTAAAAACTTGAATTTCTCTACTGCTGTTAATTTTTGGGACCCTAATACCCTTGGCCATTTGATCAATTCACCAAATGCCCATTTGGATTTGAATAATTCTAATTGTAAACTGGTTTGGATGCATTTTGATTCAAATGGAAAACTGAAATTTAAATTCAGTTTAATTTTTTCTCAAAATGGCTCATGTCAAGATCAACTCCAATGGAGTGAAAATTGGTGTGTGAGATCATAGAAATGTTCTGAGTGTGAATATGAATCCCACTTTTGAATTCATGGGATGAAAGGGGTTTGAATTTGAATTTAAGTTCAAACTGGCCTTTTACTAATTATACCCAAAAATACCTCAAATAGTTTTGGATTTAGGTGAAATTTGGCATGAGCATTCCTAGAAATGTTTAGGGGTTAACCATATGCTTAGCCCCTATATGATGCATGTGAGAATACCACTTTTGCACTTTGTGAGTTTATCTCCTAATGAATCTATTGATGGTGGTCAGATTAGGAACGTGTGACTTGCGACTCAGCGCATCCGCCACCACGTTTGCCTTGCCGGGGTGATAATGGATCTCTATTTCGTAATCTTTTATCAGTTCCAAGCATCTTCTCTGCCTCATGTTCAACTCCTTCTGAGTTAATATGTACTTGAGGCTCCTGTGATTGGTATATAAATGTGCAAGGTTACCGGTTAGGTAGTGCCTCCACATTTTGAGTGCGAGTACCACGGCAGCGAGTTCTAAGTCATGAGTTGGATAGTTTTGCTCATGATTCCTGAGCTGTCGTGATCCATACGTGACCACCCTTCCGACTTGCATAAGCACACATCTGAGCATAATGCCGGATGCATCGTAGTACACATCGAACGGTTTTGTTGTGTTTGGCTGCGCCAAAACCGGTGCTGATGTTAGGTGCTTCACTAATGCCTTGAACGCTGCTTCACATGCTGGACTCCAAACATATTTGGTAGCCTTCTTCAGGAGCTCGGTCATGGGCTTGGCAATCTTTGAGAAGTTCGGAATGAACTGCCGATAATATCCCGTGAGTCCGAGGAAACTCCGTAACTCGTGGACAGATCTCGGGGACTTCCAATTCAGCACTTGTGTGATCTTTCTCCGGTCTAAAGCGATGCCCTCTGCTGAGATAATACGCTCGAGGAATGGTACTTGCGATATCCAGAATTCGCATTTGGTGAATTTCGCGTACATCTTGTGATCCCACAGCCGTTGCAAGACTATACGCAGGTGCTTCGCATGTTCTTCCTCCGACTTGGAATATACCAATATGTCGTCGATGAAAACCACGACAAACTTGTCCAGCTCCAGCATGAATACCGAGTTCATCAAGTACATGAAATGAGCTGGAGCACTGGTGAGGCCGAAGGACATGACCAGGTACTCATAAAGCCCGTACCTCATCGAGAAAGCTGTCTTAGGTATATCCTCAGCCTGTATCTTAATCTGATGGTACCCATATCTTAAGTCCATTTTGGAAAAGATCTTTGCCTCGACCAACTGATCAAACAACATGTCGATCCGTGGCAACGGGTACTTGTTCTTGATAGTCACAGCGTTTAGTGGACGATAGTCCACACAAAGCCACAACTTTTCATCCTTCTTCATGAATAATGCCGAACAGCCCCATGGCGATAAGCTCGGCCGAATAAACCCCTTTTCCAGCAGGTCTGTCAACTGTGTTTTCAATTCTGCCAACTCCTTTGGCGCTATCTTGTACGGCCTTTGGGATATTGGCGTTGTTCCCGGTGCATGCTCAATCTTGAACTCCACCTCTTGGTCGGGTGGCATCCCCGGTAAATCACCTGGGAACACGTCAGAGAACTCAAGGACTACTAGAATATCTTCCAATCTGATGGTGGTGGATTGGTAAATGGTTGGAAGTTTTATTTCTGGACTGTCCAGAAATAATGAATGAGACTCATGCATTTCTGGGTGCAAATGCACGACTCGTAGGACGGTGTCTAAAACAGCGCCATGGTGGGTTAACCATGACATCCCTAAGATGGTATCGACATTTTGTCCCTCTAAAGCTATGAGAGACGTAGGGTATACTCTACCCCCCAACCAAGCATAATAGCACTTTTGGAACCATCATGCTTGCTGAAATTTTCCCACCCGGTGAACAAATCAAGTATGGACTTTTGGTGGATAGTATTTGCAAACTGTATTTAGCAATAAAAGCTTGGCTAATGAAATTATATGTGGCGCCTGAATCAAATAAGACTATGGCGGGATGCTTGTGGAGTTGGAACATACCCGCAAGGATGGGTTCTCCCTCCGGCACGTCCTCTATGGCGAGTTGATGGACGGTGCCGGGCTTAGGGTTTGCCCACCCGCATTAATGGGATTCCGGGGCTGATTCCCCTCCGGAAACTGTGGTGCCACTTTGCTGCCTTGCCTCTCGGGGCAGTTGTTGGCAAAGTGCCCTTGGTGACCGCACTTGAAGCATGTGGTCGATGGCTTGCCCGTGCTTGGAGGAAGAAAGCCCAGCATGAGCTGCTGAGGTGCAAACGCACGCGGCATCACCCGCTGCTGCTGTTTTTGCTGTGGAGGTGGTGCTGGTAAGGCCGGCCGGAACACCGGTGGAGAATACGGCCGACTGCGAAATTGCATCGGTCGCTGCGGTGGCTGCCAGCGTTGTCCATATGGTGAGTGATACACCATCCGATATTTTTGGGGAGAACCACCTCCCTCTCCGCTACTTTGCGGCGTGCTTCACTTCTTTTCCGCCGCTAACTCCTTGCTGGAGTCCTCTTGTACAGTCGCAGAATCAATTATGTCACTGAGGCTGCCGCGATTGAACATCGCCAGCTTGTCCTTCAGGAGCGAATTTAGCCCCTGGTAAAAATGGTCCCGCTTCTCGTCAGTATCCGCATGATATGACGCATAGAGCGCGAGATCATTGAACGCCCCGGAATACTCCTGTGTGTTCCTGTTGCCTTGCTGCACGTGAAGGAATTCATGTGTCTTCCTCTTCATTAAACCTGGCGGTATATGATAGGCCCTGAAGGTCGTCCAGAATACCGTCCAGGTCAGCACTCGCTCGGTGGGTTGCGAGGCGCAGAAGTTTGCCCACCAAGCACTCGCGGTCCCCTGAAGTTGCTGGGCCGCGAACTGAGTCTTTCGCCGCTCACTAACTTGGAGCAGCCCGAACTTCATCTCCATCGTGCGGAGCCAGTTGTCCGCATCAAGGGGTTCATCCGCTCTTGAGAATACCGGGGGATGGGTAGCAAGAAAATCCGAGTAGGAACTTTGTTGGCGTTCCTCTCGGTCTTGACGCCTCACTGGACGAGATGTATTGGCGATTAAAGTTTGCAGCAACTCTGTGTGCTGCTGATGTGATCCCACCATGGCTGCAATGATGCCGGCCAACGTGACAGTTGGCGGCGGCGGTGGTTGTTGGTTCTGTTGCTTCTATTGCTGTGGTCCCGAGGAAGTCTCGGGAGGCTGTTGGGAGGCCTCTCCCCCCTGACTGGAACCCCCAACCTCAGGGTTGGCACGAGTGTGAGTCATTCTGAAATTCAAAACAGCAACAATCAGCACATGTCATTCTTAAAATTCCATGGAAAACAGTAGGTATTGTTGTGACACATGAATAAAATTGCACAACATTCACATATATTGATAAAGTAAAAACTCTGTACAAGATACATTATTCTCGGATCCACGAGAAGTCGTGCTCATTTCGTCACTACCTATACACATGCTAATGTCTACACGACATGTCACTGTTACAAAAGTTTTTACACAACACCCTCGCTACCCTACTCGGCAATGGTAAACTCACTACTCGGAGTCGAACTCGACCTCTTGCGGGTCGTCCCCCTCCGCTATCTCTGCTAGTGGCTTAGGGTCCATGACCTCCTCTTCGGATTCAGGTTCCAGTCGCCGGGATACCTAAACCCACGGGTACTGCACCTACCATTCGTAGGCCCACTACCGGAGGCACGAGGTCTTGCAAAGCATGCACCTCGTCCATGGTCTGGTTGTAATCTTCTTCTCAGTTCTGCCCCTCCTCAATAGCGTCATCACTCTCTTTAGTAAGGACCGCATTCTGCTGGGTCAGAGCTTGGATCTGTTGCTGCAAAGCTATGATGTCGACACAGCTTTTCTTCTTCGCCTTCTTCAGACGACGCAACTGATTGTGTTGTTCATTCAGTCACTTAATCGTCGGAAAGAGCACATTATGGAGTACGCTGTGAGCACTCTCAAAAGGGTCTCGGCGTGGTGCTCTCCTTGAGCTCCACGGCAAGTCGAGTTGTATGGACAGCTTGGCTGTCCATCACGTTCTTCCCTGCCGTCAAATGGAGGCTGAGGTTCGCCTCCGCTGGGT
The DNA here is from genome assembly GCA_030760725.1 of Neostapfia colusana. NCBI lineage: Eukaryota > Viridiplantae > Streptophyta > Magnoliopsida > Poales > Poaceae > Neostapfia > Neostapfia colusana. The sequence goes on along the minus strand of JASWHV010000024.1, from coordinate 909,002 downwards.
TGTACCTTGGGCAACTCGGATCCGTTGCCTCAAAGTAACTCTCCCTCCACACGTGATTAGCTCACCCCTCTATGGATATAAGCGTGTATGGAGTGCCCTCCATAGCCCTCATGTGTAGCTGGCAGAAACGAGACATGGTGTCGCGGGCTGCCACTTGCCACATCTCTTCCGGTTGTCTACCTTTCACCGTGACGGTGAACGGTGCCCAACCCAGTGGCATGAGTCCTGTTGGAACATCGACATGGACAGTCCATTCCTTGTTCCCCTCCTCGCCTTCTTCCTTGGCGAGGTAACGAGGCGTCTCCACATACCCAAAACATTGAAGCATCAGCTTCAACCATTCCGGATACCCGCTGCATCGAGAACAGTGGGATACCACCCATCCGTTCTCCAATTGTTTATCCTCTGCCATATGTAGAAACATATTTGAAAAAGGTCAAATATTCATTTCAACAGTAAATCAATGAGTTATAACATAAAACATATCATTGAACTCATAAAACTTGGAAACACAAATCAAACTTAGAACAAATTTGATTCCTGGTCTGCTGTCCAAACTGACATCCCTGACCAGTTTCCCTTTTAACCTGATTTAGACCATGCTAAATGCAAAACCAGTTCTGGAGCTCAACATTAAAGTTAAATTTAACTTCAATATCTTTCCAGAAATTTGTTTGCCCTCACATCTGTCCTGGTTCAAAAATTATGATATGTCAAAGTTGACAGAATTTCTGGAGAAAATTGGACAGCACCTCCCTGCTTGAGGTACTGATTTGACCCAAGAATTCCAGTTAATTCTACATCGAATTTGACAAAACTTTATGTTACAAAGTTGTAACCTATCTCATGAACTTTTCAGAAATACCTCATTTTCTATTTTTGGATTTTTATGCAGGAAGTTATGCTCATTTTACAGAGAGTTACAGAGAGTATTTGCTCTGCCCTGTTTTCTGGACAGTTTCAACTCTACTGTATTTCTCGACTAGTTAAGGGATGAAATACCTCTGGACATCAAATAGAAAATTTGTAAACCTCTTCCAAAGCTTTCCAAAATGTATCATATGACTCCAACATCGAAATATCTCGACCTCTAACCTCTGTATAACTTCAGCATTATTTGAGCCGAAACAGAGGACTTTGTTCTTAATATCCTATAAGTTGAAAGCTTGCTTACTTTGAACATCCTGATTAAGGGAAAGAGTAAATCATAATTTTAGTGCTCTGGATCAAATATTTCAAGTTTTACAATGATGTTGATCATTTAGTGGAGTGTGACATCGAAGCGTCACCATAATCATGCCGGTACTACGTTCCTCACAAAGAAAACCTATACCGGACTTAGCCGGCTTCTTTAATTCAGTGGCACTAAATGCCTCTCGCACACGTATGCTACTCGTCTACCGACCCGTGGTTATACTACCTGCAATTAAACCACACAATCGTCAGGTTTGGCTGCACACTGGACCCGGTCCCAATACAGTTCCATACAACCGTCCGTCATCACTCGCACGGTTGTTCTCAAGCCAAACACGCCTTGAGCTACGTGTTCATGTTATTAACCATGTGAGGGGGTCTCCCATACTTGCCCGTAGCACGCCAGGGAACGGCGTTGCTCGAATACACCAAACGACATGAAGAGTCGTAGAGGATACTAAAGCTGACCGGGTTACCTGCCACCCGTGAGGCTCCACCCTTAATCTTGTGCGCACTGGTGGACAGCGCTTACATGCACCCCCAAGACATATGAAGTCCCGAGATGCATGGTTTTCCGACATAAGAAAATAGGTTAGTGTTGCCACTTGCTATACACTAATAACATCCTTATATGGGATAAAAACTCATTCTTGTTCCTCACCGAGTTTTTGAAAACTTAACCTTTTTATGTGTGTTAAACCTCAATGGAGCTCTGATACCATGCTGCGAGGACTCGACGGTCTCGACTAGCCAAGATCACGCTGAGGGGTAATGCGTTGCACAGCACCGGATAACACACATAAAAGGTACAAAGCGGAAGCAAAAATTATATTACATACATGAGTTTATGAACATGTTTACATCAAAATAACGTCAAGTCTACACTAACGGGCGCAGACTAAGCAAAAGAGTTTAAGTTCAGCCCGTGAACATGTTCTTAGCACACACGCACAGTACACGGAGGCGTGACTCGACGGTGTTTCCTCTTAGGGGTCCGTCTCCTCCTCGGGAGCCTCCTCCTCAAGGCACCCTGCAAACGCTTCAAACACAAGAAATGAGCAGGATGGCTCAGTAAGACTGACCCGTCTTATCTGCACATGAAACTCTACATGTTGGGTATGCAGTGTATAGTGGAATGTATATTGCAAAAGACACGTCTGAATAGTTGAACCTTACTTTAAAGTTTTAGCAGCAAGTTGTTGGAGATCCTCATGCTAAGACACATAAAAGAGCCGCAATCAAACAAGAAACACATTTCTCTCATGTGCTTTGCCTAAGGTAGAAAAGAACTTCAATTAGCTCTAAACTACAACAAATCATTAACAAGCAATGTAAAGCTTTCAATCAGCAATCTTTTATCATGAAACTAGCCTGTTCTTTCTATGTCACGGTACAGTAAACAAGTGGTACTCACTAACCGCGAGAGACGGTGATTATAATCGATTTTCATCTGCAGGGTTACCCGAATAACCCGTCACGTGCGCCCGTACTCGATGTTGCCTACAGAAACCACCACGGACGTCAATGCAACCACCTTTCATCCATCAGCCAAGTGTTGAACCAGTCCTATCGTCCCGAGCTGGAGGTCTCTACGTGGAGCGTCCGCGGTGTCCGCCAGCCGATTTACACCTCGCTGCTCTCAACCAACCCTCTGGATGACAAGCAATGCCTCAACAGATCGCTAGCCGAATTACATCTGTTTCCCGGTTCCCATATATCCAGTAGGTATTTGGTACTGTTTTAGCTTGTTCAACAGGCCCGTGCACGGCTCGATCCTCAATCGACACAAGAGGAGCTATGGAACCCAGGCCCCAAAGTCCTGCTGCCCTTACTCTCCGCTCGGTCTCACTTTTCTTGCCATGTGATTCATTTGCTATCTCTAACCGAATGGTGTGCCTCTAGCCTATTCTCGTGAGTAGTTCCAACTACTCGACTTGTACCGAATCCTACACTAATTTAGGATTGCAGTGTCTACTCGAGGGTTAAAACTTAAGCCCATAACCCTGGTTCTCTTGGCTATGCATTTAGGTTTTCAAAAAAGACTCTAATGCACAATTGTAAGAAATACATAAAGTAAGTTCTCAAAACAAAAGATTTTATGAAACGGCTAATGCAAACTGGAGCTTGCCTTGCTGCTGGTCATATGATAGTTGTTCTTCCAGAGTGATAAAGTCCAGAACCTCTGGTCCTTCTTCGATTTTAGAGACTACACAAGATAAACATACAATGTGTGTCAATTTAAATGCATATGAGTTGAATTTGATATTGTGAAGGCTATAAGTATATCTTGACAGGCCTAATGACTCTGCAATTTTTACTGTGGTTTGGATAGAACCTAAACAGAGACTTGGCCAAATTTCATTTGAAGCAAAGCTCATTTGAGCCCTGAAAAAAATGTGTTTTTGGCCCCAATTAGAGCTCTTATTGTTTCTAAGGACTTTCATGGAGCAAGCCATGACTTTATGGAAACTATATTTTCAGAGGGTTCTAATGGAATTGGTTTGATCTAATTTGGAGATTCCTAGCAAAAGATATGAGCTAAACAAGTTCAGAGAAAATCTGAAAAATGTTTCTGGACATTTTTCTTTTTCTCTGGACCAGTTTAATTAATAACACCATTAGGTGGATCAATGTGCTCCGATAGATCTGATATATTTATGGTAGCTCAGGGATATTACAACGAACATTCTGGCCAAATTTTAGAATTTTCCACTAAAGGTTTCTCCATTTAAAATTCTAGAGGGTTTAAATTTTGGGAAATTAATTCTGAAGAAATAAATGTTTTCATAAAGTGAAACTTGATTTTCTGGGAAGTACTCAGAGAGCTGAATCGAACAAAATTTGGTTCACTCAATTTGGACATTTCAAGCCAAAGTTATGAATTTCTAAATTTGGAGTTGAATTCGGATTTATTTTCCAATAGAAAATTGATTCCCGCGCTGACTCAGCCGCTGACAGAGGGACCTGTCGCTTTGTTTAAATTAAACGCGGCACGCGCGCGCGCTTCAGACAGCGGCTGGCAGCTGGGACCTGCCTTTTTCGTCTTCCTCCCCCCCCCCCAACAATCCCGACGCGGCGCACTCCGGCGAAGCATGCCACCGGCCGATCCCCTGCGCCAAGCCTCACGAGACTCGCCGCTACGGCCTAGTCTGACGCGAGGAACACGTTGGTTGGGTCGGTGGTGGTCGACGGTGACCGGAAAGTAGCTCCCGGCGGTGCACCGAGGCGGAGCAACTTTGGCGATGTGGACTGAGCTCGGGAAAACTCCAAATGCTCTGCTGTTTCCTCCTACAGCACCGGGGAAGTTTGGGGATCGTTGATCTGAACCTATATGACGGTGGAAACGGCCGCAACACCGACCTCACCGACGCCCCGAGGTGATTTCTCCGGCGACGAAGGATTTTCGAGCAAACCGAGGCTATATACGATGGTTTGGCTCGGGGTTTGCTCGAGGATGATCGCAGCAGTCCTAAGAATCTTCCTCTAGACCCGGTCGATCGCTAACCAAGTGTGTACAATGAATTTCTAAATTTTCTAGTGATTGTTCTGAGAACTCACCGGCGATAGACTTCAAATTCCGGCCAGCATGGTCCATACTAGGTTTCTAGGTTTCTGAGGCCGAGAAGTAGCTCCAACGGTGGACGATATCGTCGGGGCGACGAGTTGGTGTGGAGGCGGAGGAACTCGGCCGCCAGGACGAAAACCTTGTCGGGGTTCGGCAACCACGCGAGCTGACGGCCTTGGACAGGGTCCGGGTTCAGAGGGTTCTTGCGCTCCTTCTTGCGGCCTCAGTTTGGCGTGAGGTGCACGAGAGCGGTAGTTTTGCAGTGGGGTGGTCGGCGCACCGAAACAACGAGTGGGTCGGTGTTTTTCTGCGTGAATGACGTCGAGGCAATGGAGAATCGGTATTGTGGCGCCCGGGCGTGGAGATAAGGAGCTGGGGCGAGCGTTCCAGCTGTGGAGCTCGGAAGCCGCTGGTGGCGATCGGGTTTACGTCATGGCGTCTGTAGCTTCGGCCCAGAGAACAGAGCGCCGGTTGAAAAATGGTTCAGCTCGTGTGTGACACTGACAGTGGGTCCCAATTTGCTATTTTGTCCTAAAAACTTGAATTTCTCTACTGCCCTTAATTTTGGGGACCCTAATACCCTTGGCCATTTGATCAATTCACCAAATGCCAATTTGGATTTGAATAATTCAAATTGTGAACTGGTTTGGATGTATTTTGATTCGAATGGCAATCTGAAATTTAAATTCATTTTGAATTTTTCTCAAAATGGCTCATGTCAAGATCAAATCCAAATGGTGTGAAAATTGTGTGTGAGCTCATAAAAATGTGCTGAGTGTGAATATGAATCCCACTTTTGAATTCGTGGGATGAAAGGTGTTTGAATTTGAATTTAAGTTCAAACTAGCCTTTTACTAATTATACCCAAAAATACCTCAAATGGTTTTGGATTTGGGTGAAATTTGGCATGAGCATTCCTAGCAAAGTTTAGGAGTTAATCATATGCTTAGCCCCTATATTATGCATGTGGGAAATACCACTTCTGCACTTTGTGAGTTTATCTCCTAATGAATCTATTGATGGTGGTTACTTGCTCTTCACTTGTGTTCATGTGATTACCACAAATGAGGTGAGGTGTCGGTGTGATGAACACTTATAGCAAGTGAAAACTTGGGCCCTTACAGGGATTTTCATGGATGAAGCCATTAATTTTTGGAAACTAGAGTTTAAGATGGTTCTAATGGAATTGGTTCCATCTAATTTGGAGAATCCTAGCAAAAGATATGAGCTAATTAAGTTTGAGAAAATTCTGAAAAATGTTTCTGTACATTTTTCATTTTCTCAGGGGTAGTTCACTTAATTTCATAATTAAGTGGACTTAATGAGCTCGGATGGATCTGAAATTTTTCACGTGACTCGATATTATTGAGGGGGCCCGACCCCGATCACAGGGCCGTGCCGCCTTGCCCGGGAATCGCATTGGGTAGTGCCGTGTTATGCGGCACCCAACAGCACACATATAAGGAACACAGTATTACGTAAATCAAAAGCGGAAGCTTACAAATTGTTCTTTGGAAATAATTTACATAAAATAACTACAGCGGAAGTCTATAAACAGCTCACGATGAATATCTAAGAAGCACTCAAGAAGAGATCCAGCCCGCGGACTCCTCTCGCTAGCAACACGAAGACATGGCAGCGGCTAGGTTCTCCAAGGGTGATATGACTCGGAAGTTCCCGAGTCTCACCGGACAACCTTCTTTATAGCGTCGATGTTTACCTGCAAAACCACTTATATAGCAAGAGTGAGCACAAAGGCTCAGCAAGACTTAACCGTCTCTCCTAAAGCATGGAACTCTATGTGAAAGTAACCTAAGACCTAAGCCTGTCCTTTGCGAAAAGACTCGCCTACGAGTTCATCCTTAACTTTCAGATTTTAGCCATAATAGTAGTGACCTTGCGCCCAGCAACATTGGAACTCCACAATCAAACAAGAAACGCTTCATTCCAATGTTACATGTTCCAAGGTGAAAAATAAATTTAGTTTGCTCTATCTCTACTTCAAACATGGTTTTCATGCAACTTAACATAATCACAACAGCAATTAAACTTTTTGCAAACTGTTTCCACACAAGTTGATTAACTACGTCACAACATGGGAGCAAGCGGTACTCAATAACCGCGAGGGACGGTGATTCGAATCAAACACTACCCGGATAACTCGACACATACGCCCGCCTCTGAAGACCCAACTCTGGCGTCCTTCATTACGTCGTATGTGGCAACCTTTCTCAGGACACTAAACTGTAGAACCGGTCACGCCGTCTCGGGCTCATAGGTCTAACGAGACGATGTGGTATGCCTCTACAATCCAGTGAACCTGGTACATCGGTTTCCTGGTTCCCATATGTCAGTAAGCATCCGGTACACAACGCAATACTTGCTCCTGGACGCGGCATACGCATCGGTCCTTAACCGACACAGGCAGAGCTACTCGACCAAGACCTCGTCTTGTCGCAGCCTAACCCCTCTGCCCGGTCTCATCTTTTAGAAATGTAAACTTTAGTTTGCTTCCTTTCCCAACCACACTTATGATCTTCTGAACTATAGCTCGCGAGTAGATTCCAACTACTCGTCTTCTACCGGATGTCCTAGCCTAATTAGCATTGCCTTATTCTACAGCGATGACACATTTCTACCCTTGACCTCAGGGTTCATGTTTGGTTATGCAAGTGGAGTATCATACATCCTTGACCTAATGCACATACAAACCTTGACCAAATGTAGTGAACAAAGGGAAAACTTTAAAAACAACTTAAGTGCAAACCGGGGCTTGCCTTGGTTTTGCAGGTGACTTAAGTCAGGTAAGATGAAGTTAGTTGCTGATGATGACTTGAGGCTTAATCCCTGCCTTCTTGCTCCTTGATCCAAGTTCAACTTCTCCTTCACTCTTCCACGTTTAAACACTACACGTTATGAACATGCATACATGTTTAATTGTAAAACTTTTTGCTAACAAATGCTAAAGCCAAGTTTGAAACTGGAACTTTGTTTAAGAATTTAAAATGAAACTGGTGCTAGTGGTTTGGGTTTGTGTTTAAGCACTATCATCAAGTGATGAGTGGGGTTCCATCACTTGGGTGGGAATCAACTAATAATGGTTGGACAGGACATAATGATCCAGGGCTCCAATGGAGCTGGAAATTTTCTTGTGAGTTCCTTGTCACAAGAAAGTCCTCTGGACCAAAATTCAGAACATTTCACTAATTGGATCACCCAGAACAATTCCCTAAGCATTTAAGCAAAAAGGAATTAATTCTGATTAAATTTGCACTTTCATGCAATTCCAAGTGAACTATAATTTCATACATAGCTCAGAGAGTATGTCTGAATTTTCCTAGGATTTTTGGAGTTAAGGAATGCCCAGAACTGAATTTCCAAGTTTTGGAAATTCTCTGAAAATGTTTCTGTACTTATTTGAATACAGAAACTTGGAATTAGAATTACCCTAACTAAATCAACTCCAAATGAGCTGAAACTTTAACAGGAGTCTCCTAATATCCTAAAGAATATTCTGGCAAAATTTGGGAAATTTTGGATGAACCAAACTCCCTCTAAAATTCTTTTGCTGAAAAGCTTTAAAGAATTTTCCAGAATTTCCTATTGGTTTTCATGCAAATTGGGTTGTACATTTGAACAGAGCTCTTCATCCTGAATCCAACCCAATTTGAATCACTAAATTTGGAGCTTCCTAGCAAAAGTTATGAGGTTCTAAAGTTTGAGCCGAATCTGGAATTCAAATTAATTCGGGAAAAGTTCAAACTCTGCCTGTGGGTCCACCCTGCACGTGTCAACCGCCGGGATCACGCCACACGGGGCCACAGACCTTTTCCCGCGCCACCACACGGGATCACACGCCACAGCTGATCCGGAGTTTTAATCTTCAGCTGCTGACACATGGGCCCGGTGGGGGTCTTCTTCTTCCTCTCGCTCCCGCGCCTCCCCCTCGCCGGCGCTCCACTGGAGCTCGCCGGACCCGGCTTCCCGGCCACCTCTCGGCCGGAGACTCGCCGCCTGGGGGTTTTCAGGGTCGGGGAACAAGTCTACGGGGTTGGCTCGGGCTGCCGGTGGCCGGAAGTAGGCCGGCGACGAGCCGCGGCCTTCGGCGATGATCGGCACCGTCGCCCGAGCACACCAGCCCACCAAAAGCTCGGCGGATCCGCTCTAAAGCATCAGTGGAGGTCAGTCAAACTCGGCATGGCCTCAAACTGGCTAGGAAATGGCGGCAACTTGGTTGTCACCGTACGCCCGAGGGTTCCCGCCATGATCGCCGTTCGGAAACTTCAAAATGATCTGCTAATATGGGGTTTCAAGCCATGATTGGGGAGGGGATCGGGTCGTCCTCGAGTCTAGGTCCTTTGAGCACAGTTTAGTGACCTAAATACGAGAAGGGAGTGAGAATTTGGAGAATTCGTACCAGAACATCGCCCGGTGGCCGCCGGCGAAGTTTTTCCGAATTCCCGCTCGGTGGTTCACGGCTTGCCTTGTGGTTTGGGTGGAAGCAGCAGGGCCCGCTGGCGCGTCCGGGGACGTCCTTGCCCGGCCGTGAACGGTGCTAGACTCCGCTGTCCACGGGAGCGACGAGCTGCTGTGCAGTTCGGTTGCCGCGGAAACGAGCTTGGCTAGGGAAGGGAGGCTGGAACCCGGCTGTTTTCTCGCCGAGGACATGAGAGGAGCTCCCTCAGGACCATTTTGCGGCTCGGTGGAGTGGTTGCGTGGGGTTTGGTTGGTTCCCGGGGATCGACCGATTAGAGGCGGCAATTTTTCCGGTCGGTTGCTCGCGAGGAGGTAAGGACACGGGAGTAGCTCGGTGTCACGAGGGAAATGATCACGCAGAGGGGCGGCAGGACCACGAGTAGCTCTCCAGCGCTGCTCAAGCAGCTGGGAGCTGGCGGCAAACCTCCCCTCGGTGGCGCCTCGCGCTGGCTTCGGCTGTCCGGCGCCTTCGAGCGAAACAGGGAACCGGTTTGAGTCTGAACAGAGGAAAATATTGCTTAAGTGCTAAGTCTCCCCCTCTCCTCAATGACAATTGGGTCCCACTCATATCCTTTCCTAAATATCCAACTTTTGGCACATTGTAAACTTCAGCTATTAGGGATCCAAATTCAAAGGCCATTTTGCCATTTGACAAGTTGAGCCACAGTTTCAAATTTGAGTTCAAATTTAGAGGAAATTTACAAGTCCCCTTGATATACATATCAAAGCACCTCCAAATTTGCTCCAAATTTGCCCCCTCTAAAATTTGAACCTGGGGAGTTTGAATATGCCCTCTGATCTATGAGTTGGTCATTGCAAATACAACTTTTTAAACATCAGTTTGCATTTTCCTCTTTGGGGATGGCCCCTCCTCTTTTGGAAGTGACCCTCTTAATTCAAACTGAATTCAAAGTTTTTATCGCTCATGCCAACACTTTCATGAGTAAACAAAAGTTTTTGTAAGTCCCATTTCTTGTATTCAAACTCAACTTTATTCATAGCTCAAGTTTTCTATTCACAAGTTTTGGGACTTTTACATTTATAATGAACATCCTGACCAAATTTCAGAATTTTCCATGAAAGGAATCTCCAGTTACAATTCTCAACAGTTTAAACTTTGGAGAAGTAATTCTGGAAAAATAAGTGGTTTCATGGAGTGAAACTTGTTTTTCTGAAAAGTACTCATAGAGCTGAATCCAATAAAATTTGGTTCACTCGATTTGGACAATCCTAGCCAAAGTTATGGACTTCTAATGTTTTGGAGGGAAAACTGAAAAAGAAAATCCAAAATGTTTAAACGGCTGACACTGGGAACCACAAAACAGTGTCATCATCCACCTCCTGCAGGCGCTCGAGCGCGGGCCGGACAGCGGCGGTGGCGCGGCCCGTTCTCGGCCGATTCTGCCTAATTTTTGAAGCGGTTTCTTCCTACACGTTCCTTGGAGCACGGCACTCACGCCGGACAATCTCTCACACCTCGGCATCATTGGAAACAGGATCGGCGACGGTGGCGGCGGAGTTGAGCTCGGGTCCGACGGTGATAACTCAGCTCGGCAGCGAGCACGCCCAACTAAGGTGTCGTAATGCACCACTAGGGCACGGGGAAGCTAACCCTGCCCTCCTCTTGGCCTGAGATTGCCGTGAAGATGGACTTCACCGGTGACCCGAGGCGTTTTCACCGGCGGCGGCGAAAACTCAGTGCTACGCACACTGGCTGGACGGTTCTTCGTGGTTTTGGGCCAGGGTGATCGTGAAGAGCCCTGGTTGCTATAGTGGATGTGGCCTAGAGGGGGGTGAATAGGCCTTACAGAGTTTCCTGCACACTTAATGTAGTTGTCAAAAACTTGCTTGACCGGACTAGTCCGGTTGAGTGAGCGGACTAGTCCGGTGTGCCTGAAGTGTGTAGATTGTATTAAGTGTTGTTCAGGAAAATTAACTTGTTTAGCAGCGGAAATAAGAACAACAGTTATTTTATTTTGAGTTTACAATGTGAGGTGTGATTATGCCCGTGAATGAAACTTAGCAATTCAAATTATGAAGTTTAGCAACTAGATGTTCTAATCAACAAAAATAAAGAGGCACGCAAGACACAAATTTTACCGAGGTTCGATCTCAACAAGAGATCTACGTCCTCGTTGAGGAAGCTCACACAGAGCCGGGTCTCTAACCCTTTCCCTCTTCAAGTCACCACACAAGGCCGACTTGACTCCACTAGCACGGGTAATCACTGAGTTTGTGGGGCAACCTCACACGTTGAGGGCTCCCACGAGAATTACAATGAAAAAGCGATCAAATACACTCAAAAAGATTACAATGCAGAATATGAGTGTAGAGAGATCAAACCCCAAGATCTCACAACGAAGGAACGACGATCTCCCAATCCCAAATCCAAGTGTTTAATTTATTTTCACCTTTTTCGCACCTTAGATGTGTGGGGGATGTGTTTTTCGGCTCTTGGGACAGGTGGCGGTGCTAGGGTTTGAGTTTCTAGCAGTGTGAGTCATGTATTTTCGTTGGAAGGCCGTGGATCACAAATTTATATAGTTTCCAAAAAAGTTGCTGTTCTAAAACCTAATACCGGACTAGTCCGGTGTATGTTCAGACTTGTCCGGTCTACTTCCAGTGGGCTAAGCGGACTAGTCCGGTCTAAAACTGGACTTGTCCGGTGCTATGTGAAGCGGGGTTCCAGAAAGTTTAGCGGACTAGTCCTATCCCATGGACGGACTAGTCCGCAGTCCTCTAAAGAGGACAACAGAAACATGAGCGGACTAGTCCGGTCTAAAACCGGACTTGTCCGGTGCATTCCAGTAAGCTGACCGGATTAGTCCGGTTCACAAGGCAGACTTGTCCGGTGCACTATGTCTGCGACTTCCAGAAAGTTAAACGGACTAGTCCGGTCCATGAACGGACTAGTCCGGTTTCTAGTGGATTTTAGTTGATTTTTAAACCCCTTACCCTTACGCAAAGTCATGAGCTCTTGGGATGTGTCTCTCACACACACCCTATACATTTAAATCTACTTTGCTCTTCTAGATTCCATTAAAGTCTTCCTTTTCGGACACCACTCTATTTTTCACCTTTTTGTGTGGACCGAGCTAGTTCACTTTGTTTGTCCTGCAATCATCTCAATAATTTCATTAGGATCTAATATGCTTGTCATCAATTCTCCAAAACCCACAAGGGATACCCTAGATGCACTTTCAATCTCCCCCTTTTTGGTGATTGATGACAACCATTTGAGATATCACAATTAAGAAGAAAAAATTGATTTTTCATAAAGTGTGCATATATGAGAATAATGAATAACTAACAAGAAAAACTTCTCTCATATACGCACACCTTATGGTGGGCTGCCTAACAAGTGTGGGATCAACAAAAATGTGATGAACGAGGATAAAAGATAACAACCATAGATGTAAGCATCACAATACTATGAAGCATCACACATAAGGTGAATAGTCAAATTACAATAGTTTTAAAAATAAGTACAAGTCCTCGATCACAAGTCCTTAATAACTTACCCTAGATAGATATTCTAGTCTCAATCTCTCCCCCTTTGGCATCAAGGCACCAAAAAGGGAAAAATTGAGTGGAATCACTCATCGTCGTTTCCACTTTCACTCTCAGTCTTATCTTCATCTTCCTCTTCACCTTGATCTTCATCATCTTGACCATGTAAAAGGTTAGCAGCTGAACCACAACCAAACCCAAAGGAGCTCGACTCTTGGTCAGTGAAAGTTGGCATTTCAGTGAAGTCTTCAGCTGAGTCCTCAGAAACCTCAAGTGACCCTTGTGGCTCAATTTCCAGTTTGGCACAGATAGCCTGGATATTGGCTTTTACATATCTTTGATGCTTCTTCCTGGTCAATCTCTCTTCATGTTGCTTAACTTCAACTTTGCGGCAAGAGGCAAAGATAGAAGATAGCATCTTGAAGATGCCACTTGAGGATTCCCGAGTAGATGAGGTTGCATGAGTGATAGCTGCAGCCTCAGATCTTGTCTCCTCTTGAGCTCTCTTGGACCTTCTTTTTCTCCGGGTGAGACAGGAGCAGAATATATAGTGGGCTTCTGGGGCCTAAGTCTAGTGTGAGGCACATCCTTTACGAACTCTAGTCCTGTCACTTTTTCAATCATGAACATTATGTAGGGTGCATAGCCGCAAGACCGGGTGGGATTGATAGAGATATTGACAATGTCATTGTAAATGTACTCAAACACATTGAATGACCTCTTCTTGCTTATGACCTTCATCAAGGTTCTGAGGGTGCCCTGAACAGTCCCTGCATCTCCCTCTTTGGGAGCTATAGTCTTCCTCAATATCCGATTGAGAACTACAAAGAAAGGCTTCATGTATTTAGTGGTTGGAGGCTTGAATGGCATTCGTGTATCATAGAGAAAGTCTAGCTGATCTTTCTCCAGTGGTTTTAGGTTGTGAATTACAAGTTCATTGTCCAAGGTACGCTCAAGATGAAGGATTCTTGCGAATTCTTCATAGGTGACACTGTACTGAGACCCATGTGTCATCCAAATCATCCTGTCGTTGTCATCACGAGCGATGTAGAGAGTAGAGTAGAATTGCGTGATGACTTCATCATTCCAGTCACACTGGAAGGAGAATAGGTCTTTCAGCCCGTGAAGCTCGAGGGCTGTCACAACCTCCTGATAAGCTTGACATCTCTTGGACTGAAGATAAGCAATATCAACCCACTGATGTTCGACAACTGGATTCTTCATCTTCCGATACACATGTTCATAGTAGTCAGCATGAAAATTACTCCAAAATCTGGGGTCAGCTGACTCTCTGTGCTGATTATACACTTCTACTTTTCTGAACTTGTCAGCTAATTCACCCCCTTTTCCAGTGTAATCATTATTCGAAAGTTGCCTGTTGCGATGAATGGGATTTTTCATTTTTAGAGGCCCAATGGGGCCACTAGCAAGCCCCTTCCCTTTATTGGGAGCCCTCTTAGGTCCCGAGGAGCTCTCGGCAATAGCCTTTCCTTGAGGCTTCTTCATAATCACCTACCTCTTCTTAGGCAAATTTTCATCGGAAGGTGGAGAGTGGACATTGACATCATGTCTTTTCTTCATCACTCTCTCCTTGGCTCTCCTCACTCTTTCACGTTGAACCTCTTCATCAAGGTGGAAAGAGCTGTCATCTGAGCCTGAAGACATGGTGCCTGATAAGGAGTTCAAGGATTAGATACGAATGGACTCATTATCGACTTCAAATAGGAATGTAGGGGTTCAACTGTAAGAGACCGGACTTGTCCGGTTTCAAAGTGCGGACTTGTCCGGTGTACCGGACTTGTCCGCATCTGCGCGCCGGACTAGTCCGGCCTGGCATAAGAACCCTGACGTTTCCATTTGAATCAAATCTCCTATCTAAAGACACAAAGACAGGAAAGTAGTAGGAATACATCTCTGGAGGCAATGTACATCCTTTTGAAATCAAAGCAAACGAGCTAGAATTAGAAAAGTTTGAGAGTTAGGTTTTAGGGGGGAATTTACCGAGAATTGAAGATTCGCGTTGAAGGAGCAAGAATCTATCCTGATGAGTCCGGAGAGGAGAATCCACTCGTCGAGGAGAGGATTTTCCACAGAGAAAACTTCGAGTTGAGGGCTCAACCCGAAAATCACTTTAGGAGCTAGGGTTTAGGAGAGGAGGGGAGACCAAATGCTTATGAGTGGAGAAGGAGGGGTCTGGGCCGGCCAAACGCTTATATATGCGACTGACCGGACTAGTCCGGTCATGGTAGCGGACTATCCGGTGCCCCTGAGTTAACCTAACTATATCGTCTGTCCGGACTAGTCCGGTTGACAACCGGACAAGTCCGGTTCCAACAGACCTGATACAGATAGTAAAGTTTAAAAGTGATCCAAGGACACTAATTTTTGCAAATAATCTTGGTAATTACGACCAGTAGGCAAGCAACAATCAAACAATGGTCATATTTCGCAAGATTTCTTCATTAAAATAGTTTTCTTAGAGGAAAAAGAGATGAGGAGCAGTTTTTACAATAAAATGTAACATTTGAGGTTGCAACCAGGTATGCAACGTTTCAAGCCACATTTCGAGAGTCAAGAATATTAAGTTCATTTCTTAGCTCACAAAACCTTTTCTCATCTAATGGTTTGGTAAAGATATCTGCTAGTTGTTTTTCAGTTCTAACATGTGAAATTTCAATGTCACCTTTTAATGAATGATCTCTAAGAAAGTGATGACGAATATCTATGTGCTTAGTTCTTGAGTGCTCTACTGGGTTGTGTGCAATTTTTATAGCGCTTTCATTATCATATAGAAGCGGAATATGATTTAGATTGTAGCCGTAGTCTCTAAGAGTCTGTCGCATCCAAAGTAGTTGTGCACAACAACTACCAGCTGCAACATACTCTGCTTCCGCTGTTGAAAGAGCAATAGAGTTTTGCTTTTTAGATGACCAAGAAACTAGGGATCTGCCAAGAAATTGACAAGTCCCTGAAGTGCTCTTTCTATCGACTTTGCATCCTGCATAGCCGGCATCGGAATAACCTATCAAGTTAAACTTGGATCCTTTGGGATACCAAAGGTCCAAGTTAGGTGTGTGCACAAGATACCTTAGGATTCTTTTTACAGCTATTAAGTCACACTCTTTAGGTGCGGCTTGAAACCTTGCACACATGCATACGCTAAGCATAATATCTGGCCTAGATGCACATAAGTAAAGTAAGGAGCCGATCATTGACCTATATACCTTTTGGTCCACATTTGGACCTTCTTCATTGAGGTCGAGATGTCCGTTGATTGCCATGGGTGTCTTGATGGGCTTGGCTTTGTCCATATTGAATTTCTTGAGGATGTCCTGTGTGTATTTGGTTTGGCTTATAAATGTGCCTTCTCTCAGTTGCTTCACTTGGAATCCCAAGAAGAACTTCAATTCGCCCATCATCGACATCTCGAACCTATCTGTCATAATTTTGCTAAATTCCTCACAGAAAGACTTGTTAGTGGATCCAAAGATAATATCATCAACGTAAATTTGACATACAAATAGATGATCATCAAAATGTTTAGTGAAGAGTTATAGTCAGCTTTACCAATTTTGAATCCATTTTGAGTTAGAAAATCTCTAAGGCACTCATACCAAGCTCGAGGAGCTTGTTTGAGGCCATAGAGAGCCTTACGCAGTTTATAGACGTGGTTAGGATACTCTTGGTCTTCGAATCCTGGTGGCTGCTCCACATAAACTTCCTCCTTTATCAGATCATTGAGG
This sequence comes from Neostapfia colusana, assembly GCA_030760725.1. NCBI lineage: Eukaryota > Viridiplantae > Streptophyta > Magnoliopsida > Poales > Poaceae > Neostapfia > Neostapfia colusana. The sequence goes on along the minus strand of JASWHV010000024.1, from coordinate 892,514 downwards.
AAGGCACTTTTGACGTCCATTTGATACAACTTAAAATTATGATGAGTAGCATATGCCAATAAAATACGAATGGACTCAAGTCTAGCTACGGGAGCAAAATTTTCGTCGAAGTCCAAACCTTCGACCTGAGAATAAACCTTGGCCACCAGCCTCGCTTTATTTCTTGTTACTACTCCATGTTCATCTTGCTTGTTCCGAAAGACCCATTTGGTTCCAACGATGTTCTCCCTTGGTCTTTCCACCAGCTCCCACACTTCATTTCTTTTGAAGTTGTTCAATTCTTCTTGCATTGCAATCACCCAGTCTGGATCCCTTAAGGCTTCATCTACCCTGTATGGTTCCAGAAAAGAGACAAAAGAATAGTATTCACAAGAATTTGCAATGCGAGATCTAGTAGTTATTCCCTTAGCAATATCACCAATGATATTGCTGACAGGATGGTCTCTTTGCACACTCTGATGTACTCTTGGGTGAGGAACTTGTGTAGCTGCTTGTTCTTCATCATCTTCATGTTCATTGTCTCCCCCTAGATCATTGCTTCCATGATGAGGTTCACCTTGTGCATTTGAGTCTTGCGTTTGCTCTTGTGGTAGAATATCACCAAGTGCCATTTTCTTCAGTGCTTCACATGAAGCTTCCTCTTTATCTAGCATACACTTATCGACTTGTTCCACTCGTGAGCCGTTAGTTTCATCGAACACTACGTCACGTGCTACTTCAACAAGACCGGACACCTTGTTGAAGACACGATAGGCGTAGGCATTCGATTCATAGCCGAGCAAGAACCCTTCATCGGACTTCAAAGCGAACTTCGAAGCCCTCAGTTTCTTGTTCAGAATAAAACATTTACAACCAAAAACTTTGAAATAAGAAACATTAGGCTTTTTACCGATAAGGAGCTCATATGGAGTTTTCTTCAGTAGTCGGTGAAGGTACAGCCGATTTGTGGCATGACAAGCGGCGTTCACTGCTTCAGCCCAAAATCGATCTGATGTCTTGTATTCGTCCAACATTGTTCTTGCCATTTCAATCAATGTTATGTTCTTCCTTTCGGCCACCCCGTTTTGTTGAGGAGAGTAGGGTGCCGAGAACTCATGCTTTATCTCTTCTTCATTGAGATACTCTTCAACTTGTGTATTCTTGAATTCTGTCCCGTTGTCACTTCTGATGTTCTTCACGGTTGATGAGAATTTGTTCTGGGCTCTTTTCAGGAACTTCTTGAGGATTCCCTGAGTTTCTGATTTATCATACAAGAAAAATACCCAGATAAATCTTGAAAAATCATCAACAATTACTAAACCGTATTTGTTACCGCAGATACTTTTGTAAGAAATTGGACCAAATAGATCCATATGAAGAAGTTCCAGTGGTCTTGTAGTGGTCATTACGTTCTTGGCGGGGTGTGGTGCTCCGACTTGTTTTCCTGCCTGGCAAGCGCTGCACGGCCTATCTTTCTCAAAAACCACATCCTTTAGACCTCGGATGTGACCACCTTTTAGAAGTTTCTGCAGATTTCTCATCCCAACATGGGCTAGCCGTCTATGCCACAGCCATCCCATGTTGGTCTTAGCAACCAAGCAAGTGTTGAGTTCGGCTTTATCTTTGTTGAAATCAACAAGATAAAGCTTTCCCTTCAACATTCCCTTGAATGCAATCGAACCATCGCTTCTTCTAAAAACGGACACACCCTCATTAGTGAATAAACAGTTATAACCTTTGTCGCATAGTTGAGATATTGACAAAAGGTTATAATCTAGGGAGTCTACATGTAAAACATTAGATAAAGTGTGTTGAGGAGATATTTCAATGTTACCGCTACCAAGGACCTTTTCTTGGCTGTTGTCTCCAAAGTATATGCCTTCACTTGGATCCTCGTTGTACTCGTACTCCACAAACATATCTCTCTCTCCGGTCATGTGATTTGTGCATCCGCTATCTAGCACCCACTTAGATCCACCGGAAGAGTAAGCCTGCAAAACAGAATTATTCCTTGGTTTTAGGTACCCAAGCTTGCTTGGGTCCTCTCAGGTTAGTCACAAGAGTCTTGGGCACCCACACACAAGTTTTCGAGTTCTTGTGGCGTGGCCCTGTGTATTTAGCAATAACTTTTCCATATTTGTTTTTCATAAGAACATAGGAAGAATCAAATGTACGAAATAATATTTGTAAATAAGATTCATGTGATTTTTCCTTAACAAAGGTGATTCTTTTCTTTGCATGATTAAGAGTGGACATGTGTTTGTTCCTATCAAACCCAAGACCATCTTTGATGTTGGGAGGTCTAGTGACCATATATGCACTACGTGCATATTTGATCTTCTCCTTATCAAAGATTCGGTTTTGGGAAGGATGCATATCATGAGAAGTTGAAGTATTAGAAATGATATTTTTCTTACTAGAGCATGTGCAGGTTCCAATTGTTGTCGAACTCATATCTTTGGAGGAAGAGCTCTTGGAGGAAGATGAGTCACTTTGCTTGAGCGACTCAACTTGCACCTCAAGGATCTTGTTAACTCTTGACAAGTTAGCAAGTTCATCCTTGATTGCAATATGTGAGTCATCTAGCTTTGAGTAAGTCTCCTTACTCAAGGCTAGCTCAAACTCAAGTGACTTGTTCTTCTCTCTTTCAAGCTCAAGAAGTTTTTCAACTTCTTGATATCTCTTCCTTTCACGGATGAGCATATCTTCTTGTCGGTTGACAAGTTCCTCCTTTTCAAAGATTTCGTTCGACAACATTTCCATTTTCTTTAAAGCAATTTTACTTAATCCTATAAACATTTCTTCATTATCACTAGAGCTATCAAAGTCATCAATAGAGGTATTTAACGCAGGAGGAGTAAGTTGAACCTTTTTCTTGCCTTCTTTAGCCATAAGGCAAGTATGGTTGTTCATATCCCGTCCTCCCATGTGTGGGAAGAGTGTAGCTCTCATGGTGGGTTTCTTAATGGCAATGGTGGCCATCTCCTCTTCTTCATCAGAGGAGGACTCATCGTTTGAGTCCCACTCCTTGCCAATGTGAGTTTGATGAGCTTGTCTCCTTTTTCTGAAATTTTTCTTCTCATGTGCTTTTGTTTCCTTCTTCTTCTTGTTTTCTTCATAAGTACAGTCCACCATGAAGTGAACGTACTCTCCACAATTATAGCAAGTACGTCGAGCCTCCGATTTCCCTTTATCCTTGCTTGTCCCTTCATTTGAGTTGTTGCCATGTCTTCTCCTCATCATGCGCTTGAACTTTTTGATAAAGAGTACCATTTCCTCATCATCTAGATCGGTACTCACGTTGCTTGTATCTCCGTCATCTTGGTCTTCATGGATTTCTTTGAGTTTGGGTCTGCACGTTGCTTTGAGAGCAACTTCTTTCTTTTTGGAAGAGGTAAGCTCGGCTAAGTCTTTGACGTATTGAGCCTCCTTCTCCATCATTTCATGATTTATGATCTTCCCCAATAACTCATCGGGAGTCATTTTGTGAAACCCGGGGCTTTCTCTAATCATTGAGCAAAGTGTGACGTTTCTTGGCATGAAGGCTCTAATCATCCTTTTGACCACCTAGTGATCAATCCATTTCTTACTTCCATAGGCACGGATTTTGTTGATAAGTGCCTTCATCCGGTTGTACATGTCTTGAGGTGATTCGCCTTCTTCAATAGCAAATCTCCCCAACTCTCCTTCAAGCGTCTCAATTTTGGCTTCACGTACAGACCTATTTCCTTCATGAGCTGTTTTGAGTGTATCCCAAATTTCTTTTGCACTCTATGGTCCATCGATCTTGGTGAATTCTTCCCTGCTCAGTGACGATGTGATTACTGCAACGGCTTGTGCATTTCTGTGAATCTCTTGTTCTTGTTCTGGAGTGAGTTCTTCATCCGTGTCTGGGATATCTATACTTGTGCAGACAATATGCCAAAGGCTAGGATTCAAGGATATTAGATGAATTTTCATGTTGTACTTCCACATGGTATAGTCACTTCCGTCAAACTGCGGGGGCCTTCCCATAGGAATGGAGAGATAGTGATTATTTGAATTGAGACGGTTGTAGTTGTAAGGATATCGGGAGTAGTCGTGATGACCACTCCCCATCGTCTTTTCTTCCTCTTTTCCCTTTTGTGCCATTAATTTCTTTCTCAGTAGTGCCTTCAGTTGTCTCACTTCTTCATCATCATGTGGACTTTCTTTCAGCACATCGAAGGCTTTGGCTTCTTGCTCCTCATCGTTGATGTTCATCTTCCGGATATCGTTGTTCTTCTCAGAGGCAATTGATCTCTCCGAGATGTAAGTTTCGTTGGTGGAGAACCTTGCTCTGATACCAATTGAATGTGGCCTAGAGGGGGGTGAATTGGCCTTACAGAGTTTCCTGCACACTTAATGTAGTTGTCAAAAACTTGCTTGACCGGACTAGTCCGGTTGTGTGAGCGGACTAGTCCGGTATGCCTGAAGTGTGTAGATTGTATTAAGTGTTGTTAAGGAAAATTAACTTGTTTAGCAGCGAGAATAAGAACAACGGTTATTTTATTTTGAGTTTACAATGTGAGGTGTGATTATTCCCGTGAATGAAACTTAGCAATTCAAATTATGAAGTTTAGCAACTAGATGTTCTAATCAAAAAAAAATAAAGAGGCACGCAAGACACAAATTTTACTGAGGTTCGATCTCACCAATCTACGTCCTCGTTGAGGAAGATCACACAGAGCCGGGTCTCTAACCCTTTCCCTCTTCAAGTCACCACACAAGGCCGACTTGACTCCACTAGCACGGGTAATCACCGAGTTTGTGGGGCAACCTCACACGTTGAGGCCTCCCACGAGAATTACAATGAAAAAGTGATCAAATACACTCAAAAAGATTACAATGCAGAATATGAGTGTAGAGAGATCAAACCCCAAGACCTCACAACGAAGGAACGACGATCTCCCAATCCCAAATCCAAGTGTTTAATTGATTTTCACCTTTTTCGCACCTTAGATGTGTGGGGGGTGTGTTTTTGGGCTCTTGGGACAGGTGGCGGCGCTAGGGTTTGAGTTTCTAGCAGTGTGAGTCGTGTATTTTCGTTGGAAGGCCGTGGATCACCAATTTACATGGTTTCCAAAAAAGTTACCATTGTAAAACCTAATACCAGACTAGTCCGGTGTATGTTCGGACTTGTCCGGTCTACTTCCAGTGGCCTAAGCGGAGTAGTCCGGTCTAAAACCGGACTTGTCCGGTGCTATGTGAAGTGGGGTTCCAGAAAGTTTAGCGGACTAGTCCTGTCCCATGGACGGACTAGTCCGCAGTCCTCTAAAGAGGACAACAGAAACATGAGCGGACTAGTCCGGTTCACAAGGCGGACTAGTCCGGTGCACTATGTCTGCGACTTCCAAAAAGTTAAACGGACTAGTCCGGTCCATGAACTAGTCCGGTGTCCAGTGGATTTTAGTTTATTTTTAAACCCCTTACCCTTACGCAAAGTCATGAGCTCTTGGGATGTGTCTCTCACACACACCCTATACATTTAAATCTACTTTGCTCTTCTAAATTCCATTAAAGTCTTCCTTTTCGGACACCACTCTATTTTTCACCTTTTTGTGTGCACCGAGCTAGTTCACTTTGTTTGTCCTGCAATCGTCTCAATAATTTCATTAGGATCTCATATGCTTGTCATCAATTCTCCAAAACCCACAAAGGATACCCTAGATGCACTTTCATATAGCTAGACTAGAATCGGAGATGATCAACCATGCAAGATGAATTTTTCGTTTTGGTTGGCTTCGGTTCTATACGGTGATCACCAGAAAACTTGAAATTCTGGCTAGCCATCGCTAACCGGGAGCTAAGGTGTTCGGGAGGAGCTACTAGACCTCTATGCTAAGCTCTGTGTATGGTTGGTTGAGCCGGAGGAGCTCGGAGATGTCAGGGCGACGGTGATTAGTCGGAGGCGCGTCGGGTCAACAGGGGAAGAAGACAACGGCTCGGTGTAGCTTGAAGGAAGCCGATCACGAGCAGCTGAGGGCTGGAGCACGTCGAAGTGAAGTTCGGCGCTTCTGTTTCTGGCCTCAGCTCGAGGTGAAACCCTCGGTGTGGTCCAGTCGACGGTGAGGGTGGGTCGGATGCGAGAGCGGTGAGAGTTGCGCGTATTTTCGGTGCGAGCGAGTGACGAGCCGTGGAGAAATGGTCTTTGGCACTCTCATGCACGGGGATAAGAAGGTGGGGGCAATCTCCCGACAGCCAGGTCCCGAGAACAGAAGGTGGCGGCTGCTGCTAGCCGTGGCGTTCTCGAAAGCACACGCAAGAACCCAAGTGAGTGTGTTCAGTCGGTTTAGCTCTCTTCCGTGACTGACAGGGGGGCGCCACCTCTCCAAATTTGTCCCAATAAATTGAATTCTTACTGGTCTTAATGTTGGGGACTCTAATACTCTTTGTTATTTGATCAATTCATCAAATGCCCATTTGAATTTGAATAATTCAAAATGTGAACTGTTTTGGATGAATTTGCAGCACATGTGAAGTTGAAATTCCAATTTGGTTTGAATTTGCCTAAAATAGCTTAGGTAAAGATCAACTCCAAATGGAGTGAAAATTGGTGCGTGAGCTCATAAAAATGTGCTGAGTGTGAATATGAATCCCTCTTTGAATTCATGTGATGAAAAGAGTTTGAATTTGAATTGAAATTCAAACTAGCCTTCTAATGGTTGTATCCAAAAGTACCTCAAAGAGGTTTCGCTTTGCATGAGCATTCCTAACAAAGTTTAGGAGTTGATGGTGTTATCAGCCCATATATGATGCATGTGGGGAATACCACTTTTGCATTTTGTGAGTTCATCATCTAATTATATATTGATGGCGGTTACTTGCTCTTCAAATGTGTCCATGTGTTTACAACAAATGAGGTGAGTGTGTGGGTGATGAACACTTTTAGCAAGTGGAAAACTTGGGCCCTTACATTCCTCCCCCCTTAAAAGAATCTCGTCCCGAGATATTAAGGTAAAAATGAGAGAGAGGATGGTGGAAAATTACCGGATGTGCGACGTTAAAAATTCCGGATAACTGCTGCGAAGGAACTGTTCACTCTCCCACGTCGCTTCATCCGCAGAGTGATTACTCCATAGAACTTTGTAGAACCACAACATACGGTTGCGTGTGATTCGGGCCTTCTCGTCGATGACATGAACCGGCTCCTCCGGATACGTGAGATCTGGTTTAAGTTCCTCGATATCTCCCAGCAGAACGGTGGTTGAAAACTTGAGGCACTTCCTTAGCTGAGAAATGTGGAAGATGTCGTGCACACCGGAGAGTGCCGCTGGTAATTCCAGCTGGTATGCAATGGATCCACATCTTTCCAGAACCTGGAATGGACTGATGAATTAGGGTACCAACATTCCTCTGACCCCGAATCTGTTAACACCCTTCATCTGAGACACACGTTGATACACGTGATCCCCGACCTCAAATTGCAGAGGGCGTCTTCTCCGGTCTGCATATTGCTTTTGTCGGTATTGGGCAGCTTTTAAGTTTGTTTGAATAAGCCGAACTTTCTCCTCCGCGTTGTTGCCAAGATCAATCCAGAAGGTGACCCTCTTGCCAGATTCACACCAATTCAGCGGCGTGCGGCATTTTCTTCGTATAGCGCCTCGTAGGGCGCCATATTAATGCTGGCCTGGTAACCATTCTTGTACGAGAACTTGGCTAACGGTAAGTGATACTCCCAATTCTTACCGTGGTTGATAGCACAAGCCCGTAGCATGTCTTCCAGGACTTGGTTTACCCACACGGTTTGCCCATCCGTCTGCGGGTGGTACGCTGAACTACGGATCAGTTTTGTACCCAAGGCTGCATGCAACTGTTCCTAAAAACGAGACACAAATAAAGTGCCCCAATCCGAGATAATAGTACGGAGTATGCCATGTAAGCACAGAATCCGTGAGATGTACAATTCAGCATACTTCTTGGCGTTGTAGTTGGTTTTGACTGGGATAAAATGGGCAGACTTCATGAGCCGATTGACTATTACCCACACAGAATCATGTTTCTGAAATGTGGTGAGTAAACCAACGATGAAGTCCATGCTCACGTCCTCCCACTTGCATGCAGGAATGCCTAGCGGTAGTAACAATCCCGGTTTCTTCATATGATATGCCTTCACTCTCCGGCGTGTATCACACTCGGACACATACTTAGCGATCTCCCGCTTCATCCGTGTCCACCAAACTTTTCCCTTGAGCTCTTGATACATTTTGTTGCTGCCGGGGTGAATAGAAAACTTTGACAAGTGAGCCTCGTCAAAAACTTTCTTCCTCAATTCCGGGTTACGGGGTACGACTATCCTGTTTTTGAACCACTGGACACCGTCTCTGTCCTTCCGGAAACACTTCAACTCCCCACTGTCTACACATCTCCGCAAATGCGACATATCCTTGTCATTTTTCTGGGCTGCCGCTATCTCTTCACGGATGGTAGGGATAAGAGCTAGGTTGTAGAAAGCTTCATGGGGAACCACATACAATGGTGGCTTGCTCTCTTCCAACGGATTGATGGTCAGGTTATGAATGTGTGACTTGCGACTCAGCACATCCGCCACCACGTTTGCCTTTCCGGGGTGATAATGGGTTTCTATTTCATAATATTTTATCAGCTGTAACCATCTTGTTTGCCTCATGTTTAATTCCTTCTGAGTGAAAATGTACTTGAGGCTCTTGTGGTCGGTGTATAGATGTACGAGGTTACTGAGTAGGTAATGCCTACAAATATTAAGTGCGAGTACCACGAAAGTGACTTCTAAGTCATGAGTTCAATAATTTTACTCATGATTCCGGAGCTGTCGTGATCCATACGCGACCACTCTTCGATCTTGCATCAGCACACATCCGAGCCTAATGTCGGATGCATCACAATATACATCGAACGGTATTGTTGTATCCGGCTACGCAAACACCGGTGCTGTTGTTAAGTGTTTCACTAAAGCCTTGAATCCCGCTTCACATGCTGGAATCCAAACATATTTGGTAGCCTTCTTCAGCAGTTCGGTCATAGGTTTGGCAATCTTCGAGAAGTTCAGAATGAACCTCTGATAATATCCCGCGAGTCCGTGGAAACTCCGTACCTCGTGGACAGACCTTGGGGGCTTCCAATTCAGCACTTGTGTAATCTAGCTCGGGTCTACAGCAATGCCCTCCGCTGAGATAATATGCCCGAGAAAAGGTACTTGCGATATCAAGAATTTGCACTTGTTGAATTTCGCGTATAGCTTGTGATCTCGCAGCCGTTACAAGACTATACGCAGATGCTTCGCATGTTCTTCCTCCAACTTGGAATAAACCAGTATGTCGCCTATGAAGACCACGACAAATTTTTCCAGCTCCGGCATGAATACCGAGTTCATTAACTACATCAAAGTGAGTTGGAGCATTGGTGAGGCCGAAGGACATGACAAGGTACTCATAAAGCCTGGACCTCATCGAGAAAGCCGTCTTCGGAATGTCCTCAGCCCGTATTTTAATCTGATGGTACCCTGATCTTAAATCCATTTTGGAGATCTTTGCTTCGACCAACTGATCAAACAACATGTCGATCCGTGGCAATGGGTACTTGTTCTTGATTGTCACGGCGTTTAGTGGACGATAGTCCACACAATGCCGCAACGTTTCGTCCTTCTTCTTGATGAATAGTGCCGAACAGTCCCATGGCGAGGAGCTCGGTCTAATAAACCCATTTTCCATCAGGTCCGTCAACTGCGTTTTCAATTCCGCCAATTCCTTTGGTGCCATGTTGTATGCCCTTCGGGATATTGGCATAGTTCCCTGTGCAAGATCGATCTTGAACTCCACCACCCGGTGGGGCGGCATACCCAGTAAATCATCCGGGAATACGTCAGGAAACTCACGGACTACTGGAATATCATCCAATCTGATAGTTGTGGATTGGTATACGGCTGGAAGTTTTATTTCTGGACTGTCCAGAAATAATGAATGAGACTCGTGCATTTCTGGGTGCAAATGCACGACTCGTAGGACGGTGTCTAAAACAGCACCGTGGTTGTTTAGCCACGACATCCCTAGGATGACATCGACCTTTTGTCCCTCTAAAACTATAAGAGACGTGTGGTATACCCTTCCCCCTAAGAATAGCGGTGCTTTTGGAACCATTACGCTTGCTGAAATTTTCCCACCCGATGAGCAAATCAAATAGGAACTCTCGGTGGGTAGTATTTGCGAACTGTGCTTAGCAACATTAGTTTGGCTAATGAAATTATGTGTGACACCCAAATCAAATAAAACTATGGCGGGGTGTTTGTGGAGTTGGAACATACCCACAAGTATGGGTTCTCCCTCCGGCACGTCCTCTAGGGCGAGTTGGTGGCATTTCCGGGCTTAGGATTTGCCCGCCGTGCATTAAGGGGATTCCGGGGCTGATTCCTCCCAGGAAACTGTGGTGCCACCCCGCTGCCTTGCTTCTCGGGGCAATTATTGGTGAAGTACCCCTGGCGACTGCACTTGAAACATGCGTACGGTGGCTGGACGGTGCTTGGAGAACAAAAGCTTGTCATGCACTGCTGAGGTGCAATCGCACGCGGCATCACCTGCTGCTGCTGCTGTTGTCGCTGTGGAGTTGCTGGTAATGCTGGTCGGAACGCCGGCTGTGGATACGGCCGATTGCGGAACTGCATCAGTCGCTGTGGTGGATGCCAGCGTTGACCCGATAGTGTGTGATACACCGTCCTATATTTTTGTGGAGGACCTCATCCCTCTCCGCTGCTCTGCGGCGTGCTGCGCTTCTTCTCGGCACAGCCAACTCCTTGCCGGAGTCCTCCTGAACAATCGTAGCATCAATAATTTTGTTGACGCTGCCGCGATTGAACTGAGACGGCCAGGACCTCGTTGGGTGGTGCCGTGTTATGCGGCACCCAACAGCACACGGGTCGATGAACTCACATCATATTACATAAATAGTTTAGCGGAAGCATACAAGAATGTTTTACATATAGTTATATCAGAGTAAACTACAGCGGAAGACTATCACTCTCACGACTCATATCTAAACTAGCAACAAAGAAACGGTCCAGACCGCGGACGTTTCTCACTAGCAACACGAAGACAATCTGCAGCGGCGAGGATGCTCTTTGAGTAAGCACTCGGAGGTTCCCGAGTCTCATCGGCACCCCTTCTCATAAGCATCGAGTCAATTACCTGCAAAACAACTCGGATAGCATCCGTGAGCATAACGCTCAGCAAGACTTAACCGTCACCCTAAACATGGAACTCTAAGTGAGGTTATGAACCTAACATAGGATGGCATAAGCATAATTAAACTCGCCTAAAAGTGAATCCTTACTTTCAGGTATTAATTGCAGTATTTTAAGTAACCCTGGGCACGTCACATCGGGAGTCCACAATCAAACAAGAAACGCTTTCCCCCGATGTAAATTGCTCATGGCATAAAAGAATCGAGTTTGCACTAGCCTAATCATCAAGATCCAATACAAAGGTAGGATAATACTTCACATCAAAATGATTAGTTCCTTTCTCATGCAAGTTCTTACTATGTCACGACTGTGAGAACAAGTATGCTCGGTCCATTCCGCGAGCGACGGTGATTCGAGTCAATAACACCCGGACTACACGACACGTACGCCCGTACTCGACGTTGCCTACAACAACAATCACTGATGTCGTACGTGGCAGCCTTTCCCCCGTTTCACCCCCGCTGAATCGATCAAGTCGCCCCGTACAGTAGCTACTCTCATGGTGCACCTTCCGACGTGAGATGTCATGAGAATATTCCCCACATACTGCACACCGGCCGTCCGCCTGAGGCGACCCGAAAAGTCCCAACGACAGCTTCCCGAGGTACATCGGTTTACTGGGTCCCATATAGCCAGCATGAGTCCGGTACACAACTCAAACTTGTTCAACAGGGCCGCATATGGATCGGTCATTGACCGACTCGGACAGGTCTATAGCACCCAGGCCCCTATGTCCTGCTGCCCCTACAACCTTCTGGTCTCAACTTTAACTTGCTAAATCATTTATGAACCAATCCCGTATGCCCCTATTGTTCCTGAACATGCGAGTAGCACCTCACCACTCGACTTCTACCGAACCGTACTTAAGCATGGCAGTTCTACACGGTGAAAGACACCTACCCAATACTCCATGGGTCATTTGGTTATGTAAGAGGAGTATCAATCACTAGACCTAATGAAAGTGAATACAAAATAAAAACTTAACAGCTGTTAAATGCAAACCGGAGCTTGCCTGTTTTGCAGGGTAGTCGTATATAAACAGTTAGTGTCCTTGCAGATCCACCCTTGACTCTCCGGATCTTGATCCACTTCGATGAATCACTCCTTTGAGTTCCCTTCGTTGTGGTTCCTATTGAAATGCATAGGCACATGTTTTATAGAATGTAATGGAAAGAAGGTATAGAATTAATCTCTTAGGAACAGAGGTTGTATGGAAAAGCCAAGCATGGCTTGGTTTGCCTCTGTGGTGCAAAGAACAGAAATAAACTAATTTGTCCTAAAGGCTTTAGCTATACACTAATCATGTTCCCTAATGAACATAATATATAAGCTGAAAGGATTTGAGTGCAAATGAAGAACAAGAACTCCAATGGCCTCAAAACTTTTACAGCAGGTTCTATACTACCTAAAGATTTAGCTTGCCAAATTGCAGCTAATGTGGAGCCATATTGTGTCCTCCATAATTCTCACAATATTTCTTATGTATTTTTCCCTTATACATAAGTGTGGAGAATAAGAACAGGGAGTTCAAGGAATCATATTGGGCTGATAATTTACATGTGATTTCTTGATGACATGAAAGTAATCTGGTCCAAAATTCAGCCTTTTTACTTGAGTAGTTCTCCCAGAACAATTCTTTAAGTATTTGTACTCAAAAGAATTAATTCTGTCGTAATGTGCATTTTCATGCCCAATTAAGTGAACTACAATTCCAAGTATATCTCAGAGAGCTTGTCTAAACTTTCCTATGATTTTTGTAGCTATGGACTGCTCAGAACAGATTTTTGAAGTGGGAAACATTTTCTGAAAATGTTTCTGGACTCTTTTGAACACAGTAGTTTGCATTTAGCAAATTCCTACTCAAATGATCTTTAAATGAGCTGAAAATTTGCTATTATGTCAATACTATGCTAAAGAATATTCAGGAAAAATTTGGGGATTTTTGGATAAGCCAAATTCCCTCAATAATTCTTTTTCAAAAAACCTTCCAAGAATTTTCCAGAATAAACTATTGATTTTCATACAAATCTAAGTTCATATTTGGATAGAGCTTTGAAAGATGAATCCAACCCAAGTGGAATCACTCAAATTGGAGTTTTCTACAGGGAGTTATGATTTTCCAAGGATTGAGCTAAGTCCGGAATTGTTTTCCTACAGAAAATCCGGCTGGGCGCACTGTTTTGAATTGCAGCCAATAGAAACGAAGCCACACCGGCCACAGCGTCTCTGCGCGCCAACACACGGGATCCCGTCCACACCCGATCCTGGGTTTAAAATTTGAGCTGCTGACAGGCGGGGCCCATGCTTCGTCTTCTTCCTCCGGCTCTCTCCCCGCGCCCGCGCTGCCCCTCGCCGGCCCGACGCCGGAGCTCGCCGGCTCGCCGTTTCCGGCCACCGCCTGATCTGAAACTCGCCGCCAGGGAGTTTGTGACATCGAGGAACACAGCTGTGGGGTTTGCTAGGACTTCCAACGAACGGAACATGGCCGGCGACGTGCGACAACTACTGTGGGGGTTCGGCGGCGTTGCCTGAGGTATCCAGCCCACCAAAACCTGTGCCGACGAGCCCTACAGCACCAGTGGATGATCGCAAGGCTCGGCATGGCCCCTAAATGGCTCGGGAACAGCCGCAAGCCGGTCGTCGCCATGCGCCTGATTTGGTCCGCCGGAGAAGTGCTCGGTAGACCTCAAAATACGTCGCCCCAAAGGGTTTTCATGCGACGGATACTAAAGAGAACATGATCGCCGGCTATTCCAGCTCCTACGTGCCAAGTTTGATGAGCTAAGAACGAATAGAAGTGGAGAATTTTGGATTCCCGTACCGGATGCTCGGGTTGAACCCGCCGGAGCAAAACCTCGAAATTCGCCGTCGACCGCTCACGGCACGGCCTGAGCTTGGGCTGAGAGCAGCACCGCACTCGTGCGCATCCGTAGCTGCGATCGTTCGGCCGTGAAACCCCCTGTGGAGGACTGTCCATGAGAGTCTGATCACGTTTTTGAGCTAGGTCGCCGCGGCGGCGTTTGTTCTCGGGCAACGGAGGCCGAAGCTCGCTTGGTTTCAGGTCAGGGAGGTGGAGGTTGAGCTCGTGGGAGTGTTTAGCAGCTCCGGGGAGGAGGAGGCGTGGTGGTTTTGCCGATCTTCCGATCGGACCGAGAGGCGGAGGGGAAGAGGGTCGCTGGCCGTGCGCTTGCGAGGAGGAGAAAAAGGGATGGCCTTTGCTTCGTCCAGGGGGGTGATCAGGCCGCAGAACCGCCTCTGGGCGCCGTGCGTAGGGAAAGGGAGCAGCTGGTGGCGCTGCCGAGCGTCCCAGTGGCTCCACGGTGGGAGCTGCTCGTGGCCCACGTGCTGTTCGACGAATTTCCCCACTGGGGCTGAGACTTAGTGTGCAAGGCTCCTCCTTTAGCTCTATGACATGTGGGTCCCACTCCACATGTACCTCCCAAATATCTGTTCAAGCTGATCCTCACAATTCCCAGGATGCTGAGTTTAAAAAGGGTGGCTAGAATTTGAATTCTTCAAATTCAGTTTGAATTTGGAAGACAAAATCTGAATTTGGTTAGAATTTGCAAATGCTCCTCTTTAACTCCTTTTTGAGCCCACCCTACACATGCAAAGTTGGTGATCAAACTCCTACCTATAATTCCAACTATATGGCTGCATTCAAAGTCCTTGACCACCCCATGTGTGAACTTTGAATTTCAAATCTGAATTTTAAACTTACATGCAAAGAGGTATTTAACTCCTTATTGGTTCAACACTTTTAAATAAAAATGTGAGCCTCATTTTGGATGATCATCCATGTATTACTTTGCATGAAGAAAAGTTTTAGCAAGTCCCATTTTTCATGTCTTTGCCACACATATGAACTCAAACCTTGGTTTTTATTCATACACATTTTTGGGACTTTTACATTCCTCCCCCCTTAAAAGAATCTCGTCCCGAGATTATAAAAGAGGAACAAGACGGGAGAAGTAATTACAAACTGTACAAAGATAAAAGTTCCGGGTAGATGGTGCGGAGATAATCTTCACTTTCTCACGTCGCCTCTTCCGTGGTGTGATTACTCCACAGCACCTTGAAGAATCTGATCGTCCGGTTCCGGGTTACCCGGGTCTTTTCATCCAAAATCTGAACCGGTCGCTCGGTGTAGGTCAGGTCCGGTTTCAATTCGTCGATGTCCTCGGTGCAAACAGCAGCGGTGAATTTGAGGCACTTCCGCAGCTGTGAAACATGAAATACATCATGAACACCCGCTAGACTTGCCGGTAATTCCAGCCGGTAGGCTACGGGTCCGCACTTCTCCGTGATAGCAAAAGGACCAATAAAACGGGGAGCGAGTTTCCCCTTTACATCGAACCGGTGAATTACCTTCATCGGAGATACACGAAGATAAACGTGTTCTCCGACTTCAAAATGTAATGGCCTACGCCTTTAATCAGCGTAGCTCTTCTGTCGGGATTGTGCAGCCTTTAAGTTCTCTTGTATCATCCGAACTCGGTCTTCGGCTTCATTGACAAGATCAATCCCAAACAGAACTCTTTCGCCGGACTCACACCAATTCAGCGGTGTGCGACACTTCTGGCCGTAGAGAGCTTCATACGGTGCCATTTTAATACTCGCTTGATACCTGTTATTGTATGAAAACTCCGCCAACGGTAAGTGATCGTCCCAATTTCTACCGTGGTGGATGGCACACGCTCTCAACATGTCCTCGAGCACTTGATTCACCCTCTCAGTTTGTCCATCGGTTTGAGGGTGATATGCGGAGCTTCTAATCAGCTTGGTGCCCAACGAGGCATGCAGCTGCCCCCAAAACGAGCAACAAACAGCGCACCTCGATCTGAAATGATGGTCTTCGGGACACCATGTGAGCATATAATTCTGGAGATGAATAACTCCGCGTATTGCTGGGCTCGAAAATGAGTGTTCACCGGTATGAAATGAGCTGACTTCGTCAACCGGTCGACAATCACCCATATCGAGTCGTGCTTCCTGGATGTGAGCGGTAATCCGATGATGAAGTCCATACTCACATCCTCCCATTTCCACGCCGGTATCTTCAACGGTTGTAGCGGTCCGGCTTTCCGCATATGATCAGCCTTGACCCGTCTACACGTGTCGCATTCGGATATGTATTTGGCAATCTCCCTCTTCATCCTTGTCCACCAAAATTTCTGTTTCAAATCTTTGTACATCTTGTTACTTCCGGGATGAATGGAAAACTTCGACAGGTGGGCTTCATCCAATATTTTCTTCCGGAGTTTCATATTACGCGGTACCACTATACGGTCGTTGAACCATATTGTACCGTTCTCATCCTTCCGGAAACATTTCACCTCTCCGTTGTCTAGTCTTCTCCGTATGTGAGACATACCTCTGTCTCTTCTTTGAGCCTCAACAATCTCTTCACGGATTGTTGGAATGAGCGCGGGATTATAAAGCGCGCCATACGGAATGACACGGAGGCTTGGCTCTTCATCTTCCAACTCAGCAGCCGCTAAGTTGTGAAAGTGGGCTTTCCGACTCAGCGCGTCGGCAACCACGTTTGCTTTTCCCGGATGATAGTGGATCTCAATTTCATAATCTTTTATGAGCTCCAACCATCTCCGTTGTCTCATATTCAGCTCCTTCTGCGTGAAGATATACTTCAGGCTTTTATGGTCGGTGTAGAGGTGAACAAGATTACCAAGCAGGTAATGCCTCCACATCTTCAATGCCAACACCACAGCAGCAAGCTCAAGATCGTGAGTTGGATAATGCTGCTCGTGGTTTCGCAGTTGATGAGACCTATAGGCGACTACACGCCTATCTTGCATCAGAACGCAGCCGAGACCGATGCCGGATGCATCACAGTACACATCAAATGGCTTCGTCGTGTCTGGCTGAGCAAGAACTGGAGCTGTTGTGAGATGTTTCACCAAAGTTTTGAATGTGGCTTCACATGCTGCATTCCACATGTATTTAGTGCCCTTCTTCAGCAGCTCCGTCATTGGTTTAGCAATCTTTGAGAAGCTCGGAATAAACCTCCGATAATGCCCCGCTAAACCTAGGAAACTTCGGACCTCGTGGACTGATTTGGGAGATTCCCACTTCAGCACTTGTTCAATCTTGCTGGGGTCCACGGCAATACCTTCTGCTGAAATAATATGGCCTAGGAAAGGCACTTGATCAATACAAAATTCGCACTTGCTGAAGTTGGCATATAATTGGTGCTCCCGCAACCGTTGTAGCACAATGCACAGATGTTCAGCGTGCTCTTCTTCAGAGTTGGAGTAAACCAATATGTCGTCGATGAATACCACGATGAACTTGTCTAACTCCGGCATGAACACAAAATTCATCAAGTACATGAAGTGTGCCGGAGCATTGGTTAACCCAAATGACATGACGAGGTACTCATAGAGTCCGTATCTCGTCGAGAAAGCTGTCTTCTGTATGTCCTCCGGTCGGATCTTGATTTGATGATAGCCCGACCGAAGATCCATCTTCGAAAATACCTTTGCACCCACAAGTTGATCAAACAGGATGTCGATGCGGGGCAAAGGATACTTGTTCTTGATCGTGACAGCATTTAGAGGACGGTAATCAACACATAGTCGTAGTGTTTCGTCCTTCTTCTTAACGAACAGCGCTGAGCAACCCCAAGGTGAAGAACTTGGTCGTATGAAACCCTTGCTCATGAGTTCATTCAGTTGCTCTTTCAACTCCGCTAGCTCGTTAGGTGCCATCTTGTAAGGCCTTCTTGAGATAGGAGTGGTTCTCGGCGCCAGTTCAATCTTGAACTCGACGTCCCGTTCGGGCGGCATGCCCGGTAAATCATCGGGAAACACGTCGGGATAATCACGTACCACCGGAATATCTTCAAGCTTCAGCGCTTCCGCGTGGTAGGCCTCTACCATATCTGGATCTTTGCTGTCTAATAACAGCGTGTGCTGTCCGTGAATTGGCGAGTCAATCTGGACAGTCCGGTTACCGATATTGAGAATGGCACTGTGACGATTTAACCAAGACATCCCCAATATCATGTCTATCTTCTGCCTATCCAACATAATCAGCGATATTGGGTATATTTTTCCGCCCAAACACAAAGCTGCTCGGGACACAATCTGATTGGCAGAGATATTTCCTCCCGGTGAACGTATAAGAAAACTCGTTGTGGGAGTATCGGTGGATAATTGGTGCTGATCCACGCATGTTTTGCTGATAAAATTGTGGGTTGCACCGGAATCAAAAAGTATAAGCACGGGCACGTCTTTGAGAGTGAACATA
Organism: Neostapfia colusana; assembly: GCA_030760725.1. NCBI lineage: Eukaryota > Viridiplantae > Streptophyta > Magnoliopsida > Poales > Poaceae > Neostapfia > Neostapfia colusana. The sequence goes on along the minus strand of JASWHV010000024.1, from coordinate 874,036 downwards.
CCCTCTAACACCGGTGCTCCCTCCGGGACATCCTCAATAGCAAGATGTTGCACACTCCCGGATTGCAATGCTGTTATGTTGACTTGAGCAGGTGGCGGCATACCCCCTGACGATGATGGCTGTTTGGTGTTCACCAACTTCTCCTGGCATTCCTGCCTAAAATGCCCTGAACGGTGGCAATAAGAACAAGGAGGTTTCCCCGGTTCTTCGTTGACTTGTGGTTGAGAAGTTGAGGCACTTGGCTGCAGCAATGATGCAACAGATGTCATTCGTTGCTGAGGCAAAGGTGTTGCTTCAAGACATGATTCTTGAGCAGGAAATCTGTACGGAGTTGATCTCCCTGGTGCTTGCCATATCTCATCGGATGGTGTGTGATACACCACACGGTATTTACGAGGAACGATTGGTGTGTCTTCTTGCACCTCCTCCCGGTCCCTCTTTTCTGCTTGACACTCAAGTGTCGCTTGTTCTTGCAGTAGAGCAGCACTGATCAACTCAGTGTAACTGCCTTGATTGAACAAGGCTAACTTCTCTTTTAGTATGGCACTCAAGCCATAGAAAAAATAGTCACACATTGCAGCTTCGCTCGTCGCATAAGCAGGAGCATATTGTGCCAGAAGGTTGAATCGTCTGACATAATCGAGGACACTCATGTCCCCCTGCTTCAAGTTCCTGAATTCCTGCTGCTGGGCCTTGATAAAACCCATAGGAATGTGACGAGCACGGAATGCTTCATGAAATTCCGTCCATTCCACTTGATGGCCTTCTGGAACGGTGGCGAGATAAGCAAACCACCAATTTCCGGCGGCTCCACGGAGCTGTTGAGCTGCATATAATGTCTTCTGATATTCGTCGCACTCAAACACTCCAAACTTGGACTCCATAACCCGAAGCCACTGATCAGCTTCCACTGGTTCGTTGGCTTCCGTGAAAATTGGCGGTTGTGTCGCCAAGAAGTCCAAATAGGCGTTCTGAGGTGGAACGTCCTGTTGTGTACGTTGGAGTAAACCTTGTTGTACCAAGGCTTGGAGTAGTCTGGTGTTCTCTTAACTTGACTCGACCATCTGAGCCATGACATCCGCCCATACCGTTGATGGTGGTGCCCCAGGTGGAGTCGGGTCATCACTGTCTCGGCGAGAACTTTCAGCCCTACTCGGAGAGTGAGTACGCACCATACTGCAAAAAGCAAATTTTTGAGGGAAGTCAAAACTTGATTTCAGCAGTATGTGAAAGTATGTAAAACATGAACATGCTAAAACTTTATGAAATCATAACCATACTTCATGTGTACACATCTTTCTAAAGCCAAAATTAGAACACTCCCTCTATTCTGTAAAGAATAGACCTTTCTGTACTTAACCCAGATTTGGATCCAGTTACCAGCATTTTCAGAACTCGAGTTTAATACCAAAGTTAAAGTTAACTTCCGTATCTTTCCAACGAGTACTCACATGCCTCTGGATCATCTCTTAACCAGAAGTTATGATCGTTCAAGGTTGACAGAATTTCTGGATAAATTTTTTGCCAGCACCTCCTTTGTATGTAGCTGTTTTCATCACAGTGTTACATACAAATGGGGTACAATTCTGAACAAACTATGAACTACAAAAGCGTTGCAAGTTTCATAACCTTTCCAACGGTGTATCATATGACCCTAGAAATTTTTCTACAGACTGTGACGGCTAATTTACAGCAACATCCAGAAAAGTTTGCAGCTGCTCTGTTTTCTGAACAGTTTGCATTCATCTGGACATTTAACCAAGTTGGTTTCGGATTTGGCTCTGGAGTTCTACACAAAAGTTGTAGAGCACTTAATAACCTTTCCAGAACTGTCTCAAACACCTCCATTGGGTCAAACTAATTAGAGTTATGCTCTGTTAAAGCCCAGAAAAATTCCTGTCTAAACAGAGCACTCTGTCTTTGAGATCAAAAGAAGCCTAACAAGTCTCTTCTTTGAAACTTAGTTCAAATAAAGAGCTCAGTAACTAATATGTGCTTTATCACATCCATTTTTAGTTTGGAAGTTAGTCATGAATGATTTCTTCATAGGTAAGAATACTATCCAGTGTTGTACGGTGACGATGCACCGTAAGACATATGACGGTACTACGTCGCCTCACCAAAGAAAAACCTAACCGGATTGCACCGACGTATACGTATCATTAGGTGGCACTAAAACGGTAACTCGAAAACGTGTTCTACACTCACTAAGGTTTTCGTGGTTAGTACCTACATAAGCCACACTCAATCATCAGGTTCGGCTGCACACCGCACCCGGTATCCATACAGTTCGTACACCCGGCCGTCATCACTCGCCCAGGTGTTCTCAAGCCAAACACGCCTTGAGCTACGTGTTCACGTTACTGACACGTGACGGGGTCTCCCAAATTGCACCACGCATGCCCGGGACAGACGCTGCTCGAATATCCCAAACGACATGAAGAGTCGTAGAGGATACTAAAGCGAGTCGGGTTACCTGCCACCCGTGAGGCTCCACCCTTCAGCTTGTGCGCACTGGTGGACAGCGCTTACGTGCACCCCCCAAGACATAAACGTCCCGAGATGCGCGGTTTTCCGACATAACAAATAAGTTAGGTTGCCACCTTCATATTATGCTAATAATAGTCCTTATGTGGGCCTAGTACCGTTATCTCACTGTGTCCTAAGTTTTTGACATAATATGATGCTCAATCCGTGCTCTGTTCCCAACGCAGCTCTGATACCAGCTGAGACGGCCAGGACCTCGTTGGGTGGTGCCGTGTTATGCGGCACCCAACAGCACACGGGTCGATGAACTCACATCATATTACATAAATAGTTTAGCGGAAGCGTACAAGAATGTTTTACAAATAGTTATATCAGAGTAAACTACAGCGAAAGACTATCACTCTCATGACTCATATCTAAACTAGCAACAAAGAAACGGTCTAGCCCGCGGACGTTTCACACTAGCAACACGAAGACAATCTGCAGCGGCGAGGATGCTCTTTGAGTAAGCACTCGGAGGTTCCCGAGTCTCATCGGCACCCCTTCTCATAAGCATCAAGTCAATTACCTGCAAAACAACTTGGATAGCATCCGGGAGCATAACGCTCAGCAAGACTTAACCATCACCCTAAACATGGAACTCTAAGTGAGGTTATGAACCTAACATAGGATGGCATAAGCATAATTAAACTCGCCTAAAAGTGGATCCTTACTTTCAGATATTAATTGCAGTATTTTAAGTAACCCTGGGCACGTCACATCGGGAGTCCACAATCAAACAAGAAACGCTTTCCCCCGATGTAAATTGCTCATGGCATAAAAGAATCGAGTTTGCACTAGCCTAATCATCAAGATCCAATACAAAGGTAGGATAATACTTCACATCAAAATGATTAGTTCCTTTCTCATGCAAGTTCTTACTACGTCACGACTGTGAGAACAAGTATGCTCGGTCCATTCCGCGAGCGACGGTGATTCGAATCAATAACGCCCGGACTACACGACACGTATGCCTGTACTCGATGTTGCCTACAACAACCATCACTGACGTCGTACGTGGCAGCCTTTCCTCCGTTTCACCCCCGCTGAATCGATCAAGTCGCCCCGTACAGTAGCTACTCTCATGGTGCACCTTCCGACGTGAGATGTCATAAGAATATTCCCCACATACTGCACACCGGCCATCCGCCTGAGGCGACCCGAAAAGTCCCAACGACAGCTTCCCGAGGTACATCGGTTTACTGGGTCCCATATAGCCAGCATGAGTCCGGTACACAACTCAAACTTGTTCAGCAGGGCCGCATACGGATCGGTCCTTGACCGACTCGGACAGGTCTATAGCACCAAGGCCCCTATGTCCTGCTGCTCCTACAACCTTTCGGTCTCAACTTTAACTTGCTAAATCATTTATGAACCAATCCTGTATGCTCTGTTGTTCCTGAACATGCGAGTAGCACCTCACCACTCGACTTCTACCAAACCTTACTTAAGCATGGCAGTTCTACACGGTGAAAGACACCTACCCAATACACCATGGGTCATTTGGTTATGTAAGAGGAGTATCAATCACTAGACCTAATGCACAGTTCAATTCTTAACCAAAAGTGAATACAAAATAAAAACTTAACAGCCGTTAAATGCAAACCGGAGCTTGCCTGTTTTGCAGGGTAGTCGTATATAAACAGTTAGTGTCCTTGCAGATCCACCCTTGACTCTCCGGAGCTTGATCCACTTCGATGAAACACTCCTTTGAGTCCCCTTCGTTGTGGATCCTATTGAAATGCATATGCACATGTTTTATAGAATGTAATGGAAAGAAGTTATAGAATTAATCTCTTAGGAACAGAGGTTGTGTGGAAAAGCCAAGCATGGCTTGGTTTGCCTCTGTGGTGCAAAGAACAGAAATAAACTAATTTGTCCTAAAGGCTTTAGCTATACACTAATCATGTTCCCTAATGAACATCATAGATAAGCTGAAAAGATTTGAGTGCAACTGAAGAACAAGAACTCCAATGGCCTCAAAACTTTTACAGCAGGTTCTATACTACCTAAAGATTTATCTTGCCAAATTGCAGCTAATGTGGAGCCATATTGTGTCCTCCATAATTCTCACAATATTTCTTATGTATTTTTCCCTGAGCTTGGGCTGAGAGCAGCACCGCACCCGTGCGCGTCCGTAGCTGCGATCGTTCGGCCATGAAACCCCCTGTGGAGGACTGTCCACGAGCGCCCGATCACATTTTTGAGCTAGGTCGCCGCGGCGGCGTTTGTTCTCGGGCAACGGAGGCCGAAGCTCGCTTGGTTTCAGGTCAGGGAGGTGGAGGTTGAGCTCGTGGGAGTGTTTAGCAGCTCGGGGGAGGAGGAGGCGCGGTGATTTTGCCGATCTTACGATCGGACCGAGAGGCGGAGGGGAAGAGGGTCGCTGGCCGTGCGCTCGCGAGGAGGAGAAAAAGGGATGGCCTTTGCTTCGTCCAGGGGGGGTGATCAGGCCGCAGAACCGCCTCTGGGCGCCGTGCGTGGGGAAAGGGAGCAGCTGGTGGCGCTGCCGAGCGTCCCAGTGGCTCCACGGTGGGAGCTGCTTGTGGCCCACGTGATGTTCGACGAATTTCCCCACTGGGGCTGAGACTTAGTGTGCAAGGCTCCTCCTTTAGCTCTATGACATGTGGGTCCCACTCCACATGTACCTCCCAAATATCTGTTCAAGCTGATCCTCACAATTCCCAGGATGCTGAGTTTAAAAAGGGTGGCTAGAATTTGAATTCTTCAAATTCAGTTTGAACTTGCAAGACAAAATCTGAATTTGGTTAGAATTTGCAAATGCTCCTCTTTAACTCCTTTTTGAGCCCACCCTACACATGCAAAGTTGGTGATCAAACTCCTACCTATAATTCCAACTATATGGCTGCATTCAAAGTCCTTGACCACCCCATGTGTGAACTTTGAATTTCAAATCTGAATTTTAAACTTACATGCAAAGAGGTATTTAACTCCTTATTGGTTCAACACTTTTAAATAAAAATGTGAGCCTCATTTTGGATGGTCATCCATGTATTACTTTGCATGAAAAAAAGTTTTAGCAAGTCCCATTTTTCATGTCTTTGCCACACATATGAACTCAAACCTTGGTTTTTATTCATACATATTTTTGGGACTTTTACATGAACATCGCTAACTTGTCCTTTAGGAGCGGATTCAGCCCCTGGTAGAAGAAATCCTGCCTCTTCTCATCCGTATAGGCGTGATGGGAAGCATAGATGAGAGGGCCCGACGCCACCCGTTCAGTCACGGGGACATGGCACTCGCCCGGGAATCGCATTGGGTGGTGCCGTGTTGTGCGGCACCCAACAGCACACATATAAGGAACCATGTATTACATAAAACAATAGCGGAAGCTTACAAGTTTTTTTTGTAAATAGTTTACATCAAGTAGCTACAGCAGAAGTCTATAACAACTCACGTCGAATAACTAAAGAGCACTCAAGATGAGGTCCAGCCCGCGGACTTCTCTCGCTAGCAACACGAAGACAACAGCAGCGGCTGGGGTTCTCCCTGTGTTACACGACTCGGAAGTCTCCGAATATCACTGGACAACCTTCTTCTTAGTATCGATGTTAACCTGCAAAACCACTTATATAGCAAGCGTGAGCACATAGGCTCAGCAAGACTGATCCGTCTCTCCTAAACAAGAAACTCTACATGCACGACGGGTTACAATTAGGATAACTAGATTTGCATAAAGGACTCGCCTAAAGTTGATCCTTAACTTTCAGATTTTAAGCCTCATTGTACAGACCTTGAACCGAACAGCATCGCAACTCCACAATCAAACAAGAAATGCTTTGTTGCGATGCTCCTTGCACAAGGCGAAAGTAAAGTTTAATGAGCCTATCTCTAATTCAATCATGGTTGCAATACGAGTTACATCACAATCTTATCAAGTTCATAAGAAAACCAGTTCAGTTGTTACTACGTCAAGACGTAGTGGGCAAGTATGCTCATATAACCGCGAGCGACGGTGATTCGAATCAGTACACGCCCGGACTACACGACACGTACACCCGTACTCCAAGTTGCCGGCAGCAACCTCGACTGATGTTGTACACGGCCACCTTTCCCAAGATCTTCCACACAGGACGCAGTCTAACTGCCCCGAGTCCGCAAGCTCCCTCAAGGTTCATACCCGCAGTGGTATGTTCTTGAGAGAGTTACCTCCTGCTACCTTGACGCCGAAAGCCTAAGGCAGTTAGAAATGTTCTAGTGTGGATCTCCCAAGGTACATCGGTTTCCTGGGATCCCATATAGCCAGTATGTGCCCGGTACACAACTCAAACTTGTCCAACAGGGCCAAGCACGGACGGGCCTTAACTGACACAGGCAGGGCTATGCATGCACGGTCCGCAGCCTGCTTCATCTAAACCTCCCTGCCCGGTCTCCATTTCTTTCGTGTGGACTTTCCTCATCATTTCTGTTCTTGACCCGGTCCGAATAAACCAGCCCTAAACTCGCGAGTAGATTCCAACTACTCGATTTCTACCGAACCTTTCCTACTAACATTAGTGTAGCCAAATTCACTCGAGGAGGTGCTATTCTACCCTTTCTCTCTTAGGTATTTCTGGTCATGCAATTGGGGTTTTCAAAATATCAACTAGACTTAATGCAAACAAACAATTAAAGCTATGATCTCTAGAAATGGAAATGTTTTATAAAACTGTTCAAATGCAAACCGGGGCTTGCCTGTTTTGCAGGTGACTAAGAATACAATCAGTTAGTGACGAACACTTGAAGCTTGATCACTCGCTTTCCTCCCTCCTTAATCTTCACTCCAATCCCTTCACTCGTGCGCACGTAGATGCTACATGATAGGATCATGCATATGCATTTAATTAAAAAGCTTTTGCTAATAAGGTCTAATGAAAGTTTAAAAACTGGAACATTGGCGATCCAAAGCTCCAATGGGGCTGAAAATTTTCAAGTGATTTCCTTGCCACAAGAAAGTCATCTGGACCAAAAATCAGCACTGTCCATTGAGTGGTTTATTCAGAACAGTTCTCTAAGTATTTAAGCCAAGATGAATTAATTCTGAGGTAACACCCATGTTCATGTAAAACTTAGTGAACTACAATTTCAATTATAGTTCATAGAGCCTGCATGAATTTTCCTAAGATTTTTGGAGCTAAGAATTGCCCAGAACTGAATTTCCAAGTTTTGGAAAATTCTCTGAAAGTGTTTCTGTATTAATTTGAATACAGAAACTTACAATCTGAATTATCCTGATTAAATGAACTCCAAATGAGCTGAAACTTTTACAGGAGTCTAGTAAAACCCTAAAGAATATCCTGGCAAAATTTGAGGATTTTTGGATAAACCAAACCCCCTCTAAAATGTATTTGCTGAAAAGCTTTAAAGATTTTCCAGAATTAAATAAAGATTTTCATACAAATTGGGTTGCATATGGATAGAGTTTGTCAATCTGAATCTAACCCAATTTGAATCACTAAATTTGGAGGTTCCTAGCAAAAGTTATGCTTTTCTAAAGTTTGGGGAAAATCTGGGATTTAAATAAATCGTGGAAACGTTTAAAACTGACTGTGGGACCAGGGGGAACACGTGTCTAGTACTGGAACACATCACACGGGGCTACAGAGCTGTTTCCCGCGTTGCCACAGTTTAATCCGGTGCCTCAGAGGATCCGGTCTCCCCCTCAAAAGTCACTGCCACACGGGCCCGACATCACCTTCTTCTACCTCTCGCCCCCGCGCGCCCGCGCCGCCGGAGCTCACCGAATTCGGTCATCCAGCCAAACCCCAAGCTGCCACTCACCGCCAGGCCCTAACTTCGTGTGAGGAACACGCTGGGATGATCTCCCCGGACCGGCGAAGCCCCTAAACCATCTCGCACCGGTGCAGCGGCTCGGAGGAAGTCCGGCGACGTCGCCCGACGCCCTAAGCCCTCCAAGCTTCGGTTTCCAAGTCCTAAAGCACCGTTGGATGCTAGGAAAGCTTGGCATGGGGGTGAAATGGCTCGGAAACAGGTCTAAACTAGGGTTCATCATGTGCCTGAATCTCCCCGCTATAATCGTCATCGGAGCGACTGGAAATACTCCATGCACAGTGTGTTTCATGCTAGGTTTGCAATGCAAACTGGTGTGCCCTCAAGTCTAGCCCTCGTGTGTGAAGTTTCGTGGTTTCTAAACAAGAATCAATCAGGAATTTCACGAAATCATACCCATAGGTCGGTTTGCACCGATCGGAAGAAAATCTTGAAATTCACTGTCGATGATCTACGGTTGGTCCTGAGCTTTGGGGGTGAGCTGTGTGGATGTCGTGCACGTCCAGAGGTGGCCTAGCTCGGCCATGACAAGCCTCGGTTGAGGCTGTCCACGAGAGCACTTGCTCTCGGTTCTGTGGCGGCCGCCGTGGACACTGGGCATGCTCGGCTTGGGGAGCTCGAACTCACGTGGGAATGGTACGAGGAGGATGTGGGAGGATCTGTGGCGCCGTTTTGCTGACCAGCTGAGGCCTGCACCCGAGCTTTTGGTGTGGCCGATTGATCGAGAGCACGGCGGCAGCGGCTCGGTTGTTTTCGGTGGGAGGACGAAAGAACCACGGTTGTCTCGGTGCTGTGAGTGCGCTGAGGTGATGAGGACGGGAGAAGCAGCTCGCCAGCGCCCACTGATCAAGGAGGAGGTGGCTCAGGAGCTGCTCGGTGTCGACCGAAGGCGCACGGCGAGGAGTCACAGTCTGCCCGAGTGAACCGCCTGAAGAGCAAAAACAGAGACCAAACACTACACAATTGAAGATCTTTTGCAACTTTTAAATCCTCAATGACGTGTACGTCCCAGCCCCTCCTTATCCCTCTGCTAAATATCTCCCAAAATTTGCAAATGGTGAAATCAAATTGTGGGAGTTCAAATCTGAGGTGCATTTGGATAATTGGGCAAGTTTCATCCAAATTCAAATATGCATCTGAATTCTTTGCTATTTAAAGTCCATTTTGAAAAATGAGTTGCAAGACCTTTCAACAAATCATGAAACTTTGCATACCCACTAATATGTACATAAGGAATTCAAATATGAAATCTGATTTTAAATTTGGCTGCTGCAAATGAGATTTTTAGCACAACAGTTTTGAAATTCATTGTGTTGTTCTCATTTGAATTTTGAGTTGAACAAATTTGTTCCAAATCTGATTTTAACCTTCCCACACCTATGGGACTTCCCATCTCGGTTTTAGACCCCTCTTGGGTTCCAAGTTTTCAAATAATGATTTGAACTTGTGTGAAGAAATCTCTCATGTGGGTTATCACATGTGGAAAAAGTTTTAACAAGTCCCAAATTTCATACATATGAAACCATCTTTTGCAAACAAGAGTTTTTTTGTATTCACAATTTTAGGACCTTTACATTCCTCCCCCCTTAAAAGGAATCTCGTCCCGAGATTACAAAAGAAGAACGGAAAGGGAGGGTAATTACAAAGTCTAAGACAAAAGTTCCGGATAATTCTTGTGGATGTAATCTTCGCTCTTCCACGTCGCCTCTTCCGGAGTATGATTACTCCACAGGACTTTGTAAAATTTCAATGTCCGGTTTCGGGTGATCCGGGTCTTTTCGTCGATAATCTGTACAGGCTGCTCGACATAGGTGAGATCCGGCTTCAACTTGTTGATGTCTTCAGTGCGGATGGCAGCGGTAAATTTGAGATATTTCCGCAGCTGGGAGACGTGAAATATGTCGTGAATACCGGCAAGGCTTGCAAGTAGTTCCAGCCGGTAGGCTACAGTCCCGCACTTCTCCGTGATGGCAAACGGACCGATGAATCGGGGAGCAAGTTTCCCCTTGACACCGAACCGATGATTCCCTTTCATCGGTGACACACGAAGATACACGTGCTCTCTGACATCAAAATGTAGCGGTCGACGCCTCTGGTCCGCGTAGCTCTTTTGAAGAGATTGGGCAGCTTTGAGGTTCTCTTGTATTATCCGAACTCTCTCTTCGGCTTCATTGACAAGATCAACCCCGAACGTTACTCGTTCACCGGACTCACACCAGTTCAATGGTGTACGCCACTTCCGGCCGTATAGAGCTTCATATGGTGCCATTTTGATGCTCGTCTGATATCTGTTGTTGTACGAGAATTCTGCCAACGGTAAGTGATTATCCCAGCTCTTACCGTGGTGGATGCCACATTCTCTTAGCATATCTTCCAGTATTTGATTCACCCTCTCAGTTTGCCCATCGGTTTGAGGGTGATACCCGGAGCTTCTAATCAGTTTGGTTCCCAAGGATGCGTGTAGCTGCTCCCAGAAACGGGCTACGAACAGCGATCCTCTATCCGACACAATGGTACGGGGAACTCCATGTAAGCACAAGATCCGTGCTATGTACATCTCCGCATACTGCTTTGCGTTATACCTTGTATGCACCGGGATGAAGTGTGCTGATTTGGTTAACCGATCAACGATTATCCAAATCGAATCAGGGTTGTGGGAGAGGTCATCGGCAACCCGACGATGAAGTCCATACTCAAGTCTTCCCACTTCCATGTCGGTATTTGCAATGGCTGTAACATGCCCGACTTCTTCACATGGTCGGCCTTGACTCTTCGACACGTATCACATTCTGAAACGTACTTTGCGACTTCACGTTTTATACGCGTCCACCAAAACTTCTTCCAGAGATCTTGGTACATTTTATTACTGCCCGGATGAATGGAAAACTTGGACAAATGAGCTTCATCCAAAATTTTCTTCCGTAGTCCCATATCCCGGGGTACTACAATCCGGTCGTTGAACCACAAAGTACCATCCTCGTCCTTCCGGAAGCATTTCATCTCTCCGTTGTCTATCCTTCGCTGTATGTGAAACATACTCTTGTCTTTTCGTTGAGCTTCAATGATCTCCTCTCGGATGGTAGGAATGAGAGCGAAATTATAGAGAGCTCCATACGGAATGACATGGAGGTTTGGTTCTTCATCATCCATTTAAGCAATACTCAGGTGATGGATATGCGCCTTACGACTGAGCGCATCGGCGACCACATTCGTCTTTCTTGGATGATAATGAATCTCAAGTTCATAGTCTTTAATGAGCTCCAGCCATCTTCGTTGCCTCATGTTCAATTCTTTCTGGGTGAAGATGTACTTCAAGCTCTTGTGGTCGGTGTAGAGGTGTAGAAGATTTCCGAGCAAGTAATGCCTCCACATCTTCAACGCCAGGACCACGACAGCTAACTCAAGATCGTGAGTTGGATAATGCTGCTCGTGATTTCTGAGCTGACGAGATCCATAAACGACCACTCGTCTTTGTTGCATCAGCACGCAGCCAAGACCGATGCCAGATGCATCGCAATACACGTCGAATGGCTTTGTCATATCCGGCTGAGCAAGAACTGGGGCTGTCGTGATATGCTTCACTAAAGTCTTGAAAGCTCGTTCACACGCAGCACCCCACACAAATCTGGTATTCTTCTTTAGTAATTCCGTCATCGGTTTAGCAATCTTGGAGAAACCCGGAATGAACCTCCGGTAATAATCCGCTAAACCGAGGAAGCTACGGATTTCATGTACTGACTTTGGTGACTCCCATTTCTGCACTTGGATAATCGTACTCGGATCTACAGCGATGCCTTCCGCTGAAATAATGTGTCCAAGAAAAGGTACTTGATTAATCCAGAATTCACAGTTGCTGAATTTTGCATAGAGTTGATGATCTCGCAATCTTTGTAGCACAATATGCAGGTGTTCAACATGTTCTTCTTCTTACTTGGAGTACACCAAGATATCATCGATGAAGACAACGACGAATTTATCCAACTCCGGCATGAACACTGAATTCATCAGGTATATAAAGTGTGCCAGGGCGTTGGTCAAACCAAAAGACATAACGAGATACTCATACAGCCCGTATCTCGTTGAGAACGCCGTCTTCAGAATATCTTCTGCCCGGATTTTAATCTGGTGATATCCGGACCGAAGATCCATCTTCAAAAATACCTTCGCACCCACTAATTGATCGAAGAGCATATCAATGCTAGGTAGTGGATACTTATTCTTGATGGTAACGGCGTTCAGAGGACGATAATCAACACACAACCATAGTGTTTCGTCCTTCTTCTTGACAAACAATGTTGAACAACCTCAAGGTGACGAACTCGGTCGTATAAAGCCCTTGCTCAATAGGTCATTTAGTTGTGTCTTCAATTCTGCCAGTTCATTAGGTGCCATCTTGTACGGCCTTCGTGATATCGGTGTTGTCCCCGGTATAAGTTCAATCTTGAACTCAACGTCTCGCTCGGGTGGCATGCCCAGTAAATCATCGAGAAATACATACGGATACTCATGTACCACTGGAATGTCCTCTATCTTAACAGCTTCCGTGTGGTTCAGTGTTGCAATCTGTTGTCGTCTAGCGCCCAGAATTAATATATGAAGACCGTGCTGTGGGGAGTTGAGCTCAACGGTCCTGGAGCTGATGTTAAGAACCACCTGGTGGTAATTCAACCACGACATCCCCAAAATGATGTCGATCTTCATACCCTCAAGAATAATGAGAGTCATAGGGTATATTCTACCCCCCAAACAAAGAGGTGCTCGGGAGACAACCTCGCTTGCAGTACTGCTGCCCCCGGGCGAAGATATGAGGTATTGCCTCTTTGTATAAACTGTTTGGAGCTGATGTTGAGCCACAAAAGACTGGCTAATGAAATTGTGTATGGCACTGGAATCAAAGAGAATTAAAACCGGTAACTAATTCAGAGAAAACATCCCTGCTAAAGTGGCTTCTCCTTCCGGAACATCATCAATCACAGTATAGTGAATGTTTCCCCTTATATGCCCTCCTGTCTGCAGATTGAGGTACGGGCCGTATTGTTATAAATATGATGACCCGCAGCCTCGAATTCCCTCCAGATAATGCCTAGCATAATGGCCCATACGTCTACAAGTGAAACACGGATGTCTCTCCGGTTCTTCGTTGACTTGTGGTTGGATGCTAGGTACACATGGCTGCAGCGATGGACTACAAACCACCGTCTGATGCTGCGGCTGTGGAGGTGGTGCAAGTTGTAGAACTTGACCAGCAATCAACCTCTGAGAAATTGATCGTACAGGTGGCCTCCATCTTTCACCGGGTGGCGTTCGATACACCAAACGGCACTTCTGAGGCATATAACTTGTGCTGGCCCGCTCGATCTCACTCATCTTTCTCTTCTCAGCTTGCCACTCAAGTGTCGGCTTCTCTTGGATGAGAGCCACATCGACCATATCGGTGTAACTGCCATTATTGTGCACGGACAACTTCTCCTGTAATATGGCACTCAGGCCATGGAAGAATAAGTCACACCGTGCCTCTTCTTTTGCCACATATTCGGGAGCATATTGAGCGAAAAGGTTAAATCTTCTGACATACTCGAGGACACACATGTCCCCTTGCTTCAAGCCCAAAAATTATTCCCGCTTTGCCTTGACAATACCTAGTGGTATGTGGCGAGTACGAAAGGCTTCACAAAACTCACTCCATGTCACTTGATGGTCTTCCGGAATGGTGGCAAGATGTTCAACCCACCAATTTCTGGCGGCTCCATGGAGTTGCTGAGCAGCAAACTTGGTCTTCTGGTATTCATCACACTCGAATACTCCGAATTTGGACTCCATGACACGAAGCCATTGATCCGCTTCCACAGGTTCGGTGGATTCAGTAAAGATTGGCGGTTGAGTCGCCAAGAAATCCAGATAAGCGTTCCGAGGTGGAACGATATGTTGCGTGTTCTGGAGTACGCCTTGCTGTACCAAAGCTTGGAGTAAGCGTGTGTTCTCTTGAGTCGCTTCTTGGAGTAGCCTTGTTTTATCTTGATTAGACTCAATGACTCGAGTCATAAGATCCATTCATCCCGTGGATGGTGGTTCCGACGGTGGAATAGAAGCATCACCGCCTCGGCGAGAACTCCCGGCCCTACTCCTAGAGCGAGTACGAACCATACTGCAAAAATGTAGTTGAGATGAGTTAAACAAGAACTCAGCAGTACATGAGACTAATGAAAACATGAATATGTCAAAACTTTATGAAAGCAGTAACAAAATCCATGTTTACACAACTCCTTAGTAGGCATAGCTAACCAGTCTATCTGTACAGAACAGACCTTTATGCACTATCTCCAGATTTTATCTAGGTAAAAGCATTTTCATAGCTCAAGTTGAATATCAAAGTTAAATTTAACTTCAGTATATTTCCAACGAGTACGCATATTCCTCCATATCATCTCTGGATTAAAAGTTACGATTTTCCAAAGTTGACAGAATTCCTGGATAAATTTTGCCACCATCTCCTTTGTATGTGGCTGATTTTAGCACAGTTGTATATGCAAATACAATAAGAATCTGGACAAACTTTGAACTACAAAAATGTGGAACAATTCATAACCTTTCCAACGGTGTATCATATGCTTCTTAAGGATTTTTCTACAGAAAGTTATGGCTTAAAAACAGAAAGGTCCAGAGAGGTTTTTGCTGCTGTCCTGGTTCTGGACAGTTTACCTTCCTCAGAATTTTCTACCCATTTAGCATATGAATTTGCTCTGGAGGTATACAAAGAAGTTGTAGATCACTTGAAATTCTTTCCAGAACTGTATCATACACCTTAATTGGGTCAAGATACTCAGAGTTATGCTCTATTAAAGTCCAGCAAGAATTCCTTCCGAAAACAGAGCACTCTGTTTTTGAAATCTTTGAAGCCTCGTCTTCCTCTCATTTGAATCTTAGCTCAAAATAAGAGTTCAATAACTAATATTTGTTTCAAACTTCCATTTTTAGTTGAAAGTTAGTTCATGGGTCATTACTTCAAAGGAAAGGGGTTACTAAGTTTAGTACGGCGTCGATGCACCGTAAGAAGCATGTCGGTACTACGTAGCCTTACCAAAAGAAAATCCTAACCGGACTATACCGGCATATTTGTTTTACCAGTGGCACTAAAACGGTCTCTCGCACACGTATACTACTCGGGATACATACATGGTTAGTACCTGTAGAAGAACACTCAATAGTGGTGCACTCAAAGTTTTTCTCATTTCAGGCAGTTCCATATCATACGAAAAACATACGTCTCGTATCATTTCCATATGGGCCGTCCTGGAGTCAAGCCACGTCTCAAGGTACATGGTCGCGTTTTCACACCACACGACGGGGAACCCGAGTAGAACGCGAACGGGCCGTCACGGTTGGGAATTTTATCAACCCAACAGATACCACCTACTGCCATGCAGGGCACGCCGATGGCAAGCGCTGCGTATGTCCTTCTAGGCTATTTCTAGAAGAACACACTATCGCGTTACTGACCACGCGATGGGGTCTCCACTTTCTTGCCTAATTCACGCTCGGGATCAGCGTTTCATATGAACTCAGGAACATGAAGCGTTCAAGAGTTTCATATTAATGTCTCACACTAAGCTGTGAGACCTATCTTTGAATCACATTCCTCGTCAGGGGAATTAACCGAAATTGAACCGCTTCCGGTGGCATTCCTTACCATGCTTACCTGAGCGTAGGTGCATCGTTACATAATCGAAATTCAGAATTATAACAAGTATGTTAGTCATGCCACTTTAAGTAACTATACTATTATAGTCCTTATGTGGGCCTAATACCGTTCCCTCACCGTATCCTAAGTTTTTGTCGTAATACAATCCTTATTCCGTGCGCTATTACCAATGCGGCTCTGATACCACGCTGAGAGGGCCTGACGCCACCCGTTCAGTCACGGGGACGTGGCACTCACCCGGGAATCGCATTGGGTGGTGCCGTGTTGTGCGGCACCCAACAGCACACATATAAGGAACCATGTATTACATAAAACAATAGCAGAACCTTACAAGTTTTCTTTGTAAATAGTTTACATCAAGTAGCTACAGCGGAAGTCTATAACAACTCACGTCGAATAACTAAAGAGCACTCGAGATGAGGTCCAGCCCGCGGACTCCTCTCGCTAGCAACACGAAGACAACAGCAGCGGCTGGGTTCTCTCTGTGTTACACGACTCGGAAGTCTCCGTGTCTCACCGGACAACCTTCTTCTTAGTATCGATGTTAACCTGCAAAACCAGTTATATAACAAGCGTGAGCACATAGGCTCAGCAAGACTGATCTGTCTCTCCTAAACAAGAAACTCTACATGCACGACGGGTTACAATTAGGATAGCTAGATTTGCATAAAGGACTTGCCTAAAGTTGATCGTTAACTTTCAGATTTTAAGCCTCATTGTACAGACCTTGAACCGAACAACATCGCAACTCCACAATCAAACAAGAAACGCTTTGTTGCAATGCTCCTTGCACAAGGCGAAAGTAAAGTTTAATGAGCCTATCTCTAATTCAATCATGGTTGCAATACGAGTTACATCACAATCTTATCAAGTTCATAAGAAAACCAGTTCAGTTGTTACTACATCAAGACGCAGTGGGCAAGTATGCTCATATAACCGCGAGCGACGGTGATTCAAATCAGTACACGCCCGGACTACATGACACGTACACCCGTACTCCAAGTTGCTGGCAGCAACCTCGACTGACGTTGTACACGGCCACCTTTCACAAGATCTTCCACACAGGACGCAGTCTAACTGCCCTGAGTCCGCAAGCTCCCTCAAGGTTCATACCCGCAGTGGTATGTTCTTGAGCGAGTTACCTCCTGCTACCCTGACGCCGAAAGCCTAAGGCAGTTAGAAAAGTTCCAATGTGGATCTCCCAAGGTACATCGGTTTCCTAGGATCCCATAGAGCCAGTATGTGCCCGGTACACAACTCAAACTTGTCCAACAGGGCCAAGCACGGACGGGCCTTAACCGACACAGGCAGGGCTATGCACGCACGGTCCGCAGCCTGCTGCATCTAAACCTCCCTGTCCGGTCTCCATTTGTTTCGTGTGAACTTTCCTCATCATTTCTATTCTTGACCCGCTCCGAATAAACCAGCCCTAAACTCGCGAGTAGATTCTAACTACTCGATTTCTACCGAACCTTTCCTACTAACATTAGCGTAGCCAAATTCACTCGAGGAGGTGCTATTCTACCCTTTCTCTCTTAGATATTTCTGGTCATGCAATTGTGGTTTTCAATATCAACTAGACTTAATGCAAACAAACAATTAAAGCTATGATCTCTAGAAATGGAAATGTTTTATAAAACTGTTCAAATGCAAACCGGGGCTTGCCTGTTTTGCAGGTGACTAAGAATACAATCAGTTAGTGATGATCACTTGAAGCTTGATCACTCGCTTTCCTCACTCCTTGATCTTCACTCCAATCCCTTCACTCGTGCTCACGTAGATGCTACACGATAGGATCATGCATATGTATTTCATTGAAAAGCTTTTGCTAATAATGTCTAATGACAGTTTAAAAACTGGAACTCTTTTTAAGAATTTAAAATAACACTGGTGCTATGGTTTAGGTTGGGTTAAAGTACTATGATCAAGTGTTGAGTGCCATTATCACTTGTGCGTTGATCACCTAAAAAGGTTACACAAGACATTGGTGATCCAGAGCTCTAATGGAGCTGAAAATTTTCAAGTGAGTTCCTTGCCACAAGAAAGTCATCTGGACCAAAAATCAGCACTGTCCATTGAGTGGTTTATTCAGAACAATTCTCTAATTATTTAAAACAAGATGAATTAATTCGGAGGTAACACCCATGTTCATGTCAAACTTAGTGAACTAAAATTTCAATTATAGTTCATAGAGCCTGCATCAATTTTCCTAAGATTTTTGGAGCTAAGAATTGCCCATAACTGAATTTCAAAGTTTTGGAAAATTCTCTGAAAATGTTTCTGTATTCATTTGAATACAGAAACTTACAATCTGAATTATCCTGATTAAATCAACTCCAAATGAGCTTAAACTTTTACAGGAGTCTAGTAACACCCTAAAGAATATCATGGCAAAATTTGAGGATTTTTAGATAAACCAAACTCTCTCTAAAATTCTTTTGCTGAAAATCTTTAAAGAACTTTCCAGAATTAAATAAAGGCTTTCGTACAAATTGGGTTGCATATTTGGATATAGTTTGTCAATCTGAATGTAAACCAATTTGAATCACTAAATTTGGAGGTTCCTAGCAAAAGTTATGCTTTTCTAAAGTTTGAGGAAAATCTGGGATTTGAATATATCATGGAAAAGTTTAAAACTGACTGTGGGACCAGGGGGAACACGTGTCTAGCACTGGAACACGCCACACGGGGCTACAGAGCTGTTTCCCGTGTTTCCACAGTTTAATCCGGCGCCACAGAGGATCCGGCCTTCCCCTCAGAGTCACTGCCACGAGGGCCCGGCGCCACCTTCTTCTACCTCTCATCCCAGCGCGCCCGCGCCGCCGGAGCTCGCCGGAGCTCACCGAATTCGGTCGTCCAGCCAAACCCCGAGCTGCCACTCACCGCCAGGCCCTAACTTCGTGTGAGGAACACGCTGAGATGATCTCCCAGGACCGGCGAAGCCCCTAAACCATCTCGCATCGGTGCAGCGGCTCGGAGGAAGTCCGGTGACGTCACCCCGACGCCCTAAGCCCTCCAAGCTTCGGTTTCCAAGTCCTAAAGCACCGGTGTATGCTAGGAAAGCTTTTCATGGGGGTGAAATGGCTCGGAAATGGGTCTAAACTAGGGTTCATCGTGCGCCTAAATCTCCCCGCTATAATCGTCGTCGGAGCGACTGGAAATACTTCATGCACAGTGTGTTTCATGCTAGGTTTGCAACGCAAACTGGTGCACCCTCAAGTCTAGCCCTCGTGTGTGAAGTTTTGTGGTTTCTAAACAAGAATCAATCGGGAATTTCACGAAATCATACCCAAAGGTCGGTTTGCACCGATCGGAAGAAAATCTTGACATTCACTGTCGATGATCCGTGGTTGGTCCTTAGCTTTGGGGGTGAGCTGCGTGGACGTCGTGCGCGTCCAGAGGTGCCCTAGCTCGGCTGTGACAAGCCTCGGTTTAGGCTGTCCACGAGAGCACTTGCTCTCGGTTCTGTGGCGGCCGCCGTGGACACTGGGCGTGCTCGGCTTGGGGAGGTCGAACTCACGTAGGAATGGTACGAGGAGGATGTGGGAGGATCCGTGGTGCCATTTTGCTGACTAGCTGAGGCCTGCACCCAAGCTTTTGGTGTGGCCGATCAATCGAGGGCACGGCGGCAGCGGCTCGGTTGTTTTCAGTGGGAGGACGAAAGAACCGCGGTTGTCTCGGTGCTGTGAGTGCGCTGAGGTGATGAGGATGGGAGAAGCAGCTCGCCAGCGCCCACTGATTAAGGAGGAGGTGGCTCAGGAGCTGCTCAGTGTCGACCGGAGGCGCACGGCGAGGAGTTACGTTCTGCCCGAGTGAACCGCCTGAAGAGCAAAAACAGAGACCAAACACTACACAATTGAAGATCTTTTGCAACTTTTAAATCCTCAATGACGTGTGGGTCCCAGCCCCTCCTTATCCCTCTGCTAAATATTTCTCAAAATGTGCAAATGGTGAAATCAAATTGTGGGAGTTCAAATCTGAGGTGCATTTGGATAATTGGGCAAGTTTCATCCAAATTCAATATGCATTTGAATTCTTTGCTATTTAAAGTCCATTTTGAAAAATGAGTTGCAAGACCTTTCAACAAATCGTGAAACTTTGCATACCCACTAATTTGGACATAAGGAATTCAAATATGAAATCTGATTTTAAATTTGGCTGCTGCAAATGAGATTTTTAGCACAACAGTTTTGAAATTCATTGTGTTGTTCTCATTTCAATTTTGAGTTGAACAAATTTGTTCCAAATCTGATTTTAACCTTCCCACACCTATGGGACTTCCCATCTCGGTTTTAGACCCCTCTTGGGTTCCAAGTTTTCAAATAATGATTTGAACTTGTGTGAAGAAATCCCTCATGTGGGTTATCACATGTGGAAAAAGTTTAACAAGTCCCAAATTTCATACATATGAAACCATCTTTTGCAAACAAGAGTTTTCTTTGTATTCACAATTTTGGGACCTTTACAATAGAGAGCATGATCGTTGAACGCCCGGGCATACTCCAGCACGTTCCTGTTACCTTGCTGCAGGTGGAGGGATTCTTGCGCCTTCCACTTCATAAGACCCGGCGGTATGTGATAGGCCCTGAAGGCCGTCCGGAACTCCGCCCAGGTCAGCACTCGCTCGGTGGGTTGAGAGGTGCAGAAGTTCGCCCACCAAGCGCTTGCAGACCCCATAAGTTGCTGGGCCATGAACAGTGTCTTTCTCTGCTCACCAACTTGGAGCAGCCCAAACTTCATTTCCATCGTGCAGAGCCAGTTGTCCGCATCGGTGGGCTCATCCGCCCGCGAGAATACCGGGAGATGCGTAGACAGGAAATCCAAGTAGGAACTTTGTTGGCGTTCCTCTCGGTCTTGACACCTCTCTGTACGAGAAGTATTTGCAATCAGTGTTTGCAGCAACTTTGTGTGCTGCTGGTGCAAGCCCGCCATGGCCGCAACTATATCTGCCAACGTGACCATTGGCGGTGGTGGTGGTTGTGTTTGCTGCTGCTGCTGCTGCTGTCCCGAGGAAGTGTTGGGAGGATGTTGGGAGGCATCTCCCCCTGACTAGAACCCCCAACCTCAGTGTTGGCACGAGTGCGAGTCATTCGGAAATTCAAAACAGCAACGGTCAGCACATCTCATACTTAAAATTCCTTAAGAACAGTATGGTAATGTAGTAATGCATTGAGAAATTTACACAACATTTACATATATTGATAAAGCAAACACTTTATACAAGATACATGATTCTCGGTTCAAAATTACAGCCACTTTTGACCACTCGAGGTGTTGTGCTCATGTTGTCACTACATACTCACACGCTTCTGTCTTTCTAATGACATGGCGCTGTTACAAAAGCTACCATCCGTAGAAAATTATTTGAAAAGGTCAAATATTCATTTCTACAGTAAAAAATGATTTATAACATGGAACATGTCATTGAACTCATAAAATTTGGAAACATAAATTATACTTAGAACAAAGTTGATTTCTGGTCTGCTGTCCAAACTGACCGTACTGACCAGTTTCCCTTTTAACCTGATTTAGACCATATTAAGGGAAAAATCAGTTCTGGAGATCAACATCAAAGTTAAATTTAACTTCAATATATTTCCTGAATGTATTTGTATGCCCTAAAATCTGTCCTGGTTCAAAAGTTATGAGATGTCAAAGTTGACAGAATTTCTGGACAAAATTGGGCAGCACCTCCCTGCTTGAGATACTGACTTGATCCAAGAATTCCAGTTAATTCTATACCGGATTTAACAAAACTTTCTGTTACAAAGTTGTAAAATATCTCGAGAAATTTTCAGAACCGTATCATTTTCTATTTTTGGATTTTTATGCAGCAAGTTATGCTAGTTTTATAGAGAGTTACACTGAGTATTTACTCTGCCCTGTTTTCTGGACAGTTTCAACTCTACTGCATATTTCAACAAGTTAATGGATGAAACACCTCTGGACCTCAATATAAAATTTGTAGAACTCTTCTAAATATTTCCATAAATGTATCATGCCACCCTAATGTTGAAAGAACTCAACCTATATACTCTGTATAACTTCGGCATTATTTCAGCTGAAAACAGAGGACTCTGATCCTAGTCTTACATAAGTTGAAACTTGTTTAGTTTCGAAATTCTGAATAAGGAAAGGAGTTAAATCAAGATTTTAGTGCTCTGGATCAAAATTTTCAACTTTTACAATAATGTTAATCATTTAGTGGACTCTGACGTTGAAGCGTCACCCAAGTCATGCCGGTACTACGTTCCTCACAAAGAAACCTTATACCGGACTTAGAAAGCTTGGTTAATTCAGTGGCATTAAACGGCTCTCACACGCATTTTCTACTAGGCTACCAATTTGTGGTTAGACTACCTGCATAGGCTCACACAATCATGAGGTTCAGCTGCACACTGAACCCGTCTCCTTAACAGTTTCATACACCCGTCCGTCATCAATCGCACAGGTGTTCTCAAGCCAAACACGCCTTGAGCTACGTGTTCACGTTACCAACCACGTGACGGGGTCTCCACCTACATGCCCATAGCACGCCAGGGACTGGCGTTGCTCGAATACCCCAAACGACATGAAGAGTCGTAGAGGATACCAAAGCTGGCCGGGTTACCTGCCACCCGTGAGGCTCCACCCTTAAGCTTGTGCGCACTGGTGGACAGCGCTTACATGCACCCTCCAAGACATGAACAGTCCTGAGATGCATGATTTTCCGACATAACAAGTAGGTTAGTGTTTCCACTTTCTATACACTAATAACATCCTTATATGGGCTAATAACTCGTTCCTCACCGAGTTTTTTTGAAAATCTAGTCTTTTTAAGTGCGTTAAACCTCAACGAAGCTCTGATGCCACGTTGCGAGGACCCGACGGTCCCGACATGCCAGGATCTCACTGAGGGGTGCTGCGATGGACAGCACCGGATAACACACGAAAAAGGTAATAAGCGGAAGCTAAATTTTATTACATAAGATATTTATAAACATGGTTACAACAAAATAACGTTCTACACTCGTGGGTGTAGACTAAGCAAAAGGTTCACATTCAGCCTGTGAACATATTCCTACTAGCACACACGCATGCACTAACACGGTGGTGTGCACGGCTCCCATTTGACGGTGGATCCCTCTTCGGGATCCATCTCCTCCTCGGGAACCTCCTCCTCATTGAACCCTGCAAAAGATTCAACAAACAAGCAGTGAGCACGATGGCTCAATAAGACTGACCCGTCTCACCTAAAATGTAACTCTACATGATGGAAAACCTTGTGCTAAGCCACATAAGAAGTCCGCAATCAAACAAAAACGCATTCCTCTTATGGAACTTGCCTAAGGTTGAAAGGAACTTTTATTTGCTCTAATCTAAAGCATGTCAATAACAATCAACGTAAAGCTTTGAACCAGCAACTTTTATCATGACAACTAGCCAGTTCTTCCTACATCATGGTACAGTGAACAAGTGGTACTCACTGACCGCAAGGGACGGTGATTATAATCGATTTGCACTTGCAGGGTTACCCAAATAACCCGTCACATATGCCCATACTCAATGTTGCCTACATTAACCATCACGGACGTCATACGCAACCACCTTTCATCCGTTAGCCAAGTGTTGAACCGGTCCTATCGTCCCAAGTAGGGGGTCTCTATGCGGAGAATCCTCGGTGCCCGCTAGACGATTTACACCTAGCTGCTGTTAACCTCCCCTCTGAACGACAAGCAATGCCTCAACAGATCGCTACCCGAATTACATCGGTTTCCTGGTTCCCATATAGCCAGTAGGTCTTCGGTACAGTTATAGCTTGTTCAATAGGCCCGCACATGGCTCGGTCCTCAATCGACACAAGCAGAGCTATGGCACCCAGGCCCCAAAGTCCTGCTGCCCTTACTCTCTACTCGGTCTCATTTTTATGCCATGTGATTCATTGTCTATCTCTCTAACCGAGTGGTGTGCCTCTATGTCTATTCTCGCGAGTAGTTCCAACTACTCGACTTGTACCGAATCCTATACCATTTGAGCATTGCTGTGGCTACTTGAGGTTCAAATCTTAGACCCAAAATCCTTGGTTCTCCTGGCTATGCAATTGGGTTTCAAATCAAGACTCTAATGCACATCATAAGAAATGCATAAGGTAAGTGATCAAAACAATAAACTTTAAAAGTAGGTTAATGCAAACCAGAGCATTCCATGATGCTGGTCCTCGCGTTAACTCTCTTCCGGAAGGATACAATCTAGTATCTACGGTTCCTCCTCGACCTTAGCGACTACATAAAAATGGAAGTACAAATGTATGTCAATTTAAATGCACATGTGTTGATTTGAGATTGTGAATACCATAAGTATAGCTAGAAATCCCTTTTTACTCTGAAATTTTTACTATGGTTTGGTGACTACCTAAACAGGGACTTGGACAAATTTCATTTGAAGCAAAGCTCATTTGAGCCCTGTACAAATAAATGTGTATTTGGCCATAATTAGAGCTTCTATGGTTTTCTAGGGACTTTCATGGAGCAAGCCATTACTTTTTGTAACTAGAGTTTAATATGGTTGTAATGGAATTGGTTTCATCTAATTTGGAGAATCCTATCAAAAAGATATGAGCTAATTAAGTTTGAGAAAATTCTGAAAAATGTTTCTGTACATTTTTCATTTTCTCAAGGGTAGTTCACTTAATTTCATAATTAAGTGGACTTTATTAGATCGGATGAATCTGAAATTTTCCACGTGACTCAGGTATATAAAAATGAACATCCTGGCTAAATTTCAGAATTTTCCATGAAAGGAATCTCCAGTTACAATTCCCAACAGTTTAAATTTTAGAGAATTAATTCTGGGAAAATAAGGGGTTTCATGGAGTGAAATTTCTTTTGCTGGAAAGTACTCATAGAACTGAATCCAACAAAATTTGGTTCACACAATTTGGACAAACCTAGCCAAAGTTATGGGCTTCTAAAATTTTGGAGGGAAAACTGAAAAAGAAAATCCGAAATGTTTAAACGGCTGACACTGGGAACCACAAAACAGTGTCGTCTTCCACCTCCCGCCGGCGCCCGAGCGTGCGCCGGACAGTGACAGTGGCACGGCTCGTTCTCGGCCGATTCTGCCTAATTTTTGAAGTGGGTTTCTTCCTACACGTTCCTTGAAGCACGACACTCACACCGGACAATCTCTCGCACCTCGGCATCGCCAGAAACGTGATCGGTGACGGTAGTGGTGGAGTTGAGCTCGGGTTCAACGGTGAGAACTCAGCTCGGCAGCAAACACGCCCAACTAAGGTGTCGTAAAGCACCACTGGGGCACGGGGAAGCTAACCCTGCCCTCCTCTTAGCCTGAGATCGCCGTGAAGATGGACTTCACCGGTGACCCGAGGCGTTTTCACCGGCGGTGGAGAAAACTCAGTGCTACGCACACCGGCTGGATGGTTCTTCGTGGTTTTGGGCCAGGGTGATCGTGAAGAGCCATTGTCGCTATAGCTAGACTAGAATCGGAGATGATCAACCATGCGAGATGAATTTTTTGTTTTAGTTGGCTTCGGTTCTATACGGTGATCACCGGAAAACTTGAAATTCAGGCTAGCCGTCACTAACAGGGAGCTAGGGTGTTCAGGAGGAGTTACTAGACCTCTATGCTAACCTCTGTGTATGGTTGGTTGCGCCGGAGGAGCTCGGAGCTGACCGGGCGAAAGTGATTAGTCGGAGGCGCGTCGGGTGAACGGGGGAAGAAGACAACGGCTCGGCGTAGCTTGAACGAAGCCAATCACGAGCAGCTGAGGGCTGGAGCACATCAAGTGAAGTCCGGCGGTTCTGTTTCTGGCCTCAGCTCGAGGTGAAACCCTCGGTGTGGTCCGGTCGACGGTGAGGGTGGGTTGGATGCGAGAGCGGCGAGAGTTGCGCGTGTTTTCGGTGCGAGCGAGTGACGAGCCGTGGAGAAATGGTCTTTGGCACTCTCAGGCGCGGGGATAAGAAGGCGGGGGCGATCTCCCAGCGGCCAGGTCTCGAGAACAGGAGGTGGCGGCTGCTGCTCGCCGTGGAATTCTCGGAAGCACACGCAAGAACCCGAGTGAGCGTGTTCAGTCGGTTTAGCTCTCTTCTGTGACTGATAGGGGGGCCCACCTCTCCAAATTTGTCCCAATAAATTGAATTCTTACTGCTCTTAATATTGGGGACTCTAATACCCTTTGTGCTTTGATCAATTCACCAAATGACAATTTGGATTTGAATAATTTAAATTGTGAACTGGTTTGGATGAATTTGCAGCACATGTGAAGTTGAAATTTAAATTTGGTTTGAATTTGCTCAAAATAGCTCATGTCAAGATCAACTCCAAATGGAGTGAAAATTGGTGTGCGAGCTCATAAAAATGTGCTGAGTGTGAATATGAATCCCTCTTTGAGTTCATGTGATGAAAAGAGTTTGAATTTGAATTGAAGTTCAAACTAGTCTTGTAATGGTTGTACCCAAAAGTACCTCAAAGAGGTTTGGATTTGCATAAAATTTGGCATGAGCATTCCTAACAAAGTTTAGGAGTTGATGGTGTGCTCAGCCCCTATATGATGCATGTGGGGAATACCACTTTTGCATTTTGTGAGTTCATCTTCTAATTATCTATTGATGGTGGTTACTTGCTCTTCAAATGTGTTCATGTGTTTACCAAAAAAGAGGTGAGTGTGTGGGTGATGAACACTTTCAGCAAGTGAAAAACATGGGCCCTTACACATTTTTTCTTATCCTCCCAGGACCTCCGTCATACTCAGAAATATGCCACCGACCGTTTTAGAAGAAGCCCGGCCGAAGCCCAGGGGCTACTACAGGGTAACGTACCTCGGGTACCCAAGAAGGAGTCGGTCCACCAATCGCATGAGGACATGTGACCCCGCAGGCCACGACCTAAGGTACGAACTCGGAATGACGCCACCGCAGAGCACGACCCTAGGGAAGGAACCGACCCCCGGGGACGAAAGAGGTGACCGACCTACGAGCCCGGGCAACAAGACCGAGGGAGAGAAGCAATACGGGCTAGAGCCCGGACCAGAGGCAGGCAGAGGACTTAAATGCCGACGTGACGCAATGGCAGAAGGGATTTATGATGGAGTAGATGGCCACGCGTGACAGGACAAGCACGACGTCGGGCCATCATCACCACCTGTCCTATCCTGCTCGGCACGAGTGTACAGGGACGGAAAGTAGATATAGACAGTAGACTAGACGGGAGCAGGTGTACTCATCACTCGTGTACCGCTTTGGGCCGCCTTAGGCGCTGACGCAACATGTAAACTCCTGCCCCAATTATGAGGAGTCGGCGGGTAGGTATAGACGTCCGGGCTATAAAAGGAGAGGCCCGAAACCTCCCCTCAAACGGCGAAACGACTCACACACGCACGAAACTTATGCTTTTTCTTCGCTCTTGCACGCGAAGACAGTCTCTCTTGTAACCACGGTTCCTTGAACCACCTGAGCTAATACCAGGCCGACGAACACCCTAGACTAGACGTAGGATGCATTGTCTGAACCAGTATAAATCTTTATCTTTATTAGCTAGCCATATGGACATAAAACGTGAAGCATTCGATTAGAAGCCGGTGGTAGAAACACCGACAGTAACCATCTCTCGCCGCTATCTACCATGGCAAACTTCCTAGTTGACCCGACGAGGTTCCTGCCGCACGATGGCTTCCACTTCCTTGATGGTGGGGCTGGCAGGATCTTTCGTCGTGATCTCCATCTATTCAGGGAAGCTATTTGTCCAACACCAAGTATATCATCGCTCACGATCCGGTGGAGGTGATCGACCAGCAGGAGTACGACTTCTTTTGAAACTGCATCTGGCAAGTCCTGGAGAACAACATGGGCTTCCATGTCACCTCCTCCCACATCACACGCTTGGGCATCGCTCTCTACGCCATGGAGGCAAGCCTCTTTGTCACTCGTGTACTGCTTTGGGCCGCCTTAGGCGCTGACGCAACATGTAAACTCCTGCCCCAATTATGAGGAGTCGGCGGGTAGGTATAGACGTCCGGGCTATAAAAGGAGAGGCCCGGAACCTCCCCTCAAACGGCGAAACGACTCACACACGCACGAAACTTATGCTTTTTCTTCGCTCTTGCACGCGAAGACAGTCTCGCTTGTAACCACGGTTCCTTGAACGACCTGAGCTAATACCAGGCCGACGAACACCCTAGACTAGACGTAGGATGCATTGTCTGAACCAGTATAAATCTTTATCTTTATTAGCTAGCCATATGGACATAAAACGTGAAGCATTCGATTAGAAGCCGGTGGTAAAAACACCGACAGTAACCATCTCTCGCCGCTATCTACCATGGCAAACTTCCTAGTTGACCCGAAGAGGTTCCTGCCGCACGATGGCTTCCACTTCCTTGATGGTGGGGCTGGCAGGATCTTTCGTCGTGATCTCCATCTATTCAGGGAAGCTAGTTGTCCCACACCAAGTATATCATCGCTCACGATCCGGTGGAGGTGATCGACCAGCAGGAGTACGACTTCTTTTGAAACTGCATCTGGCAAGTCCTGGAGAACAACATGGGCTTCCATGTCACCTCCTCCCACATCACACGCTTGGGCATCGCTCTCTACGCCATGGAGGCAAGCCTCTTTGTCAACCTCCTACTGGACATGAGTCCCATAAATGTGGACGGCATCGACATTCACTTCGCACAGCACGGCTTTGGCATTAACAGATGCTCGAGGAACTACAGCCACGTGGGGTGGATCTTGATCCTGAGATTCCCTCTGGACTACCTCGCCATCGAGTTCATCGAGATGGCGGTTTCGGTCTTTGAAAAGCTGCTATTCTGCCACAACCCCCATGGAACCCTGGGGCATGTGCTGGTGAAGTGCATGTACAACGGCGTGGAGTAGGTCCCTCGCAGCATTGTCCTCTGCCAGGGCCACTCTATGGGCTTGTCCTGGTCCTGCTCCGTTCACGTCCTCAGTGGCGCACACTGCCTCGGCCATCCCCCGCCAGACAAGGACGATGTCCCTCCGGGCGGCAACCCCCACCCTTTCCCTGGTGTGGATCCCGAAGCCCCCTTCCCGGATGAACCTTTATGACCCAGACTGGGAGGCTGCTGCCGCTGCTCAAGTTCAGAAGCAAAATCAAGCGTGGCAGAAGCAGCAGCAAATGCAGCAACAGCAGCTACAACAACAGCTAAACCAACATTCACCCCCCGCTCAAGATCCCCCACATGAGATTCACGAGGACTCCCAGGCTCCGGGCATAGTCTCCTCCGCCTCGGAATCCTCAAACAATGCCTGCTGCAGATAGACGTCTCCCGAGCCGCTGTACTTCTTCCACCCTGAAAGCCGCCAACGCTTCTCAGCAGACGGCCTGGCTCTAGGCGTTTGACTCCCCGGCCCTCCGACAGATGCTGGCATTTGCTTCCCCAGGGGCTCCTCCCTCGGCTTGGTGGCTAACATTGATGTGAGAGCCACGCCGCGACCACCCAGAGTCTTCAACCGCTGCTGACAGGCGCCCTCCCAGGGCCACTTCAGCGTCGGTGGATATCTGTGAGATGCCGAACGAGGCCCCTACCGCAAGCCGCTCCGGGCGAAACCCCTCTCGCCGCCCGTCACCCCCCCTAATCATGTCTCCTCGATTCGTCCCGTTGGCTCAGATCACCCTCCACCAGAGGAGCATCCCACTCGCCGTCGCGCCACCCGTTCCTCTCGTGCTTCCCTTTCACAGGAGTCACTGAGGAGGAGCCCCCGCATCAGTGCACGCTCTGCTGGCCGCCGGACATCATCGAATCCCTCTGTCGGCCTGAGTCGAAGCCATACTTCCTCTGCCTCATCTCAACAGGGTAAAGCCCCTTCACCCAGCTTCAATGGGCCAGTCAAATTCCCCACCCTGGATGATCTTGAAAAGGCCACCGTTCCTTATCCTCAGGTCCCGATCGCGGAGTTGCAACGGGTAGCTCACAGCTGTGGGGTTTCGCCAGCGAAGGTGATCAACGGGCTTAGTCAGCCATTGGGGGAGTCTAATGGAGGGTCAGTAGTCACACAATGAGTCCCGCTAGCCCTACGATGAAGGGATCATCCTCAGGCGGTTGTCAAGATCTCAACCGCTGGCTACACCTGAGCTGCCATATGTCTTCCCCCCCTCCTTTCCAACCATTTTGTAACCCTGGCTGTGTACCGTGTGTTGCATGTCAACACGTATAACAACTCCTTTCAATTCATCGAGCCTGGCCTGTCTCCTCGATGTCGGACCACCTCTTTTCTCTGCTTAGATCACAATACGCGCGATTGGCAGATCACCACTTGGTTGCAAGGGTCTGTACCGTAGGCGACCTCGCTCGCTCTAACAAATTTAATTCATGGACAGTCGTAACAATAATTGGAACATCTTGAATAGGAACATCCATGGCCTCAATGACGCAAGAAAAAAACGTGCGCTCTGGGCCAAGATTGAAGAGAGTAGTTGTACAATCTTCTATCTCCAGGAAACCAAAATGGAAGTAGTCGACTCTGAAAAGTAGCCCCCAAAAGATTCAACAAGTTTGCTTTTGCCCCAGCTCTTGGAACATCAGGTGGAATCCTTGTAGACTGGAATGGCTCCCTCCTGCAAGGGTTGGTTCTGGACACTAAGCATTACGCCATCACACTGCAGTTCATTTTACTACTTGATCGCTCCACTTGGAACCTCTCCTCGGTTTATGGCCCGTCCCATGGACAATCTAGAGCGGATTTCACCTGATGGATATGGAATCTAGACATCCCAAACGATGCAAATTAGATGATTATGGGGGATTTCAACTTCTACAGATCCCTGGAAGATCGGAACGGGCCTAGGGCAAACCTTTCGAATATGCAGACATTCAACAACATCATCAACCATCTAAATCTTACTGAAATACCCCTCAAGGGTCATATATTCACTTGGAGCAACATGCAGTCATCCCCTGCTAGAACAATTGGATTGGTGCTTCACCTCGGTCAAGTGGATATTGTCATTCCCTCTCACACTCTTACTGTCTCTATCTAAGATCACTTTATACCATACCCCCTGTATGGTTCAGGTGGTTACAAGCATTCCCAAAGCGTAGTGCTTCCAAGTGGAGAACTACTGGTTCACCCTTCTGAGCTTCAGCGAAGTAGTCCAAAACTCTTGAAACTCTACTCTCATTTCCACAAATGCTGCCAAAGCAATATCGGCCAAATTCAAAGCCCCACGATTGGCCCTTAAACGTTGGAGCAAGCAATAGGGGGGGGGTCTAACTCAGCAGCTCTCCCCGGTCCAGTGAGGCTTTAGCAATTTTGGACAAACTAGAGGAACAGAGGATGCTCTCCAATGAGGAAAGAGCGCTCAGGCTCCTCCTTAGAAAACACCACGAAGTAGTTCTGAAGCTAAAGAACGAGTACTAGAGACAAATATTCACAAAAAGGTGGATAAAATTGGGGGAGAATGCACAAGGTTCTTCCTGTCTGCTGCCACGGAAAGACACCAGCGCAACATCATCACTAGCATTCAAGACGGCTCAGGAATTGATAGAACAGAGCATTCAACCAAAATTGCCCTTCTCAAAGATGATTTCCACGCGCGTCTGGGGCAAACTGAACCAACTCAACCCTGGCCAGAACTGGGTCACCTAGTGTACAATGTTCCCGGTCTTCAGGACCTGGAATTGCCTTTATCCAAGGAGGAGATTGACAGTACTATCAAAGCAATGCCGTCAGACAAAGAGCCAGGTCTGGATGGTTTCAATAACAGATTTTACAAGATATGCTGGAACATTATCAAGGAGGATATCTACCATCTATTCAATGAATTCTTCCCCCACACCGGTGAGATCAATGGATTACAGAACCATCACCCTGCTAAATTCGAGTGTCAAGCTGATCACCTAGCTCATGGCCAACCGGTTGTAAAAGAAGATGTCTCTTTTGGTACAAGATAATCAATACGACTTTATTAAAGGCCGGACCATTCAGGACAGCATAGCTTAGAATTATGTGTACATCCATCAGTGCACGGCACCCAGAAAGCCTATTCTTATTATCAAGCAAGATTTTGAAAAGACATTTGATATGGTAGAGCACTCAGCTATTATCAGGATGTTGTCACTCCTAGGTACCCCGCTCGTCTGGCTGAACCGGATCCAAGATATCCTTGACTCGGCTACCTCGGCAATCCTTCTCAATGAAGTCCCAAAGAAGTTCTTTCACTGCAAAAGAGGGGTAAGACAAGGTGACCCTCTCTCCCCCCTTACTATTTGTTGTTGCAACTATCCTGCTCCAGCACATAGTCAACAAAGTTGAAGTCTCGGGGATGATCATCCACCCTCTCGACACACTGGCTGAAACCCAGTCCCCCATTTTGCAATATGCATATGACACTATTGTAGCATTGAATGCCTCCTAGAGAGAACTTTTCTTTTTCAAGGCGCTGCTTGGTTCGTTCGTGGCAGCCACGGGCTTAAAGGTAAACTTCAATAAGTCAACCATGATGCCCATCAATTTATCTACAGAAACAACAGAAACCATGGCTTGTACATTGGGTTGTCAAGTCGGCTCCTTTCTCTTCACTTACCTTGTGCTCCCCATGGGAATCGGCAAACCATCAGTGGCACACTTTGCCTATCTGATAGCAAAAATTGAGAGGAAATTATTAGCCACATCCACATTCCTCTCAATGGCATTAAGATGCACCCTAGTGGATTGTCTTATGTCTACCATTCAGGTTTATAGCATGTGCACTTTAAAACTACATCTCACGATCATCCAGACCATTGACAAAACAAGAAAAACTTGTCTTTGTAAAGGTAGTGAGGTGGTAGGAACAGGGAGGCCATTAGTAAAATGGAGCCAAGTGACATCCCCTCGCTAGAGGGGAGACTTGGGACCGAAGAATCTGGGGTTAATGAACCTCGCTCTCTTACAAAAATTCTAGACAAATTATACAACAAAGTGGATACACCCCTGGGTCCGGTTGGTTTACAATGCATATTATACAGAAGGGAATCCCCCCCTCACAAGCTCCCCAACAAGGGTTGATTCTGGCTTGAGGACATGTTGAGTCTGTGGGAACAGTACAAGGACCATGCAATAGTTCGAGAGGGGGTAGGAGATATATTGTCCTTCTATGGAATAACCGACTCAAGATGGAACTACAACACATATTCTCATTCACCAAAAAATTGTTCATATCCATAGCTCAATACAGGGATGAGTCATCCTTGCAGCCTTTTTTACACCCCTCGGACAGAGCAACCGATGGCTCAATACCAACAACTTCAGGCGATCCTAGGCAACCTCAATGACCGCCCACTCAACAGGGACCAGTGGACATATAACAACAGCTCACTGACCATCCAAACCAGCACGTTCTACAAACGTCACTTTGAACAAATTGTGCCACCAAAGCCGTTTGACTAAATATGGAAAGCGAAGACGACTAAGAAAACTAGAATATTTTGTTGGCTATTATATTTGGATCATCTAAACTCCCAAAATCTCAAAATAAAAACTTTGCTATTGAGAATGACTACTACTCCTACGTCCTATGTGATGCTAATAATGAAGAGCTCACCTATCACCTCTTATTCCAGTGCCCCTTCAGTGGAGAGTGTTGGGCAATAATTAGAATATAGCATCCACTTATTTCATACACTGTTAACCCCATCTAGAATTCATGAAAAAAAATTCATCGCAGCTTGGAAAATATGGAAACTCAGAAATGCTGAGATCTTCAGAGTTAAACCACCCTCAATCCTGTCCCGACAGAGATGCATTTTGTACCACCATACTCCAGTACATGGCATCTAACTGCATAGATCTTAGAACTAGATCAGTGTCCTTCTTAGCTCAAGGTCCTTATCTCAAGAAGCCCAGACTAGTCTCACATGAACAGTGACGAAATGCCAACTTGTAACCTGCTACTTGCTTATCAATATATACAGTCAAGGATTCACCTATTGTTTCACCTAAAAAAAGTCAAAGGGTCATGATGTTCACCAGTCCCTTGTGAACAATTTACTTCTATGTGCATTTACAATAAGCATATATCTCTCTAAAACTAAGTTCACAATTTCTCTCTAAAGTTCCTCTTGGCAAGAAAAAAGAACACTTTCAGAACCTAAGACAAGCCTTTGCCCATCTCTGTACAGGTATATTACTTGCGCAGAAGCCAATGTTGTAAGAGGTTCTGTCAATTCTACCAGGAGCCTCCTATTGCGAATTAGGTTGCATTTTGAGGAGTCCCAGGTTCATCAATTTTGTTTTATCGAATCTTCTCGATTCATTATTTAGTTTCATCCACAAGATCAGTTGCTTCTGTACTACTACCGTCCAAAATTTACAGCAATAGGTGGTAGGTTGACTCATGTCATCTTGTTTTGGATTTGCCTGTGAACATGTACAAGGAATTCAACATAGGAAAGGCTGCCGGGTGCCTTGTCCTCAACTAACAATGACCGGAAGAAGACACCTGCAGATGTAAAGGGAGATTGTTAGGCTAACAGAAACATAGAAAAGATAAAAGAAAAATGTCATAAGGCTAACCAGATGGATCACCCTTTTTGCATAATGTGAACCTGCAAAATGAGTTTCCAAATGTCAACTGCTGGATTTGAGCAATATTTATTAAGGATATAGCTGAGATCTGCAGATAGTACCTCATGTACGAGCATCTCTGACGCCTTATTTCATTCACTACTTCATTTACCTTCCTAGAGAGTTCATTATCAAACTGCTCGAGTACCGACTGAAAGAATAAGTTATTTGTGAGCTTTATTTGTAAAGAAAAGGGTAAATTTTCTCGTTAGAGAAGAGGTTTATGAAGAATCTTCTAGGCTATGATCCTAGAATTGAATAGCTCAGGAGATACAATATTGACCTTATTTGGTACTCCAGCCAAAGACGATACACCAAACAACTGCTCAAGAATGGCAGGGTTTACCGAATTTCCAACATAAATGAAACCATCCTCACCATTTTCCAACAAGTAAACTCCATAATCACATATGTTTTCACTATTGAGTGTAAGGGGACTCGGTACAAGGGAATCATCTTCCTATACAAAACATATAGTTCAAAAGTCATTATTTATTTCAATGACTTAGATGTGAAATGGAAGAGAAATCCTGTACCCTTGATGTAAGATTGTGCAGCGCAATCATCCTAGGAAACACCAATGGAACAGCTAGCATCACAGAAATTGAAGAGACGATAGAGACCCAATAGGACCGATCATCCAGCCTCCCATCATTGCGCAGCCCTATGCTTTTGGTTAATGCTGAGAAATAAAAAACCGTGATTAATAAAGATGTTTAAACATTTTCGACAGTGCATTAAAGGATTCAAGGAATTTTTAGTAGATGGAATATAAAATAATAATACCAAGAGTGTACAACGGTAGAAGTTTCAGAGCCTCCGGAAGAATCAACTGCCCAGAAGAACACGCAGATGCACAATATTTCCGGTACGACTGGAGGATGTTGATACATGTACTGGTTACTTGGTCCCTAACTTGAGAAAGAGAAGTTGATGGAATGGCGTTTGCAGCTGAGTATGTAAAAATAAGTCAGTACATCATTAATTTTTCATATATATATATATATATATTTTCAATTTACAACAGGATTACTTATTTTGTCGCTCAATAAATCACTTTTTGAGCTAATAACTGCGAAAATAATAGTAGTAAATGCTAATGAAGGAAAATTACGACTGATTTACCTTGCTTTACAAAATATGTGAATTGTGTTTCCAGATCAGCATATCGGAAGAGGTTGCTGAGCATATTTGTGCATGAAAGTGATAGGTTCATGACCCGTATTCTTCTTTGCCCAAATACTGTTGTGTAAAGCAGCGCACACTAAAGATACAACCAAAACCCATCAATAGTGATAGCAACTTCTTACATTCAAGTGTTACTAATAATTAGATTAGGGAAAAAGTGATTAGTTGATTAACAGCCTGTCAAGCAGATACATATATAGGGGGACAGCTTAAGGGCTAAGCAATCCTAATACAAAGGACTAAAATGCCCCTGCCCCCTAATCACGTACAGTCCAACACCCCCCCTCCCCCCCCCACCCCCGCAGTCCCAACATCTAGCCACGGCAGATGTTGAGACTGGACCAAAACTCGGTGAACACCGTCGAAGGGAGTCCCTTGGTGAAGATGTCGGCGAACTGCGACGACGTTGGAACGTGCGGGACTCGCACCTCCCCGAGAGCCACCCGCTCACGAACAAAGTGAAGGTCGATCTCTACGTGCTTCGTGCGCTGATGCTGTACCGGGTTGGTGGAGAGGCAG
This sequence comes from Neostapfia colusana, assembly GCA_030760725.1. NCBI lineage: Eukaryota > Viridiplantae > Streptophyta > Magnoliopsida > Poales > Poaceae > Neostapfia > Neostapfia colusana. Next base: position 837,748 of record JASWHV010000024.1, on the reverse strand, counting down.
ACGGCGCTGACGTTGTCGCAGTAGACCAACGTACTCCGGGCGAGGGGAGAGTGGAGCTCCTGAAGCAGCTGCTGAAGTCAGGAGGACTCGGCCACACCGTTGGCCACGGCGCGGTATTCCGCCTCAGCACTCGAGCGGGACACCACGTGCTGCCGCTTCGAGGACCAGGAGACGAGGTTGCCGCCTAGGAAGACGGCGTAGCCGGAGGTGGACCGACGGGTGTCCTGGCAGCCCGACCAGTCAGCATCGGTGTAGACGACCAGCTCGGAGGTAGAGTCGGGCCGCAGAAGAAGGCCGTAGTCGTGAGTGCCACGCAGGTACCGAAGGATCCGCTTCACCGCCGTGAGATGTGGCTCCCGCGGATCATGCATGTGGAGACACACCTGCTGAACCGCGTAGGAGATGTCCGGCCTGGTGAAGGTGAGGTACTGCAATGCACCTGCAAGACTCCTGTAAGTGGTGGGGTCGGCGACCGGGGCGCCGTCGGCCGAAGACACCTTTGTCTGGGTGTCCACGGGAGTGGAGCACGGCTTGCAATCAGCCATGCCCGCTCGCTCGAGGATATCCAGGCAGTACTGGCGCTGGTGGAGGAACAGAGCTGTCGAAGTGTGCGGTCGACACTTCCCCCGGGCCTGCACTGGGCAGCCCGCGGAGGTTCTTTTTTCGGAGGGGCTAGTTCCTAGCGGAGAGCTTGCGCGGATGGAACGAGTTAGTAAGAGCTTGACACGGCGAGTTTTACGTGGTTCAGGCCGCCGGAGCGTAAAACCCTACGTCCACGGCGAGCTATGGAGCTCGCTGTATTGCTTGCTGCTTAGGGCCGGAGGCCTGAGCTTGGGGTGAGTTACAGCTTGAGAGTGTATGGCTAGCGTATGAGTTGCAAAATGCGAACCCTTGCTATCGACGCCTACCCGAGCCTTTTATAGTCCAAGACTCGGGCGGCTTACAAGGGGAGCCGGGACCCGACAGATGGTCCCGGGAAGATTGTCTATTATCTACCGTATCTGCAGTTATGCCGGTAGTTGTCTCCGGCCGAAGGCTTCTGAGTCTTCATCTTGCCGCCCTGCCCATGCCGCATGCCAGTCGTAGCGGTTGATGACGGCGCAGGCGGCGTGGGTTGTCTTGTCGCAGTGTTTATTAGCTGACAGGTTCTGACACCGCGCGCCAGTCTGTGATGCGACTGGGCGCAACGGCACCTGACAGACGCGTGCTCCGCGTTTCCGCGTCTTGGGAAGACGCGGGCCTTGAATACCTTGTACGGGCAAGGTATGGGGCGTATTTATGCCCGCTGCCTATCACTCGGGGCAGGCAGCGTCGCTCTGCTGCCACGTGGCGGGCCCGGAGCCCTTCTCAGAGAAGAGAAGGGTCAGTCCCGCGGGGCACGTGGCGTCTTCGGACCTCTCTCCCGCGGAGGGGGAGGTCCGGCTTCTGCTGGCCACGTGGCGGGCCCGGAACTCTCCTCTGAGGAGAGGGAGGTTCGGCCCCGCTGGACACGTGGCGCCTTCGGACCTCTCTCCCACGGAGGGGGAGGTCCGGCTTCTGTATGCCACGTGGCGGGCCCGGAGCTCTCCTCTGAGGAGAGGGAGGTCCGGCCCCGCCGGACGCGTGGCGCCTTCGGAGCTCTTCCTGCGGAGAAGAGCGAGTTCCTTAGGCATTTTACCCTGTGCGCGGGGGTACCCCATATCTCAGGTACCGACAGTGGCCCCCGGGCCCATCTCGAGGGAGATAGCGAGACCGAGGTGGGACCTCCGTCTCTTTCGGTCCGCGCACTTTCTCTAAGTCCCAAATTGACCGCTGCCGGAGCACGAACAGCCACGGGATCGTGGGAGCGTGCGCTCACTTGATGGTTGCTTTTACTGCGGCGGTTCCCAAGACTGTCACTTCTGCACGTTGCGGCGCTTTCTTCGGGAACCGCCGAAGTGCCTTGCCGGCTCATCTTCTTAGGAGACTGACTCCTTGCCCCCACCGCTTCAGTTAGGCGGCTTGGGCCCACCCGTCATCGGCATTCGGTCTAGGAACCAAAGCGGTTGCCGGTGCGGGATATTCGAAGAGTTCCGAATCGCTTGGAATTGCACCGGGAAGCTGCTAAATGGAACCTCCATGTGGGTACATTCCTCTTATAAGGCTTCCTGCTCCTGCGCTTCCCTCAGGTCCTGCAGTCTTGTCTTCCTCCATGGCTCTCAACCCGCCTTACTGGGGGAAGAATTGCTCTCTGCTCCCTCCAGCGGTTGCGTCTGCACCAAGCCTGGGACTCAGGGAGCCTGCCTGCCCTGCCCCTGAGGGTGGTGGAGTCTTCAATGGAACCGCTGAAGCATCGAAGAGAACCCCAGGCGGCAGGGTCTCCAAGAACACCGCTGAATGCCGCGGAGAGGGCCTCAAGAGCACCCTTGACGACTCCAGCTTTTGCGCAGGTGATGAGGGTTGGGGGCTCCAGGGGCACCCTTGACGACACCGGCTTTTGCGCAGGTGATGAGGGAACTTCAGGAGAAGGAAACCGCCGATGCACCGTGGAGAATCCAGGCGGTAGAGTCTCCAAGAAGACCGCTGAATACTGCGGAGGGGGCCTCAGGGGCCCCCGTGGTGTCACTGGTTTTTGCGCCGGTGATGAGGGAGGCGATTCCTGCGCTCTGGTCATAGAGCGAGAGAGTTCCGCCAGGGCTGAAGCCTGGCGACGCGGCCGTTGTTGCAACTTCTGGATTCTGGTCGTGTCGGGAGACCCTTGGGGCTTGTTTCTTTCTTCTTATCGAGTCTCTAGTTTAGCTCATGGAGCCTTGCTTAATTTGACTCTCTTGGATATTTGTGTCTGTGATGCTTTTCTTCTCCTTCTTGGCTTTGCCTGACTGAGTCCTTAGCTCCGCAAGGTACTCAGAGGCCATTTCCAATCTCGGAGCCTTGCACAGACACCCTCCCCGGGTCCTAACCGTGTTAGGGGCCCCCGGAAGTCTCTGGATCTCGCCCCATGGGGAGCTCCAGATCTGCCTGCCACGTGGCGGGTCCGGAGCTCCTTCCTAAGAGGCGGGAGCTCCGGCCATGTTGGACACGTAGGGCTTTCGGAGCCCTCCCACCTAGGGGGAGGTCCGGCTTCCGCCCACCACGTGGCGAGCCCGGAGCCCTCCTCAAGGGAGGAGAGAGTTCCGGACCCGCTGGACACGTGGGGCCCCCGGGTCCCGCCCCTGCTGGAGGGGCAGGTCCCGGTCCTTCCAGTCCCAGGCCGGAGTAGCTGGTAGCTCTTTTCCCCCCGCTTCATGCAGTCCCTGTTGCCGTAACCTGGAGGTCCTACACACAGGCAGAGGAAACGTAATTCTCCTTGGGGGCCCCCCCTCCCTTATCTCATAGTCTTATTTGACTTACAGCCCCTAACCATGTGTTTGGTGTTTGGGGACTTGTAGAGAGGGGGAGCTGAGCACATGGCAACCATGCACTGCAAGGGTGATTAAAAAACTCAATTCACAATTTAAATGAGTACAAGGAAAGAGCAAAGTAGAGCAGATTTCTTTTCGCACAACTTTCCATAGGAGGAAGGCAGGCTAAACATGGAGGCCACGACCCACCCCATTAAGAGGGGAAGCAAGACTCTACGCGCTTGGAGTCGGAACCAGGCAAAGCTGAACGTAGTCCTGGACCGTCCCCTGGGGTTTAGGTGCTCCGAGCGCTGCTCCTGGACACTATGGAGTTTATTACAAAAAGAAAGTATTGTCCTATTTTTGCTCTAGGGGTAGAACTTAACTCCGCCTATGTTGTAATGACATAGCCGGTCCCAAGCCCGGGTAAAGGAGGAGGGGGTTGTGATAGGCTTGGCGAGCCAACAACTTACACTTAGCCATTCTCATGGAAATGAAACCCAATAGAAATTCGTTGGGGCGTAACCCTCTTAGCGACGCGCCATATCGGAACCCGGGTATGGTGTTAAGTGGGCAAGGGCCGGGTCGCCACCGCCTTAGTGGCGCGCCATATCGGAACCCGGATATGGTGTTAAATGAGCAAGGGCCGGATCGCCACCACCTTAGTGGCGCGCTACATCATCGCCCGGATGTAGTGATAAGTGAGCAAGGGTCTTTGCATCTTACTCGACGGGTGCAAAGCGTAAGGAAGCTAGCCGAGGAACATAGATTTCGGGTGGGTAGTTGGAATGTAGGATCCTTGACGGGGAAGCTACGTGAGTTAGTAGATGTTGCTATTAGGAGACGAGTAAATATCCTTTGTGTACAAGAGACTAGATGGGCGGGTCAAAAGGCGAGAGAAGTTGATAATACCGGTTTCAAGCTTTGGTATTCTGGTTCGGCTGGGACTAGGAATGGCGTAGGTGTTCTTATAGATAAGAGTCTTAAGGATGGAGTAGTGGATGTTCGAAGACGAGGGGATAGGATCATCTTAATCAAGATAGTAATTGGGGACATTGTCTTGAACGTCATTAGTGCTTATGCCCCACAAGTTGGGCTCAACATGAGTGCCAAGAGGCAATTTTGGGAGGACTTGGAGGATATGGTTAGTAGTGTACCTATAACCGAGAAACTCCTCATAGGGGGAGATCTCAATGGTCATGTGGGTGCAACTAACCTAGGATTTGAGGGAGTACATGGAGGTTTTGGATGCGGCGATAGAAATCAAGAGGGTAAGGACATCCTAGACTTTGCCGTAGCCTATGACCTGTTGGTAGCTAACACCCTCTTTAGGAAGAGGCAATCTCACCTAGTGACCTTTAGTAGTGCCCAACACTCTAGCCAGATTGACTTTGTCCTTACTAGGAGAAAGGATAGACGGGAGTGTCTTGATTGTAAGGTGATCCCGGGGGAGTGTGTTGTGACACAACATAAGCTTGTGGTAGCTGACTTTCGCTTCCATACATGCTCTTTGCGGGACAAAGGTGTCAAAATCACAAGAACAAAGTGGTGGAAGTTGAAGGGAGAATCACAAGAATCCTTTAAAAATAGGGTGATCACAGAAGGACCCTGGGCAGAAAATGGAGATGCAGATAGTATGTGGATGAAGATGGCAACTTACATTAGGAAGGTAGCTAGTGAGGTGTTCGGTGTGACAAAGGGAAAGAAACTTGTAGGTAAAGACACTTGGTGGTGGAATGAGGATGTACAAAAGTCCATTAAGGAGAAGAAGGAGTGTTACAAGAGTTGGCATAATGATAGAAGCGCAAGCAACATGCTTAAGTACAAAGAGGCGAAGAAGAATGCAAAGCGGGCTGTGAGTAAGGCAAGAGGACATGCCTATGATAAGTTATATGAGAGACTAGAGACAAAAGAAGGTGAAAAGGACATATACAAGGTAGCAAAAATCCAAGAGAGAAAGATGAGGGATCTCAATCAAGTTAAATGCATCAAAGATGAGACTGACCGCATTCTAGTGAAGGATGAAGAGATTAAGAATAGATGGCGTGATTACTTTAATGGGCTATTCAATGATGGGAATGGGAGCACTATGGTTGAGTTGGATGACTCCTTTGATGACTCCAACAGGCGGTTCGTGCGGAGGATACAAGAGTTTGAGGTTAAGGAGGCCTTAAAAAGGATGAAAGGAGGAAAGGCCCTCGGCCCCGACGATGTCCCTATTGAGGTGTGGAGATGTCTAGGGGACGTGGCAATAGTATGGCTCACAAAGCTATTCAACCACATTTTTCGGTCAAACAAGATGCCTGAAGAATGGAGGAAAAGTACATTAGTACCTATCTTCAAAAATAAAGGAGATATTTAAAGTTGTACTAATTATCGAGGCATTAAGCTTATGAGTCATACTATGAAGCTTTGGGAGAGAGTGATTGAACAACGCCTGAGGAAAGTGACCAATGTCACTAAAAACCAGTTTGGTTTTATGCCTGGGAGGTCTACAATGGAGGCGATTTTCTTACTTCGTCAGCTTATGGAGAGATATAGGGAGCAGAAGAAGGACTTGCATATAGTGTTCATCGACTTGGAGAAGGCGTATGACAAGATACCAAGGTCAGTCATGTGGTGGGCACTAGAAAAACATAAAGTGCCAACAAAGTACATTACCCTTATCAAGGATATGTACAATAATGTTAGGACAAGTGTGCGCGTAAGTGATAGTGAGACTGATGCATTTCCTATCACGGTAGGACTACATCAAGGATCAGCTTTGAGCCCATACATCTTTTCCTTGGTGATGGATGAGGTGTCGAAGGATATACAAGGAGATATCCCTTGGTGCATGCTCTTTGCTGATGATGTAGTGCTGGTAGATGGAACTAGAGAGGGTGTTGATAAGAAATTAGAGTTATGGAGACAGACCTTAGAGTCCAAGGGGTTTAGACTTAGTAGGACCAAAACCGAGTATATGAGGTGTGACTTTAGTGGTGTTGGTCGTGAAGAGGGAAATGTTAGTCTACAAGGACAAATAGTACCTAGAAGGGACTCTTTCCGATACTTAGGATCAATGTTACAAAGCAATGGCGATATTGATGAGGATGTTTGCCACAGGATCAAGGTAGGGTGGATGAAATGGCGACAAGCCTCTGGAATCCTATGTGATAGGAAAGTCCCACAAAAGCTAAAAGGGAAGTTCTATAGGACGGTGATCAGACCCGCGATGCTCTATGGGGCGGAATGTTGGCCAACTAAACGGCAACATGTCCAACAAATGAGTGTCGCAGAGATGCGCATGCTACGGTGGATGTGCGGGCACACGAGAAGAGACCGAATAAGGAATGAGGTGATTCGAGATAAGGTAGGGGTGGCGCCGATTGAAGAGAAGTTAGTCCAACATCGACTTAGGTGGTTTGGACATATCCAACGGAGACCTCCAGAAGCACCGGTTAACAGTGAGATTTTAAGAGGTAGAGAAAGTATTAGGAGGGGTAGAGGACGACCAAGGTTGACCTGGGAGGAGGCGGTAAAACGAGATTTGAGAGATTGGAATGTATCCAGAGACTTAGCTCATGATAGGACCGCATGGAAAGTAGCAATCCATGTGCCAGAATCGTAGTCTTGTTTTTTTCTTTTTTTCTTTTTTTTCTTTTTTTTCTTTTCTCTTTCCTCTTTTCTTTTTCTTTTTTCTTTTTTCTTTTCTCTTTTTCTTTTCTCTTTTTCTTTTTTCTTTTTTTTTCTTTTTTTCTTTTTTCCTTTTTTTTTCTTTTCTTTTTTCCTTGTTCTTATAACTCTTTCTCTCTTTTACTTCATTGATATTGGGTTTCATGTCTAGCCGACCCCAACAGGCTTGGGATAAAGGCTTGGTTGTTGTTGTTGTTGTTGTTGTTGGGTAGAACTTACGGAGGTGCTCTATGTTCCAAGGGTTCGGGAGCAGGTCCCCATCCTCGGTGGAAAGGCGCACACACCCGGGGCGGCATACTTTTGCTACTCGGAAGGGGTCTTACCAACTAGGGGAGAGTTTGTGGGTCCCTTCGCGAGAAAGTATGCGCCGCAACACCAGGTCACTTTCCTGCAGCTCCCGGGCACGCACAGACCTTTGGTGGTAGCGCCGAAGCGCTTGTCTGTACCGCGCATTACGAAGTGCCGCATGTAATCGGACCTCGTCGACGAGGTCGATTTCTCCACGCCGGAGGTTGTCCTGCGTGGCTTCGTCGTAAGCTCGGACACGGTGAGACTTCATGGTGATTTCTGGGGGAAGTGCAGCTTCAGCCCCGTACACCATGAAGAAGGGTGTCTCCCCGGTGGCCCGGCTCTGGGATGTTCGGTTAGCCCATAGTGTGCTCGGAAGCTCATCTACCCAATTGGCACCATGTTTCTTCAGGCTGGCGAAGGTGCGAGTCTTAAGGCCCCGGAGAATCTTCGCGTTGGCCCTCTCAACTTGCCCATTGCTCCTCGGGTGGGCGACAGAGGCATAGCATACCTGAATACCAAGGTCCTCGCAGTAGTCTTGGAATGCTGCGCTGGTGAATTGGGTCCCGTTGTCGGTGATGATCCTGTTTGGGACCCCGAACCGGCAGACAATGGACTTGATGAATTTTACTGCGGATTGTTTGTTGATGGTGACAACTGGTGTAGCTTCCGGCCACTTGGTGAACTTGTCGATAGCGACATAGAGGTACCGGAATCCCCCGACGGTTCTGGGGAATGGTCCCAGGATGTCCAGCCCCCATACGGCAAACGGCCACGAGGGCGGGATCATCTGTACCGCCTGAGCCGGTGTATGGATCTGCTTGGCGTGGAACTGGCACGCCTTGCAGCTCTCGACCAGCTTGACAGCATCCTGGAGTGCTGTCGGCCAGTAGAAGCCATGCCGGAAGGCTTTACCGACAAGCGTGCGTGAGGATGAATGACTTCCACATTCGCCTCCATGGATCTCAGCGAGCAAGTCGCAGCCTTCCCCCTGGGTTATGCACCGCAATAGGATGTGGTTGGCGCCACGCCGGTAGAGATCCCCCTCTACCAGCGCGTGCCTCTTAGCCATACGCACAATCCGTTCAGCGGTTGCATGTTCATCAGGGAGGATATTGTCCTTCAAGTAGTCCCGGATCTCTGTGATCCATGCATCGGGTCTGACTTGAGCTTCTGGATCTTGAGCGCTGGGTTGCACGGAGTCCCCAGTGACGCTTACGATCCTTGGCGGCATCCATGGCTGTAGGGCCGCCGGGACCGCCAGCTTCGAGGTGCTGGTCAAGCCCCCTTCGCCCGGCTCGGCGGGCCGGGCTGTGGGCCGCAGCAACATCCTCTCGAAAACTCCCTCAGGCGCAGGGGCTGCGGTGGAAGCTTTCGTTGAAAGGTTGTCGGCTGCGGCATTACCAGCGCGCAGTACGTGGTGCAGGTCCAAGGCGAGGAATTCTTTCTCCAACATCTGCACGTGAAGCAGATACGCAGCTAGCTGTGGGTCGTTGCAGGAGCATTCGCCCTTGACTTGCTTGATGACCAGCTGGGAGTTGCCCTGTGCCAACAACTGGCGAGCGTCTAAAGACAGGGCTGTCTGCAGGCCAAAGATGAGTGCCTCATACTCCGCCATGTTGTTGGTTGCCTTGAAATTGAGACGCACCATATACCCAAACTGTTCCCCCGATGGCATGAGGAGCAGTACGCCAGCACCGGCCCCCTGCTTTCGCAAGGAGCCGTCGAAGAAGAGTGTCCAGTGGGGTTCGGTGAAGACCGGGGCTTTAGGCTCTAGCTCTCCGCCTTCATGGCCCCCTGGGTCAGTCTTCGTTGGTGTCCACTCCGCCACAAAGTCAGCCAGTGCTTGGCTCTTAACTGCATGACGTGGGAGGAAGTCCAGCTCAAACTCCGCCAGCTCCGCCGCATTTAGCAACGTTGCCAGTCGCATGGGGGCTGTGAAGAATTGTCTTCAGCGGATACGAGGTGACTACTGAGACCCGGTGGGCCTGGAAGTAGTGGCGGAGCTTCCTGGAGGCCACGAGCACCGCATACAGCAGCTTGTGGATTTCTAGATACCTTGTCTTGGCCTCATGAAGCACTTCACTGATGTAATAGACAGGCCTTTGTATGGTTCGAACCCTCTCCCTTAGGCTTGGGAGATCCTCGTCCATTGGCCTCGGCCCGCTGGAGGTGGGTGGACCCACGGGGGCCTCCGGGAACTGGGACCCGGAGGCCCTCAAGCTTTCTTGATCATCCGGGACCTCCCTCCTGACTCGGAGGATGGCTGTGAGTGCCAGTTCCGTCCCTCGGCTGCCCTGGCGCACTTGTCCGCCAGGCTGAAGAGCTCAGAGGCATCGCGGACCTCCCTGGTCGCGAGTTTCTCAAGCATCTTCTTGTCTCGGACGCCTTGTCGGAACGCCACCACCACAGAAGCATTTTGAATGTGTGGGATGGTGTTCCGCACTTGGGAGAACCGTTGGATGAAAGAGCGCAGCGACTCCCCAGGTTGTTGTTGGATGGCGTGGAGGTCAAGCTCCGTGCCAGGCCGGGTGTAGGAACTGCCAAAGTTGGCTATGAACTGTTGGCAAAGCTCTCCCCAGGAAGTTACGGAACCCTGGGGGAGGTTCATGAGCCAAGACCGAGCTGGGCCAGTCAGGGAGACAGGGAAGTAATTGGCCATGACGGCTTCATTCCCTCCTGCGGCAAGCACGGCGATGGAATAGATCTGGAGGAATTATGCCGGGTTGACACTCCCGTCGTACTTCTCGGGCAGGAGCGGCCGAAACTTGCGCGGCCATTTCGCGAAGCGAAGGTGGGACGCGAGGGCCGCACACCCTGCTTCTGACGCCGCAGGTTCTGATGCCGCGAACGCTTGGTTCGCACTGTGCACCGCATGCCCCGGCATGGGCAAGGCTGCACCATAGGCCGGGGGCGCCATACGCAGGACGTACGGCTGTGGCATATTCTGCACGGCACAGGCCTGGGGCAGAGATCGCGTGGCGACGGTCTGCTCTTCAGGCTGGGTCGAGGCCGACGTCATGCTGTCGTCAGCCTCTTGGTGGCGGCGCCTTTCTCGGCGCCGCTCGAGGTATACCCGGGCATCTTGACCCAGGTGACACCGTTCCAGCTCTGTCCTCAGATCTGTTGGCTGGGGGCTGGTAGAGCTGGAGTCTGCCGTCTGCTCGCCATCCAACGGTGCGCGCATCAGCGACACGACCGATTGGCCAGAGCGTCGTCCCCGCCGAGGTCGAGGGCTTGCGGCGGCGACGACGAGACGGTCTACTTCTCGGATCCACTGCCGGGTCACTGCCTGAGGCGCGTCCCCAGCGGGCGGATTGTACAGTAGCGCTCTCGCCGCAGCTAACGCGCCCCCACTGGGCACGCCGAGCGCTACTGGAGACTTGAAGCTGGTTGGAGCCTGCATTGCCGGGGTCGGCGCTGCCAGAGCCGGTTGCTGGCTCCCAGCTCGTACTGACACACTCCGTCCCGAGTGTGTCGACATGTACTCCCCCCTGGTCGCGGTCTGCCGCAGAGGCGAGGGGGGAGAGTTTGCCGCTGAAGGAAGCTTGGTCATCTTCGTCGGCGGAAACTCGTCGCGCTAGGGGAAAAGCCCCCTTCCTGGCGCGCCAAATGTCGAAGTGTGCGGTCGACACTTCCCCCGGGCCTGCACTGGGCAGCCCGTGGAGGTTCTTTTTTCGGAGGGGCTAGTTCCTAGCGGAGAGCTTGCGCGGATGGAACGAGTTAGTAAGAGCTTGACACGGCGAATTTTACGTGGTTCAGGTCGCCGGAGCGTAAAACCCTACGTCTACGGCGAGCTATGGAGCTCGCTGTATTGCTTGCTGCTCAGGGCCGGAGGCCTGAGCTTGGGGGTGAGTTACAGCTTGAGAGTGTATGGCTAGCGTATGAGTTGCAAAATGCGAACCCTTGCTATCGACGCCTACCCGAGCCTTTTATAGTCCAAGACTCGGGCGGCTTACAAGGGGAGCCGGGACCCGACAGGTGGTCCCGGGAAGATTGTCTATTATCTACCGTATCTGCAGTTATGCCGGTAGTTGTCTCCGGCCGAAGGCTTCTGAGTCTTCATCTTGCCGCCCAACCCATGCCGCATGCCAGTCGTAGCGGTTGATGACGGCGCAGGCGGCGTGGGTTGTCTTGTCGCAGTGTTTATTAGCTGACAGGTTCTGACACCGCGCGCCAGTCTGTGATACGACTGGGCGCAACGGCACCTGACAGATGCGTGCTCCGCGTTTCCGCGTCTTGGGAAGTCGCGGGCCTTGAATACCTTATACGGGCAAGGGATGGGGCGTATTTATGCCCGCTGCCTATCACTCGGGGCAGGCAGCGTCGCTCTGCTGCCACGTGGCGGGCCCGGAGCCCTTCTCAGAGAAGAGAAGGGTCAGTCCCGCGGGGCACGTGGCGTCTTCGGACCTCTCTCCCGCGGAGGGGGAGGTCCGGCTTCTGCTGGCCACGTGGCGGGCCCGGAGCTCTCCTCTGAGGAGAGGGAGGTCCGGCCCCGCTGGACACGCGGCGCCTTCGGACCTCTCTCCCGCGGAGGGGGAGGTCCGGCTTCTGTATGCCACGTGGCGGGCCCGGAGCTCTCCTCTGAGGAGAGGGAGGTCCGGCCCCGCCGGACGCGTGGCGCCTTCGGAGCTCTCCCTGCGGAGAAGGGCGAGTTCCTTAGGCATTTTACCCTGTGCGCGGGGGTACCCCATATCTCAGGTACCGACAAGAGCACCCGGGCGGTGCTCGACCGCAACGCCCAGGAAGTGGAGCTGGCCGAGATCCTTCATCGCAAACTCCCGCTGCAGGGCAGAGATCGTGCGCTGAAGAAGAGCCGAGCTGGACGCCGTGAGGACAATATCGTCCACGTACAGGAGGAGGTAGACAGTGTCACCCTCACGCCTGTAGATGAAGAGCGAAGTGTCCGACTTGGCCTCGACGAAGCCGAGCGAGGCCAAGAAGGAGGCGAATCGGCTGTACCAGGTCCGAGGCGCCTGCTTCAGCCCATACAGAGACTTGTTCAGCCGGCAGACCATGTCTGGACGAGCTGAATCAACAAACCCTGTCTGCTGACTACAGTACACCGTCTCCGTCAACGTCCCGTGGAGAAAGGCGTTCTTGACGTCCAGTTGGTGGACAGGCCAAGAACGCGACAGAGCAAGCGACAGAACGGTACGAACTGTCGCCGGCTTCACCACCGGGCTGAAGGTCTCATCGTAGTCGACGTCGGGACGCTGCGTGAAACCGCGAACCACCCACTGTGCCTTGTACCTCTCTAGAGACCCATCCGCCCTCCTCTTATGCGTGAACACCAACTTGCCCGTGACAACATTGCCACGACCAGGACGGGGAACCAGGTCCCAGGTCCGGTTGGCAAGTAGGGCCGCATACTCTTCTTCCATAGCCCGACGCCAATGAGGATCGGCGAGGGCGCTACGGACAGAAGAGGGGATAGGCGAGATGGGTGACGAGGCAGGCTCCGGGGGGGTCGAGGACGAGAGAACGGCCCCGGAGAAGCGCTGCACAAGACGAAGGACGCCGGCGGCGCGTCGAGTCACCATCGGGTGAACGTGACGAGGGTCCCGGTGAAGCAGCGGAGAGTGATATATCAGATCCTCAGGGCGCGAAGAGGATGATCCACCATCCCGCGCTCGTCGCTGATAGACAAGAGCGGGGTCGGCGTACCGTGCTGCAGGAGCCGCGCGTGGTGCAGTAGTCGAAGTCGGGGACGTCGAGGCCGCGCACGGCGCGACTGCTGGTGTCGGGGACGCCGAGGCCGCGCTCGGCGCAGCAGGCGTCGGCAGGGACGCCGAAGCTACGCTCGGCGCAGCAGGTGTCGTCCAGGCCGCGCGTGGCGCAGCAAGTATCGTCGGGGCCGCGCGTGGCACAGCAGGTGTCGTCAGGGCCGCGCGTGGCGCAGCAGGCGACGCCTGGGACACTGGTACCGCGCGTGGCGCAGCAGGTGTCGTCGGGGCCGCGCGTGGCGCAGCGGGCGACGCCGGGGACACTGGGGCCGCGTGTGGCGCAGCTGGCGGCGTCAGAGACGCCGGTGCCGCGCGTGGCGCAACAGATGGCGTCAGGGACGTCGGGGCCGCGCGTGGCGCAGCAGGTGGCGTCAGGTACGCCGGGGCCGCGCATGGCGCAGCAGGTGGCGTCAGGGACGCTGAAGCTGCGCGTGGCGCAGCAGGAGGGTAACCTGCAAGAGGTAAAAGACAAGGTCGCAGTACAGGAGCGGCCTCGGGGTCAGTGGAGAAGAGGGAATCCAACTCAGCGACGGAGTCAGAAAACAGGGTGGAAAAAGGAAAGGAAGACTCGTCGAAGACGACGTGTCGGGAGATCAAGATACGACGGGTGGTAGGGTCAAGGCACCGGTACCCCTTGTGGTCTGGGGAGTACCCAAGGAAAACACACCGAGTCGAGCGAGGCGCAAGCTTATGGGAAGTTGTGGCGGAGAGGTTAGGGTAGCAAGTGCACCCGAACACTCGAAGGTGGTCGTTGGTCGTAGAGAGGAGGGGTGCCGAACAAAGCGAAGTGAGGGGTGGGAGCACTAATCGCCTTAGTAGGAAGGCGATTAATGAGGTAGGTGGCGGTGTGAAGCGCCTCCGCCCAGTAACGAGCAGGGATAGAAGCCTGAAACATCAGAGAGCGCATAACATCGTTGGTGGTCCGAATCATGCGCTCAGACTTGCCGTTCTGGGGGAAGTGTACGGGCAAGACATGCGCAACTGAACGCCGCGAGAAAGCAGAAAGTCACGGAACGCAGAGTTGTCAAACTCGCGCCCGTTATAGCACTGGACCGCACGGATCATGCGCTCAAACTGGGTGGACACCCAAGCGAAGAAGTGAGAAAGAGTGCCGAACGTATCAGACTTCTGTCGCAAGGGAAAAGTCCACGAATAGTGCGAAAAATCATCAACGACCACCAAGTAATACTTATATCCAGAAACACTGAGAACAGGTGAAGTCCAAAGATTACAATGAATCAAATCAAACATGCGCTCGACACGAGTGACAGAATGCGGAAAGGGAAGTCGAACGTGGCGACCCAACTGACAAGCATGGCAAAGAGACTCATGAGTACCCCGAGTACACAGAATCGCTGAACTACCAGACAACTTCGACATAGCATCAACACCAGGGTGACCAAGCCGACGATGCCAAATAGTCGAAGAAGCTGTCGTAGTCAGGGCAAGAGGCGGAGCGGAAGCAGGAAGACGCATCATATACAGGGGACCCGTACTATCACAACGAAAGAGACTGCGTCGAGTAGTGAGATCCTTCACAGTTACACCATAAGGATCAAACTCAAGAGAAACATGGTTGTCAGTGGTAAAACGGCGAACGGAAAGAGGTGCTAAATGATGTTAGGTGCAACAAGAACATCACGTAGCTGAAACGAATCCGGCGAACCTAAATCACCTACTGAGGTGACTGGAAGAGTCGTCCCATTCCCAACAACGATAGATGAAGGATCAGAGGGATGGGAAGGGCGGGTGGAAGAGAGGATACCGACGTCAGGGATGGTGTGGTACGAGGCACCGGAGTCAACCACCCAGTCGGGGCCAGACGGCGTGAGACCCCGTAGGTAGACCGACGGTGTAGAACGGGTCGCGACATGCCCCGGCGGTGGCGGCGCCGGGAAGGAAGGCAACGCATAAGGTGGCGTCGGCTGCCAGGTCAGAGTCGGTGATGATCGGATGTAGGCCGATGGTGACGGCCGAGGCGAGGAGACAGCGGCCGAGGGAGGCAGCCCAGCCAACGTGTCCGGCAGCGGCGCGGCCCGGACGGACGGCGGCATAGCTGGTGGGGCAGCGGTGGCCCAGGGTGGCGCTGCGGAGTTGGCTGCGGGACGAACACCAACATCAGTCCTCCGGAAGTGGGCGTGCTCGCTGCACTGGCCGCCGAGACGCGGGCGGCCCTGGTCGGCCGCATCAAGGCCGCGCTCGAGGCGGACGGGCCAGATCTGGCCGTTGCAGAAGAGGTCGTCGGCGGAGGACATCGCGGTGGTCGAGGCAGCCGGCGCAGGTGGGGCTGCCCGGGGCGCTGGCGAGGCGGAGGTCGCGTGCGACAGGGAGCAACACCCCCGCCGTGGGAGTCCTGCAGTGGGACGAGCGCCTCGAGAGCGAGGTCGAGGACCAGCCGGGAGGGCGCAGCCGGGAGGGCGCGCGCACAGCGGCTGGGAGGGTGCGCGCGCAGCGGCTGGGAGGGCGCGCGCAGCAGCCGGGAGGAGAGCGTACGGCGGCCGGGAGGGCGCGCACGCGCGGCTGCCGGGAGGGCGAGGTGGCAGGGAGGGCACGGTGGCCGGTCGGGCGCGGCGGCGGGGCGGGCGCGGCTGCCAGTCAGAGTGCGGCGCGGCTGCCAGGTAGAGGGCGGCGCGGGACGAGGGCGGCGCGCGACGAGGGCAGCTCGGCGGCGAGCGGCGCGCAGCCGCCGGGAGAGAGAGAAAGAGGCAATCTGATACCAAATTAGATTAGGGAAAAAGTGATTAGTTGATTAACAGCCTGTCAAGGAGATACGTATATAGGGGGACAGCTTAAGGGCTAAGCAACCCTAATACAAAGGACTAAAATGCCCCTGCCCCCTAATCACGTACAGTCAAACACTAATGAACTGATAATACCAGTCAATAGGTAATATTAATTGATCTGGTTCGAGTCCTGGAAACAGCCTCTTGCAGAAATGCAGGGAAAGACTGCGTATAAAAAACCCAAGTGGGTCGGACCCCTCCCCGGACCCTGCGCAGGCTGGAGCTACATGCACAGGGCTGCCATTTTTTTCTTCTTTTCAGATGTGTTTCAGACGAATATCTTACTGAGTTCAAACCTTGAGGAAAAGTGACCAGTTTTTAACTTGCACACATAACATGCATGGCAAATGGTAAATATTTTGTGCAATATGCTGTATGAAGCAATATTTTATACCAAACCAAGAATCTAAAGCAAAGATAAGAATGGGATATCACTGACTACAGAAGGTGACCTTACCATATGCAACAGGAGGATTGGTACTGCTTTTAGCAAACTAGGGCAAGAACCTAAACATATAAGGGTATAGGACTGCTATTCCACATAGTATAGAACCAAAAACATTAAATAAGGTTGAATTTCAAAAAGGTACAAACCAATTCATATATAAACCAGTATAGGAACCCTCTCTCGAAATTCACACCCCACCCCTGTCGATGCTTATTACTGTTAGACTGTGTAATTATGTGGGCTAATTAGATTAGGGAAAATGATTAGATTGATTAAACAGGCTGTCAAGGAGGATACATATATAGGGGCACAAAAATTAAGGGCCAAGTAATCCTAATACAAAAGACTAAACTGCCCCTAATACATGTACAGTCTAACACCTCCCGCAGTCCCAACATCTAGCCACAGCAGATGTTGAGACTGGACCGAAACTCGGTGAACACCATCGAAAGGAGTCCCTTGGTGAAGATGTCGGAGAACTGCGACGACGTCGGAACGTGCAGGACTCGCACCTCCCCGAGAGCCACGCGCTCACGAACGAAGTGAAGGTCGATCTCCACGTGCTTCGTGCACTGATGCTGCACCGGGCTGGTGGAGAGGTAGACGGCGCTGACGTTGTCGTAGTAAACCAACGTACTCCGGACGAGGGGGGAGTGTAGCTCCTGAAGCAGCTGCTGAAGGCAGGAGGACTCGGCCACGCCATTGGCCACGACACGGTATTCCGCCTCGGCACTCGAGCGAGACACCACGTGCTGCCGCTTCGAGGACCAGGAGACGAGGTTGCCGCCCAGGAAGACGGCGTAGCCGGAGGTGGACCGGCGGGTGTCCGAGCAACCCGCCCAGTCAGCGTCGGTGTAGACAACCAGCTCGGAGGCAGAGTCGCGCCGCAGAAGAAGGTCGTAGTCATGGGTGCCACGCAGGTACCGAAGGATCCGCTTCACTGCCGTGAGATGCGGCTCTCGCGGATCATGCATGTGGAGACACACCTGCTGAACCGCGTAGGAGATGTCCGGCCTGGTGAAAGTGAGGTACTGCAGTGCACCTGCAAGACTCCTGTAAGTGGTGGGGTCGGCGACCGGGGCGCCGTCGGCCGAAGATACCTTCGCCTGGGTGTCCACGGGAGTGGAGCACGGCTTGCAATTAGCCATGCCCGCTCGCTCGAGGATATCCAGGCAGTACTGGCGCTGGTGGAGGAACAGAGCACCCGGGCGGTGCTCGACCGCAACGCCCAGGAAGTGGTGGAGCTGGCCGAGATCCTTCATCGTGAACTCGCGCTGTAGGGCGGAGATCGTGCGCTGAAGAAGAGTCGGGCTGGACGCCGTGAGGACAATATCGTCCACGTACAGGAGGAGGTAGACAGTGTTATCCTCACGCCTGTAGACGAAGAGCGAAGTATCCGACTTGGCCTCAACGAAGCCGAGCGAGGCCAGGAAGGAGGCGAACCGGCTGTACCAAGCCCGATGCGCCTGCTTCAGCCCGTACAGTTCAGCCGGCAGACCATGTCTGGACGGGCTGAATCAACGAACCCTGTCGGCTGACTGCAGTACACCGTTTCCGTCAACGTCCCGTGGAGGAAGGCGTTCTTGACGTCCAGCTGGTGGATGGGCCAAGAAAGCGACAGAGCCAGTGACAGAACAGTGCGAATCGTCGCCGGCTTCACCACCAGGCTGAAAGTCTCGTCGTAGTCGACGCCGGGACGCTGCGTGAAACCGCGAAGCACCCACCGTGCCTTGTACATCTCCAGAGACCCATCGGCCTTCCTCTTATGCGTGAACACCCACTTGCCCGTGACAACATTGCCACGACCAAGACGGGGAACCAGGTCCCAGGTCCGGTTGGCAAGCAGGGCCACATACTCTTCTTCCATAGCCCGACGCCAATGAGGATCGGCGCGGGCGCTACGGACAGAAGAGGGGATAGGCGAGATGGGTGACGAGGCAGGCGGCGGGGAGGTCGAGGACAACCCCGGAGAAGCGCTCCACAGGACGAAGGACGCCGGCGGCCCGTCGAGTCACCATCGGGTGAACGTGACAAGGGTCCCGGTGAAGCAGCGGAGGGTGGTATACTAGATCCTCAGGAAGCGAAGAGGACGGTCCACCAACCCGCGCTCGTCGCTGATAGACGAGAACGGGATCGGCGTACCGCGGTCCAGGGGCCGCAGGTGGTGCGGCTGACGACGTCGAGGACACCGTCGTGGACGTCGGGGCCGCGCGAGGCGCGACGGACGACGTCGGGGACGCCGTCGGGGCCGCGTGAGGCGCGACGGGCGACGTCGAGGACGCCGTCGGGGACACCGGGGCCGCACGTGGCACTGCGGGCGACGCCGGGGATGCCGTCGGGGACACCGGGGCCGCACGTGGCACGGCGGGCGACGCCGGGGCCACGCGAGGTGCGGCTGACGACGTCGGGAAGGAGTCTGTGGCCCCGTGTGGCGCGGCTCCAGCGGTGAACACGTGGGCAGTGGACCCACCCGCAGGATTTAAACATTTTTGGAATTTCCAGTTTTAGTGCAAACTTCAAATGCATAGAACTTTGGCTAGGAAACTCCAAATTCGATGAACCAAATTTTGCTGAACTCAGAATTCTGAGTACTTTCCAGCAATACCAAATTCAGCTCATGAAAGTGAATAGTTTTCCAGAATTAAATCCCTAAAGTTTAAACTATTGGGAATTTTATCTGAAGAACTACTTTATGAAAAATTCTGAAATTTGGCTGAGAAGTTCATTAGAAAATCCCTGAATCCCAGTAAAATTTTCAGACTCATCCAAGTTCATTTAGTTACCCTAATGGGGTGATTAAGAGAACTGCCCTAAGAAAATAGAAAAATGTACAGAAACATTTTTCAGATTTTCTCAAATCTTAATTAGAGCATAATTTTCTGTAGAATTCTTCAAATGACATAAAACCAACTCCATTAGAACCAACTTAAAGTCTAGTTTCCAGAAGGTAATGCTTGGAGCCATGAAAACCCCTGGAATCATCCAGAGACTCAAATATTAACCAAATGGGTTTCTATTTGTACAAGATTCAAATGAACTTTGTTTCAAATAAAACTTGGTCACAACTCTGGTTAGGACCCTACCAGTCCACCATAAAAATTTCAGAACCAAAGGGAAGGGCTAGCTAGAGTTATTAGCAATGATATATTCCAGTTCACACATTGCATTCAAATTAACATGTAGTGTTGTATTAAACGTGTAGCCATTGAAGAAGAGACTCCGGAAGTGCTGGACTTCCTCCTTCCGGAAGAGGAACTAACCCCTGACCAGCAGCAACAAGGCAAGCCCCGGTTTGCATTAACCCTTTTTTATAAGTCTTACTTTGTTTACATGTGTCATATGAAGTATGTTTGTGCATTAGGTATAGGATGAATGGAACCCCACTTGCATAACCAAAGGTTCCTAAAAGAGTGAGGGTAGTGTCTAAGACCTCGAGTAGACAGGCTATGCTTAATGAGTCATAGGACTTCGGTACAAGTCGAGTAGTTGGAATCTACTCGCGAGATAGGCATTGGGACACACGGGTTCGGTTGAGTGACGCGAGATCACTTTAGTAATGAAAATGAGACTAGGCAGGGGCTAGGGCGCAGCAAGAGGGAGTCTTGTGTGCGCATCCCTGCCCGTGTCGATTGAGGACCGATCCGTGTGCGGCCCTGCTGAACAAGTATTGAACGTACCGAAGGCATATCGGATATATGGGCCCCGATAAACCGATGTAGCCTAAACCTCCGGGCGTCGAGGCGTAACGCACCGATTTATAGGTGTAGGTTGAGGGCAGCAAGGTGGAAATCTGCCAACGGGCATAGAGAGATGCTCCGTGTGGGGAACCTCCTGCTCGTTTCGGTGCGACCGGTTCGACGTTTGGGCTGTTGGGTGAAAGATTGTCCCGTACGACATCGAGTGAGCGTGCTGTGCAGCTCCACCGGTGGGCGTACGTGACGCGCTCTTTGGGTTTTCCCTGCAGGTGTATATCGAGTCGATTCGCCGTCCCTCGCGGTGACGAGTACCGCTTGTTCACTGCGTCGTATCGTAGACTAATGAATGAAATGTTATGATTCAATATTGCTGCTATGATATAATTGTATTGCTATATGTGTGCCACCAAATATTGCTTACTAAATTTCAGCTTCATGAACTGTTAACTTGTTGCTAAAAGATGAATTAAGGATGAACTTGTAGGCGTGTCCATTTGCTGCAACATTGCTATCCTGTGTCATGGTACACCTCATGTAGAGTTTCATGCTTAGGTGAGTCGGTTAAGCCTTGCTGAGCCTTCATGCTCACGGTTGCTGTTTAAGTGTTTTTCAGGTGAGAAGCCACCCACGGACTCGGAGTACGAGTCCACCGGCGAGGGTTACCCTCCGTCGGGGACTACGGCTGAGTGGGAGCCGTACACGCCACGCTGAGCTGAGGAGTGCAGCTAGTGTATGTTGCTCTAGGGCTGGGCAACCGACTTTTGCTAGATAGGCGGGCGTGAGTTGTATAAAAGAAACTTCCGCTGTGTAATAAAAGACTCTAGTTTGTAACTGAGAAGTGTACTATTTTGTACATTCAGTTTGTTTTTCCCATGTAAGATAATGTGTTCTTATGACGTATGTTGTCGGGTGTCGCATCGCGCGGCACCACCCTCTGCGATCCTGGATGAGCGGATTCCGGTCCGCCACAGCCTGGTATCAGAGCTGCATTGGGGATAGCACAGTACTTAAGGACTACATTATGGGAAAACTTAGGTTACGGTGAGGAATCGGTAGTTGCCCAAATAAGGACTATATTAGCATAGTTACTTAAAGTGGCAAAGACTAACCTATGTGTTATAATTCTGAATTTCAATTATGTAGCGACGCACCTACGCTCTGGTAAGTATGGTAAGGAACGCCACCGAAAGCGGTTCAATTTCGGTTAGCTCCCCCTAACGAGGAACGTGGTTCAGGGATAGAGTCTCACAGCTTGGTGGGAGATGTCAATATGAAACTCTTGGACTCTTTATGTCCCTGAGTTCATATGAAACGCTGATCCCTAGCGTGCATCAGGCAAGTCAGTAACGCGAGAGTGTGTTCGTCTGGAAATAGCCCAGGAGGACATACGCAGCGCTTGCCATCGGCGTGCCCTGCAGGGCAGTAGGTGGTATCTGTTGGGTTGATAACATTCCCAACCGTGACGACCCGTTCATGACATACTCGGGTTCCCCGTCGTGTGGTGTTGAAACACGATCACGTACCTTGAGACGTGACTTAGCTCAAGGACGGCCGTATGACAATGATACGCGCGTTTGTATTTACTTTCAAATATGGAACTGCCTGAAATGAACAACCTTTGAGTGCACCATCATTGTGTGGTTTTCTACAGGTACTAACCACGTATGTATCCGTGTAGAAAACGTGTGCGAGAGACCGTTTAGTGCCACACTTGAGACGTATATGCCGGTATGATCCGGTTAGGATTTTCTTTGGTGAGGAACGTAGTACCGAGACATTGTAGGCATATGCATGAAAATATTGAAAACAAGGAACTAAAATCATTAGGTTCAACAATTAAGACCCTGATTGGGTATAAGAATGGGATAGTGGACCAGGATAGCTAAAGGGATGAAAAACAGAGTGCTCTGTTTTGGGCAGCACGTTTGCTGATCTTCAACACGGCATAACTCACCGGTCTTTTAGCCCAGAGGGGTGTGCTATATAGCTCTGGAAAGATATTTAAGTACTCTACAACTTTGTTGTAGACTTCCAGAGCTGAAACTCACCTTAAGATGGCTGAAATCCCAGAGGAATGTAAACTGTCCAGAACCAGGGCAGAGTAAAACATCCTCTGAACTGATCTGTTTTTCAAACATAACTCCCAGTAGAAAAATCTAAAAATGTCATATAATACATCCTTAGAAAGAGTAGAAGATGTGTGACACCTTTGCAATTCAAAGTTCCTGAAATTTCAGCACAGAATTTAGTGGAAATCAGGGTTGAAAACAGCCACTTCCAAGGGAGGTGCTGTTAAAATTCTTCCAGAAATTCTGCTAACTTTGAATTAGCATAACTTTTTAACCAAAGCTGATCTGGGGGCAAATGAGTACTTGTTGGAAAGATACTGAAGTTAACTTGAACTTTGGTATTCAACTTGAGTCATGAAAATGCCCAGAACCAGGTCAAAACTTGGAATAGGTAGAAACTGGTCATTCTGGCAGAAGAATGACAGTTGAACTCACTGGAGAGGGTGTTGTACCCTAAGAGTGGTATACGTGATGACAAAGCGATAGTAATATCTCGTAGAGACCAAACCTAGTTATGGTGAGCTTCCAAAGTAGAGGTTTATCAAGTTGGATTAAACTAGCTTGTGTTTGGTCTGGTAATGGTGTAGCTTGTGCAAAGTTATTACACTATCTACTTACGAGATGTATCGCATGTTTTCATTGTCATTATGTTTTACACCTATTTTATTTAGACTGCATGCACTCTGTTGCGGGACTGATGTTATTGTCGTATGGTTGCAGATGGTTCGCACTAGGACCACGCACGAGGTTGGTGGCTCTAGCCAAGGTGGAGGCGATGACTTCCAGCCACCGGCCTACGACAGCACCCCGCAGCAGCAGCCACCACCGCCGCCTCCGCTTACTCTAGCGGATGTGATAGCGGCACTGGTGGGAGGTCGTGAGGAGCAGACCGACCTGCTCCGCACGATCGTGCAGAATACGTCCCAGGCGGGGGGACGTCAAGAGCGAGGGCCTCGTGAGCCCCGCGAAGTGTCGTACTCGGATTTCATGAGTACGCACCCTCCAGTGTTCACTGAAGCTGAAGAACCACTGGAGGCTGACAACTGGCTGCGGACCATCGAGTCCAAGTTTGGGCTGCTCCAGTGTACGGAGCGACAGAAGACCCTGTTCGCAGCACAGCAGCTCCACGGTGCCGCTGGTGCGTGGTGGGCGAATTATGTCGCCTCACGTCCGGCAGGCCATGCCGTGGAATGGCAAGAGTTCCGGGAGGCGTTCCGCGCCTATCACATCCCTCCTGGAATAATGAAGAGGAAGTTCCAAGAATTTTTGGAACTGAAGCAGGGCGGGAGGAGTGCCCACGACTACTCCCGTGCCTTCAACCATCTGGCGCAGTATGCGTCAGACTACATCTCCACGGAGGAGAAGAAGAGGGAGCACTTCTATCGGGGGTTACACCCCGAAATGAAGACTCACCTCGTACAGTGGAACCGCGGCACATTCAACGACTTAGTCAATGCCGCGATCATGCAAGAGGACGCTCAGCGGGAGTTGGCAGCTGAGCAGAGGAAGCGCAGCGCTCCACGTAGCAGCGGTGGTGGCGCGCCTCAGAAGTACCGTATGGTGTATCGGACACCATCCGGGCAGCAGTGGCGTCCACCGGCGCGACCTCAACAGTTCGGGGGACGTTCGTTCCAAGCACCCCCGTTCCGTCCGCCGATGCCACCACCAAGACAGCAACAGCAACAGCAGCAGCAGACAGTACCCCGGGCGTTTCCACCGCCACAACGCGCTCCGGGTTTCCGTCCACCGATTAGCGGGGGACCGCCCCGTTTCACCTGCTTCACGTGTGGCCAGGCGGGCCACTTCGCAAAGGATTGTCCCCAGGGGCAGCAGAGCAGCGGGCAAGCCCAGCTCCAGGGCGGTGCTCGAGGCCGACCTCCGGTGAAGAAGGTTGGTCAGCGGACTGGAGGCGTCCGCAACCTCGACAATGAGGACGCCCCAGAGGGAGACAACGTGCTCGCGGGTACGTTTACTCTCAACCATCAAGCCATCATAAAACTTTTTGATTCTGGTGCAACCCACAACTTCATTAGTGTATCATATGTGGCTAAGCATCAGCTGGAAGCCTTTCCAACCGAGTGTTCTTATATGATCTATGATCTGCTCACCGGGAGGAAAGATTTCAGCAACTATGATGGTTCCAAAAGCACCACTGTGCTTAGGTGGGAAGATATAT
Source organism: Neostapfia colusana (assembly GCA_030760725.1). Classification (NCBI taxonomy): domain Eukaryota; kingdom Viridiplantae; phylum Streptophyta; class Magnoliopsida; order Poales; family Poaceae; genus Neostapfia; species Neostapfia colusana. Next base: position 813,550 of record JASWHV010000024.1, on the reverse strand, counting down.
CCCACCACTATGATTATCTTAGGGGGGCAGAAGATGGATGCAATCTTGGGGATGTCATGGCTAAGTTACCATGGCGCTGTCCTGGAAACTTTAACACGGACGGTTCACCTCAACTCCCCATTACACCGTCCGCAGTCCCTCCTATTAGATAATCCAGTCAGAGAGGTTTCAGCGATCAATAGTGCTGAGGCTCTCAAGTTAGAAGACATTCCCGTAGTCCGGGAGTATCCCGACGTGTTCCCGGATGATCTACCGGGCATGCCACCTGAGCGGGATGTCGAGTTCAAAATCGAGCTCGCACCCGGGACTACACCCATATCACGGAGACCATACAAGATGGCTCCAAATGAGCTGGCGGAACTGAAAGAACAGCTCAATGATCTGTTGAGCAAGGGTTTCATTAGGCCGAGTTCCTCGCCTTAGGGATGCTCGGCGCTATTCGTGAAGAAAAAGGATGAGACCCTGAGGCTGTGTGTGGATTACCGGCCGCTCAACGCCGTAACCATCAAGAATAAGTACCCACTGCCCCGAATTGACATCTTGTTTGATCAACTTGTGGGGGCAAGTGTATTCTCAAAGATGGACCTTCGCTCTGGATATCACCAGATCAAGATCCGGGCGGAGGATATCCCGAAGACGGCGTTCTCGACGAGATACGGCTTATATGAATATCTCGTCATGTCCTTTGGTCTCACAAATGCTCCAGCCCATTTCATGTATCTCATGAACTCGGTGTTCATGCCGGAACTGGACAAGTTCGTGGTAGTGTTCATCGACGATATCTTGGTTTACTCCAAGACAGAAGCCGAGCATGCCGAACACTTACGGATCGTTCTTCAACGATTGCGAGACCACAAGCTCTACGCCAAGTTCAGCAAATGCGAATTTTGGATCAGCCAAGTGTCATTCTTGGGACATATCATCTCCGCAGAATGCATTGCGGTTGACCCAAGTAAAATAGAGCAAGTGCTGAAATGGAAAGCTCCCACTTCAGTTCATGAAGTCAGAAGCTTCCTCGGGTTAGCGGGATACTATCGGAGATTTATCCCAAGTTTCTCCAAGCTCGCTAAACCGATGACAGAATTGCTGAAGAAGGGAACGAAGTATGTTTGGAACATGGCGTGTGAAGGATCCTTCCAAGCATTGGTGAAGCATCTCACAACAGCCCCGGTCTTAGCTCAGTCGGATACAACAAAGCCCTTCGACGTGTATTGTGACGCGTCCGGTATTGGGCTTGGCTGCGTGTTGATGCAGGAAGGACGTGTGGTCGCTTATGGCTCACGCCAACTTCGGAACCATGAGCAGCATTATCCCACTCATGACCTTGAACTTGCTGCCGTGGTGCTGGCGCTGAAAATGTGGAGGCACTATCTCCTGGGAAACTTGGTGCATCTCTACACCGACCACAAGAGATTGAAATACATTTTCACCCAGAAGGAGTTGAACATGAGGCAGAGGAGGTGGTTAGAACTGATCAAAGATTATGAGATTGAGATCCATTACCACCCCGGCAAGGCGAATGTGGTTGCCGACGCGCTAAGTCGGAAATCACATGTCCATCACCTCACCATTACACCGGTGGAGGAGGAAGAGCCAAGTTTATACTTGGTTCCTTATGGATCGCTGTACAACCTTGCCCTCGTCCCTACCATTAGGGAGGACATCATTGCAGCTCAGAAGACGGATAAAGGCATGGCACATCTCCGGAGACGTATGGACAACGGGGAAATCAAATGTTTCCGAAAGGATGATGACGGGACGTTGTGGTTCAATGACCGCATAGTCGTACCCCGGGATATGGAGTTGAGAAAGAAGATCCTCGATGAAGCTCACTTGTCCAAGTACTCCATTCATCCGGGCAGCAACAAAATGTACCAAGATTTGAAAAAGAAATTTTGGTGGACACGGATGAAGCGGGAGGTAGCTAAGTACGTATCCGAGTGCGATACGTGTAGACGAGTGAAAGCTGATCACATGAAAAAATCAGGGCTGTTGCAACCCCTGAAGATCCCGGCATGGAAATGGGAAGATGTGAGCATGGATTTCATTGTGGGATTACCCCTAACGTCCAACAAGCATGATTCCATATGGGTAATCGTTGATCGGTTAACCAAGACGGCTCACTTCATCCCGGTGAATACACGTTACAATGCCGGCAAATATGCGGAGCTGTACATAGCAATGATTCTATGCCTATACGGGGTACCCAAGACCATTGTCTCAGATCGAGGTGCATTATTTGTATCTCGCTTTTGGGAGCAGCTACACGCTGCATTGGGTACTAAGTTGATCAGGAGCTCCGCCTATCACCCTCAGACAGATGGCCAGACAGAGAGGATGAATCAAGTACTGGAAGACATGTTGAGAGCATGTGCCATCCACCATGGTAGGAACTGGGATAATCACCTACCATTGGCAGAATTCTCGTACAACAACGGCTATCAGGCGAGTATCAAGATGGCACCCTACGAAGCTCTCTACGGTCGCAAGTGCCGCACCCCATTAAATTGGTGCGAGTCCGGTGGAAGGGTCACATTCGGGGTTGATGTCGTGAACGACGCCGAAGAGCGCGTTCGGACAATTCAAACCAATTTAAAAGCCGCTCAATCCCGGTAGAAGAGCTACGCTGATAAGAGGCGTAGGCCGTTGCACTTTGACGTTGGGGAACACGTGTACCTACGTGTGTCTCCGATAAAGGGTGTGCACCGGTTCGGTGTGAAGGGGAAGCTCGCTCCCCGTTTTATTGGACCCTATACTATCACCGAGGAGTGTGGACCAGCGGCGTATCGATTGGAGCTACCGGCATCTCTGACTGGTGTCCATGATGTTTTCCATGTTTCGCAATTGCGAAAATGCTTGAAGCATACAGCTGCGGTTCCTACCGAAGACATCGGCGAACTGAAACCGGATTTAACATATGATGAGTATCCGGTGGAAATTCTTGATGAGAAAGCCCGAACCACGCGTAGCAGAACGTTGTGGTTCTACAAAATCCTCTGGAGCAACCACACCGTTGATGAAGCGACGTGGGAGAGCGAGGAGTTCCTTCACTCAAATTACCCGGAGTTCATGGTTTCTCAACACGGGTAAGTCCCTACTACATCGCTATCTCGTCTTTTGTAATCTCGGGACGAGATTCTCTTAAGTGGGGAGGGATGTAAAATCCCAAGAAAAGAGACTTGCAAAAACTTTTCTTCACCTCACAACACCACAGTTTTCATTGTGGGTATCTTAGGAAATATTGTGAAGAGCAAGTAACCTTCATCAAAAGAGTGATTAGAGGGGAAAGTCTTCCTTTTCACAAAGTGGGATTTGGACATAGGAACATGAGAGGTTGAGCTCAACCCTAGGACTTGAAAAGTCTTGGGAAGGTTCAGTCCAAGTTTCATAGAAATCCAACACTCTTTGAGGCACTTTTTGGGTTATTTGAAAAAGAGGCCAATTTGAATGTAAATTCAAATTGCAGCAACTTTCGTCACCCAAATTCAAAAGTTAGCTTCATATTCAAACTCAGCACATTTTTCTGAGTTAGCCCACCAAGTTTCATCCCTATTGGAGTTTATCTTGTCGGGAGCTAAATTTGCAATAATTCAAAACTGAATTTGAACTTCAGTTTAAACATGAAGCAAATTTAACCAAACAAAGTTCGAATTTGAAAACTCAAATCCAAACCAATACTTGGGGGCTAAGTCTCTCATTCAATTCTCAGTAGCTGGGATATTTACAAAAGAAAGGGGGAGAAAGATTTAGAGGGGAGAAGAGGGCCCACTGGTCAGCCACCTGGGGAGCAAACCGACTCGGACGCGCGGTCGAACACCCTGCGGCCGACAGCGCACGGGGTCGACCCCGTCCCAACGCGGCCACCGCGCCACCTCCTGCTCGGGGGGATGAGGGCGCCGGCTACAAAACACGTGATCGCACCCTGGTCGGCGAGAATTCGCTCCCCATCCTCTCGGTTCCACTCGCCTACATCCGAAGCAGCTCACCCGGAGTCGTCGCCCTCTGATCGCCGGCGGCCGGACGGCACAGGCTTCCTCCTGCGCGACGCTCAACACAAGAAACGATCGCCACAAGGTGCTAGTTCTGCCTGTCCTTACTGTTCGGCATTTCATGCACCGTCGGGGGAGAATTTCTTCCGGGAACGCTTCGGTGTTCTTAAGGCCGAGCTCCCCCAAATCCCAAAATTCACGAGTATTGGCTCATCACCGGGCGTACCGAGCTAAACACACGATCTACACCCTGCCACGACACCTAGGATCGAAAACCAGCAAGAATCATGGACTAGGGTTGCGGTTATCCAAGTTTTCGAGCAACAGCCGATATCCGACCTAGGTCGACGATGAGGTCATAGTTGCATCCGTTTTCACGGGGATCGGTGCCCATATCCATGATCAGCAGGTGCCAGCGGAGCTCCCCGAGCAAACCGCATCGAAAAAAAATGCAAGGGAGGCTGAGTTCGACGTCGCCGGTGAGCTCCCGGCCGCTGTTGCCGTCGGGAGCCCTGTTCCGGCCGTTGTCAAGCTCCAGGAAGGGCACCACTGTGTTCCCCAGGCCGGGATAGGCACAGGCGGCGAGAATCAGCAAGCTCCGAAGGCCGGAATACCTCTCCGGCGAGAGCTCCGGCGAGCTCGGCGGCGGGATCGCGCGGGTGGCCGGAGGAAGACGAAGGGGTAGGCCCCACGCGTCAGCAGCTAGAGATAAATAGGTGGAATTCTCTGTGGTCCGGGATCTAATGCGGTCGCGCGGGAAGGAGTCTGTGGCCCCGTGTGGCGCGGCTCCAGCGGTCGACACGTGGGCGGTGGACCCACCCGCAGGATTTAAACATTTTTGGAATTTCCAGTTTTAGTGTAAACTTCAAATGCATAGAACTTTGGCTAGGAAACTCCAAATTCGATGAACCAAATTTTGCTGAACTCAGAATTCTGAGTACTTTCCAGCAATACCAAATTCAGCTCATGAAAGTGAATAGTTTTCCAGAATTAAATCTCTAAAGTTTAAACTATTGGGAATTTTATCTGGAGAACTACTTTATGAAAAATTCTGAAATTTGGCTGAGAAGTTCATTAGAAAATCCCTGAATCCCAGTAAAATTTTCAGACTCATCCAAGTTCATTTAGTTACCCTAATGGGGTGATTAAGAGAACTGCCCTGAGAAAATAGAAAAATGTACAGAAACATTTTTTAGATTTTCTCAAATCTTAATTAGAGCATAATTTTCTGTAGAATTCTTCAAATGACATAAAACCAACTCCATTAGAACCATCTTAAAGTCTAGTTTCCAGAAGGTAATGGTTGGAGCCATGAAAACCCCTGGAATCATCCAGAGGCTCAAATATTGACCAAATGGGTTTCTATTTGTACAAGGTTCAAATGAACTTTGTTTCAAATAAAACTTGGTCACAACTCTAGTTAGGACCCTACCAGTCCACCATAAAAATTTCAGAACCAAAGGGAAGGGCTAGCTAGAGTTATTAGCAATGATATATTCCAGTTCACACATTGCATTCAAATTAACATGTAGTGTTGTATTAAACGTGTAGCCATTGAAGAAGAGACTCCGGAAGTGCTGGACTTCCTCCTTCCGGAAGAGGAACTAACCCCTGACCAGCAGCAACAAGGCAAGCCCCGGTTTGCATTAACCCTTTTTTATAAGTCTTACTTTGTTTACATGTGTCATATGAAGTATGTTTGTGCATTAGGTATAGGATGAATGGAACCCCACTTGCATAACCAAAGGTTCCTAAAAGAGTGAGGGTAGTGTCTAAGACCTCGAGTAGACAGGCTATGCTTAATGAGTCATAGGACTTCGGTACAAGTCGAGTAGTTGGAATCTACTCGCGAGATAGGCATTGGGACACACGGGTTCGGTTGAGTGACGCGAGATCACTTTAGTAATTAAGGATGAACTTGTAGGCGTGTCCATTTGCTGCAACATTGCTATCCTGTGTCATGGTACACCTCATGTAGAGTTTCATGCTTAGGTGAGTCGGTTAAGCCTTGTTGAGCCTTCGTGCTCACGGTTGCTGCTTAAGTGTTTTTCAGGTGAGGAGCCACCCACGGACTCGGAGTACGAGTCCACCGGCGAGGGTTACCCTCCGTCGGGGACTACGGCTGAGTGGGAGCCGTACACGCCGCGCTGAGCTGAGGAGTGCAGCTAGTGTGGGTTGCCCTAGGGCTGGGCAACCGACTTTTGCTAGATAGGCGGGCGTGAGTTGTATAAAAGAAACTTCCGCTGTGTAATAAAAGACTCTAGTTTGTAACTGAGAAGTGTACTATTTTGTACATTCAGTTTGTTTTTCCCATGTAAGATAATGTGTTCTTATGACGTGTGCTGTCGGGTGTCGCATCGCGCGGCACCACCCTCTGCGATCCTGGATGACCGGATTCCGGTCAGCCGCACAGGCAAAGATGGAGGAGAGCATCTTGAGGATGCCACCGGATGATTCTTGGGCAGGTGGAGACCCAGGAGGAGCAGCTGCAGATCCAGTGACATCATGAGCTTGCTTTCATCTCCTCTCCACTGATGGAGAGGACGGGGTAGTTGGAGCCGGGGGGAGAGTGTACTCGGTGGGTTTTTGCGGCTTCAACCCCGCATACTTGACATCCTTGACAAACTCGAGTCCCGTCACTTTCTCAATCATGTACATGATATACGGTACATATCCACAGGACCTATTGGGGGTGATTGAGATGTTTACAATGTCGTTGTAGATATACTCAAAAACATTGAATGGTCTCTTCCACTAATGACCTTCATGAGAGTCCTCAAGGTCCCTTGTATAGTTCCCGCATCTCCATCCTTCGGAGCTATAGTCTTTCTCAAGACTCTATTGAGGACCACAAAGAAGGGTTTCAGATATTTGATGGTGGGAGGAACATATGGCATCCTTGTGTCATAGAGAAACTCAACCTCTTCCTTCTCCAGGGGTTTCAGATTATGGATGATCAGCCCATGATCCAAAGTGTGTTCGAGGTGAAGAATCCTAGCAAATTCATCATAAGTGACACTGTACCTTGAACCATGAGTCATCCAAGTAAGACTGTCTCCATCACCACGAGCAAAGTAGAGAGTGGAGTAAAACTAGGTAATAACTTCATTGTTCCAGTCATACTCAAAGGATAACAAATCCGTCAGACCGTGCCTCTCTAAGGCCTCCACCATCTCACGAAAGGCAGGATACCTCTTCGACTTCAGGTATTCAACATTTAGCCATTGACTCTCTACTACAGGATTCTTCATCTTCATGTACACATGCTCGTAGTAGTCTGCATGGAAGTTGCTCCAGAACCTTGGATCAAAACATTGTTTAGCTCGGTCATACACTTCAATCTTCCTGAAGTTATCAGCTAGCTCATTCCCTTTTTTAGTGAAATCCTCACTTGAAGGCTGCCTGTTGCGGTGAACGGGGTTTTTCATTTTCAGAGGCCCAATGGGGCCACTAGCAAGTCCCTTCCCTTTATTGAGAACTCTTTTTGGCCCTGACGAGCCCTCAGCAACATCTTTCCTTTGAGGCCTTTTGACAATGACTTTCCTCTTCTTAGGTAGATTGTCGTCGGAGGGTGGAGAGTGAGCATTGACATCATGTCTCTTCTTCATCACTCCCTCTTTAGCTCTCCTCACTCTTTCACGTTGAACTTCTTCGTCAAGGTGAAAAGAGCCGTCATCTGAGTCCGAAGACATGATGCCTGATAAGGAGTTTAAGGATTAGATGCAAATTGACGCATTATCGACTTCAAATGGGAATGTAGGGGTTCAACTGTCAGAGACCGGACTTGTCCGGTTTCAGAGTGCGGACTAGTCCGGTGGACCGGACTTATCCGCATCTGAGCGCCGGACTAGTCCGGCCTAGCATAAGAACACTAAATTGAATGTTTCATTTGAAACAAATCTCCTATCTAAAGACACAAGGGCAGTAAAGTGGTAGGAATACATCTATTTATGCAATGTACATCCTTTTGAAATCAAAGGAAACTAGCTAGAGCTAGAAAAATTGAGATTTTGGTTTTAGGGGGGGATTTACCAAGATTTGAAGATTCGCGTTGAAGGAGCAAGAGTCTATCCGGATGAGTCCGGAAAGTAGGATCCCCTCGTCGAGAAGAGGCTTTTTCACGGAGAAAACTCCGAGTTTGAGGGCTCAACTCGAAAATTACTTTAGGAGCTAGGGTTTAGGAGGGAGGGTGAGACAAAGTGCTTATGAGTGGAGAGGGAGGCGTTTGGTCCGGCCAACTGCTTCTATATGTGACTGACCGGACTAGTCCGGTCATGGTAGCGGACTAGTCCGGTACCCCTAAGTTAACCTAATTGTCGTCTGTCCGGACTAGTCCGGTTGAAAATCGGACTAGTCCGTTTCCAACAGACCTGATACATATATAGATGATTAATAGTGATCTAAGGACAATAATTTTGTAAATAGTCTTGATGATTACGACCAGTAGGCAATCAGCAATCAAACAATGGTCATAATCCACAAGATTTCTTCATTAAGATAGTTTTCTGAGTGGAAAAGGAGAAGAGCATTTTTAACAATACAAAGGAACATTTTGAGTTGCAACCAGGTATGCAATGTTTCAAGTCACATTTCGAGAGTCAAGAATGTTTAGCTCATTTCTTAGTTCACAAAACCTTTTCTCATCTAATGGTTTGGTAAAAATATCCGCAAGTTGTTTTTCAGTCCTAACATGTGAAATAGCAATGTCACCTTTTAATGAATGATCTCCAAGAAAGTGATGACGGATATCTATGTGTTTAGTTCTTGAGTGCTCTACAGGGTTGTGTGCAATTTTTATAGCACTTTCATTATCGCATAGAAGCGGGATATGACTTAGATTGTAGTCGTAGTCTCTAAGAGTCTGTCGCATCTAAAGTAGTTGCGCACAACAACTACCGGCTGCAACATACTCCGCTTCCGCTGTGGAAAGAGCAATGGAGTTCTGTTTTTTAGATGACCAAGAAACTAGGGACCTACCAAGAAATTGACAAGTCCCTGACGTGCTCTTTCTATCGACTTTGCATCCTGCATAGTCGGCATCAGAATACCCTATCAAGTTAAACTTGGATCCTTTGGGATACCAAAGGCCCAAGTTGGGTGTGTGCACAAGGTACATTAGGATTCTTTTTACAGCAATTAAGTGACACTCTTTAGGTGAGGCTTGAAACCTTGCATACATGCATACGCTAAGCATAATATCTGGTCTAGATGCACATAAATAAAGTAAGGAGCCAATCATGGACCGATATACCTTTTGGTCCACATTTGGACCGTCTTCATTTAGGTCGAGATGTCCGTTGATGGCCATGGATGTCTTGATGGGCTTGGCTTTGTCCATATTGAATTTCTTGAGAATGTCTTGTGTATATTTAGTTTGGCTTATAAATGTGCCTTCTCTCAGTTGCTTCACTTGAAATCCCAAGAAGAACTTCAATTCACCCATCATTAACATCTCGAACGTGTCTGTCATTATTTTGCTAAATTCTTCACAGGACTTGTTAGTGGATCCAAAGATAATGTCATCAACATAAATTTGACATACGAATAAATGATCATCAAAATGTTTAGTAAAGAGTGTATAGTCATCTTTACCAATTTTGAATCCATTTTGAGTCAGAAAATCTCTAAGGCACTCATACCAGGCTCGAGGAGCCTGTTTGAGGCCATAGAGAGCCTTACGCAGTTTATAGACATGGTTGGGGTATTCCTGATCTTCGAACCCCGGTGGCTGCTCCACGTAGACTTCCTCCTTTATCGGACCATTGAGAAAGGCACTCTTGACATCCATTTGATACAACTTAAAATTATGGTGAGTAGCATATGCCAATAAAATGCGAATGGACTCAAGTCTAGCTACAGGAGCGAAAGTTTCATCGAAGTCCAAACCTTCCACCTGAGAATAACCTTTGGCCACCAACCTCGCTTTATTTCTTGTCACTACTCCATGTTCATCTTGCTTGTTCCGAAAGACCCATTTGGTTCCAACTATATTCGCCCTTGGTCTTTCCACCAGCTCCCATACTTCATTTCTTTTGAAGTTGTTCAGCTCCTCTTGCATTGCAATCACCCAGTCTGGATCCGTTAAGGCTTCTTCTACCTTGCATAGCTCCAGAAAAGACACAAAAGAATAGTGTTCACAAAAATTTGCAATTTGAGATCTAGTAGTTACTCTCTTAACAATGTCTCCAATGATATTGTTGACAGGATGGTCTCTTTGCACACACTGATGTACTCTTGGGTGTGGAATTTGTATAGTTGTTTGTTCTTCATTGTCTTCATGTGTCATGTCTCCCCCTAGATCATTGCTTCCATGATCATCTTGATCTTCTTAACCTTCTTCAACCTGATCTTGTGTAGGAGCTCCCCCTTGATCATTGCTTCCTTGTTGAAATTCGTCTTATGTTTCCTCTCATGGTAGGATATCACCAAGTACCATTTTCTTCAGCGCTTCACATGGAGCTTCTTCTTTATCTAGCATAAACTTATCGACTTGCTCCACTTGTGAGCCGTTAGTTTCATCGAACACTACGTCACGTGCTACATCAACAAGGTCGGACACCTTGTTGAAGACACGATAGGCGTATGCATTCGATTCATATCCAAGCAAGAATCCTTCATCGGACTTCGAAGCGAACTTCGAGGCCCTTGGTTTCTTGTTCAGGATAAAACATTTGCAACCAAAAACTTTGAAATAAGAAACATTAGGCTTTTTACCTGTGAGAAGCTCATATGGAGTTTTCTTCAGTAGTCGATGAAGGTACAACCGATTTGTGGCATGACAAGCGGTGTTCACCGCTTCTGCCCAAAATCGGTCTGACGTCTTGTATTCATCCAACATTGTTCTCGCCATTTCGATCAATGTTCTGTTCTTCCTTTCGGCCACCCCGTTCTGTTGAGGAGAGTAGGGTGCCGAGAATTCATGCTTTATACCTTCTTCATTGAGATATTCTTCAACTTGGGTGTTCTTAAATTCTGTCCCATTGTCACTTCTGATATTCTTTACGGCTGATGAGAATTCATTCTGAGCTCTTTTCAAGAACTTCTTGAGGATTCCTTGAGTTTCTGATTTATCATACAAGAAAAATACCCAGGTAAATCTTGAAAAATCATCAACAATTACTAAACCGTATTTGTTACCGCCGATGCTGATGTACGCAATTGGACCAAAGAGATCCATGTGGAGAAGTTCCAGCGGTCTAGCGGTGGTCATCACATTCTTGGCGAGGTGTAGTGCTCCAACCTGTTTTCCTGCTTGACAAGCGTTGCACGGCCTGTCTTTTTCAAAAACCACATCCTTAAGACCACGGATGTGACCACCTTTTAGAAGTTTCTGCAGATTTCTCATTCCAACATGGGCTAGCCGTCTATGCCACAGCCATCCCATGTTGGTCTTAGCAACCAAGCAAGTGTTGAGTTCGGCTTTATTTTTGTTAAAGTCAACAAGATAAAGTTTTCCCTTCAATAATCCCTTGAATGCAATCGAGCCATCGCTTCTTCTAAAGACGGTCACACCCTCATTAGTGAATAAACAGTTGTAACCTTTGTCGCATAGTTGAGATATTGATAAAAGATTATAATCTAGAGAGTCTACGTGTAAAACATTAGATAAGGTGTGTTGAGAGGATATTTCAATGTTACCACTACCAAGGACCTTTCCTTGACTGTTGTCTCCAAAGTATATACCTTCACTTGGATCCTTGTTGCACTCGTACTCCACAAACATACCTCTCTCTCCGGTCATATGATTTGTGCATCCGCTATCTAGCACCCACTTAGATCCGTCGGAGGAGTAAGCATGCAAAATAGAACTATTCCTTGGTTTTAGGTAACCAAGCTTGCTTGGGTCCTCTCAGGTTAGTCAAAAGAGTCTTGGACACCCACACCCAAGTTTTTAAGTTCTTGTGGCGTGGCCCTGTATATTTAGCAATGACTTTTCCATACTTGTTTTTCATCAGAACATAAGAAGCATCAAATGTACGAACAGTGTTTGTAACTCAGATTCATGGGATTTTTCTTTAACAAAAGTGATTCTATTCTTAGCATGATTAGGAGTAGACATGTGTTTGTTCCTGTCAAAACCAAGACCATCTTTGACATTGGGAGGTCAAGTGATCATATATGCACTCCGCCTATGTTGTAATGACATAGCCGGTCCCAAGCCCGGGTAAAGGAGGAGGGGGTTGTGATAGGCTTGGCGAGCCAACAACTACACTTAGCCACTCTCATGGAAATGAAACCCAATAGAAATTCGTTGGGGCGTAACCCTCTTAGCGACGCGCCATATCGGAACCCGGGTATGGTGTTAAGTGGGCAAGGGCCGGGTCACCACCGCCTTAGTGGCGCGCCATATCGGAACCCGGATATGGTGTTAAATGAGCAAGGGCCGGATCGCCATCACCTTAGTGGCGCGCTACATCATCGCCCGGATGTAGTGATAAGTGAGCAAGGGTCTTTGCATCTTACTCGACGGGTGCAAAGCGTAAGGAAGCTAGCCGAGGAACATAGATTTCGGGTGGGTAGTTGGAATGTAGGATCCTTGACGGGGAAGCTACATGAGTTAGTAGATGTTGCCATTAGGAGACGAGTAAATATCCTTTGTGTACAAGAGACTAGATGGGCGGGTCAAAAGGCGAGAGAAGTCGAGAATACCGGTTTCAAGCTTTGGTATTCTGGTTCAGCTGGGACTAGGAATGGCGTAGGTGTTCTAATAGATAAGAGTCTTAAGGATGGAGTAGTGGATGTTCGAAGACGAGGGGATAGGATCATCTTAATCAAGATAGTAATTGGGGACATTGTCTTGAACGTCATTAGTGCTTATGCCCCACAAGTTGGGCTCAACATGAGTGCTAAGAGGCAATTTTGGGAGGACTTGGAGGATATGGTTAGTAGTGTACCGATAATCGAGAAACTCCTCATAGGGGGAGATCTCAATGGTCATGTGGGTGCAACTAACCTAGGATTTGAAGGAGTACATGGAGATTTTGGATGCGGCGATAGAAATCAAGAGGGTAAGGACATCCTAGACTTTGCCGTAGCCTATGATCCGTTGATAGCTAACACCCTCTTTAGAAAGAGGCAATCTCACCTAGTGACCTTTAGTAGTGCCCAACACTCTAGCCAGATTGACTTTGTCCTCACTAGGAGAAAGGATAGACGGGAGTGTCTAGATTGTAAGGTGATCCTGGGGGAGTGTGTTGTGACACAACATAAGCTTGTGGTAGCTGAATTTCGCTTCCATACATGTTCTTTGCGGGACAAAGGTGTCAAAATCACAAGAACAAAGTGGTGGAAGTTGAAGGGAGAATCACAAGAATCCTTTAAAAATAGGGTGATCACAGAAGGACCCTGGGCAGAAAATGGAGATGCAGATAGTATGTGGATGAAGATGGCAACTTGCATTAGGAAGGTAGCTAGTGAGGTGTTCGGTGTGACAAAGGGAAAGAAACTTATAGATAAAGACACTTGGTGGTGGAATGAGGATGTACAAAAGGCCATTAAGGAGGAGTGTTATAAGAGTTGGCATAATGATAGAAACGCAAGCAACATGTTTAAGTACAAAGAGGCTAAGAAGAATGCAAGGCGGGTTGTAAGTAAGGCAAGAGGACAAACCTATGATAAGTTATATGAGAGACTAGGGACAAAAGAAGGTGAAAAAGACATATACAAGGTAGCAAAAATCCGCGAGAGAAAGATGAGGGATCTCAATCAAGTTAAATGCATCAAAGATGAGACTGACCGCATTCTAGTGAAGAATGAAGAGATTAAGAATAGATGGCGTGATTACTTTAATGGGCTATTCAATGATGGGAATGAGAGCACTATGGTTGAGTTGGATGACTCCTTTGATGACTCCAACAGGCGGTTCGTGCGGAGGATACAAGAGTTTGAGGTTAAGGAGGCCTTAAAAAGGATGAAAGGAGGAAAGGCCCTCGGCCCTGACGATGTCCCTATTGAGGTGTGGAGATGTCTTGGGGACGTCGCAATAGTATGGCTCACAAAGCTATTCAACCACATTTTTCGGTCAAACAAGATGCCTGAAGAATGGAGGAAAAGTATATTAGTACCTATCTTCAAAAATAAAGGAGATATTCAAAGTTGTACTAATTATCGAGGTATTAAGCTTATGAGTCATACTATGAAGCTTTGGGAGAGAGTGATTGAACACCGCCTGAGGAAAGTGACCAATGTCACTAAAAACCAGTTTGGTTTTATGCCTGGGAGGTCTACAATGGAGGCGATTTTCTTGCTTCGTCAGCTTATGGAGAGATATAGGGAGCAGAAGAAGGACTTGCATATGGTGTTCATCGACTTGGAGAAGGCGTACGACAAGATACCAAGGTCAGTCATGTGGTGGGCACTAGAGAAACATAAAGTGCCAACAAAGTACATTACCCTTATCAAGGATATGTACAATAATGTTAGGACAAGTGTGCGCGTAAGTGATAGTGAGACTGATGCATTTCCTATCACGGTAGGATTACATCAAGGATCAGCTTTGAGCCCATACATCTTTTCCTTAGTCATGGATGAGGTGTCGAAGGATATACAAGGGGATATCCCTTGGTGCATGCTCTTTGCTGATGATGTAGTGCTGGTAGATGAAACTAGAGATGGTGTTGGTAAGAAATTAGAGTTATGGAGACAAACCTTAGAGTCCAAGGGGTTTAGACTTAGTAGGACCAAAACCGAGTATATGAGGTGCAACTTTAGTGGTGTTGGTCGTGAAGAGGGAAATGTTAGCCTACAAGGACAAATAGTACCTAGAAGGGACTCTTTCCGATACTTAGGATCAATGTTACAAAGCAATGGCGATATTGATGAGGATGTTTGCCACAGGATCAAGGTAGGGTGGATGAAATGGCGACAAGCCTCTGGAATCCTATGTGATAGGAAAGTCCCACAAAAGCTAAAAGGGAAGTTCTATAGGACGGTGATCAGACCCGCGATGCTCTATGGGGCGGAATGTTGGCCAACTAAACGGCAACATGTCCAACAAATGAGTGTCGCAGAGATGCGCATGCTACGGTGGATGTGTGGGCACACGAGAAGAGACCGAATAAGGAATGAGGCGATTCGTGATAAGGTAGGGGTGGCGCCGATTGAAGAGAAGTTAGTCCAACATCGGCTTAGGTGGTTTGGACATATCCAACGGAGACCTCCAGAAGCACCGGTTAACAGTGGGATTTTAAGAGGTAGAGAAAATATTAGGAGGGGTAGAGGACGACCAAGGTTGACCTGGGAGGAGGCGGTAAAACGAGATTTGAGAGATTGGAATGTATCCAGAGACTTAGCTCATGATAGGACCGCATGGAAAGTAGCAATTCATGTGCCAGAATCGTAGTCTTGTTTTTTTCTTTTTTTCTTTTCTCTTTTTCTTTTCCTTTTTTCTTATTTCTTTTCTCTTTTCTCTTTTTCCTTTTCTTTTTTCCTTTTTTTTTCTTTTTTTCCTTTTTTCCCCTTGTTCTCATATCTCTTCCTCTGTTTTACTTCATTGATATTGGGTTTCATGTCTAGCCGACCCCAACAGGCTTGGGATAAAGGCTTGGTTGTTGTTGTTGTTGTTGTCCTTATTAAAGATGCCGTTTTGAGAAGAATGCATGTCATGAGAGGTTGAAGCATTAGAAATTACATTCTTCTTACTAGAGCAAGTGCAGGTTCTTATTTTTGTCGAACTCATGTCTTTGGAGGAAGAGCTCTTGGAGGAAGAGGAGTCACTTTGTTTGAGCGACTCAACTTGCACCTCAAAGATTTTGTTAACTTTTGACAAGTTAGCAAGTTCTTCCTTGATTGCAATGTGCGAGTCTTCTAACTTTGAGTAAGTTTCCTTACTCAAGGCTAGCTCTAACTCAAGTGACTCATTCTTCTCTCTTTCAAGCTCAAGAAGCTTTTCAACTTCTTGATATCTCTTCCTCTCACGGATGAGCATATCTTCTTGTCGGTTGACAAGTTCCTCCTTTTCAAAGATTTCGTTCGACAACATTTCCATTTTCTTTAAAGCAATTTTACTTAGCCCTCTAAACATTTCTTCATTATCACTAGAGCTATCAAAGTCATCAATGGAGAAATTTAGTACAGGAGGAGTAAGTCGAACCTTTTTCTTGCCTTCCTTAGCCATAAGACAAGTGTGGTTGTTCATGTCCCCGTCCTCCCATGTTCGGAAAGAGTGTGGCTCTCATTGTTGTTTTCTTGACTGCGATAGTGGTCATCTCTTCTTCTTCATCGGAGGAGGACTCGTCGTTTGAGTCCCACTCCTTCCCAATGTAAGCTTGATGGACTTGTCTTCTTTTTCTGAAATTTTTCTTTTCTTGAGATCTTGTTTCCTTCTTCTTTTTGTTTTCTTCATAAGTACAGTCCATCATGAAGTGACCATACTCTCCACAGTTGTAGCAAGTGCGTCGAGCCTTGGATTTTCCTTTATCCTTGCTTTTGCCTTCATGTGAATTGTTGCCGTGTCTTCTCTTCATCATACGTTTGAACTTTTTGATGAAGAGTATCATTTCTTCGTCATCAAGATCGGTGCTCTCGTCGCTTGTATCTCCATCGTCTTGGTCTTCACGAGTTTCTTTGAGTTTGGGTCTGCACATTGCTTTGAGAGCAACTTCTTTCTTTTTGGATGAGATGAGTTCGGCTAAGTCTTTAACGTATTGGGCTTCTTTCTCCATCATTTCATGATTTATGATCTTCCCTAGTAATTCATCGGGAGTCATTTTGTGAAAACCGGGGCTCTCTCTGATCATTGAGCAAAGTGTGACGTTTCTTGGCATGAAGGCTCTTATCATCCTTTTGACCAGCTCGTGATCAGTCCATTTCTTACTTCCATAGGCACGGATTTTGTTAATGAGTGCCTTCATCCGATTGTACATGTCTTGAGGTGATTCGCCTTCTTCAATAGCAAATCTCCCCAACTCTCCTTCAAGCATCTCAATTTTGGCTTCACGTACAGACATATTTCCTTCATGAGTTGTTTTGAGTGTATCCCAGATTTCTTTTGCACTCTCTAGTCCATCGATCTTGGTAAATTCTTCTATGCTCAGTGACGATTTGATTACTGCAACGGCTTGTGCATTTTTGTGAATCTCTTGTTCTTGTTCCGGAGTGAGTTCTTCATCCGTGTCTGGGATATCTATTCCTGTGCAGACAATATGCCAAAGGCTGGGATTCAGAGATATCAGATGCATCTTCATGTTGTACTTCCACACGGTATAGTCACTTCCGTCAAACTGTGGAGGCCTTCCCATAGGAATCGAAAGATAATGATTATTTGAATTGAGACGATTGTAGTTGTAAGGATATCGGGAGTAGTCGTGATGACTACTCCCCATCGTCTTTTCTTCCTCTTTTCCCTTTTGTGCCATTAATTTCTTTCTCAGTAATGCCTTTAGCTGTCTCACTTCATCATCATCATGTGGACTTTCTTTCAGCACATCGAAGGCTTTGGCTTCTTGCTCCTCATCGTTGTTGTTCGTCTTCGAGATATCGTTGTTCTTCTCAGAGGCCATTGATCTCTCCGAGATGTGAGTCTCGTTGATGGAGAACTTGGCTCTGATACTAATTGAATGTGGCCTAGAGGGAGGGGTGAATAGGCCTTTAAAAGATTCCTGCACACTTAATAGAATTATCAGAAACTTGATTGACCGGACTAGTCCGGTTGTGTGGGCGGACTAGTCCGGTGTGCTGAATTGTGTAGATTGTATAAGTGTTGTGCAAAAGAATTAACTTGTTTAGCAGCGAAAATAAGAACAACAATTATTCTATTTTGATTTTACAATGTGAGGTGTGATTATGCCCGTGAATGAGACTTAGCAACTCAAATTATGAAATTTAGCAACTAGATGTTATAATCAACAAAAACAAGGAGACATGCGAGACACAAATTTTACCGAGGTTCGATCTCACCAAGAGATCTACGTCCTCGTTGAGGAGGCTCACACAGAGCCGGGTCTCTAACCCTTTCCCTCTTCAAGTCACCACACAAGGCCGACTTGACTCCACTAGCACGGGTAATCACCGAGTTTGTGGGGCAACCTCACACGTTGAGGGCTCCCACAAGAATTACAATGAGAAAGCGATCAAATACAATCAAAAAGATTACAATGCAGAATATGAGTGTAGAGAGATCAAACCCCAAGAGCTCACAACGAAAGAACGACGATCTTCCAATCCCGAATCCAAGTGTTCAATTGATCTTCACCTTTTTGCGCCTTAGATGTGTGGGGAGATGTGTTTTTGGGCTCTTGGGACAGGTGGCGGCGCTAGGGTTCTTGTTTCAAGCAGTATGAGTCGTGTTTCTACTATGGGAGGCCGTGGATCACCCATTTATATAGTTTCTAAAAAGTTATCGTTGTAAAACCTAATACCGGACTAGTCCGGTATATGATCGGACTTGCCCGGTCTACTTTCAGTGGGTTAACCGGACTAGTCCGGTCCAAAAACGGACTTGTCCGGTGCTATGTGAAGTGGAGTTCCAGAAAGTTTAGCGGACTAGTCCTGTCGCATGGATGGACTAGTCCGCAGTCCTCTAAAGAGGACAACAGAAACATGAGCGGACTAGTCCGGTCCAAAACCGGACTTGTCCGGTTGCCTTCCAGTAAGCTGACCGGACTAGTCCGGTCCATGAACGGACTAGTCCGGTGTTCAGTGGATTTTAGTTGATTATTAGCCCTTACCCTTACGCAAAGTCATGAGCTGATGTGTCTCTCACACACACCCTATACATTTACATCTACTTTGCTCTTCTAAATTCCACTAAAGTCTTCCTTTTAGGGCATCACTTTATTTTTCACCTTTTTGTGTGCACGAGCTAGTTCACTTTGTTTGTCCTGCAATAATTTCATTAGGATCTCATATGCTTGTCATCAATTAGCCAAAACCCACAAGGGATATCCTAGATGCACTTACACCACTTGTTCACTGTACCGTGATGTAGAAAGAATAAGCTAGTGTCATGATAAAAGATTGCTGATTGAAAGCTTTACATTGCTTGTTAATGATTTGTTGTAGTTTAGAGCTAATTAAAGTTCTTTTCAACCTTAGGCAAAGCACATGAGAGAAATGCGGTTCTTGTTTGATTGCGGCTCTCTTATGTGTCTTAAAACGAGGTTCTCCAACAACTGGCTGCTAAAACTTGAAAGTAAGGTTCCACTATTTAGGCGTGTCTTTTGCAACATACTTTCCTATTATTACACTGCAAACCCAGCATGTAGAGTTTCATGTTTAGGTAAGACGGGTCAGTCTTGCTGAGCCATCGTGCTCACTTCTTGTGTTTGAAGTGTTTGCAGGGTGCTATGAGGAGAAGGCTCCCGAGGAGGAGACGGACCCCCAAGACGAAAATCCCGTCAAGTGGGAGCCGTGCACGCCGCCGTGTTAGTGTGTGTGTGTGTGCTAGTGGGAACACGTTCACGGACTGAACGTGAACTCTTTTGCTTAGTCTATGCCCGTGAGTGTAGACTTGGCGTTATTTTGTTGTAAACATATTAAACTCTTCTATGTACCTTTTATGTGTTTTATACGGTGTTGTTCAACGCAGCACCCCTCAACGTGATCCTGGCTAGTCAAGACCGTCGGGCCCTCGCAGTCTGGATACGACTACACCAGCGAGCTGCCTCCTCGCTTCAACTACCAACATCAGGGAAGTCAAGCCGCGCTTCTATGGGTCGTACCGCATCACCACCGACATCAACAACGTCTCCTACAGGCTGGAGTTGCCTCCCCGAGCTCACCTCCACGACGTGTTCCACGTAGGTCTCTTGAAGAAGTTCGTGGGCACACCCCCTGCCTCACCGCCAGCGCTTCCACGAATCCACAATGGCGTGGCGGTACCAGAACCAGGGCATGTTTTCCACTCTCGCTTGGCCAGGGGTATCCGACAATTACTAGTCCACTGGAAGGGTGAAACGGCAGCATCGGCAACATGGGAAGACATCGACAGGTTCATCGACGGCTACCCGATTTCCATCTCGAGGACGAGCTGATCGTCGAGGGGGGAGAGATGTCATGTGGGGTCGGCATTACCAGCGTCGATCCAAGGATCGAGAGCAACAACCCACGATGAGCGGCTAGGCAAGCTTTTAGGAAAATAATCAGTTTAGATAAGATTGAGTTTGTTAGAGATAAGATTGAGTTGTTAGAGTTTGTTTCCTTGTTGGTATGCTATAAGCCTATATATTAGAAGCAATAGGATCATTGAGGAACAAGAAGGAAGAATTACCTTCCAATCTCCTTCCTCTTCTGCCTCCCTCCGAACCAATCTCCCACCATCGGGTCATCGGGCAGAATCGTCGGCGCTTCCTGCGCCCACGGCTATGACCTCCGTAGCCGAGGTCCAGCAGTCTTGGGCGCCAACGCCCTTGACAGCTCTAGATACCAATTGTTGTAAATTCGGTGGTAATTAGTCTCCAATTTTTCTAATTATCTCCCTTTTTTCCCCTGATTCTATATCTCATTAGGGCGGACTGTATATATAGCCTCAATTACAATACTCCTAGTCTAATACTACCTAGACTCCTACTCTAATTAGAGATGGACTTGTAATCTATTTCTAACACTATCCTAATCTAGAAAGACTGAATTATATCTAACAAGCTCGCGGTAGTTGATGCAGAAACGCCATGTACCATCGACCTTGCGGACCAACATCAGTGGAGGAGAATGCAAAGGTGCACTCCCGGATATGCGCTGGCGAAGCATCTCGGCGCATTGCTTCTCAATTTTGTCTTTGAGAAGCTGCGAGTAGCGTTACGGTCGGACAGCTACCGGAGTCGTGCCTGGCAGGAGCCTAACGTGGTCGTGGCACCGTGGACGAGGAAGATTGCATGGCTCGTCGAAGAGGTCCTGAAACGAATATAGGAGGGCGCCTAGAATGTCGCTTGGTGTGGCTAGTGGTCGCACAAAGGGGCAGGGCTGCAGAACCCTGTCCAGACCACCTTCTTGTTGTCATGCCACAGCTCCATGGTGAGATCCTTGAGGTTCCATAGGATGGGTCCCAGGGACCGCAACCACTAAACCTCAGGACCAGGTCAAAACCGTCGAGAGGTAGCGCGTAGCAGGTGACGTCGAATGGCTCTCCTGCAATAGACAATGGAACACGTGCAGAGATCCCTATGCAGGAGATGGAGTCGACGTTTGCCACCTGAACGTCGACGCCAGGATACAGCAACATCATCAAGCCGAGCTCTTGGATGAGGGGCTCCCTGATGATGGTGTGGGAGTCGGTGTCGACCAGAGCAATCAACAGTTTGTCGCGGATGGTGACTTGGAGCTTCATGGTGTTGGTGAGGTCGATGTCGGTCAGGGCATGGAGCGAGATACCCATGTCAGCTACGGTCGTGTCAACATTGTCGTCGTCGTCGAGCTCCAAGAGGAAGACCCTCTTGTTGGCGCACTTGCGGTCCGGTGTGTACCTCTCTGAGTAGTGATAGCACTTGCTGCTTGCCCGCTTTGTTTGCTGCCACCTCGTCGGCCGTGAGGCGCTTGAGACGTGGGCGGGTGGGCGCGGCTAGTGCTGGAGCAGGGTTGGCAGCACTCCCACTAGGGGCAGCAATGGAGGTGCGCGCTGCAGGTGAAGTGCGCGTAGAGGGCTGTGTGGCACTAGTTGAGATCCTCGCAATGGCACAAGAGCACCAGGAACAGGCGTCTTGGTATTCCTCCACCGTACCAGTGCGGCAAAGATCTTTAATCTCAACTAGGTCGTTGGAGCAGAGTGGAGGCCCGAAGCATATGTTGATGAAGTCCGCGAACCGCTTCCGAAAGACGATATCGCAGTCACGTTCAAGGGCGGTGTACCACTCGGTGGCGACCCCTCCAGGTGGAGAGAGGCCAGCCAAACCTTCTCCTCGGGCATCGTGCGAGTCCCCCTACCGTGCGCCTAGATGGTTAGAATACTCTCCCAACCACCTCAATCTCTTATTCTCTAATTTATTCTAACTGATTACATTTAATGTCCAAGGATTATCACTCTTGTCGTTTCTCGGGTCACTCTTTCGTGGGATGATAGGTGGGCCCAAACCGCGACCTCTTGTTTGAGGGCAGAGGCAGCTTCATACTCACGTTTGAGGTCATCAATGCTTTGGATAGTCGCCTCCTTTGCATGGAGGTTGGCAATGGTGGCGGCTTCATAGTAGTCAGAGTGGTCGTCCTTGACGGTGTCAACCTTGCCATCAGCCTCCAAACGGGTGCGCTGCAATGGCCTCACATTCATAGGTAGCAGTTGTGTTGCGTTCACGTTGGAGGTCCTCAAAGGCAGCGAAGACGTGCTCCTAGACGTAGTGGCAATGGAGCAAAGGAGCTCAGCGTTCTTGGCGGCAGCTGCGGTGACCTCGCAGGTTTGAGCCTCCGCGGCAGCCTTTGCTCAAGTTGTCTCATCGTCGATCACCTGCATCACGTTAGCGGGCAAAAGCAGCGTCACGGTCGCAAGCAGCAGAGGAGTCGAGCGTGCCTACAGCGGGGAAGGAGGCCATGGCGGTAGGGTTAGCAAGGGAGTTGGCGATGGCCATCAGTGCTTTTAAGTCGTCTGGTTAATCACGATAGGACCGCATGGAAAGTAGCAATCCATGTGCCAGAATCATAGTCTTTTTTTCTTTTCTCTTTTCTCTTTTCTTTTTCTTTTTTCTTTTGTATTTTCTCTTTTTCTTATTTCTTTTTTTCTTTTTTTCTTTTTTCCCTTTTTTTCTTGCGTACAAAAGACCCAAGTGGGTCGGACCCTTCCCCGGACCCTGCGCAAGCGGGAGCTACATGCACCGGGCTGCCCTTTCTTTTTTTTCCCTTTTTTTCTTTTTTTCTTTTTTTCCTTTTTTTCTTTTTTCCTTGTTCTTATAACTCTTCCTCTCTTTTACTTCATTGATATTGGGTTTCATGTCTAGCCGACCCCAACAGGCTTGGGATAAAAGCTTGGTTGTTGTTGTTGGTTAATCACGATTAGTCGTCCTTAACTCCTCGCCCACTAGTGCATGATCAAGGTGCCCGACTCGATCCGGGCAATCAGAAAACTAGTCGTCCAACCAGGATGATTAGTCCGGCGACTAGCGTGCCTAGGTGATCAGGTCAGAAATGTTTTTGGGCCTAGCTGTTTGTTTCTTTCATTAAGCTGTTACTGTTTTTTATTGTCTGAACTCTAAACTGTTGCTGATCTGAACTGTCTGATCTGAAGTTCTGAACTGTTTCTGAAATTTTTATTGTCTTTGTTTCTAATCTGAACTGTTATTGAACCTGAAGTTCTAATTCTGCACTGTGATTATATTTTTCTCATAATTAACTATTGATGTTCCATCTTGTTTATATATGATACTGAACAATTATGAACTGTTCCTTCTTATTTACTAACGCGGAGTCCCCGGAGGGCTGAACAGATTAAAATCTTGCAGTTCTGTTAAACATGGCTACTTTATCAGATAACATTATTATCATTGCATCTGCTGTTGATGCTTTGTTTTGACATTTCGTTTCAGCATGTTTGGCTAACCACGTTTGTTCATGCAGATGGAACAAAGCAGCTGAATGGAAGACAACTTCATCAAATCTGGAACACAATTTTTGTTTTCTAAGCTAATTGCTATGCTCAATCTCTCTGCTATTACTGGCTTACTGCTACCATAGAATTATATGGATATATATATATATATATATAGTATCAACTAGAAACTGCTAAAAAACTGAGGACGACTAGGAGGTCGGTTAGGGGTTGCCTAGTCACCATAATCATCCTAGTCACCCCTTAGGATACTTGAAAACATTGGCGGCCATGGATTGGTGACGGCTAGGATACAGCAGAAGCAAGAGGTCACGAGACCAGAAATCTCGAGATACCATGATAGATTATGTCAGAATTGGATGATTGTATTGTATGAATATGAGCTACATATATCGGGGTGCAGGGCATAGGAGCCGCACCCCAAGGAGAGTCTGACAAGGACTCTAAGAACATGGCAAGCGTTATTACCTGGAAAGCACATTCTGAATTTTCATGGAATTTGTCATTATGGTTAAAGGTAACCATTATGGCTTTGTCCGAGTCAATCTGCATCAAAAGATTGTCTTCAGAATATGTGGTTTATTATGATAGCAGATCTGTTGCATCAGACACATAAAAGTAAAAAGGGTGAAAACTAAAAAATGCAGTGCCAAAAAAACAAGGAACTTTGGATGATTCTGTTTGTACACTGTTGAATCCCACTTATGTCATATTTACAGAATCTGTTGTTAATATCCCAGGCATTGCATTGATGAATCAGTCTAGTATCCTTATGCTTGCTTTGTTAGTAATAATCCCGTTTTCTAGATTAACTAGAGTTAGAGTCCAAGTCAATGTTAGACTGTGTGTGTGTCAAGGGGTATTGTGGTCCTTTGAGTTGGGCTTCATAGCGTATATATGTAAGCCCCCCTCTTGCATTATTAACAATGACTTCATTTCCTTCTCACATGGTATCAGATTAGGGTTAGGGTTTCTGGGCCTCTCTCCCACCCGCCGCCACCCTCTCCTCTTCTCTCTCTCTCCCACCACCAGCCGCCGCCGCTGCCTCCTCCATGTAGCAGCGCCGCCGTGGCCCTGCCAGCGTGCCGCCGCCGGCGCCCTCTCCCATCCGCCGCCGCTCTGGCCGCCGCGCCCATAGATTAGGACACTATATATTTGGGGCTATATATGTGTAGCCACCGAAATTGAAATTAATGAGAGAAAAAGATTAGAGGGAATTAATCCCGGATTTCTAACAATAATTGGTAATCAGAGCTAGGTTTAGGTCTTACCTTGTGTCTCCCCGGGAGGACGCTCCTAGGGCGGCCAACCTCGCCCGGGGTGGCTCAAGGGCGAGCGAGCTCGGGGCCAGAGGCCAGAGCGGGCTCTCGAGGTGAATCCCGGCGAGGAGCGCAAGTGCGGATCCACGGCGGCCGAGCGGAAGAATAGCAGTAGGGCCCGCGGCTGCGCGGCGAAGAGGCGGCACGCTCAGGGTGATTCTGATTCGGCAAGCAGAGGCGCTCAGCGCGAGGGTCACCCGCGTGGGTCGTGAGCGGCGCTCGCGGTGCTATGTGGGCCAACGCGGAGGCTCAGGGGCATCTAAGACGCGAAAGGACGGGAACACCACTGGTTTGCCGGAGCTGCCCGCTGGTTGCAGCAACAGCCTCCTGGCTGGGCACCTCGCACACAAGTTTCTCTCGCCCGGCACAGTCCTCAATGTCCGGCACGACGGCTGTGGGACGGGTCGCGCTGGCGGGATACGAATTTGTGGCGGTGCAGCACGGCGGGGCCTGCGTGCCCGGGGTGGTGAACCCCGCGCAGCTCACGGCGTGGGCGGAGAGGTATGGCGCGCCGCGTCGGCCGCGATAGGTGGAAGCAACAAAGGCAACCTCGTTCTCCTTGGCAGGAGAAGGGCGCGGGGACGTGAGGTGGGAGGCGGTGCTCGATCCAGAGGCGGCTGCAGCTAGGGTTTCTCGAGAGGAGGAAGAAGTGGAGGTTGGTTTGGGGAGAGGCTGCTAGGGCCTTGGAGTGTGCATAGGCTATAGAGAAAGAGTGAACTGGGTTGGGCTGGTCCTAGCAGGCTTTTGAATTAGCGCCTGGACGCCCAGGCGCCCGCCTAGGCGCCTAGACGGGCGGCGGGCGCGGCAGCGGACCGCGAGCGCAGAGGCGGAGGTGGCGGGCGCGGAGGCGGCGGCGGGCGCAGCGGAGGCGGGCGGGCGGAGGTGGAGGCGGCGGGCGCGGCGTCGGCGGCGGGCGAGCGGAGGTGGAGGTAGCGGGCGGAGCGGAGGCAGTGGGTCACTCTCCTCTCCACCGATGGTGGCGGCGGCGGCGGCGCGGCGAAGGCTGGCGGCGGCGTGGCGTGGCAAGGGCCGGCGGCGGCGCGGCGAAGCGAGGGGCCGGCGACGGTGCAGCGACCGGTGGCTGCAACCGGCGACCGACGATTGGCGGCGGCGGCGGCGGCCTCCAGGCGATGCAACCTGTCTAGGCGTCAGGGCCGCACCGACGGGACGCCTAGGCGACGCCGTGAAAACGTTGGGTCCTAGTAGTTGGGTTGGGCTGGGCTAGACTTTTAGATGTTGATCATGTGCAAGGGAGGTGTACCCAAGGACATGGTAGAGGTGGTTCGCGGCAACAGTGGTGGCCGTGAGCGTCACAAAGAGGTGTGCTCGAGATGAAAATGTGATCATCTCGAGTATGTGTTCGGAATGAAGATGTGTTCATTCCGAGATCGAGTGCAGGATGAAGATGAGCCTATCTTGGAGTTGAAGATGTGACCAAATCAAATTTGTGTGCTGGATGAAGATGTGACCATCCTAGAATGAAGATGTGTCCATCCCAAAATTAAGTGCTTGAGGTGAAGATGTGACCATCTCGAATAAGTGTTCGAAGTGAAGTTGCAACCATTCCGAAGTCAAGAGTGGGATGATGTATTTGTACCACGCGATGATGTGTTCAACCCCAAATTCGTGTTCGGGATGATGTGTTCGTTCCAAGAAGATGATGTGTTCATCTCATATATGTTAGTATAGAAGATGATGTGTTCATCTCATGGTTGTGCAGGGTGATGTGTTCATTCTGGGGGTGTAGTTGTGTCCATCCCAAAAGTGTGTAGGGTGGAAGTGTGTCTCCATCCTAATCAGTATGAGTGTGATCTATGAAAACGAAATTAGGGGGTGATTGTTAGTAATAATCCCGTTTTCTAAATTAACTAGAGTTAGAGTTAGAGTCCAACTCAAGTCTAGGGGTATTATTATATTAGGACACTATATATTTGGGGCTATAAAAAGAAAGGGCAGCCCGGTGCATGTAGCTCCCGCTTGCGCAGGGTCCGGGGAAGGGTCCGACCCATTTGGGTCTTTTGTACGCAGCCTTTCCCTGCATTTCTGCAAGAGGCTGTTTGTGTAGATTAATAAGAGAGAAATATTAGAGAAAATTAATCCCGGATTTCCAACATGCTTCCAGTGGACAGTTTTCAGCATTCCTAATCATTTTTTAAGTTATATTTCTTCCTCAATCAATAGAAATTCTAATGAAACACCACACAATTAAGGTTCCAAAATTTTGAGTACCTATCTTATCATCTGAAGGTGGAACCACCTGACACAGGAGCACTTGATATGCAGAATCTAATTTAAAGCATTTTCCCTAAGCACATAAGCATTGAAATGAGCAGGATTAACTATAGATACAGCTCCAATAAAATGTAGCATTAATATCTTGGATGTGGCAACCCTTGACATACAGTGATCCCAGGTTGTTAGTGTGTCGCTTAAGCGACGCTTAAGCGCTAAGGCGCCCGCGGACCCTAAGGTATCCTGTCGCCTTAGAATCCGGCGTAAGGCGACATGCCGGGGAGGGGGGCTGCCGGCGAAGGAAGCCAATGGGGGGAGAGGGGGGCAGGCGCACTGACCTGCGCCTGGGGAAGAAGCGCCCATGGGAGGCTGAGCGCCGGCAGATCCGCGCTGCGAGAGCACGCAGGAAGCCGGCAGTTCCGCGGCGGAGGGTCGGAGGCCGAGCGCCGGCAGATCCGCGGCGAGGATTGGAGGCCGAGCTCCGCTCGCGTGGAGCTGATCAAAGGCGAAGGTGCGCCTAGGGGGGCGGCGGCGCGGGGTATCGGGGGAGGGGGGGCGCGGCGGCGCGGGGTATCGGGTGGGGTGGCTAAGGGTTTAGGGTGTGGAGTTGGGCCGGGACTAGTGGGCCTGTGTAGTTGGGCCAAACCAGTGGGTCTAACTGGGTGATGGAATTTAAGCAAGTTTTTCTGTTTTTATTTTTTACAATATACTTGTTAATATAAAATAATATTGTTAATAATATTTTTCTATATTTCTAGATTATTAAGGTGTCGCCTCGCCTTATGCCTTATCGCTTAAAAGGTAAAAAGGGGGTAGGTCGCCTTATGTCGCCTTACCGCCTTAATAACTATGCAGTAATCCCACGATGCTCTAAAACAGCACCAGCCAAATATTTCATATACCAAGGATCATTTCTTACATACTACAAAAAAAAACAAAGCTAGGTAACCATGCATCACATTTGTGGTACATATAGAATATGCAAGCAACAGATGGATCCAGAGACTGCACTAGATAATGCATCTAATTTTACTTACCACAGGAAGATCAACATCAGTAAGAACACGTTTGCAGACACTGCCAAAATACTCTTGGACTTGAAGCCCCTAATTGCATGTTAAAAATTGAAAAGGAAAAAGTTACTATCATGCTAATATAAGGGTTAAAAAGGGTTTGTTATATGCTCACCTGACTGCATCTGACGCGCATGACAGCCTCAAAACCCTGAGGTCTACTAATATTCCATCTGAGGTCGTTAAAGAGTTTGGCAGGATCAGAAAGAGCAGAAAATGGGTAATAGTAGTAAACCTGTAAAATAAAGAAATCTATTACGACCAAACAAGATATAAGTAAGTTGGATTTCTTTTACATGCATCTAGTGATCAAACAACAACACTACCTTATATTTCTACTACATATTCAACAACATGATTGAAAAAACTCCTTAAATGACACGTTGAGTGTGATATGGTATCTGAAACTGCCAAGGTATAACTTTGTGCATTTTCATTTTATATCCGGAATATAAGTTTGCAGAAAATACAAGGAAAGAGCAAGTGTAGAATTGACTGCAACATGTAAAATGAGTTAACAAATGTTTTCCTCTATGGTGCATACATGGATGGCACTATGGAAGATACTAACAAAGATCACTGTCAACTGATGCCTATTGCAATAGTTTTTCATAAACTTACTATTTTAATGGTAACCAATGATATAATGCACGGTAGGGGTTTCACCTACTGTATTTCCCTCAAAAACCAATGATATAAATGGACTGTCAAACAGCACTGTGTGGCTGCTGCAACTTTTGGCAGAGTTACAAGATCATCGACAGTATTAAATTATTAACCAATCGAACGAAACCATTGAATAGAGGCATACCCGACCACCAGTGGTATTGGGGACAACTGATATTGAAGATATATCTACATAAGACTGTGTCATAAGAAACACATCTACACAAACCTGATAAACCGAAAAAACATGACGGTGTTACTTGTGTACTTAAATATTATGAAATAGTGATAGCGAAATTATCCAACAATATAGAAAATAGTTTCTCACTTGGTACTCAGCAAATTCTAGTGCCATAGTTTTGAGATTTTTATCAGCAGGCTGCAGTAGCTTATGCGCTTCCTGTATAAAGCGTAAAAATATTGCAATCAATCATCTGTAAAAAAGTACAATGAAACAAGGTGCAATATTGATGAAGTAATTAAGTGTCCTGGAAACTATAAATAAACATTGCATGTGATTATGCAAAATAAAACCTAGGAGTGTATCATTACCTTATCTCCAGTGGAAACATTTGATCTACCTTCAGCTTCCCTAGCAGATAATGAACCAATACCAATAGATGGCAGCACTGTGGAAAGCCAATATAAAGATTAGTAAAAATGTATAATGCTCCACTCAATAGGAAACTAATATTTTTATGTTTGGTGAAGCCTAACTTGCCATCCAACATTACTCAAGTATAGTATTGATATAATGTTAAACATTCGAACATCTATCTCATTTGCATTTATGAACCACCGTTCTTGACTCGTATTGATAGTTTTTGTAGTGTTATCTTGTATTATATTTTTCAATATTATTGGCATATTTTAACATTATCAAAATGCTTAAATTGACTAATGTTCTTGCCATCAAAGTTGAATTATGATTGGCTTACGAGCCTAACGAGTAACGAGCTAGCTCGAGCTTTTCAAATGAACCAAGCTGAGCTTCATTTTTAGCTTGTTGGTCTTGACGAGCCGAACCAAGCTAGCATGTTCTTTTAGCGAGCCTTAATGAGCTAAGCTGGCTTGTTAGTCACCCTTAATCTGTAGCACTAAGCAGGTTCACAATTTTATTTTTCCATGCTTAAAATAGTTTTCACATCTAGGGTCACCTATTAAATAGTATTCCAAGCACTTTTAACAGCCAGGGCGACAATAAATCTTGCAAGATAGTAGAGAAATTGTGAAACATTACACATATCAGACAAGTTTATTTATCAAAATACCTGACTGAAATACAAGCAACTTTCCACCAGAGGACTTAAGAGCTAGAAAAGCTGCCTGCATATACAACATAACAATCATTGTCAACCGGTACAATGAAAGAATAACATAATTACGATAATGAAAATAGGTAACATGCGCTGTACAATCCAAATAAAACAGGCTATTATACATTAGTTTAATAATTTATACAGAAACTGGTAAAGTTGATGTAATGATGGTGCATCTTTTAGCCAGTGTTATCCTAAACAGTAAATGCTAAACAGTCAGTGACCCATTGTTTAGTGTTTAAACTGCCTACACGCGTTTAGACGGTGTTTAGACCGGCTAAAAGTTTGGTACTGTAGCATATTAGCAGAGGAAAATAAAGTCCGGTAGGAGGAAATAAAAAGGAAAATGGAGAAAAGAAAAAAGAAAGAAAGGGGGAGGGAAGGCATCCAACCCAGCACAGTAGCTATGACCGTGTGTCTGTGTCAGTCTCCTAGCAATTGACGGAATGCCACCGCCACCGCTATGCAGTGTTGCTTCAATCTCTCGCTTCCCTTTCTTTCCCTCACTCCACATTGTCGCCAGCAGGCTTGTTAATCAACGCCTGAACACCTAGGCGTCCGCCCGCCTAGGCGCCTAGGCGCCCGGCCAGGCGGCGGGCGGCGGCGGCAGGGGAGGCGGCGGAGGCGGCGGCGGCAGAGGCGGGGGTCAGGAGGCGAGGGTGGAGGTGGCCAGGCGGGGTGAGGAGCGGGCTGAGGAGGCGGGCTGAGAGGGTGAGGAAGCGGCCCAGTTAGTGTGAGCCATCGGATCTCATCCGACGGTCCTGTTGCGATTCCAGCCGCAAAAACTTCTCTGCTCTTGCGGTACAAAACTGATCTGCACTAGCAGATCAATCTGAACTCAGACTTTGATGGTGCTGAACCAAACTTGATGACGGCTAGGGTTTAGGAGGGAGGCAGCAGCTGGGGAAGATGATGCCCTAGGTGCCAGCTGGAACAGCAGGCGGCTGGAACAGCAGCAGTCTTGGGCGGCTGGAGACCTGAGCGGCGGCAGACCCTAGCCCCTGGTGGCGACTAGGGTTTCTGGTGGTGGCGCCGACTTGGGAGAGGAAGAGGGGGGCGGCGGCTGCAGCAGGGGAGAGAGGCGGCTAGGGCAGAAAAACTGGAGGAACTTTTTCTTTTTATTCAACTCTCTCTCAATTTAGGGTGTTTTTGGCTTGTATATATAGCCCCCCCCCCCTCACAAGAGTCCTAATCTATTACAAAAGGATCTTTTAGTCTATCTCTAAGAAGATTAAACTCAGATTCTGCTGAGAAACAGGGAGGGGGGAGACCCATTGGCTGCGCTTAGGGCTGCGCAGGGGAGAAACCAGCAGCGAGGAGGCGTGGGGGCAGCTGCGCAGTACGTAACGTGGGAGACAAAGTAGATGGTCACGGCGGCTAGGGTTAGGGTTCGAAGCCACCGTGATCCAAAGAGAAGAACAGCCCTCAACGGGGATTCTTATTTTTCCTGGATGATCAAAACATGAGGGAGGGGGGCTGCTTATAAAGGGGGGACAGGACCCCCCCTTGGCCGCACCCTTCTCCTAGTCGGTTTGGGAACAATCCCCCAAACCGACTAGGATTCTTTTCCTCCTTTTTTTAGTCTATTTCTTTCTATCTAAACTGACTCAATCTATAACTCCCTTTTATTCTTTCTATATCTAATTAAATCTTCTAAATATCCTCTTGGTGCGGCTGCAGGGCTTGGCCGGCCTAGTTGTGGGCTTTGTGGGCCCCACGCCGACCATATTGGCAGCCCACAAACGCATCCACAACATTTCCCCCCCCCCCCCCTCCCGACAAAGAGCTCGTCCTCGAGCTTAAAGGAGGGATGCTTCATCCTGAAATCTTTTAGTTGCTCCCATGATGAATCAGCTTCAGAATGTCCGGCCCACTTGACGAGTAGCTCTCAGACACCTCTGTTCAAACGCGCCCTTTGTACTTTTTCAGGCGTAGGTACAACACGTCCATGGAGAAGTGGTGGTAAAGGCACCACCTGTATGGGAGCAGGACCTTCAAATTTCTTTAACAGGGACACATGGAAGACATCATGTGTCCTTGCTTGAGGAGGCAGCTGAAGTTTATATGATACAGTCCTAATGCGTTGAATGATCTGATATGGTCCAAAATATTTTGGTCCAATCTTTGAAGAAGGTGTCGCCATTACTCCCACAGCTGTCCTCTGATGAAGCCGCAGCCAAACCCAATCACCGATCTGAAATTCCACCTCTCGGCAGAACTTATCTTCATAGCTTTTTATGGTGACTTGTGCTTGTACAAGCCTGTTCTTGATTTCAGCTAAGAATTCATCTCTATCATTTAGCTGTTTATCCACTGCTGCTACTCTAGATACGCCCGGTTGGTAACTAACAAGAGCCAGAGGGTCCCTGCCATAGACCACTCTGAAGGGCGAGCATTTGAGGGCCGTCTGGTAGGAAGTGTTGTAGCAATACTCAGCCCAAGGAAGCCACTGCAACTAAGTCATTGGTCGGTCACCAGCCAAGCAGCGGAGGTACACAGTGATGATCTTGTTAACGACCTCAGATTGGCCGTCAGACTACGGGTGGAAGGCCGAGCTGAGCTGAAGTCGGACACCGGCTAGCCGGAACAAATCTGACTAGAAGAGGCTGGTGAAGACGGTATCACGATCACTGACGATGGAGCAGGGAAAGCCGTGTAGTCGTACAATGTCCTCGAAGAATGCCCGTGCCACTGATGCAGCACTGTAAGGGTGGCTCAGGGGAATGAAGTGGGCATACTTGGAGAAGCGATCTACCACTGTCAAAATCACTGATTTCCCACCAACTTTCGGAAAACCTTCAATGAAGTCCATGGAGATATCACTCCAGACTTTCGACGGTATAGGCAGCGGTTGTAGCAGGCCGGTTGGATGAAGATGATCAGTCTTGTTGCGCTGGCACGTAGCACACCCGCGGACATACTCACGCACCCGCCGTAGCAAGGACGGGTTGTAGAAGGAGAGGCGTAGCCGATGCACTGTCTTCTGAAAGCCTTCGTGGCCCCCATCATGCGCCTCGGCTAGGAGAGAGGGCCACAAGGAGGACTTGTCGGAAACGAAGAGCTTCCCCTTGTGAAGTAGAAAGCCGTCGCGTTCGGCCCAGTTAGCAGGTGTGACTCCTTCCCGGAGTTGGGCACATAGTTGCTGCGCCTGCTGGTCTGTAGCGATCTCTGCGCGGAGCGAGTCGAAGAGTGGAAAGACTGGCGCGGATAGGGCGTGAATAGCTATGTCTTCCTCGTCGCGGCGGGACAGGGCGCCAGCTGCCCTATTCAAGCGCCCCGGTCGGTACTCAACCTGCAGATCAGAACCAAAAAGTTTGCTCACCCAAGCATGTTGGGGAATCGTCGTGAGTCGCTGAT
Organism: Neostapfia colusana; assembly: GCA_030760725.1. Classification (NCBI taxonomy): domain Eukaryota; kingdom Viridiplantae; phylum Streptophyta; class Magnoliopsida; order Poales; family Poaceae; genus Neostapfia; species Neostapfia colusana. The sequence continues at coordinate 780,130 of JASWHV010000024.1, read as the reverse complement.
CCAGGATATATTTTAGGCTGAAGTGATCAGTCCGAACAATGAAGGGACGACCCCACAAATAAGGCCGCCAATGGTGTACGGCCTTCACAAGACCGATCAGCTCACGCTCGTTTGCCGGTAGCTTATGATGGTGAGTTGCTACAGCGCGGCTGAAGAATGCTATGGCGTCGTCGCCCTGGTGTAGAACCGCCCCAAAGCCGGCGTCGGACACGTCGCAGTCAACGATGAAGCGCTTGTCGAAGTCCGGCATTTGAAGTAGAGGCGCAGTCATCAGCGCCTGCTTGAGTTGGGAGAAAGCGTCCTGCGCATCATCAGTCCAGCGGAATGCTTCCCGCTTAAGGAGGGCGGTGAGGGGTGCGGCCACCGCACCATACCCCGCAATGAACTTGCGGTAGTAGCCGGTGAGCCCGAGGAAACCTCGCAAGGCTCGTAAGCCCGGTGAACAACAGTGGTTAGTTCAGCCAACCCTTTGACTCAAATCAAAACATAGACTATCACTAGGAAGTCAGTAACAATTTTGGCAAAGGTAAACATGAACAAGAACAATTTATGTATTTGACAATTAGTTTATTAACATGGAATCATTATAATGCCGTGTATGATCAAATGATGAGCTTTATTAATGTAAGTGTGATAGTAGAAATGTTTAGTCAAGCAGAAGGGGATGCACACAAGGTGAGCACATGGAATCCACTGCTAACTACACAACACTGCTCACTCGGAGCGCATGAGACAACAGTGGTCCCACTGAATGACCAAACAGTCTGACAGGTAAAGCACACTGGTATGGTTACAAGTATCAGTATCAAACAGATATGGACACGGGATACTCGTCCCCCCCCCCAAAAAAAAGCAAGTACATAGGTACATTTATATCTTTCTAGATTATAAATAATAGGTGCATATCATAGTAGGCACTAGGCAGAATAATTTGTTTTGTGATAACAGCATTTTTGTTCTTTTCCTGAGCACCCAAGCAAAATACTGTACACTGTACAGGCTAGTAATTGAATCATGGAACCCTCTACTTCTAGTTCATTACTACATTACTCAGATTAAAAATTCATAACTACAGTTGAGTTACAGATGAATTGGACAATTTATCCTAAGAAAGTATTTAAAATATGGTATGATGGCATAGACCGGTGTAGACATCATATGCAGTTGGTTTCCTTGTTTCTTCGTTGGGTTGTCATGTTGTATGGTCCACTACTTAAAAGGTGTCGCCTAGGCGGGCGCCTTGGCGTCCAGACACCCTTTTAAAACACTGGTATGGTCGATGTAAGTGGTATTTTCTACATATGCAATTGATGGGATGAAATACCTCAATAGGCTCCTCGGATGGGTGAGGAAGAGCGAAAGGTTGCACCAATAAGGCCAAAGGCATTCCTGATGTTTTCAAGAGATCCCCTGTACATGGTATCTGATAGCATATGTAAAAGACACAGTTTAAAAAGGGAAAATATGCTAACAAGAGGAAACAAAAGATTAAATCCAACCTGATTTATAGTGCACCTCATGAGACGGGGGTTGCAATTACCAGTGTCCTTCACGATGAATTCGCTGGAGGCAGCCTACAATTGACAGTAGTGCTCTTAGAAAGGGAACAAAATGAGTATTTTAGTTCCAGTTAGAACCTTCTGGAACAAGAATTTTCAAACAGAGTTACACACATATTATTTCAAATCTAAAGGGTATACCGGTGGAATAGCAGCTTGGCCACCTTGACGAGTCTCAAAAATAATGACAGATCTCTCAGCAATTGGCCGTGGAATTTGATTAGGATCAATTTTTGATGGCGTTGAGACCTGAGCATGGGGAGAGTATGGCATGGTGGGTGTGGATCCAGGTGCCATCCCTTGGCCTAGTGCACTGGGCAGCATGCTGCCAGGCATTCTCATAGATGGCTGCATGATACCAGGCACAGATCCCTACAAGTTGAGCAACATCTAAGGGTGTTACTGCAATGTTGCAAGGACAATTTCAGTTGACTCATTCACCAAACAGATGTACAGAAGATTTTCACATCAAACTAGAAATGATCAGTCAGGACAAAGGCCACATGTATGAGATGGCTGTGACGCAGAAGAACTCAACTATGTCAAGTACGCAAGTGTCAGGTGCGTCATACAGGAAAAGAAAACAAATGCAAAACCACAATCTTTCCTTGAAAGGTAAATGAAATATCAAAAAGGCCAAAGTGTTTCATTTCATTCAATCAACCATCTTTCCAGCTCTCTCACTAGCAATGATCTTAGAACATTCATGCCATGCCAAAATATTTCAAACAAGGCAAAATACTTCTTGTTACTAAATAATATACTATTTTTAACCAAGTACAGAACAATATTAACCAACTCCGCCTATGCCTTAGTAGGTATAGCCGGTCCCAAGCCCGGGTAAAGGAGGAGGGTTGTGATAGGCTTGGCGAGCCAGCGTCAAAACCAGTCATTCCTATGGATATGAAATCCAGTTTGGGTTTCATATCTAGCCTACCTAAACATGCTTGAGGCAAAGGTGGTGGTGTTGTTGTACAGAACAATATTAACCAAAGAACCACTTCTTCTCTAGAATAAAATGTACCGTGGTGAAACCATAACTGCAATTTAGGTACCACACTCTTCCTTAAGACCAAGGGAATCCACTTACTCAGATAGTTAAAAAGGAACAATCTTTTTTAAGCATGCAAATTACACATTACAAATGAGCGGCAAGTTTAAACTACAGTTCTTTAGTACTCGAAATGGTGCATTGAACTGGTCTTACTATTACCCCATGGTAGCCGGAATGCTAATTTCCCCACTGTTTCCTTTGGGAAAAAAATTCAAAATGCAACTGAACACTCCGTGGAACTTAATATGATACTCACTGGTCGTGCCTGGCCCTGCGACCCAGGTGGCGCAATGGTCGGTGCATTACTCCCTAGAGGTCCCATCAAGGGCGGTGTCTGTGAGACGGTGCCAGCCAGAGGCCCAAACAACGGAGCCTGCGTACCTGGCCTTGGTGCCCCAAACTGTGGTGGCACACCAAACTGCACCTGCTGCGACTTCCCTGGCGGCCCCCCAAAAGGCGGCCTCAACCCGCCAGAGGGAGCTGCTTGTGGTATTGCCCCAGACAGCCCACTGAATGGTGGCGGCTGAGCTGCCGAGTACAGCATCCCACCGGTGGAAGCAGCCTGAGTAGGTCCGGCTGCTGCAGGAGGGGGAGACCTGCGAGACAGTGGTCCGCCGAACGGAGTTGGCTGTGATGCAGGCGCAGCGGGTGGCCCGCTGAACGGGGCGGGATGAGACACTGCCCCGGGCGGCCCACCGAAGGGCAGCGGCTGCTGCGGCGGCGGTACAACCGACGGTGGACCACCTAAGGGTGGCCGCTGCACCAGGGCCTGCGGCGGACCGGACGCGGGCCGCTGCGGCTGCAACGCCAGCGCGGCGGGCGGCAGGCCACCGAAGGGGGGCTGCTGCTGCTGCGAGGGCGCCACGGGGCGCCCGGCAAACAGCGGCGGTGGGCTCCCTTGAATCGGGCGGGCGCCAAGTGGCGGCGCGCGAATAGAAGGCCCGTTCGCGGGAGGCGGGCCGCCGGGAGACCCGGCGAAAGGCGGGGCCGCGCGGGAGATCTGCATGTTGGAGAAGGCCACCGGGAGGGATCCCGCGGGCGACGGGCCAGGGTTTTGCGGGGCGTACGGCGGCGGCGGCGGCCTCGACGCGGGACCCGGCGGCGACGAGGACGACGACGCCATGGATCGCTAGGGGGGTCGGGATCTGAGGAAGGGGGAGGGCAGGAGAGAGAGAGAGGAGCAAATTGCTATTTTAGTATCCTAAAATACGGCTTCGTTAAAATAGTATTTTTCTTATCCTTGACGCCGTCAGAATGGGATTTGAATCGAATTAATCTCCTTTTAACATTTTTCTTTTCTTTTCTTTTTAGTAGACCAATTAGAGTGAAAATTCCGTGTTTATGATTTTTTCTCCTAATCTAGATCTTCTCCCGAGAAATTTTTTGTAGTTGTCGCCGCCTCCTACCTGTGCCTCGCCTCCACCGTGATTCGCCCACCTAGGCGCCAGAGCCAGGACGGAGCCGGCAGTCGGCCGTCGCACCATACCCGGCGCCCACCGCACGCCCCTCCGTCTCGGCCCCGCCCTAGGCGTCGATCGGTGGCCACAACATCTGTATCTAGAAAATATAAAAAATCCACAACAACTAGCTCACCCTTTGCAGCTGTGTGCCAACGAAAAAGGAAAGACCCAAACGATCGACTACAAGATTAGAAGCTAGCCAAATGTCCTTAATTCGCTTTAATTTGGAGCAGTTCGACAGCAGATGCCCTCACACATGTATGCATGCATCCATTGTTCCTTACTACTTTCAGTAAAATCTACAAAATTGCTAGCATACTCGGGCGCCGGGTATGGCGCGGCTGCTGGCTCGGTCCTGGCTCTGGCGCCTAGACGCACGGCGGGGCGAGGCACAGGTAGGAGGCGGCGGCGGCTGCAAAAAATTCCTCGGGAGGAGATCCAGATTAGGAGAAAAAATCATAAGGGCGGAATTGTCACTCCAGTTGGTCTAATAAAAAGAAAAGAAAAAATATTAAAAGGAGGTTAATTTGACTTAAATCCCATTCTGACGGTGCGTTAACGATAAGAATTATATTATAATTCAACGAAGCCCATCTTAAGAGTGCTCTTTTAACGAAGCTGAATATTAGGATGCTAAAATAGCAATTTGCTCAGAGAGAGCGGGACGATTTAAGTCGATGACGGTGTTCCGGACATCTAGTTGGGGACACCGGTGCTCTGCGGCGCGCCGGACTGTTTTTGTTACAGCTTCGTAGCTGCTATCCAAATAAAGCCCTTACTTTTATGTTCGGGAACAATTAGAATTTAAATATGTAGTCATGTAAAAATCTTTTTTTAGATCACATATTTTTATACTTAAGCCCCTCCATGACCAGGCAATATAAACTAAAAAATAAAGTGCGAATGTGAGAGGAGTTAATTATAAAATGCAGTCTAGAAAATCATGTGGTCTAGAAAAAATTTTTGCACGATTGCACTAATAAGTTGTTGACATTCTAGTCGCTTCCTTTATGTTTAGGGGATAGCTCTTATTTTTTATGATACTGACTCTAGCAATACTATCCAGAATAGAACCCCCATTTTTCTCCTAGTAGGTGCGACCCATTCATTCATCAACGATACTAAATAGCATACGCTCGAGGCAAGCAGCAGCCACAACGGCGCGACATGAAGCAAGCCAAGGCGGCGAGATCATATGAGCGTCTCTAGCAATACTATCCAGAATAGAACCCCCATTTTTCTCCTAGTAGGTGCGACCCATTCATTCATCAACGATACTAAACAGCATACGCTCGAGGCAAGCAGCAGCCAAGGCAAGCAGCAGCCACAACGGCGCGACATGAAGCAAGCCAAGGCGGCGAGATCATATGAGCGTGGGACGAGGGGAGTCCGAGTGATAAGCTTGGAGGCGGCATGGGGCGAGGCAATTTGGGGCGGTTGACGTGACGGTGACATGGTAGGAGCCAGTCATCGACATGGTGAGCATGGGGAGGCTTCATAGTGATGGGCATCGCGGGACATTGTTTGTACTTGCTAATGTCTACAGTTTATTTGACAATGAATGCTAATAATGCATATGACAACTAGGCTAATTTAGGATTAAAGTAAGATGAGTTTCACAAGCGTACGAAAAATACCGTTGTATCATTTCTCCCAAGAGTATTCTATAGGGTATCGTATTTGTTTGTCCCAAAGGAAAACTGTGAAGTGTGGCAGGATTATGGATAGTGTAGCGTGTTCTAGTGTGTTTCCTCTAGGTGACTGACAGGTTGGTCATCATGCCTTTTCTAGGTAATACACCATTGGATTCCCTCGAATAAGACTGAGAATGGGTCCATAGATCCATGTGCTGCCACATGTCAGCCTGTGATTGGCTGAGATGGCAATTTTTAGGATCACTCTCTCAATTCTTCCTCATTTCTACAATAAAATGTTTGCATGCACCACTTCTCCAAGTACAAGTGGAATTATGTTATTTCTGAAGACAATGTGTGTAAGAAATATTTACTCCTTCACATAACTGAGTCATATTGATGGTCGAAATTGATACTTAACGACCGTCAATAAAATCCCCCAAGCTTACCCTTTGCTTGTCCCAAAGCAAAGACCAAGACTTAGGTTGTTGATCAAGAGTTGCTACAATGTTCCATTTTTCAATAGTATCAGATGCACAACAAAGTATTCTACCTTGTATTGAATAAATTGGCAATGGTACTGTAACACCCTCAAAATTACTACCATGCATTGCATACATTTTTCATATAGAGAAGCATCTAAAAATAAGAAGAAATGAAGAGAGGAATATAGAAGCAAATAAAATAGTAAAAGGGAATAAAAACAGGAAATAATGGAAATAAATAGAAAAGGAATAAAAAGGAAAAAGAAAAATAAAATAGCAAAATTGGGCCACCCCAATTTTTCCCCAAAATTTTCCAATTTTCCCCCAAATTCCCCTCTCCCCTAATTTTCCATATTTTCCTATTTTTTCCCAAATTCCCCAGATTTCCCCTAGGGAATTTTCCCCATATTTTGGGGGGAATTTACCCCCAATTTTGGCCGCACCAAATTAGGGGGGAACCCTAATGGGCCCCACCCCTTGGCCGCAACCCATTAAAGGGGGGGAAACCCTAGCCGCCCTCTTTTTATGGATTTTTGTGGGCTTTTATTTCTCAATTGATCTCAGCCATTGGTGGAAAATAAATAATAAAATCCCAGCCCCTAGCTCCCACCTCTTTTGAAATTAAATCTCAGCCACTGGATAATTGGATTGCTAAAATCCTAGCCACCCTAGCTTTTCCCCTTATAAATTTAACCCTCCCCCCTAGCCGCCACCCCACCCCTCTAATTTTGGCTGCCACTCTCTCCCTTGCTGCCAAGTCGCCGCCACCCCTAGCTGGAGTTTGGCCGCCATCGAGCTCCGTCACGCCTCGCCGTCGCCGGAGAATAAGCCCCTGACGTTCTGCCCTAGCCGTAGCCTCGTAATTCTCCATAGAAAATCTTTCGTTGCTGCCATTGCAAGAGGAGGTTCTGCCGCCAGGAAGAGAGGAGGAACAAGTGAGGTAGGTTTCCGGTTACCCCTCTTACAACGTCGCCGCTATTTCTACGCACCGTATTCTTCACCCCCTAAATTCTACATGTGGACAAACCATGTTTTGGTCATTTTTTGACAGTGGGATTGATCTACAAAGTGTGTCAAGATCATCACCACGTCCACACTTGATCCCAGCAGCCTTGTTCATCATAAAACCCTATGGAAGCCTAATAAAACTTGCAAGAACACGTGCAAACTGATTTTTATAAATTGCATCATAGGAATTGGATTCATTCACCTCATTGCATCTTGAGTAAAGTTTGTGCATGATAATTGATTGTTGTAAATTTTGTATGTGTGTGGTCGTGAGTAGAAGGACATGCTCAAGAGGTCATCTACGAGGATCTACAGCACCAAGACTTCGAGACGCTTGAGCAACACGAACCACGGGATCAAGGCAAGTGCCCCTTGACCATATTGATCCCATGTTTTTGAAACTGTTTTGCTTGCAAAAACTTGTATACTTGTGTCAACTTGATGGAACACCCTTTATAGGAGTTTACTAGTTTTATTAACCATCCTTGTCGTCGGGGAAGTTGAAGAGTCGGGTATGGTCATTTTTCTTTTTGCTTCGCTTAATTTACGGGATACGGGAAGCTGAAATAAAACTTGTTAGCTACTGCACTCATATGAATAAAGATGATGAGAACTTGATGATGATAATGAGCATGGAATCGGGAAGATCTAGGTGACCTTGGTTCATGGATGTTGCTGAATGAGATGGTGGTTTGCTTGCCCTAGATCTAAGGACCGGTTCATGCGAGCACATGCCAGGAAAACAGTGCCACCACAAGGCCAAATTTGGGTGCGGCTTAGCTGACTAATTAGGTGTGTTGCTAGCTTGTTATGGACCATTGGATGGCGCGGGGAACGGGAGTCGATGAGGACCGCCATGGGAACTGCATGGCACAAGAGGGGGCCCGTGGGTGGGAGAATGGGGATTTGAGTCTGTCGGTGAAACCTCAGTGGGTCCGTACATCTTAGTAGCCCCTTTGTAAAGGCTATTTTGTGATCTCTTGGCCATACACTGATGGTTGTGTACTGGTATAATGGAGGTTCTTTCTAGTCGTCGACGGGTGACGAAATCACAAAGTTATGGGTAAAGTGGTGTCATCTCTGCAGAGTGTAAAACTATCATGATAGTCGTGCTTCTGGTTACAAGCACCTGGCCAACTTCCATGATTAGAGGCAAAACTTGGAATGTTTATTTGAGTATGGTTATGGTATGGTCATTGGGATTGGTTTTAGAACTGTTTCTGGTCATGACAATGAGTTTGGTTTTGGCTATATGAAAATGAGATGGTTATGAATAATTATGAGTATGAGGTGAACTTGGGAAAGATTATTGTCTGGTTGAAGCATAATAAATGATGAATTATGATGAAAGAATGTTGCTGAATTAATTGGTTATGTTGGGATTTAACTCACATAGAAATAGGTGATATTTTTACCTTGTTTGTGTAATAAAATTTGCTTGCTGCAATGAACCTCTTTATTTCCCTATCTTGTTGTAAGCTACATGTCATACTTTTCGCGCACTTGCTGAGTACGAAATGTACTCACCCTTGCATTTTCACATATACATCAGCAACAGGAGAAGAGTACTTCGAGATACATGTGGAGTACTAGGCGTGCGCACTACCGTCAACATGCCTATGGAGTTGAAGTTAGAGCCTGTTGTCTTAGCCATTTTCCGTTGTCGTTTAGAATCTTCCGCTGCAAGAATAAGTTTGATGTTCATGAGTGAGACAATGAGTCAATGTAATAAAGTACTTAAACATTATTCGTACGTGGTTATATTCTGAATTTCAGTTTGAGGAATACATGTGTACGTGTGATGAACATCCTGGGCACACATATGCATTCACTTGGTTCATTTTTGGAACCGGGTGTCACAAATTGGTATTAGAGCCACGTTGACTGTAGGACGCAAGTCTAGGTAGAATGGACACTCTAAAACACATAGGAACACCCCTCTAAACTATTATTTTGGAAAATTGCTAGCTGCTGCACTTTAGTTGTTAATTCAGCCAACGCAAAGTTCTATTTTCAGCCCCACTTTTCTTCCTTGCTTGTGGACAGCAACACTTTTGTTTTCTTGCTTCATAGTTTCTTTAATTTTGGAGTTATTTCCTTCTTCTCTAAATTTTCTCATGTCTTATTTATAGATGTCGGTGACTAGGAGCACAACACGCATAAGAACTCATCCACCACCACGTGGGAGTGCACTTAACCCTATTGAGGTGTCCGATGGACCATATTGGGAGGAGGTGAAGATGAAACCTCATGATGAAGATGAATTCAGTAGCTCCATGCATGAGGAAGAGGATCCAGAAGAGGTGGAACCAATCGAAGACGACATGGAAGATGATCCGCAAGAAGAACAACATTGGTACACACCTCAGGAGGAATTTCATGCGGGCTTACACCCAGCAGAGCCTCATGAAGCTATGTCAGAAGGAGATGAATTCGAAGAGGAGCCACTCCCTGCTGAGGCCGAGAATGAAGGAGATGAATGGGCCAACCGTTCAGTTCAAGAATTTCGGTCCGATGGGATGGAAGGAGGACACATATCCAGGGAGCTTAAAGAGTTCCTAGATTGCTGCAGCCTATACCCTGAGTATCTCCACAAGGAAGTCTCTCGTCTCGGACATGAAGAGTGGAAGGTCGAGGTAACCATCCTATCTAACGGTAGGGTTGTCACACGACACTTCACACCCACATAAAGAGCTACAAGGGCAGAAGCTATTGATGATGCTGCATGGGATGCACTCACCGGACTATGCTACGCTTTCCGTGAGCAGCTTGAGGACACTATCTTTGAGCTGCACCCGTATCGGAAGAGTGGTACAAGGGAGATCATTAGACCCCATGAAGGAGCTCTTTCCAACCCACAAGCTGCTGATAAATCTCAGAGGTTGATCGTGGAGTTAGGAAACCGATATGCAAAGCACAAGAAGAGATCCGTTACCTCCGCAAAAGCTGCATTTGCTGGAAAAACAAGAAGAGACTCATGCCAACGTGAGAGCAAATGGAGCATCAGCGTAATCTATTCTTACATGGACTGCCGACTCACCATGGTGTGCGCCCATGTATGGACCATCCCGTCACATGGCAAGAACAGCACCGGTTTTCACTGTGAGACCTATGTGTGCTGAATACATTGGCTTTGACGATAAAAGTTTTGAATACTACCAAAATACCTTTTTAACAAGGCCCGACGATAGGTCCGACGTAAGGTCCGACTTGCTTTGTCTAGGTCTGACTTATTTTGGCTAGGTCCGACTTGTTTTTGCTAGCTCCGGTTCAAGGTCCGATTAGCTTTGGTAAGGTTCGGAGCTTGATTGCAATGGTTCTGCTTTTAACTTGCAATATTTCAAACTTGCTTTACTCTTATGGAAAGTTTGCTTAGTATTATTTTACTAAGTTTTTGGTGTGTTTTGGTGGTTATGGCTGATATCATTTTCCTATGGTTTACAACATGCTTATGTGAGGTGCTCACGTAAGATGTTGTAGTTTCGGAACTAACGAGAGTCAAGTCGAGGACTTGTGCTTGGAAGTATTGGTTGTTTATTTATGTGCAGGTGTTGCTTGAGTTCAAGACATGGCTGGTGACGGGATCCATTGAACTAGTCTTAGGGAGAAGATGAGGTTCAACAACCAAGTTCGGTAGGAATTGTGGTTGAGTTGATCGGGAGGTCGCTCAGCATATTTGGATCAAGAACAATGCATATGAAGGTATCGTGGACGTTGTTGGAAGGTGTTTGCACGTGTGCAAGGAGTGCATGGACGTGGAAACATGGTTCCAAGGTGTGATGAAGAGATATGGAAGTGGAGATATGGTTGAAAAGGTTCAACTGGCTGGATTTTGCACTCAGGCTGCGGCTGAGGCGGTTATGGTTTGTTTATGGAAAGTTTCGAGTTGGTTATAACAGGATTTCGTGTTAAGCATGAAGTAGAGTTGTTTTAGGAATGTTTGGCACAACTTTGGGCTGTTCCTCTTGTGTTTTGATAAATAAAATTCGTATCCTAAATGAACTTTTGTGCCTCGTTCGTCTGACTTGTTTCAGACAAGTTTTTCTCGTCGAGTTTCTGTTCAGCACTACCTTTCTTCGGTGGTTTTATCATAACTCGAATTTTACAGATCCAATTGATGTGATTATTTTGGGTTGCCTTCACAACTTGATTATATATCATCTGTGAAAATTTCACGGTCATTGAATTTGTGGTTTCTGATCTACACGAGTTTCTTTGCAGTATTCTAGAACTGTTTTTCTCGCGTAGGACAGATTGACCTTTGTTCGATCTTTCGATCGTAACTTGAGTTTCTCTCAATGGATTTTCATGATTCTTGTTATGACGTCTTCGTGAATTGATTCTCTATAATCTATACTAGTTTTGTCATAGTTGAACACGTTTAGATTAGTCACACACACGGTTTCTTTAACAGATCGGTTTTCTGCTGAGGGGTATTTTGTTTCTTCCGCTGAAAAGTTTTTATCTACCATTCACCCCCCTCTGGTAGCTTTACACGTGTACTTCGATCCTACAATTGGTATCAGAGCCAGGTTGCTCTAATCTTTGTGATTTGCACGTATTTTGACTAATCATCATGGAGAAATACTCCGCCAAACCTTGTGTGTTTAGTGGTATTGATTTTTAGGTTTGGAAGGCACGCATGGAAGCTTTCATCCAGGCGCAAGGCTTTGCAATATGGGAAAATGTGTACAAGCCTTACGATGTGCCTTCAAACGATCAAGTCATGGCTAAAAACATGAGAGATGTCGATAACAACAACAATGCTCGGAACTTGATCATACAAGGACTAACTCAGAGCGACTTCGACCGTGTTGCACACCTCCGATCGGCGTACGATGTGTGGAGAGCACTTTGTGACTACCACGAAGGATCCAACACGATCAAGGAGGTAAGACGGGATATGTTCAAGAAAGAATACATGCGCTTTGAGATGCAACCCGGTGAGTCCATTGGTGACCTCTTTGCTCGCTTTAATAAAATTCTCAGCAACTTGCGTAGCGTCAATGTTAATTTTTCGGATGCTGAAAATGCTAGACAATTACTAAGTGCATTAGACATGTCAATTTAGGAGATGAAAGTAACATCCATACGTGAATCCACTGCCATGAGTACTCTTACATTAGATGTGCTTTATTCTAAGCTAAAAACTCATGAAATTTGACATTATATCACATAAGAACCCAAATAAGACTATTGCATTTGTCTCACAATGTGATATGCCTAGCTCCGGTCAATCATCTAGCAATACACTTGCTTTGCTGTCTTCACTAACCCTGGAACAGATTGGGGAGTTTCCAGAGGAGGAGCTAGTACTTCTTTCTACTAGGTTCTCAAAAGCATTGTAAAATGTGAGAACTAGAAGGAGAGGAAGCTCCGGACCTCAATGGTGCTTTGAATGTGGTAAGACAGGACACTTTTGTACAGATTGCCCTAACCTTTCAGGTCCTTCTAACCGTGATGAAAAGCAGAATAAAGTCAAGTCCTCTTTTGGCAACACCAACAAGAAAAAGAAGGGTTTTACATGACGCAAACTGATAAACAATTTCACCATCGCACTTCAAGAACTTGGCTCGAGTGATGTAGATATTGGAAGTGATGAAGATGATCTGGCAAACTTATGCTTCATGGCGGGCAAATCAAAATCAAGTATGGAGGATGCAGAACACAACAGTGACAACGAAGAGATATGTCCTACTTGCGAAGAAATGTGTGATGCTATTTCTCGTGCCACTATTATTGTTAAGAAAAAGGACAAAAAGCTTAGGGACAACACTGTTAAAATTGAGTCACTAGAATCTGAAATTAATCGTTTAAAATCCTTGATTCCTAGTGATGATTCTTGTTCCTCATGTGATTTAATATATGAACAATTGTCCTCTCTAAGAAGTGCACACACCTCCACACTTGATAAACTTGAACTTGAAATCGAAAAAAACAAAAAGCTTGCTGCACTTAATGATAAAAACTTGAAAGATGCTTGTTGTTCTACAATTGATTTGCATTGTTCTACTTGCGATGATCTTGATAAGAAACTACAAGATGCTATGAAAGAAATTTCTATATTGAACAATGCTTTACGTTCTCATGAAATTAAATATTGTTTCAATTGTAAATTAAAAGGAAAAACTTCATGTGAAAATTGCCTTGATCTATCAAATAAACTTGATAACATGCATAGGACATTAGGTCGCTTTTGTAATGGGAATAAGAACCTACACTTTCTGCTGAATTCTTCCAGGTCTTGCAATGATAAAACTGGTTTAGATTTTGATTCACATGCTCATGCTAAGGAACATCCACCTAAAATTGTAAAATCGTTAGGAAGTGGTTTGATTCAAACAGTTCCAAAACAAAAAGAAGTGGGTTTTAAATCTGCACGAGTGTTGTCACATTTGGGTTCAAATAAGCATACTGCATGCTCATCTAGACATGAACACAAAGTTAAATTTCTTTATACCTATTGTGGTAGAGATGGTCATGTTATAGATTTTTGTTATAGACTAGCTAAACAACATAAAAAGGAAAGAATGCAAGCTAGATCTTATAACTCTCATGCAAAATTTGCTGCACATATTAAACCGAATGTCAGGAACATGCAACCTGCTGTTATGAATCAGAAATATTCAAAGTTTACCTCCGGAGCTTCAGTTTTTGCCTCCGGACCTTCAGCTTTTGCCTCCGGAGCTACTGATTTTCGTGCTACACAAGTAACACCTCATAGGTCAGTAGTTATGAACAAAAAATCTCAAACTTTGACTCATAAACCTGCTGTTTTATCTCAGCTTTCGCATGTTATTCCTGTTGAACGTCGTGTGACTTAGTACTGGATTCCCAAATGCCTTTTAGCTAACACCAGTATTGAGTCATCGACGTATTGTGATTCTATGTAGGTTACACGCTTGAGGAAGGAGAACATTTAGATTGTGGATTCAGGTTTCTCATGCCACATGACCGGTAACAAAGAATGGTTCTCCTCTCTCTCTTTTGTGTCACGTGTAAAGAATGTTACTTTTGCCGATAATTCTTCAACTCCTATAGTTGCTAAGGGTTCGGTTAGAGTAAATGATCACTACACTTTGAAGGACGTGGCACTTGTCAAAAATTTGAAATACAACTTGCTTTCTGTTTCACAATTGCTAGATGAAAATCTGGAAATTATTTTCAATGAAAACTGCTGCAAAGTTGTAGGTTGAAATAGTGAGCTTATTTTTAACATGTCTCGGTTTGGATGAGTTTTTAAAGCTGATTTTGATATGTCTTACTCTAAGCATAGATGTCTAGTTACAAATGATTCCAAAGATTTATATTTTTGGCATCATAGACTTGGTCACGTAGGCTTTGATCATCTCACGCGTGTTAGTGCTCTTGATCGCATACGTGGGCTGCCTAAGCTTAAAGGGGACAAAGAATTTGTGTGCTCTTCTTGTAGACATGCTAAAATGGTTGTAGGTTCACATGCTCCTCTCACAATTACCATGACAACTGAACCGGGTCAACTTTTACACCTTGACACCGTAGGACCTTCACGTGTTCAATCCTTTGGAGGTAAATGGTATGTTCTTGTGATTGTTGATGACTATTCTAGATACTCTTGGGTTTACTTTATGGCATCTAAGAATGAAGCTTTTAGTCACTTTAGAACTTTATTTTCTTAGATTATCAATTGATCACCCAGGATCTTTAAGAGCAATTAGAAGTGATAATGGATCCGAATTTAAAAATCAATCGTTTGATCACTTTTGTGCTGAAAATGCAATAGATCATCAATTTTCTTCACCATATGTACATTAACAAAATGGTGTTGTAGAGAGAAAGAACATAACCTTAGTTGATATGGCTAGGACTATGCTTGATGAATATCAAACTACTAGGAAATTTTGGGCTGATGCAATTGCAACCGCTTGTTATGTCTCAAATCGTGTTTTCTTGCGTGCTAAGCTAGGTAAAAGACCATATGAGCTCAGGTTTGGACATAGGCCTAGTGTCACACACTTTAGAGTCTTTGGTTGCAAATACTTTGTTAAGAAACATGGTAATCTTGATAAATTTGAAGCTAGATCTGTTGATGGCATGTTTCTTGGTTATCCATCTCATACTAGAGGCTACCGTGTGCTTTTACTTGATACTAACAGAATTGTGGAGACTTGTGAGGTTTCTTTTGATGAAGCTAGCCCAGGTACTAGTTCAAATATTGCAGGTCCGGATCCATATCCGCAGGGGGAGAGTATTTTCGTTGAAGAAGAGGAAGAAGTGGTGCTGCTGCCCGAAAATTCAGCAGCTAATGACATTGTTCCAGCTCCTGATCTTGATTCACAGGCAGCACCGACGGCCACCATTGCTGGTCCAGATCGTCCTCACATCACAAGCTCATCTATTTGTGATGAACATGAAGAAGAAGAAGAAGAAGAAGAAGAAGAAGAAGAAGAAGAAGAAGAAGAAGAAGAAGAAGCTTGTGAAGTGTCCACTCCCCTCCGGATTCTCAAAAGTCATCCTCCACAACAAATTATTGGATGCTTGCATGAACGAGTTACAAGATCCAGGTTTTTTGACCCCAATTCTCATGCTCATTCTGCTTTTGTTGCTTCTTTTGAACTCAAAGATATATCACACACACTCACTAATGAATCTTGGATTATTGCCATGCAAGAAGAGTTAGAAAATTTTGAAAGAAATAATGTTTGGAAACTTGTACCTCCACCTCAAGGTCACACTTTAATTGGAACTAAATGGGTGTTTAAAAATAAACAAAGTGAGGATGGGGTTGTGGTTAGGAATAAGGCTAGGTTGGTTGCTCAAGGTTTCACACAAGTTGAAGGTCTAGATTTTGATGAAACTTTTGCTCCTGTTGCTAGATTAGAAGCCATAAGAATTTTGTTAGATTTTGCTGCATCTAAAGGTTTTAAGATATATCAAATGGATGTTAAAAGTGCATTTCTTAATGGCTACATAGATGAGGAGGTTTGTGTCAAACAACCACCTGGTTTTGAAAATCCAAATTTTTCTAATCATGTTTACAAACTGTCCAAAGCCTTGTATGGTCTCAAACAAGCCTCTAGAGCATGGTATGATAGGTTAAAAATATTCTTACTTGAAAAGGTGTTTACCATGGGAAAGGTTGATAAAACTCTTTTTGTGCTTAAGCATGGCAATGACTCATTATTCGTTCAAGTGTATGTGGATGATATTATCTTTGGTTGTGCTTCTCATGATCTTGTGTCCAAGTTTTCAGCTATGATGAGTTCAGAATTTGAGATGAGTATGATGAGAGAATTCACGTACTTTTTGGGGCTGCAAATCAAGCAAACCAAGGAGGGTACCTTTGTGCATCAAACAAAATATACAAAAGATCTCCTAAGGCGCTTCAACATGTACAAAAGCAAGCCTCTTCGGACACCAATGGGAATAGTAACAATACTTGAGCTTGATGAAGATTTTGATCCTGTTGATAAAAAAGAATATAGAAGCATGATCGGATCACTTTTGTATCTCACGACATCAAGACCGAACATACAATTCAGCGTATGTCTTTGTGCATGGTTTCATGCCTCCCCATGTGCTTCACATCGTCAAGCCATCAAAAGGATTCTCAGGTACCTACATGGAACTCAAGAATTTGGCATTTTTCTTCATTCTTCCTCAACCGTTACTTTGAAAGCTTTTTCCGATGCTGATTTTGGGGGTTGTAGGATTGATAGGAAAAGTACTTCTGGTGCTTGTCATTTTCTTAGTAATTCACTTGTTGCCTGGTCCTCTAGAAAACAAAGTTTAGTTGCACAATCCACAACCGAATCTGAATATGTAGCTGCTGCTAGTGCTTGCTCACAAATTATTTGGATTGTTCAAACACTTAAGGACTATGCGGTTGATCTAGATAGTGTTCCACTATTTTGTGATAACACTAGTGCCATTTGCATTGCTAAAACCCCGTGCAACATTCGAGAACTAAGCACACTGACATTAGGTATTACTTTCTCCGTGATAATGTTGAAAAGGGAACATTATGCTTCACCATGTAGATACCGAACAACAATTGGCTGACATTTTTACAAAACCTTTGGATTTCACTCGTTTTTGTTACATTCATAGGGGTTATGCATCCTCATGGCTTAAATTGAGGGACAATTTTGAAACTTGGGAAGTCTATGTGTGAATCTGAAATTAAAATAATATGAGCATAGTATTTCATGCATATATGACTTTGTGATTCCTTTTTCATGCTGAAAGTTCTTACTACATTACTCGTATTATACATTTTGTAGTTTTTACCATGTCTAGTAATTGGAATAATTACTTACACTAAATCTGGTCATGGTCGAACTTTCTTGCTGTTTTGAACGTGTTGCATGCTCACAAGTGCTTTTAATCATAAAGAATTAATCAAGTAATCAACTCACATGTTGAGTTTTTATGTTCAAATAAAAAAAATGAGAAAAGATCAAGAGAATATGCATGCATCGCACTTCTTCTTTTGAGATGGCTTATCACTACACTTAGATATGAACTTGAAAGGAGTTGTGTATGACTAAAACCATGTCCTTAAGCTTCTGACTGTCAAATGACATAGGCTTGGCCTGGTTGGTTAGAATAAGGCTGATGCTGCATATAATCTCTTGCAAATGTCATAAGATCAAAATTTGTGCTTTAAATGTTAAATAAAATGCAGCAACAAGTGTCATGCTTTCAGGTCTTGAAATAGTTAAGTTTGTGAGATCATGACTTGCTTAAATTGAAAATTACACTTGATCTCTAGCATGGCTTACACTACTTTATGTATCTCATTGATGTGATAGTGTAAGTTATTTGATAGTATGATTTGGATGAGCTTTGTTTTATATGTATATGTTATAATATGCTCATAACAAATTAAAATTTCTCTTTTGTACCTTGCTGAATACATTGTTAAAGGGGGAGAAATTGATCACACATTGCACACATTCACAAGTGTTTTGGCACGATTCTTCTCAGGGGGAGATTTTTGGTATTTTTGTTTTTCTTCTCATTTTATTTCTGATTTGCAAAGGGGGAGAAATTGTTTTCAAAACTTTTCATGTGAATAAGCCAATGTTCGGATTTTAAGTGGTGTTGCCAATGCATTCATCAAGGGGGAGATTGTGAGACCTATCCGTGCCGAATACATTGGCTTTGACGATAAAAGTTTTGAATGCTACCAAAACACCTTTTTAACAAGGTCCAACGATAGGTCCGACTTGCTTTGTCTAGGTCTGACTTATTTTGACTAGGTCCGACTTGTTTTTGCTAGCTCTAGTTCAAGGACCGATTAGCTTTGGTAAGGTTCGGAGCTTGATTGCAATGGTTCTGCTTTTAACTTGCAATGTTTTGAACTTGCTTTACTCTTATGGAAAGTTTGTTTAGTATTATTTTACTAAGTTTTTAGTGTGTTTTGGTGGTTATGGCTGATATTATTTTCCTATGGTTTACAACATATTTATGTGAGGTGCTCACGTAAGATGTTGTAGTTTCAGAACTAACGAGAGTCGAGTCGAGGACTTGTGCTCGGAAGTATTGGTTGTTTATTCATGTGCAGGTGTTGCTTGAGTTTAAGACATGGCTGGCGACGGGATCCATTGAACTAGTCTTAGGGAGAAGATGAGGTTAAACAACCAAGTTCAGGAGGAATTGTGGTTGAGTTGATCGGGATGTCGCGCAGCATGTTTGGATCAAGAACAATGCATATGAAGGTATGTGGACGTTGATGGAAGGTGTTTGCACGTGTGCAAGGAGTGCATGGACGTGGCAACATGGTTTCAAGGCATGGTGAAGAGATATGGAAGTGAAGATATGGTTGAAAAGGTTCAACCGGCTGGATTTTGCGCTCAGGCTGTGGCTGAGGCAGTTATGGTTTGTTTATGGAAAGTTTCGAGTTGGTTATAATAGGATTTTATGTTAGGCATGAAGTAGAGTTGTTTTAGGAATGTTTGGGACGTTCCTAAGATGTTTGGAAGTCTTAAGATTGCTTCTATCTGCGTATAGAAGAGTCTTGAGCAGTATTGGAAAGTTACAGTTTGAATCCAAGTAGGAGTAGGTGTTCTAGTTTGAATTGGATTGGCCATAGAGCTTGTTATATAAGCAAGGGAGGCCAAGGCTTGTGTAGAGCACGACTTTGGGGCTGTTCCTCTTGTGTTTTGATAAATAAAATTCGTATTCTAAAGGAACTTTTGTGCCTTGTTCGTCCGACTTGTTTCAGACAAGTTTTTCTCCTCGAGTTTCTGTTCAGCACTACCTTGCTTCGGTGGTTTTATTATAACTCGAGTTTTACAGATCCAATTGATGTGATTATTTTTATGTTATCTTCGCAACTTGATTATCTATCATCTGTGAAAATTTCACGGTCATTGAATTTGTGGTTTCTGATCTACAAGAGTTTCTTTGCAGTATTCCAGAACTGTTTTTCTCGCGTAGGACAGATTGACCTTTGTTCGATCTTTCGATCGTAACTTGAGTTTCTCTCAATGGATTTTCATGATTCTTGTTATGACGTCTTCGTGACTTGATTCTCTACAATCTATACTAGTTTTGTCATAGTTGAACACGTTTAGATTAGTCGCACATACGGTTTCTTTAACAGATCAGTTTTCTGCTGAGGGGTGTTTTGTTGCTTCCGCTGAAAAGTTTTTATCTACCATTCACCCCCCTCTGGTAGCTTTACACATGTACTTCGATCCTACACTCACGATTAAGTTTAAGTTTTCCATTGAATAAAGTTGTAATAGGAACGCTTAGACGTAGTAGGCTGAAACAAGAGTGGTGTGCAGAATTTTATGATGATTGCTTGTGTTTGCATGTTTGGATGCGAGTTGTGGAACGCTTCGGCGAATGTCCACACCCACACATAGTAGAGAGATGTACAGATGCTTCGTTAATTGTTCACATCCTCATATAGGCTGAAATTAATAAAAGAAGATACTTAGTTCATACACCTTGATGCATATAGTTGGGGGATCAATCTATATTTCTATTTCCTACTCTACTCTCTCTCTCTCACAGATGGTGAGGGAAAACTCCAACCGCAAGTGAAGGAATGCTCGTGGTGACAATGAACCACATGAGGATGGCAATGTGGAAGTTCCTGAAAATGCCAACCCCGGGGCTGATGCAAGGAACCTTGAACAGTTGATGGATATGAAGAACCAGCTCAAACTATGATACAAACGTTGGGTCAGCTGCAGGCCAACAACAACAACAATCCCAACGCCATTCCTGCACCCTCACCGTCGCCACCGCCACCACCGCCGGCTCACAAAAGATTGGGAGAGTTCATGAGGACTAGGCCGCCTACTTTTGCACAAGCCAATGATCCTATGGAGGCTGATGATTGGCTGAAGTCTATGGAAACTAAGCTTGCTATTGTTCAATGTAGTGATCAGGAGAAGGTTCTGTTCGCATCACACCAGCTTATGGGAGCAGTCGCTGATTGGTTGGACGCTCTTTGCAATGCTCATGTCAACCAGGAAACTATTACTTGGGCTGAATTCAAGGAGAGTTTCCGCTCTCACTATGTCCCTGAAGGAGTCATGATGCTTAAAAGACAAGAGTTTGAAGGTCTCCGTCAAGGAAGGAAGAGCTTAATGAGTACCTCAACAAGTTCACGCCGCTCTCAAAGTATGCTCCAGAAGATGTCAACTCGGATTACAGAAAGCAGTACTTATTCATGAGAGGATTGAACAATGAAATCCAAGTCCAGCTACTCAGCAATGATTATGCAAACTTCCAAAAGCTCATTGACAAAGCTATAGTGATGGAGAGCAAGATCCGTGAGATTGAACAAGAGGCAAAGAGAAAGATGACATATCAAGGACAGCCACAAAGGAGCAATGTACGTCCCTGCTTCATGCCACCATCTGCACCACACTATGGCTCGTCCGCTTCTACTTTCCGCCCTGCAAATCCACCTCGCTCTAATCAGCCACCGCAGCAACGTCCTATTATGCAAGCACCTCGTACGCCTATGCCTCGTGCGCCCCGTCCCAACATGGGCGCCTATGCTCAAAACCAGCCTCGCCCCAACATTCCTGCTGTTATGGGCAACAAGGCATTTTTTCATGCAGAGAGGCGGGACACTTTGCGAGTCAGTGCCCCAAGAAAGGCCTTGGACAGCCGAGCAACGCACTTAAGCATAACCCACAGCTGAATGGAGGATCTATGCAAGGTAACCGTGGACAGCAGAACTATGCTCGTGGCAATGTGAATCACGTCTCCGCTGAGGAAGCACACAAGCTGAGGACGTCGTGATTGGTATGTTCTCGCCAACTCCAACCCAACCACTGTTTTATTTGATTCTAGAGCATCGCATTCATTCATCTCATCCAAGTATGTTGCCAAGTATAACCTGTCCATATCTCACATGAAACAAACTGTGTTGGTTAATTCTCCCGGTGTAGAGATGAGGACAAATATAGTATGTCCGAAAGTAAGCCTTAAAATAAGGGGTGAGACTTTCTTGCCAACCTTATTGTCTTGGATTCCCAAGGGATTGACATAATACTTGCAATGGACTGGTTAAGCAAGCACAATGAAGTGATTCAATGTGCTCAGAGGATCGTGCAGTTGACGAGTGAGCACGATACTCGTATTGAGTTTGAGGCAGCCTGACCTACAACGGAGAAGGCAGTGCTAAACAACATCTAAGAAGCGACCATTGGAAAGCATTCTGGTGGTTCGAGAATATTCAGATGTGTTCCCGGAAGAACTTCCAGGTATGCCACCTGACCGGGACATTGAATTTGTGATTGATTTAGCACCCGGAACTGCACCTATAGCAAATAGGCCATATAGGATGCCTGCTAATGAACTAGTGGAGCTCAAGAAGCAAATTTAGGAGCGGCTAGATAAGGTTTTCATACGCCAAAGCTCATCACCGTGGGGAGCCCCCGTGCTTTTCGTGGATAAGAAAGATGGGACCCAAAGGATGTGCGTGGACTATAGATCTCTCAACAAGGTGACAATCAAAAATAAATACCCGCTGCCCCTCATAGATGACTTATTCGATCAAATGAAAGGTGCCCGAATTTTCTCCAAGATTGATCTTCGATCGAGATACTTCCAGCTGAATATTAAGCCCTCTGACGTACCCAAAACTGCATTTCGAACACGGTATGGTTCGTATAAATGTACCGTTATGTCATTTGGGTTGACGAATGCACCCACATACTTTATGTACCTCATGAATAAGGTCTTCATGGAGTACTTGGACAAGTTCATCGTGGTTTTCATCAACGATATCATGGTGTATTCAAAAAGCGAGGAAGAACATGAAGAACACTTGAGATTGACGCTGGAGAAACTGTGAGAACATCAGTTGTATGTTAAGTTCAACAAGTGTAGGTTTTGGCTAAAGGAGATATCGTTCCTAGGCCACATCATCTCCAAGGGAGGAGTATCGGTTGATCCCGGAAAAGTGAGGGATGTTTTGAAGTGGAATCAACTGCAGAATGTGAGGGACATTCGGAGTCTCCTTGGGATGGCTGGATACTACCGTCGGTTCATCAAGGATTTCTCCAAAATAGCAAAGCCTATGAATGAATTGCTCATGAAAGGGAAAGCATTTCAGTGGACATAAGCATGTCAAGACAGCTTTGAGGATCTAAAGAAGAGAGTAACAACAGTGCCGGTTTTGGTATTGCCGAACGTGAGCAAGAGTTTTGATATATATTGTGACACATCAGGACAAGGGCTTGGATGTGTGCTTATGCAGGAAGGCCGAGTGGTAGCCTATGCACCGAGACAACTAAAGAAACATGAGATGAACTACCCTACACATGAACTGGAACTTGCAGCCGTGGTACACGCCTTGAAGATTTGGAGGCATCATATCCTCAGTCACCGATGTGAGATCTATACGAATCACAAAAGCCTCAAGTATATATTCATGCAAACGGATCTGAATTTGAGGCCACGTCGATGGTTGGAACTCATCAAGTATTATGATGTAGGAATCAACTATCACCCCGGAAAGGCCATTGTAGTAGCTGATGCATTGAGCCGAAACGGAGCTTGTCACCAACTCACGGTTTGGGAGCTGCCACCCGAGCCCCGCAAGGAGTTTGAACGGTTACATCTCGGGTTCTTGAACGAGATGGAGGTGATAGAACTGAACTCAACGCTGGAACAAGAGATACAAGATGGCCATGCAACGGATGAGGAAATAAAGGAAATCAAGGAAAGAATCCGACAAGGGATAGATAAGGATTTCAAAGAAGACGAGAATGGCACGTTTTGGTTCGGGAAAAGGATTTGTGTGCCTAACGTGAAGCACATCCGTGACACGATACTAAAGGAGGCACACGACTCGCCTTATTCCATACACCCCGGCTGTGCAAAGATGTACAAGGGCTTGAAAACTTGCTATTGGTGGGATGGTATGAAAAGGGACATAGCTGAATATGTTTCCCTATGCGACACGTGCCAACAAGTGAAGGCCGAACATCAAATACCCGCTGGATTATTGCAACCATTGAAAGTACCCGAGTGGAAGTGGGAAGACATCAGCATGGATTTCATTGTTGGATTGCCACGTACTCAGTCCAGCTACGACTCTGTTTGGGTTATCATGGACTGATTGATGAAATCAACCCACTTCATTCCTGTTAGGGCTAAGTATACCGTGGCACAATTAGGCGAGCTGTATATAGAGCAAGTCATGTGTCGCTATGGAGTTCTGAAGAGGATAGTTTTAGATCGAGGTTCTCAATTTACCTCTAGGTTCTAGATGAAGCTGCATGAAGGCATGGGTACACGGTTGAATTTCAGCTCCGCATATCACCCGCAAACCAACGGGCAAACTGAGAGGACAAATCAGATTTTGGAAGACATGTTGAGAGCTTGCTCCTTGAAACATGGGCGTAGTTGGGATAATAGCTTGTCGTATGCTGAATTCTCATACAACAACAGTTACCAAGCCAGCTTAAAGATGTCATCTTTCGAGGCACTATACGGTAGACGGTGTAGAACACCGCTGTTTTGCAATGAGACCAGAGAAAACCAAGTATTTGGACCCGAAGTGCTGCAAGGCACCGAAAAGAAAGTCCAAACAATACGCGAAACCTTGAAGGCCGCTCAGTCATGACTAAAAGGTTATGCGGACAGTAGGCGAAGGAGTGTGACCTTCAAAGTTGTAGACTTCGTGTATCTTAAGGTGTCACCTATAAGAGTCCAATGATGGTTTAACGTCAAAGGCAAGTTAGCACCTCGCTACATCGGTCCATTCAATATTTTGGGTAAGCGAGGAGAGGTAGCCTATCAACTAGAGCTGCCAACGCACCTTTCCGACGTGCACGGTGTATTTCACGTATCCCATTTCAAGAAGTGCCCAAGAGTACCACAAGAACTTGTACCGATGGATGAGATAGAACTTCAGGAGGATCTGACCTACGCTGAACACCCCATCAAAATCTTGGATGTAAAGGAAAAGGTCACGAGGAACAAAGTAATCCATTGGTGCAAGGTACATGGGAACGTGAGGGCGAGATTCATTTTAAGGGGCGTAGATTTGTAACACCCTCAAAATTGCTACCATGCATTGCATACATTTTTCATGTATAGAAGCATTTAAAAAGAAGAAGAAATGAAGAGAGGAATATAGAAGCAAATAAAATAGTGAAAGGGAATAAAATAGAAAATATTGGAAATAAATAGAAAAGGAAAAGAAATAAAAAGAAAAAGAAAAAAGAAAATAAATAAAATAGCAAAATTGGGCCACTCCAATTTTTCCACAAAATTCCCCGATTCTCCCCCAAATCCTCCTCTCCCCTAATTTTCCCAAATTTCCCAATTTTTCTAATTTCCCCAAATTCCCCATTGGGAACCGCCCACATTTTGTGGGGAATTTCCCCTCAATTTTGGCCACACCAAATTAGGGGGAACCCTAATGGGCCCCACCCCTTGGTCGCAGCCCATTAAGGGGGAGGAAACCCTAGACACCCCTTTGTGGATTTTTGTGGGCTTTTATTTCTCAATTAATCTCAGCCACTGGTGGAAAATAAATAATAAAATCCCAGACCCTATCTCCCACCTCTTTTGAAATTAAATTTCAGCCATTGGATAATTAGGTTGCTAAAATCCTAGCCACCCTAGCTTTTCCCCCTTATAAACATAACCCTCACCCCTAGCCGCCACCCCCACCCCTCTAATTTCGGCCACCGCCCTCTCCATTGCTGCCAAGTCACCACCCCCCTAGCTGGAGTTTGGCCGACGTCGAGCTCCGTCACGCCTCGCCGTCGCCGGAGAAGAAGCCCCCGACGTTCTGCCCTAGCCGCAACCTCGTAATTCTCCATAGAAAATCTTCCGCTGCTGCCATTGCAAGGAAGGAGGTTCTGCCGCTAGGAAGAGAGGAGGAACAAGTGAGATATGTTTCCGTTACCCCTCTTACAACGTTGCCGCTGTTTCTACGCACCCATTTTCTTCACCCCCTACAAGCAGAAAATTTTGCGTGTGGACAGACCATGTTTTGGTCCATTTTTGATGGTGGGATTAATCTACAAAGTGTGTCAAGATCATCACCAAGTCCACACTTGATTCCAGAAGCCTTGTTCATCATAAAACCCCATGGAAGCCAACTAAAACTTGCAAGAACACGTGCAAACTAATTTTTCTAAACTGCACCATAGGAATTGCATTCATTCGCCTCATGGCATCTTGAGTAAAGTTTGTGCATGATAATTGATTGCTGTAAATTTTGTATGTGTGTGGTATGACTAGAAGGACACGCTCAAGAGGCCGTCCATCCACCAGGCTCCCAACGGCGGACCTAAGGTCAGAGCTGGAGCGACGTCACCTAGGCAAAGATGCCCGCGTGACCATCGAGCGACAATGAGAAAGGCGTCACAACCACGAGGCCAACGACAGCATGTCGACCGCCTTGACTCAGCCTGGGCCGCAGACGTTCGCCACGCGATCTCTGCCCCAGGCGTACGCCACACAGCATATGCACCAGCCATATGCCTTGCAAATGGCGCCCCCGGTATATGGTGCACCTTTGCCCATGCCAGGGTACACCGTGCCAACAGCGGACCAAGCGTTCGCGGCACCAGGACCTGCAGCAACAGGAGCAGGGTGTGCGGCCCTGGTGCCCCACCCTCACTTCGCAAGATCGCCGTGCAAGTTCCGGCCACACCTGCTGGAGAAGTATGATGGGAGCGTCAACCCGGTGGAGTTTCTGCAAATCTACTCCACCGCCATCCTTGCTGCAGGAAGGGATGAGGCCGTCATGGCCAACTACTTCCCCGTCGCCTTGACCGGCCCGGCCCGGTCTTGGCTGATGAACCTCCCCCAGGGTTCCATAACCTCCTAGAGAGAGCTGTGCCGACAGTTCACCGTGAACTTCGGCAGCTCCTACACCCGTACTGGCATGGAGCTTGACCTCCACACCATCCGACAATAACCTGGAGAGACCCTGCGCTCCTTCATCCAGAGGTTCTCCCAGGTGCGGAATACTATCCCCCACATCCAGAATGCTTCAGTTGTGGTGGCGTTCCGACAGGGTGTGAGAGACAAGATGATGCTCGAGAAGTTGGCCACCAGAGAGGTGCGCAACGTCTCGGAGCTCTTCAGCCTGGTGGACAAGTGCGCCAGAGCAGCAGAAGGGTGCAACTGACACTCACAGCCAGCCTCCGAAGTAGGAGGGCAGCCCGGAGCCAGCGCCGCTTCCCATGGGAGCAGCAAGAAGATCAAGAAGAAGGGCGGTGGTTAGATCAAGCCGCCGGCCGGAGCTCCCGTTGCTGCAGCTGCAGCACCCAGCGGAGCTAGGGGGCCACGCCCCGACAAGAGGCCACGACAGTCACCTACCCCTGGCAGTGACCATAGTGAGCCGTGCCCCGTGCACAACACTAGGAGCCACACTGCTGGTGGGTACCAGGAGATCAAGAAACTTGCGGAGCGCCTCCGCGAGGGGAGGCAGCCGTGCGCAGATGCTCCTCCCTTCCGCCAGGGGGAGGGCAAGAAGAAGGTCGACCCCTGGGACAACATCGACCAAGAGATGGGGTACCAGGAGCCCCAGCACACTCTGAAGGCGGTCCATCACCGCGAGGGCTCGAGCTCCAGTGACAACAAGCGCCGGAAGGCGCTCCACGTCATCTACAGTGGGTCCTCGGACCCCTCGTCCCGGAGTGCAGTCAAGACCCTGCACCGAGCTGTGGCGTCGGTGGCCCCTACCCCACGCGCAGCACCACACCTCAAGTGGGTAGGGAGCCCCATCACCTTCGACGCCACCGATTGCCCCAAGAACATGGCTGGAGCCGGACAGCTACCGTTCTTGGTAGCTCCCACCATCGCCAACGTGAATATGTACCACGTCCTGGTGGTTGGCGGGGCCGGCCTCAACCTCATCAGCCGTGCAGCCTTCCAGAAGCTGCAGATTCCGATGGCCAAGCTCACCCTGTTGAGCCTGTTCTCAGGGGTAGGGCCGGGACAAGTCGTCCCATACGGCAACATCAGCCTTCCGGTGACCTTCGGAGCACCGGACAACTACCGGACATAGTACATTCTGTTCGACGTGGCGGAGGTCGACCTCCCCTTCAACGCCATCATCGGCAGGCCAGCCCAGTACCGATTCATGGCAGTAGCCCGCTACGGCTACCTCGTCTTGAAGATGCCTAAACCAACCGGCGTCCTCAAGATCCATGGAGACCACACTGACGCAGTGTCAGCCTTGGAGAAGCTCCAAGCACTTGCGACAGCCCGAGCACCTGCCCCCGACGGTGCAGAACCGGGCCAGCTCCACCCGAGTGCACGCCACCATGCCTCGACATCTGCACCCCGAGTGCAACCCCTCGACGAGGGCGACGTCCCCCTGAAGGTTGTCCAAGTCGGCACCGAAGCTGCCCAGACCACCCGGATAGCCGGGGGCCTGGACAGCAAATAGAAGGCGCGCTCATCACCTTCCTCCAGGACAACGTCGACGTGTTTGCATGGCAACCATCGCAGATGCCCGGGATCCATAGGGAGGTGATCGAGCACCATCTGAAGATCTTCCCCGACGCTCGACTGATCCAACAGAAGCCCCGGAAGCAGTCCATCGAGCGACATAACTTCATCCGTGAAGAAATCAAGAAGCTACTCAATGTTTTGGATTCATATGGGAGGTCCACCACCCTCGGTGGTTGGCGAACCCTGTTGTCGTCCCGAAGGCTGATGGGAAGCTCTGGATGTGCATCGACTACACCAGTCTCAATAAGGCATGCCCCAAAGATCCATTCCCCCTCCCTAGAATAGATCGAATAGTAGACTGTACATCAGGCTGTGATATGTTATGCTTCCTAGACGCCTACTCAGGCTTCCACCAAATACCCATGTCTAGAGAAGATGAAGACGGTCTGTATTGTTATGTCTCCATGCCTTATGGTCTAAAGAATGCTCTCCCCACCTTTGTTCGCGCAATGCACAAAACCTATGGATAGCTAATCTGAGACTTAGTTGAGGTGTATGTCAATGACATCGTTGTCAAAGTCAAACAGAGCTCATCCTTGTTAGATAACCTAGCTCTAGTCTTTGACAAGCTGCGCACCACGCACACAAAGCTAAACCCGGACAAGTGTGTGTTCGGTGTATCCTCTGGAAAGCTCCTCAGATTCCTGGTCTCACACCGAGGGATCGAGGCCAACTCAGAGAAGATCAAGGATTGAGCTGATGCAGCCCCCGGCGCGCATCAAGGATGTCCAGAAGCTCACGAGATGTCTAGCTGCGCTCAGCTGATTCATACCAAGGCTGGCTGAGCGGGTTCTTCCCTTCTTCAAGCTCCCGCGCAAAGCCGGGCCATTTGTTTGGTCCGAAGAAGCAGAAGAAGCATTCCAGGAGTTGAAGCAGCTCCTGACGACGCTGCCCATCATGGTAGCCCCAGAGTCCGGTGAGCACCTGCTGCTCGACATCGCGGTGACAACAGAAGTGGTGAGCATGGTCCTCGTCGCAGAGCGGCCGAACCTCTCGCCACTACAACCTGCTCCAGCAGCAGAAGTCAAGCTCCAAGACAACCTCCCGGAGGACCCAGGCGACCTCCCTGAGGTCCAAGACAACCTCCGGGAGGTCCCAGGTGACCTCCTGGAGGTCCAAGCCGACCACCCGGAGGTCCAAGACGACCTCCCGAAGGTCCAAGACGACCTCCTGAAGGTTCAAGACAACCTCCCGAAGGTCCAAGACGGCGAAGAAGTCTCCGGGTCCCAGCCCCTGGAGGCTGCCCCGGGCCTGTCTACCTCCTGTCGGCCTGAGCCAATGGAGGAAGACATCCCGGGTCCCCCAGGGAGGATCCGGACCATCCAGAGGTCCGTCTAGTACATCAGTGAAGTCCTCCACGATGCCAAGACAAGGTACCTAGAGGTCCACAAGCTGTTGTATGCAGTGCTCGTGGCGTCCAAGAAGCTCCGCCACTACTTCCAAGCCCACCGGATCTCGGTGGTCACCTCCTACCCACTGAGGACCATCCTCCACAGCCCCAACGCGACTGGCAACGTTGCTAAGTGGGTAGCGGAGCTAGCGGAGTTTGAGCTGGACTTTGTAAGGGCCTCAGTTTTGGCACACATTTGAAGTGTTCATCACCACACCACACACCTCATTTGAGGAAAGATGATGAACACAAATGAAGAGCATGTAACCACCATTAACATGCTCATTAGAGAACAAACTCACATATTGCAAAAGTGGTATTTCCCACATGTAATATAGGTGGGCTGGACTTATGAAAACTCCTACACATTGCTAAGGATCTCCATGCCAAGTTTCACCCAAATTCAAAACCTTTTTGAGGTCATTTTGGGTATAGATAGAAAGAGGGCAGTTTGAAACCACATTCAAATTCAAACTGTTTTTGTCCCATGAATTTAAAAGTGGGAGGCATATTCTTATTCAGCACATTTTTGTGAGCTCACGCACCAACTTTCACTCCATTTGGAGTTGATCTTGACATGAGCTAAGTGGGAAGAATTCAAACTTTATTTAAATTCAAAACTGAACTTGTGCTGAAATTCACTCAAACCGAACCCAATTTGAATTCTATTCAATTCAAATGGCTCAGGGGTGAATAATTTGAATCACCAGGGGTATTATGGGGCTCACTGTTTACAACAGTGATTGGGAGTAAATTTCAGAGGTTAAAACCCCGGGTGGGACCCACATGTCATAGAGGGAAGAAGGAGAAACTTGCACCCAAAGTCAGAGTCTCGGTGGGAAATTCCGCCGAGCAGCTGTCGGCTATGCCACCGAGCAGCTACCGGCGCCACCAGCTGCTTCCCTCTCCGCGCGCTGGCAACCAGGGCGGCTGGCTCGCGTCCCCACGCGACCGGCACCGCCTCAGCCAAGCAGAAGTCGGCCGGCTTTATCTTCTCGCGGGCAAACCCGAGCAGCGGCATTGTTTCTCGCCGCAGCTCTCTGCTCAATCGGGAAAACCAGCAAAACCATCTCCTCCTTCGTCCCTGAGCTGCTAGACAGCCACCTGAGCTCGCACTCCACCTCTCCAACGCCAGAAACCTCGAGCTCCGACCTCCTTTGCCCAAAGACGATCGCCACCGCGGCGACGTAGCCTCAGCCGAGAGTCAGGCGCCCGTGGGCAGCGTTCCACAGGCGTTTTCACGGTCCAGCGAGAGAGGCAACAGGAGCACGCGACCACCGTGCTGCTCTCCTCCAAGTTTGGAAGCCAACCGTGAAGAATCCGCAGAGAATTTCCAGTTTTTGCTCCAGCGACCGTAAACCGAGCTTCCGGTACGGTTTCTTTAAATTCTCGCTCTATGATCTTTCGGAGCTCATCAAATCTTGCACATAGACGCTGGACTAGCCGGCGATCAAGTTCTTTTCTGCATCCGTAGCGTGAAACTGTCTAGGAGTGACGAATTTCGAGCTCGATCGAGGGCGGTCATGGCGGGCACGATCGGTCACATGGTGCCGACCGACTTGCCGCCATCCCTGAACCCTTTTGACACCTTGTCGAGCTTCCTAGAGGTACACTGATGCTGTAGGGCCGTTTGTTCGGGGTGTTGGCGGGTTTAGAAACCACGGTCGACGGTGTCGAACCTCAACCGAGGCCGCGGCACGTCGCCGAGCTACTTCCGGTCACCCCCAGCCCGACCTGGGAGGTCCGGCAGCGGCGAGACGGTGAGCCCCGAGTCTGCTCCGGCGAGGTCGGCGGCGCGGGTGCGAGAGAACGGCGGGAGGAAGACGAAGCCGGCTGGCCCACGTGTCAGCGGCTGTAGAATTTAAATCGGGATCGGGTGTGGCCAGGGATCGGCTGCGCTGGCGCGCAAATACCCTGTGAGCTCCGGTGTGCCGGACACCTCCACGCTCGATACGTGTGGTATCCTCGGTGTGCCGGACACCTCCGCGCTCGACACGTGTCCCCGCGGGCCCCAAGAGTTTAAACTCTTCCCCCGATTTTCAGAATTCTTCCAAACTCCAAATCCTCAGAACTTTGGCTAGAGAGCTCCAAATCGGGTGAACCAAATTTTGTTGGATTCAGCTCTCTGAGCACTTTCCAGCAATACCAAATTCAGCTCATGAAAGTGAATAGTTTTCCAGAATTAAATCCCTAAAGTTTAAACTGTTGGGAATTTTATCTGGAGAACTACTTTATGAAAAATTCTGAAATTTGGCTGAAAGGTTCATTGGAAAATCCCTGAATCCCAGTAAAGTTTTCAGACTTATCAAAGTTCATTTAGTTACCCTAATTGGGTGATTAAGGGAACTGCCCAGAGAAAATAGAAAAATGTACAGAAACATTTTTCAGATTTTCTCCAATCTTAATTAGGACATAACTTTCTGTAGAATTCTTCAAATGACATGAAACCAACTCCATTAGAACCATCCCAAATTCTAGTTTCCAGAAAGTAATGGTGGGAGCCATGAAAAAAAACTCTGGAATTACTTAGGGGCTCAATTATTGACCAAAGAGGCTTTTATTTGTACAAGGTTCAATTGAACTTTGTTTCAAATAAAACTTGGTCACAACTCTGGTTAGGACCCTACCAATCCACCATAAAAATTTCAGAACCCAAAAGGGGAGGGCTAGCTAGAGTTATTAGAAATTATGTATTTAAGTTCACACATTGCATTTAAATTTACAAGTAGTATTGTATTCAACGTGTAGCCATTGAAGAAGAGACTCCGGAAGTGCTGGACTTCCTTCTTCCGGACGAAGAACTATCTACTGACCAGCAGCAACAAGGCAAGCCCCGGTTTGCATTAACCCTTTCATCAGTTTTACTTTGTTTACATGCGTCATATGAAGTATGTTTGTGCATTAGGTATAGGATGGATGGAACCCCACTTGCATAACCAGAATTTTTCCCTAAGAGTGAGGGTAGTGTCTAAGACCTCGAGTAGACAGGCTATGCTTAATAATTCATAGGGCTTCGGTACAAGTCGAGTAGTTGGAATCTACTCGCGAGATAGGCTTGGGACGCACGGTTTCGGTTGAGTGACGTGAGATCACTTTAGTAATGAAAATGAGACTAGGCAGGGGCTAGGGCGCAGCAAGAGAGAGTCTTGTGTGCGCAGCCCTGCCCGTGTCGATTGAGGACCGATCCGTGTGCGGCCCTGCTGAACAAGTATTGAACGTAATGAAGGCATATCGGATATATGGGCCCCGATAAACCGATGTAGCCTAAACCTCCGGGCGTCGAGGCATAACGCACCGATTTATAGGTGTAGGCTAAGGGCAGCAAGGTGGAAATCTGCCAACGGGCATAGAGAGATGCTCCGTGTGGGGAACCTCCTGCTCGTTTCGGTGCGACCGGTTCGACGTTTGGGCTGTTGGGTGAAAGGTTGTCCCGTACGACATCGAGTGAGCATGCTGTGCAGCTCCACGGATGGGCGTACGTGACGTGCTCTTTGGGTTTCCCTGCAGGTGTATAACGAGTCGATTCGCCGTCCCTCGCGGTGACGAGTACCGCTTGTTCACTGCGTCGTAACGTAGATTAATGAATGACATGTTATGATTCAACATTGCTGTTATGATATAATTGTATTGTTACATGTGTGCCACCAAATATCGCTCACTAAATTTCAGCCTTATGAACCGTTAACTTGTTGTTAAAAGATGAACTAAGGATGAACTTGTAGGCGTGTCCATTTGCTGCAACATTGCTATCCTATGTCATGGTACACCTCATGTAGAGTTTCATGCTTAGGTGAGTCGGTTAAGCCTTGCTGAGCCTTCGTGCTCACGGTTGCTGCTTAAGTGTTTTTCAGGTGAGGAGCCACCCACGGACTCGGAGTACGAGTCCACCGACGAGGGTTACCCTCCGTCGGGGACCACGGCTGAGTGGGAGCCGTACACGCCGCGCTGAGCTGAGACGTGCAGCTAGTGTGGGTTGCCCTAGGGCTGGGCAACCGACTTTTGCTAGATAGGCGGGCGTGAGTTGTACAAAAGAAACTTCCGCTGTGTAATAAAGACTCTAGTTTGTAACTGAGAAGTGTACTATTCTGTACATTCAGTTTGTTTTCCCATGTAATATAATGTGTTCTTATGACGTGTGCTGTCGGGTGTCGCATCGCGCGGCACCACCCTCTGCGATCCTGGATGAGCGGATTCCGGTCCGCCACAACCTGGTATCAGAGCTGCAGTGGGGATAGCACAGTACTTAAGGACGGCATTATGGGAAAAAAATTTAGGTATACGGTGAGGATTCGGTAGTTGCCCAAGTAAGGACTATATTAGCATAGTTACTTAAAGTGGCAAAGACTAACCTATGTGTTATAATTATGAATTTCAATTATTGTAACGACGCACCTACGCTCTGGTAAGTTTGGTAAGGAACGCTACCGAAAGCGGTTCAATTTCGGTTAGCTCTCCCTGACGAGGAACGTGGTTCAGGGATTGATCTCACAGCTTGGTGTGAGATGTCAATATGAAGATCTTGGACTCTTCATGTCCCTGAGTTCATATGGAACGCTGATCCCTAGCGTGCATTAGGCAAGTAAGTGGAGACCCCATCGCGTGGTCAGTAACGCGAGTGTGTGTTGGTCTGGAAATAGCCCAGGAGGACATACGCAGCGCTTGTCATCGGCGTGCCCTTCAGGGCAGTAGGTGGTATCTGTTGGGTTGATAACATTCCCAACCGTGACGACCCGTTCATGACATACTCGGGTTCCCCGTCGTGTGGTGTTGAAACATGATCACGTGCATTGAGACGTGACTTAGCTCAAGGACGGCCGTATGACAATGATACGGGCGTTTGTATTTACTTTCAAATATGGAACTGCCTGAAATGAATAACCATTGAGTGCACCATTATTGTGTGGTCTTCTGCAGGTACTAACCACGTATGTATCCGTGTAGAAAACGTGTGTGAGAGACCGTTTAGTGCCACACTTGAGACGTATATACCGGTATGATCCGGTTAGGATTTTCTTTTGTGAGGAACGTAGTACCGAGTTATTGTAGGCATATGCATGAAAATAATGATAACAAGGAATTAAAATCTATAGTTTCCACATTTAGGACCCTGGTTGGGTATAAGAATGGGATAGTGATGAGTGTAGTTCCAAAAAGACTGAAAAACAGAGTGCTCTGTTTTGGGGACAGCAAGTTTGATGATCTTCAACAGGGCATAACTCACAGGTATTTTAGCCGAGAGAGGTGTGCTATATAGTTCTGGAAAGGTATTGAAGTACTCTACAACTTTGTTGTAAACTTCCAGAACTGAAACTCACCTTAAGATGGCTTAAATTCCAGAGGCACGTAACTGTCCAGAACCAGGACAGTGTTAAAACATTCTCTGGACTGTTCTGTTTTTCAAGGATAACTCCCAGTAGAAAAATTTAAAATTTTCATATGATACCTCCTTTGAAAGGGTAGAAGATGTGTGACATATTTGCAATTCAAAGTTTCTGAAGTTTCAGCACAGATTTCAGTGGAAACCAGGGATGAAAACAGCCACTTCCAAAGGAGGTGCTGTTAAAATTCTTCCAGAACTTCTGCTGACTTTGAATTAACATAACTTTTTAACCAAAGCTGATCTGGCGGCAATTGAATACTCGTTGGGAAGATACCGAAGTTAACTTTAACTTTGGTATTCAACTTGAGTCATGAAAATGCCCAGAACCAGATCAAAACTTGGAATAGGTAGAAACTGGTCATTCTGACAGAAGAATGACAGTTGAACTCATTGGAGAGGGTGTTGTACCCTAAGGGTGGTATACGTGATGACAAAGCGATAATAATACCTCGTGGTGACCAAACCTAGTTATGGTGAGCTTCCAAAGTGGAGGTTCATCAAGTTGGATGTAACTAGTTTGTATTTGGTCTGATAATGGTGTAGCTTGTGCAAAGTTATTACATTATCTACTTACGAGATATATCGCATGTTTTTGTTGTCATAATGTTTTTACGCCCATTTGTATTGGACTGCATGCAAAATGTTGCAGGACTGATGATTTTTGTCGTGGTTGCATATGGTTCGTACAAGGACCACGCACGAGGCTGGTGGCTCTAGCCAACAGGGAGGTGATGACTCCCAGCCACCGGCCTACGACAGCACCCCGCAGCAGCAGCCACCACCGCCGCCTCCGCTTACTCTTGCGGATGTGATAGCGGCACTGGTGGGAGGTCGTGAGGAGCAGACCGACCTGCTCCGCACGATCGTGCCGAATACGTCCCAGGCGGGGGGACGTCAAGACAGAGGGCCTCGTGAACCCCGCGAAGTGTCGTACTCGGATTTCATGAGTACGCACCCTCCAGTGTCCACCAAAGCCGAAGAACCTCTGGAGGCCGACAACTGGCTGCGGACCATCGAGTCCAAGTTCGGGCTGCTCCAATGCACGGAGCGGCAAAAGACCTTGTTCGCAGCGCAGCAACTCCACGGTGCCGCTGCTGCGTGGTGGGCGAACTATGTCGCCTCACGTCCGGCTGGCCATGCCGTGGAATGGCAAGAGTTCCGGGAGGTGTTCCGCGCCTATCACATTCCTCCCGGAATCATGAAGAGGAAGTTTCAAGAATTTTTGGAACTGAAGTAGGGCGGGAGGAGTGCCCACGACTACTCCCGTGCCTTCAACCAGCTGGCGCAGTATGCGTCAGACTACATCTCCACGGAGGAGAAGAAGAGGGAGCACTTCTATCGGGGGTTACACCCCGAAATGAAGACCCATCTCATACAGTGGAACCGAGGCACATTCAACGACCTAGTCAATGCCGCAATCATGCAAGAGGACGCTCAGCGGGAGTTGGCAGCTGAGCAGAGGAAGCGCAGCGCTCCACCTAGCAGCGGTGGTGGCGCGCCCCAGAAGTACCGTATGGTGTATCGGACACCATCCGGGCAGCAGTGGCATCCACCGGCACGACCTCAACGGTTCGGGGGGACGTCCGTTCCAATCACCCTCGTTCCGTCCGCCGATGCCACCACCAAGACAGCAACAGCAGCAGCAGACGGTACCCCGGGCATTTCCACCGCCACAACGCGCCCCGGGATTCCGTCCACCGATCAGCGGGGGACCGCCCCGTTTCACCTGTTTCACGTGTGGCCAGGTGGGCCACTTCGCGAAGGACTGTCCCCAGGGGCAGCAGAGCAGCGGGCAAGCCCAGCTCCAGGGCGGTGCTCGAGGCCGACCTCCGGTGAAGAAGGTTGGTCAGCGGACTGGAGGCGTCCGCAACCTCGACAATGAGGACGCCCCAGAGGGAGACAACGTGCTGGCGGGTACGTTCACTCTCAACCATCAAGACATCATAATATTGTTTGATTCTGGTGCAACCCACAACTTTATAAGTGCATCATATGTGGCTAAGCATCAGCTGGAAGCCTTTCCAACCGAGTGTTCTTATATGATCTGCTCACCGGGCGGAAAGATTTCAGCAACTATGATGGTTCCAAAAGCACCATTGTGCTTAGGTGGGAAGATATATCCCACCACTATGATTATCTTAGGGGGGCAGAAGATTGATGCAATCTTGGGAATGTCATGGCTAAGTTACCATGGCGCTGTCCTGGAAACTCTAACACGGACGGTTCACCTCAACTCCCCATTACACCGTCCGCAGTCCCTCCTATTAGATAATCCAGTCTGGGAGGTTTCAGAAATCAACAATACTGAATCTCTCAAGTTAGAGGACATCCCCATAGTCCGGGAGTATCCCGACGTGTTCCCGGATGATCTACCGGGCATGCCACCTGAACGGGATGTCGAGTTCAAGATCGAGCTCGCATCCGGGACTACGCCCATATCACGGAGACCATACAAGATGGCTCCAAATGAGCTGGCGGAACTGAAAGAACAGCTCAATGATCTGTTGAGCAAGGGTTTCATTAGGCCGAGTTCCTCGCCTTGGGGATGCTCGGCGTTGTTCGTGAAGAAGAAGGATGAAACCCTGAGGCTGTGTGTGGATTACCGGCCGCTCAACACCGTCACCATCAAGAATAAGTACCCACTGCCCCGTATTGACATTTTGTTTGATCAACTTGTGGGGGAAAGTGTGTTCTCAAAGATGGACCTTCGCTCTGGATATCACCAGATCAAGATCCGGGCAGAGGATATCCCGAAGACGGCCTTCTCGACGAGATATGGGTTATATGAATATCTCGTCATGTCATTTGGTCTCACAAATGCTCCAGCCCATTTCATGTATCTCATGAACTCGGTGTTCATGCCGGAGCTGGACAAGTTTGTGGTAGTGTTCATTGACGATATCTTGGTTTACTCCAAGACAGAAGCCGAACATGCCGAACACTTGAGAATCGTGCTTCAACGATTGCGAGACCACAAACTCTACGCCAAGTTCAGTAAATGCGAGTTTTGGATCAGCCAAGTGCCATTCTTGGGACATATCATCTCAGCTGAAGGCATTGCGGTTGACCCAAGCAAAATAGAGCAAGTGCTGAAATGGAAAGCTCCCACTTCAGTCCATGAAGTCAGAAGCTTCCTCGGGTTAGCGGGATACTATAGGAGATTCATTCCAAGCTTCTCCAAACTCGCTAAGCCGATGACAGAGTTGCTGAAGAAAGAGACGAAATATGTTTGGAACACGGCGTGTGAAGGAGCGTTCCGAGCATTGGTGAAGCATCTCACCACAGCCCCGGTCTTAGCTCAGCCGGATACAACAAAGCCCTTCGACGTGTACTGTGACGCGTCCGGTGTTGGGCTCGGCTGCGTGTTGATGCAGGAAGGACGTGTGGTCGCTTATGGCTCACGCCAACTTCGGAACCATGAGCAGCACTACCCGACTCATGATCTTGAACTTGCTGCCGTGGTGTTGGCGCTGAAAATGTGGAGGCACTATCTCCTGGGGAATTTGGTGCATCTCTACACCGACCACAAGAGCTTGAAATACATTTTCACCCAGAAGGAGCTGAACATGAGGCAACGGAGGTGGTTAGAATTAATCAAGGACTATGAGATTGAGATTCACTACCACCCCGGCAAGGCGAATGTGGTTGCCGACGCGCTGAGTCGGAAATCACATGTCCATCACCTCACCATTACACCGGTGGAGGAGGAAGAGCCAAGCTTATACTTGGTTCCTTATGGATCGCTGTACAACCTTGCCCTCATCCCTACCATTAGGGAGGACATCATTGCAGCTCAGAAGACGGATAAAGGCATGGCACATCTCCGGAGACGGATAGACAACGGGGATATCAAATGTTTCCGGAAAGATGAGGAGGGGACGCTATGGTTCAATGACCGCATAGTCGTACCCCGGGACATGGAACTGAGGAGAAAGATGCTCGATGAAGCTCACTTGTCTAAGTACTCCATTCATCCAGGCAGCAACAAGATGTACCAAGATTTGAAAAAGAAATTTTGGTGGACACGGATGAAGCGGAAGGTAGCGAAGTACGTATCCGAGTGCGATACGTGTAGACGAGTGAAAGCTGATCACATGAAGAAATCAGGGCTGCTGCAACCCCTGAAGATCCCGGCATGGAAATGGGAAGATGTGAGCATGGATTTCATTGTGGGATTACCCCTAACATCCAACAAGCATGATTCCATATGGGTGATCGTCGATCGGTTAACCAAGACGGCTCATTTCATCCCAGTGAATACACATTACAATGCCGGCAAATATGCGGAGCTATACATAGCGAAGATTCTATGCCTATACGGGGTACCCAAGACCATTGTCTCAGATCGAGGTGCATTATTTGTATCTCGCTTTTGGAAGCAGCTACACGCTGCATTGGGTACTAAGTTGATCAGGAGCTCCGCCTATCACCCTCAGACAGATGGCCAGACAGAGAGGGTGAATCAAGTCCTGGAAGACAGTTGAGAGCATGTGCCATCCACCATGGTAGGAACTGGGATGATCACCTACCATTGGCGGAATTCTCGTACAACAATGGCTATCAGGCGAGTATCAAGATGGCACCATACGAAGCTCTCTACGGTCGTAAATGCCGCACCCCATTAAACTGGTGCGAGTCCGGTGAAAGGGTCACATTCGGAGTTGATGTGGTGAACGACGCCGAAGAGCGCGTTCGGACAATTCAAGCCAATTTGAAGGCCGCTCAATCCCAGCAAAAGAGCTACGCTGATAAGAGGCATAGGCCGTTGCACTTTGACGTTGGGGAACACGTGTACCTCCGCGTGTCTCCGATGAAGGGCGTGCACCGGTTCGGTGTGAAGGGGAAGCTCGCTCCCCGTTTCATTGGACCCTATGCTATCACCGAGAAGTGTGGACCAGCAGCGTATCGATTGGAGCTACCCGCATCCCTTGCTGGTGTCCATGATGTTTTCCATGTTTCGCAATTGCGAAGATGCTTGAAGCATACAGCTGCGGTTCCTACCAAAGACATCGGCGAGCTGAAACCGGATTTAACATATGATGAGTATCCGGTGGAAATTCTTGATGAGAAAGCCCGAACCACGCGTAGCAGAACGTTGTGGTTCTACAAGATCCTCTGGAGTAACCACACCGTGGAAGAAGCGACGTGGGAGAGTGAGGAATTCCTTCGCTCAAATTACCCGGAGTTCATGGCTTCTCAACACGGGTAAGTCCCTACTACATCGCTGTCTCTTCTTTTGTAATCTCGGGACGAGATTCTTTTAAGGGGGGAGGAATGTAAGGGCCTCAGTTTTGGCACACATTTGAAGTGTTCATCACCACACCACACACCTCATTTGAGGAAAGATGATGAACACAAATGAAGAGCATGTAACCACCATTAACATGCTCATTAGAGAACAAACTCACATATTGCAAAAGTGGTATTTCCCACATGTAATATAGGTGGGCTGGACTTATGAAAACTCCTACACATTGCTAAGGATCTCCATGCCAAGTTTCACCCAAATTCAAAACCTTTTTGAGGTCATTTTGGGTATAGATAGAAAGAGGGCAGTTTGAAACCACATTCAAATTCAAACTGTTTTTGTCCCATGAATTTAAAAGTGGGAGGCATATTCTTATTCAGCACATTTTTGTGAGCTCACGCACCAACTTTCACTCCATTTGGAGTTGATCTTGACATGAGCTAAGTGGGACGAATTCAAACTTTATTTGAATTCAAAACTGAACTTGTGCTGAAATTCACTCAAACCGAACCCAATTTGAATTCTATTCAATTCAAATGGCTCAGGGGTGAATAATTAGAATCACCAGGGGTATTATGGGGCTCACTGTTTACAACAGTGATTAGGAGTAAATTTCAGAGGTTAAAACCCCGGGTGGGACCCACATGTCATAGAGGGAAGAAGGAGAAACTTGCACCCAAAGTCAGAGTCTCGGTGGGAAATTCCGCCGAGCAGCTGTCGGCTATGCCACCGAGCAGCTACCGGCGCCACCAGCTGCTTCCCTCTCTGCGCGCTGGCAACCAGGGCGGCTGGCTCGCGTCCCCACGTGATCGGCACCGCCTCAGCCGAGCAGAAGTCGGCCGGCTTTATCTTCTCGCGGGCAAACCCGAGCAGCGGCATTGTTTCTCGCCGCAGCTCTCTGCTCAATCGGGAAAACCAGCAAAACCATCTCCTCCTTCGTCCCTGAGCTGCTAGACAGCCACCTGAGCTCGCACTCCACCTCTCCAACGCCAGAAACCTCGAGCTCCGACCTCCTAGGCCCAAAGACGATCGCCATCGCGGCGACCTAGCCTCAGCCGAGAGTCAGGCGCCCGTGGGCAGCGTTCCACAGGCGTTTTCACGGTCCAGCGAGAGAGGAAACAGGAGCAAGCGACCACCGTGCTTCTCTCCTCCAAGTTTGGAAGCCAACCGTGAAGAATCCGCAGAGAATTTCCAGTTTTTGCTCCGGCGACCGTAAACCGAGCTTCCGGTACGGTTTCTTTAAATTCTCGCTCTATGATCTTTCGGAGGTCATCAAATCTTGCACATAGACGCTGGACTAGCCGGCGATCAAGTTCTTTTCTGCATCCGTAGTGTGAAACTGTCTAGGAGTGACGAATTTCGAGCTCGATCGAGGGCGGTCATGGCGGGCACGATCGGTCACATGGTGCCGACTGACTTGCCGCCATCCCTGAACCCTTTTGACACCTTGTCGAGCTTCCTAGAGGTACAATGATGCTGTAGGGCCGTTTGTTCGAGGTGTTGGCGGGTTTAGAAACCACGGTCGACGGTGTCGAACCTCAACCGAGGCCGCGGCACGTCGCCGAGCTACTTCCGGTCACCCCCAGCCCGACCTGTCACCCCCGACGTGTTCCTCGACGTTGACAACCCCCTGGCGGCGAGTTTCAGACCATGGGAGGTCCGGCAGCGGCGAGCCGGCGAGCCCCGAGTCTGCTCCGGCGAGGTCGGCGGCGCGGGCGCGAGAGAACGGCGGGAGGAAGACGAAGCCGGCTGGCCCACGTGTCAGCGGCTGAAGAATTTAAATCGGGATCGGGTGTGGCCAGGGATCGGCTGCGCTGGCGCGCAAATACCCTGTGAGCTCCGGTGTGCCGGACACCTCCGCGCTCGACACGTGTGGTATCCCCGGTGTGCCGGACACCTCCGCGCTCGACACGTGTCCCCGCGGGCCCCGAGAGTTTAAACTCTTCCCCCGATTTTCAGAATTCTTCCAAACTTCAAATCCTCAGCACTTTGGCTAGAGAGCTTCAAATCGGGTGAACCAAATTTTGTTGGATTCAGCTCTCTTAGCACTTTCCAGCAATACCAAATTCAACTCATGAAAGTGAATAATTTCCAGAATTAAATCCCTAAAGTTTAAACTGTTGGAAATTTTATCTGGAGAACTACTTTATGAAAAATTCTGAAATTTGGCTGAAAGGTTCATTGGAAAATCCCTGAATCCCAGTAAAGTTTTCAGACTTAT
The DNA here is from genome assembly GCA_030760725.1 of Neostapfia colusana. Lineage (NCBI taxonomy): Eukaryota > Viridiplantae > Streptophyta > Magnoliopsida > Poales > Poaceae > Neostapfia > Neostapfia colusana. Next base: position 737,748 of record JASWHV010000024.1, on the reverse strand, counting down.
CCATGTTCATTTAGTTACCCTAATTGGGTGATTAAGGGAACTGCCCAGAGAAAATAGAAAAATGTACAGAAACATTTTTCAGATTTTCTCCAATCTTAATTAGGACATAACTTTCTGTAGAATTCTTCAAATGACATGAAACCAACTCCATTAGAACCATCCTAAATTCTAGTTTCCAGAAAGTAATGGTGGGAGCCATGAAAAAAAACCCTGGAATTACTTAGAGGCTCAATTATTGACCAAAGAGGCTTTTATTTGTACAAGGTTCAATTGAACTTTGTTTCAAATAAAACTTGGTCACAACTCTGGTTAGGACCCTACCAATCCACCATAAAAATTTCAGAACCCAAAGGGGAGGGCTGGCTAGAGTTATTAGAAATTATGTATTTAAGTTCACACATTGCATTTAAATTTACATGTAGTATTGTATTCAACGTGTAGCCATTGAAGAAGAGACTCCGGAAGTGCTGGACTTCCTTCTTCCGGACGAAGAACTAACTACTGACCAGCAGCAACAAGACAAGCCCCGGTTTGCATTAACCCTTTCATCAGTTTTACTTTGTTTACATGCGTCATATGAAGTATGTTTGTGCATTATGTATAGGATGGATGGAACCCCACTTGCATAACCAGAATTTTTCCCTAAGAGTGAGGGTAGTGTCTAAGACCTCGAGTAGACAGGCTATGCTTAATAATTCATAGGGCTTCGGTACAAGTCGAGTAGTTGGAATCTACTCGCGAGATAGGCTTGGGACGCACGGTTTCGGTTGAGTGACGTGAGATCACTTTAGTAATGAAAATGAGACTAGGCAGGGGCTAGGGCACAGCAAGAGAGAGTCTTGTGTGCCCAGCCCTGCCCGTGTCGATTGAGTACCGATCCATGTGCGGCCCTGCTGAACAAGTATTGAACGTACCGAAGGCATATCGGATATATGGGCCCCGATAAACCGATGTAGCCTAAACCTCCGGGCGTCGAGGCATAACGCACCGATTTATAGGTGTAGGCTGAGGGCAGCAAGGTGGAAATCTGCCAACGGGCATAGAGAGATGCTCTGTGTGGGGAACCTCCTGCTCGTTTCGGTGCGACCAGTTCGACGTTTGGGCTGTTGGGTGAAAGGTTGTCCCGTACGACATCGAGTTTGCGTGCTGTGCAGCTCCACGGATGGGCGTACGTGATGTGCTCTTTGGGTTTCCCTGCAGGTGTATAACGAGTCGATTCGCCGTCCCTCGCGGTGACGAGTACCGCTTGTTCACTGTGTCGTAACGTAGATTAATGAATGACATGTTATGATTCAACATTGCTGATGATATAATTGTATTGTTACATGTGTCCCACCAAACATCGCTCACTAAATTTCAGCTTTATGAACCGTTAACTTGTTGCTAAAAGATGAACTAAGGATGAACTTGTAGGCGTGTCCATTTGCTGCAACATTGCTATCCTATGTCATGGTACACCTCATGTAGAGTTTCATGCTTAGGTGAGTCGGTTAAGCCTTGCTGAGCCTTCGTGCTCACGGTTGCTGCTTAAGTGTTTTTCAGGTGAGGAGCCACCCACGGACTCGGAGTACGAGTCCACCGGCGAGGGTTACCCTCCGTCGGGGACCACGGCTGAGTGGGAGCCGTACACGCCGCGCTGAGCTGAGACGTGCAGCTAGTGTGGGTTGCCCTAGGGCTGGGCAACCGACTTTTGCTAGATAGGCGGGCGTGAGTTGTACAAAAGAAACTTCCGCTGTGTAATAAAGACTCTAGTTTGTAACTGAGAAGTGTACTATTCTGTACATTCAGTTTGTTTTCCCATGTAATATAATGTGTTCTTATGACGTGTGCTGTCGGGTGTCGCATCGCGCGGCACCACCCTCTGCGATCCTGGATGAGCGGATTCCGGTCCGCCACAGACTTCCTTTCTCGACATGCGGTCAAGAGCGAAGCACTGGCAGACTTCGTGGCCGAGTGGACGCCATCGACAACCAACCCAGGGGGCCCCAAAGACGGTGAACTGGAGCCCCGAGCACAGGTCTTCACCGAGCCCCACTGGACGCTCTTCTTCGACAGCTCCTCACGGAAGCAGGGGGCTGGTGCTGGCATACTGCTTCTCATGCCATCGGGGGAGCAGTTCAAGTACGTGGTGCGTCTCAATTTCAAGGCAACCAACAACATGGCTGAATATGAAGCTCTCATCTTCGGCCTGAAGACGGCGCTGTCCCTCGGCGTCCGCAAGTTGCTGGTCAAGGGCGACTCCCATCTGATCATCAAGCAAGTCAAGGGTGAATTCTCCTGCAACGACCCACAACTGGCTGCCTACCTCCTCCACGTCCAGATGCTAGAGAAGGACTTTGTTGCCTTGGACCTGCGCTGTGTACCGCGCGCCGACAACGCCGTGGCCGACGACCTCTCAGCGAAGGCCTCCACCGGAGCCCCTGTGCCCAAAGGAGCCTTCGAGAGGACGTTGCCGTGGCCCACAGCCCGGCCTGCCGAGCCGGGCGAAGGAGGCGGGACCAGCACCTCGAAGCTGGCGGTCCTGGCGGCCCTGCAACCATGGTGCCTGCCAAGGATCATATGCGTCACTAGGGACTCCGTGCAACCCAGCGCCCAAGATCCAGAAGCTCAAGTCAGACCCGATGCATGGATCATGGAGATCCGGGACTATTTGAAAGACAACATCCTTCCTGATGAACATGCATCCGCTGAACGGATTGTGCGCATGGCTAAGAGATACGCGCTGGTAGAAGGGGATCTCTACCGGTGTGGCACCAACCACATCCTATTGCGGTGCATAACCCAGGAGGAAGGCTGCGACCTGCTCGCAGAGATCCATGGAGGCGAGTGCGGGAATCAGGCTTCCTCACGCACGCTGGTCGGTAAAGCCTTCTGACATGGCTTCTACTGGCCGACAGCTCTCCAGGATGCCATAAAGCTGGTCAAGAGATGCAAGGCATGCCAGTTCCATGCCAAGCAGATCCACACACCGGCTCAGACGCTGTAGATGATCCCGCCCTCATGGCCGTTCGCGGTATGGGGCTTTGACATCCTGGGGCCATTCCCCAAAGCCGTCGGGGGATTCCGGTACCTCTACATCTCCATCAACAAGTTCACCAAGTGGCCTGAAGCTGCACCAGTCATCACCATCAACAAGCAATCCACAGTCAAGTTCATCAAGTCGATCGTCTGCAGGTTCGGGGTCCCAAACAGGATCATCACCGACAACGGGACCCAGTTCACCAGCGCAACCTTTCAAGAATACTGCTAAGACCTTGGCATCCAGGTGTGCTATGCCTCTGTCGCTCATCCAAAGAGCAATGGGCAGGTCGAGAGGGCCAACGCCGAGATCCTTCGGGGCCTCAAGACTCGCAGCTATGCCAGCTTGAAGAAACAGTGTGCCAAGTGGGTGGACGAGCTTCTGAGCGCACTGTGGGCTAGCCGGACATCCCCGAGCCGGGCCACAGGGGAGACACCCTTCTTCATGGTCTACGGGGCTGAAGCCGTGCTTCCCTCGGAGGTTACCATGGGGTCCCCCTGTGTCCGGTCTTACGACGAAGCCACGCAGGACCAGCTCCGGCGTGAGGACATCGACCTCATCGACGAGGCAAGATGGCAAGCAACGCTACGCAACGCACGGTATCGGCAGGCGCTCCGGCACTACCACCAATGGACCGTGCGTGTCCGAGAGCTCAAAGAAGGCGACCTGGTGCTGCGGCGCATATTTTCTCGAGAAGGGACCAACAAACTCTCCCCCAGCTGGGAAGGTCCCTTTCGAGTCACAAAAGTTTGCCGCCCGGGTGCGTGTGCCTTTCCACCGAGGACGGGGACCCGCTCCCGAACCCTTGGAACATAGAACATCTCCGTAAGTTCTATCCTTAGAGCAGTAGTAGGACAGATCCTTTTCTTTCTGTAATAGATCCCATAAAGTCTAGCAACAGCGCTCGGAGCAACTAAGCCCCAGGGGGCGGTCCAGGACTACGCCCAGCTTGGCATGGTTCCGTACCCTAAGCGCGTAGGCTCCTGCCCCCCTTCATAATGGTGTGGGTCGTTGCCTCCATGTACAACCTGTCTTCCTCCTATGGATGCTTATATGGAAAGAACCATGTCCTACCACGCTCTTACTCATGTGTTCATTTAAATTATGCATTAATTTTTATGATCACACCTCCCCACGCTCAGAAACAGTGTATGCTCATCGTACACTTAGCTCTCCTTTTCCGCTCTCATCCCTAGTTGGCATTTGCTATCCTACCGTAGGCGGTCATGCTTGAGGTACCTGCCGAAGGCCAGGGGGCCTCTCGGACCTCCCCCAGTTGGGTACTGCGACGCCAATTGGTCACCTCCAGAAAAACCTACGCCGCTCATGGGGGGTCCAGGGTGCGTAGTCTGCTTTGCCTGGTTATGTACCCAAAGCGTGCGCACTCTGCCCTTCGGAGGTCCAGGGTGTACAGCCTGCTTTGCCTGGTTCTGTACCCAAAGCATGTGCACTCTGCCTCCCCAGCATTACAGTCTAGTACTAGGGGCCGGACGGTCGTACCCTGACCTCGGAGGGAGCTGGACTTCCGGTGCCGGGCGCACTGAACTGCCCAAGCACCGTATACCGGTCCAGGACTGTAAGCCGAATAAGACTAAGAGACAGGGAAGGGAGAGCCCCTGAGGAGAATTACGGTTCCCCTACTTGTGTGCAGGACCTCTTGAGAGGCCTCCCCGGACCTCCGGATCCTAGGTTCCAACACCGGCATGCTCCGGGCGGACAGGGGGGCCCTGGCCTTAGCTCCCCCCGCAGGAATGTGGTAGGTGTGCCCAATGCATTGGCCACACCTACCAGGGGGCCACTACGGGGACTGCACAAGGGAAGGCCGGAGCACCCGACGGTACTGAAGTCCCAGAACTTCTCAAGACCAGAGCTCTCGACTCCAACCCAAGACCAGAAGAGCCGGACCTCGCCCCCTCCACAGGGGCGAGCTCTGAAGGCTCCATGTGTCCAGCAGGGCCGGAGCTCCCCTCTCCTTAGAGGATAGCTCTCGGGCCGCCACGTGGTCAGCAGAGCCGGACCTCGCCCCCTCCGCAGGGGTGAGCTCTGAAGGCTCCACGTGTCCAGCAGGGCTGGAGCTCCCTTCTCCTCAGAGGATAGCTCCGGGGCCGCCACGTGGTTAGCAGAACCGGACCTTGCCCCCTCCGCAGGGGCGAGCTCCGAAGGCTCCACGTGTCCAGCGGGGCCGGAGCTCCCCTCTCCTCAGAGGATAGCTCCGGGGCCGCCACGTGGCCAGCAGAGCCGGACCTCGTCCCCTCCGCAGGGGCGAGCTCCGAAGGCTCCACGTGTCCAGTGGGGCCGTACCTCCCCTCTCCTCAGAGGTGAGCTCCGGGCCCGCCACGTGGTCAGCAGAGCCGGACCTCGCCCCCTCTGCAGGGGCGAGCTCCGAAGTCTCCACGTGTCCAGCAGGGCCGGACCTCCCCTCTCCTCAGAGGTGAGCTCCGGGCCCTCCATGTGGCCAGCAGAGCCAGGCCTCGCCCCTCCATAGGGGTGAGCTCCGAGGAACCCTTGGGTCCTTAAGTCAACAAGGGCCCGAGGAAGGTGTCAGTGCAAGGCTTTGAGATCGGTGGAGACCTCCCGGGGCCCTTACGGAGCTAAGGACTCGGGCAAAGCAAGCCAAGAGAAGAAGACAAAAAGCACAGACACACGAGACAACAAGTCTGTTCATTCAAAAGGCTCCAAGAGCTGGATTACAGACACACAAAAAAACCAAAAGATACAAAGCCCTTCTACTACAAGGGCGAGCGCCTAGGAGTCCCCGGCCTCCCGCTGGAACCTTGATGCAACGAGGGAGGCGACGTCTCTGACTCTGGCCCTAGCGACCTCCTCCTACTTAGCGACGGGGCCCTGCACCATCGGCTCCAGAGAGATGGACGAGTCCCAGCTCCGGAAGCACGTCAGCACGTGCGCGGCGACCTCCTTCGCCAGCTCCTCCCCTCGGCCTCGAGGTCGTTGGTGATCATGGCCTCTAGCCTCTCCAGCTTGGCGCCGATGGACTCGATCGCCGGGATCACCTGGACCACCTCTTGAGTCGGAGCCCCCGTCCTCACGGGGCTGAAGCCGAGGGGCACCAGAGCGGACTCCGCCTGGACGACGAAGTCCCAGACTGCTCGGGCCTCGAAGGTCTGCGAAGTGCGGAGCCCCTCCACCTCCTGGCGGGCTGCCAGCAGAGCGCCAGGGCCATCCTCGGCGAACCTCCTATCCTTCGCCGTGAAGTCCCGGTTGAGTCGCTCCAACTATGACGCCCAGAAGTCAGCAGCCAGTTCTCGGTCCAGCACCGCCTGGCGATCCTGGGCGACCTGCTCCTCCCTCTCGGCTAGAGCTGCCTCCCGAAGCTCCAGCTCTCTGGCCCGGGCCTTTAGGTCGCCCTCTCCAGCCTCCAGATGCTCGGCGACCTTCTTCTCCCTCGTCGCCACGGCGCACTCCCGCTCCGCAACAACGCACCAGCTGCAGCCGCATCTCCTCATTGGCGTCGGAGCGGGCCCGAACGCTGTCATAGGCCTCATGGGCCTCCTGCATAATCCTCCGAGTCTCGGAGTCCAGGCGGTCGACGGCCTTCCTCTGTACATTGAGGAGTGCCTCCTAAGCATCGAGCCTCGCCCGCTTCGCGTCGAGCTCCTCCTCGACCTCTCTCGTCCGCAGCTTCAGGAGGCGCCCCCAGCCGCGGAGGCGATCCCTCCCGTCTGCCAAGGCCTCCTGCTCGCGCTCCAGTGCAGCCTGGACCTGCCGAACGCTGGACTGGGCAAGCTCCAGGGCGTCCATCAGTGACAGCGGGGCGGCAGAGGCTGGAGCTGCACCGAAGACCTCCTCCATCATGTCATCATCAGACGGAGGAGACTCCAGCACCGCAGCTTCCATAGAGACCGCGATGATGCGCCGGTCAGGAGAAGAAGGCGCCGAAGCAGGACCACTCCTGACGTGCCCCTGCTCGTCACCCTCCTGAGGGCCTACATTAGCCCCTCCCGCTCCAGCATCCGAAGGCTGGTCGCCGCCAGCCGGCTCCGCCAAGTCTTCAACAGCCGCTGGCGAAGGAGGAGGAGCGGGCGCCGCCGCCGCCGCAGGAGCCGGTTCTGCCGGGCCAGAAGGAGGAGACTTCTGGACCTGCGCGGGGGCCGGTGAAGCTGCTGCAGCGTCCTGACGCTGTGGCACTGGGTCCCCGCCAGCCGGAGGTGGCCGGGAACAGACGCGTCCCCGGCAGCCGACGAGTCCCTGCAAGCACAGGGAGCTCTCAAGACAAGAAAACGAAGTATGCAAGTACTAAGATCCGGTGAGGGCAAACTTACCGAGGAACTCGAACACTCCAGCAGGCATGGAGCCCTGGCTTCCGAGCCAGGGCAGGGCCGCTGGAGCCTGTTGTCGCCGCCGGAGCCTGCGCCGAAGGCACCCGGACCGGCGGAGCAGGGGGTGCTCCCGGAGCCCCCCTGAGAGACGGAGCAGTAGAGCTCCCGCTGGCAGTGCTTCTGGCGCCGCTCGGCGAACCAGCCCCTGAAGCCCGGGCCGCCTACGTCCCCGGATAAGTCCTGGCTGTGCTCCCACCGGCACCGCCGCTGGCCGAGCCTCCAGCAGTGACGCTCGACGACCTGGGTGCCTGAGCCCCTGGCTCAGCAACGGCATCCCTCCTCGGAGCTCCACCATCTGTGGAAGGAGGGTGGGACGCCCGGGGCTCCTCCGACCGCCGCTGTCCGAGAGGAGTCCCGTCGGCGCGGAAGACCCGAGGCCTCTTGGGGTCGCCGCTCGACGAGCCGACTCCTCCCGATGAAGGGCGCGGGGGCACTCCGGTCCCTTGACTCGGCACGAAAGACGCCCTCGGTGGAGACCGCAAATGCTTCCTCTTAGGCGAACTGGAGGCCGGCTCCTTGCCCTTCCCCTTGTCGACGGTCCGAGCTCCGTCGACCCTCGGCGCAGGTTGGGCATCGGCCGACGCCTCACGCTCCGCTCTGGAGCGGTCAACCCCGGGGATCGAGATTCCCCAGAAGGCATCTCCGATCTGGCGCACGGCGATCCCGATATCATCCAGCGTCGGCAACTCCCACAGCAGCTCCGCCCTCCATGTTGTCTCCATGAAGAGAGGGATGCAGGAAGCTGGGATTGTGAGGAAGCCACCATCGGTGAGGTCACTGCTTACCCTCATCACCATTTCCCACAGCAGCTCGGCAGATGGGTCAGAGCCTAGACCCGTCTCCAGTCTGGTGCTGTCGTGCTCGCTGGTGTAGTACCACGCCAGACGACTGCGCTGCTGTAGTGGCGCAAGGCGGCGCGATAGGAAGTCTGCCAGCACCATGAGGGAAGTCAACCCCTGCTCCGCCAGGAACCGGATCAGCTCCAAGACTGGCGCATACTCCGGCTCCAGCTCCAGGCTCTCCTACCAGAAGCGGTGCCCGGTGGTCGGACCATCAGTTGGCAACTGGAGGCGATCATGCTCGTCGGTCTTCACGATCACCCAGTCGTCCCTCCAGCCTTCCCACCTCGAGGCGCTGAAGGGCAGAAGGTACCCAGATACCTTCGGATCCTTGCAGCGGTGCTGGAAGTTGTAGGCCTCCAGTTGATTCTTCGAGCCACTCCCAGTCGTCCGCAGCACGAAGAAGTGATGGAAAAGCGTCACTGAAGCGCGCACTCCCATGAACATCTCGCAGAAGTGCACGAAGACGGTGGCCATGGCGAAAGAATTCGGGGGAGAGGTGATGAAGCTGGAGGCTGTACGTCTCCAGCAGCGTCACGAAGAAGGAGTAGATTGGCAGGACGAACCCCGCCAAGGCATAGGCGGCGAAGAAGACCGTCTCCCCTGTCTCCAGATGCAGGGGGAGAGAACCCCGCCGAAGACAGCGCCTCTGCTCCTCCGAGTGCCATCCCAGCAGCTTGCGCACCGTCCCAAGGTCTTTCGTCCGGGCGATGCACGGCGGAGGCAAGTTGGAAGCCATTGGAGATGAGTAGGCAAGAACTTGGAAGACAGAGAAGGCTTGAGCGCACGGAGGAATCTGGAAGGCTCAGGCGTAGGGAGATGTGCAAAGGGAAGCCTGCGATGCAGAAGAGATGCCCTTTTAACCTCCCAGAAGCAATTCAAAACGCTTCGAATGCACCGCTCGGGGCGGACGCCCCCGGTCCAAGACCCGGCGATGATGACAAGTGGGTCCAAGCCATTCTACAGAAGCAGTGGGCCAAGAAATCAGCCACTCAAGCGGGCAACCCGGCATTTCCTGGCAAGGCGCTGCGACGTGCGGTAGTGCGCTGCGACGTGCAGTAGTGGCAGCCTGGGAAACCTCCGCAATAAAAGCAACTTTCAAAGCAGGAGTCAGGCCCCCACGACCTTCCGTTGCCCAAGCTACGGTTCCGGGGAAGTTTGAAGGAAGTGCGCGGGGTAGAAAAGGTGAAGGCTCCACGTGTTCAGCGGCACCGGACCTCCCTCTCCTCAGAGGTGAGCTCCGGGCCCGCCACGTGGCCAGCAGAGCCGGACCTCCCCCTCCGCGGGGGAGAGCTCCGAAGGCTCCACGTGTTCAGCGGGGCCGGACCCCCCTCTCCTCAGAGGTGAGCTCCGGGCCCGCCACATGGCCAGCAGAGCCGGACCTCCCCCCTCCGCGGGGGAGAGCTCCAAAGGCTCCACGTGTCTAGCGGGGCCGGGCCTCCATCTCCTCAGAGGTAAGCTCCGGGCCCACCACGTGGCCAGCAGAGCCGGACCTCCCCCCTCCGCGGGGGAGAGCTCCGAAGGCTCCACATGTCCAGCGGGGCCGGACCTCCCCTCTCCTCAGAGGTGAGCTCCGGGCCCGCCACGTGACCAGCAGAGCAGCGCTGCCCGCCCGGCGTGGTAGGCAGCAGGAGTAAAGGCGTCCCATGCCTTGTCCGTACAAGGCATCCAATACTCGCGCCTTCCCAAGACGCGGAGATGCAGAGCACGCCTGTCAGAAGGCATTGCACCCAGTCACATCACAGTAAAGGCGGGCACAGAATGATAGAAGCCACAGACCAATAGCAACGGCGACAAGACAACCCTTGCCACCTGTGCCGTCATCAACCACTACGCCTAGCTTGCGGCGTGGGCAGGGCGACGGGACGGAGGCTAAGTAGCTAGCGCCAGAGACAACTACCGACATTTACTGCAAGATACGATAGATGGCAGGATATCACCCTGGGGCCACCTGTCGGGCTCCGGGATCCCCTTTTGAGAGCCGCCCGAGCCTTGAACTATAAAAGGCTCGGGTAGGCAACATTGCAAGGTGTTGGCTTCCATTTCCAGCTCCCTAGTGATCTCCTGGTTCTTTAGAGACTTAAACCCAAGCATTTGAGGTAGGAATGAGCTTGGCCGACCTCGCCAGAACCCTAATCGGGGCTGTCACCGGTGCGCGCATGTTTCCGGCGATCACCGGCAGCCGACGACCCCTAAAATGGCTTCAGCGTCTCAAGTTATAGGGGGGCGACGAGATTTAGCTCGGCCTGGCGGCCGGGAAGGCCGTTCTGGTGACCATCACCAGAGGCCGCCGTCGCCTGACTCTTTTTGGCGCTTGGTAGGAGACGCACTGTGGCGTGGGGCCCACTCACAGGGATTTGAAGTTTTCTCGGTTTTCAGATTTCCATTCAAATTCAAACAGCCATAACTTTGTGTAGGTGTGTCCAAAAATTCCCAAATAAATTTCATTGGATTCCTCTCAGAGAGTAATATACAGGGGTACAGCCCAATATTTATGAAAATCCATGGACTTGGCTCATTAATTCATTAAATTAAAAGTTTAGAAAATTTATTACAGGAGTTCTGTTTATTGTAAAGTTCCCAATTTTGGGAAGAACCTTCCTCTAAATATACTTGAACTCCAGTAAAAACTTCAGAGGCATTGGACCTCATTTTCTTGGCCAAATGTGGTGTCAATCCTTTATGTCTCTGAAAAATAGGAAAAATGAAAAGAGCCAATTTTCAGCTTTTCCCCATTCCTTGTAAAATCCATATTTCCATGTAGGAAACTCCAAAAAAGGTGAAACCAATTCCTATGGACTAAGGACATTCTATACTTCACAAAAGTCTACTTTTCAGCATATGAAAGCTTAAGATCTAGGAGGTAAAGGAAGATTAGCTAAAACTACATAAGGAATTATTGTGATCACATGGAGCCATTTAATGAGCTCAAATTGTGCACACTGCCTACATACCTTCCCTTGAAGCCATGGTTGAATTTTCATCTTCATTGGGCCCCTAGAACATGATCTACCATTCTTTAGGTCTAAGTGAGTATATAAGGACTTAATCACATGGTGATTAATGTTACCTCCATTTCACTTAGCACGTTCTTCTCTAAGGTTGTAGATCCAACAACAGAAACTTTGCTGTTATTTTCCCCTCTTAAGTGTGAGTTAACTTGTGCAACAGTTCTTAAAGCATTTTCTAAGTAACTTTTTAATATATGTGCATTGCATCTCAATAGCTCGTAACGTCGATGTTCGACGAGGATTCAACTCAGCAGCGAGGATCTCCTTCTCGTGACGAGTTTGGCAGATTCTCCGGAGGAATACTAACTCATAGCTTCTAACATAACCATTGAGAAAGGCAAGCCTCGGTTTGCATATAATTACTGTTTTAAATTTTGCTTTACCTTCACCTCATGTTTATTAGACTTGATATTGTGCATTATTTCTAGGATGCTTGAAACCCACTTGCATGTCTATTAAATCCCTGAGTAGAAGGTTTAGTGTAGGATTTGCCTCGTTGTAGATGGCTAGGGTAATGTTGTAGATATCCTATAGAAGTCGAGTAATAAAAAGCTACTCGCAAGAAAGGTCGAGTAGTGGAGTCTGCTCGCGAGAAGCTGTCGATAAGAGCACCTCATGAAAAGTGAGATGGGGACGGGGAGTTCCTGTAGGATGGAGCGCTCAAGGTTATCTCGACCTGCGATGGGTGTGATAATGCTTGGGACCACATTGGGCATGGGCCGGGATGATAAGGGAAATGTGGAGGTTGGTTATTAGCCCCATCCGTGTCGGTTATGGACCGCGCCGTATGCGGCCCTGCTGGACAAAATTGAGCTGTACCAGATATATAGTGGGGTATGGGACCCATGAAACCGATGTAACTCAATGGACCGTGATATAGAAAACTCATCCTTCTCGTGGGAATAGCGTTGAGAAGGCGGGAGGTGTAAATCTTTTAGCAGGTAACTTCGACGTGTCCGCATAGAGGACCATCCTGCTCGGCGCGAAACGTTTTTCTATGTCAGGGTGTCGTGTGAAAGGTTGCTGCATACAACGTAAGAAAGAGTGATTCTTTCGAGGTGGGTGTATGTGTCATGTATTCCGTGTTGTTATTGATACGGATCACCATCGCTCGCGGAAGAGGATTGAGCATACTTGCCCACTGCGCCGTGACGTAGTAAGAAGAGGAACTAAGTCTCTTAACATGTTCCATGGCTTAATCATTGTATTGGAACTTTTACTGAAGTAGATATAGTGCCAACTAAATTTCTATTCCACCTTAGGCTAGCAACATCGGAATAAGCGTTTCTTGTTTGATTGTGGACTTCCGGTGTTGCGAGGCATGAGAACCACTAAAATGAATGCTATGAGAATCTGAATATAAGGATCAACTTTAGTCAAGCTTATTTTTGCAAAGTTCATATTCCTATCATCTTACTACTCCTGCATGTAGAGCTACATGTTTAGGGTCGATGGTTAAGACTTGCTGAGCCTTAGTGCTCACGGTTGCTTTGTAGTTGTTTTTGCAGGTAGCAGGATGCCTGCTATGAAGATGGTTGTTCGGTGAGACGTCAAACCTCACGGTTCGTTTAACTCACCGGAAACCTAGCCGCTGCCTTACTTTGGTGAAGCTAGTAGGAAGCGTTCACAGGCTGAACGACTTCTCTCCAGCGTAGTTAGGGTCGAGAGTGAGTAGATGTCCAGTTTTTATTTTCCGTTGCGTGTGTACATTATGTTGTAAAAGATCTAATGTTGAGAAATAAAGCATTTCCAATGTTTTACCATCGTTTCGTGCATGCTGTTGGGTGCCGCATCGCACGACACCACCCAGTGCGATTCCTAGAGCGTGGACCCCGGAAGGGCCGTGACAACGTGGTATCAGAGACGCATTGGCAATAGCACGCATGAAAAGAGCATATTTTTAAAAACTTAGAAGTATACGAGTGAGGAACGTATAGTATGCCCATACAAGGACTATAATAGCATAGTTACTTAAGGTGGCAAGCTGACAGTGTGTTAAAATTCAGTATTTCAATTCTATAACGACGCACCTACGTGGAGGTAAGCATGGTAAGGAACATCACCGAAAGCGGATCAATTTCAGTTAGCTACCCCATACGTGGAAAGTAGTGTGGGATGTCCCATTCAGAAATGGACGGGAAGTGAATATGTTTTCTAAGACACTTCATGTCTTGGAGACATATGAAATGCACTAGCCTCTAGCGCACAAACCCAGGGGCAAGAGGAGGAGACCCCATCGTATGGTTTGAAACACGAAGTATGTTCTCTATGACTCTTCATGTCCTATGAGGCATATGAAAATGCTGTTCCACCGGTGTGCTTAATTGAAAGGTGTGGAGCCCTCTGTCGGGTGGTGAATAACCCGATCATGTACCTTGAGACGTGGCTTGACTCAAGGACGACCCATATGGCAATGATACGGGGCGTATGGTTTTACTATGATATGGACCTGCCTGAAATGACAAACCTCTTGTGTGCTTCACTATTTAATGGTTTTCTGCAGGTACCTTAACCACGAGTAGAACATTGCATTTAAAAAATGTGTGTGAGTGATCGTTTTAGTGGCACCACTTGAGACGTATATGCCGGTTAGGATTTTGATTTAGTGAGGAAACGTAGTACCGTGATATGTTCTTAACTGCATGAAAAATGGAAGCTTTCAAAGAAAAGAGTAAATTTGGAGTCTAGGATTCCATTAGGGGTTAATGAACTCCTATATTGAACTAAGAGTCAATTGGGAGTATATATTCATTCACAAAGACTTAGGAATAACCTCCCCTGTTTTCGGCAGAATGTTTGCTGAAATTGAACAGGACAAAACTTTTGATTAGTTGAACCAATGGATGTGTGTGATACATTTCTGGAAAGTTTTTGAAGTCCTATACAACTTTTATGCAGTATTCCAGATCAGAATCACCCTCCAAATGGATGAATTTCTCAGATGAGTGTCAACTGTCCAAAAACAGGGCAGACACAAAATGCTCTCTGGAAATTTCTGTATTTCGACCATAACTTCTTGTACAAAAATTTCTAAGGTTCATGTAATACACCATTGGAAAGTTTAGGATATGTGCTACGACTTTGTAGTTCAACGTTTCCCCATATTTGGAGTCAAATTGTACGAAATCTTGCGGACAAAACAGCCACTTTCAAAGGAGGTGATGTCAAAATCGTTCCATATTTTCTGTTAACTTTGAAATATCATAACTTTTGATACAGAAAAGACATGAAGGCAAATAAATACTTGTTGGAAAGATATTGAAGTTACCTATAACTTTGGTATTCATCTTGAGACATGAAATTGCGATTTTCATATTTAAATTCTGGGATTAAGTCCAACTGGTCATTCTGAGCAGAGTATTGCTCATTGTCCATTTAACTTGGGAATTATGGTGGACAGGGATGTGTGAAACGTCTCTAATTTCTATAACATGTTCTTTAGTCATCGTTCCGTTTTTCCGACTGTTGGAATTAAGGGTTTGGACAAACTTGCTAAAGTTTGGTATATTTCAGAATTGTCAAAACCCTGGTTAGCTTGTGTAGTGCTGCAATATCTATGTGATGCTTTTACGGTTATGTTTTCAATTCAAGCTGAGTTTAACTTTGAATTCTAACCGTAAATTGCTCGAATTCTAAACGCAATGTAGAGTTCAAGATTGGACCTATTTCACACAGAAATAAGTGAATATGAGGCAGCGAAGATGGCTCAAATTGATCAAGGATTATGAACTTGAGATTCATTACCATCCGGACAAAGCAAATGTGGTTGCCGATGCACTTAGTCGGAAAGCCCACGTTCACCATTTAGCTATGGCTGCACATGAAGAAGGAGAACCAAGCCTGTGCTTAGTCAAGCTTCTTTTTGCAAAGTTCATATTCCTATCTTCTTACTACTCCTACATGTAGAGTTACATGTTTAGGATTGACGGTTAAGACTTGCTGAGCCTTAGTGCTCACGATTGCTTCATAGTTGTTTTTGCAGGTAGTAGGATGCCTGCTATGAAGATGGTTGTTCGGTGAGACTTCGAACCTCACGGTTCGTTTAACTCACCGGAAACCTAGCCTCTGCCTTACTTTGGTGAAGCAAGTAGGAAGCGTTCACGGGCTGAACGACTTCTCTTCGGCAAAGTCAGGGTCGAGAGTGAGTAGATGTCCAATTTTCATTTTCCGCTACGTGTGTACATTATGTTGTAAAAGAGCTTATGGTGAGAAATAAAGCATTTCCTATGTTTTACCGTCTTTTCGTGCACGTTGTTGGGTGCCGCATCGCACGGCACCAACCAGTGCGATTCCTGGAGCGCGGACCCTGGACGGGCCGCGGCACAAACTCGACCTCCTCATGAAGAAATTGGATTTCCAAGCCTGGAGAAGTATATGGCACCGCCCAGGCTTTGGATGCTCAGATGACATGCGAGGTATACGGCAGCACGGGTCATATGTGTAGTGATTGCACAGAAACCCGAGAGGATGCCTTATACTTGAGCAACAACGGAGACTACAACAATGGCTACCGTCCAAGAGGTCAAGGGTGGGTCCAACCGCACCCTTTCTTTCAAGGGGG
Source organism: Neostapfia colusana (assembly GCA_030760725.1). Lineage (NCBI taxonomy): Eukaryota > Viridiplantae > Streptophyta > Magnoliopsida > Poales > Poaceae > Neostapfia > Neostapfia colusana. The sequence goes on along the minus strand of JASWHV010000024.1, from coordinate 721,981 downwards.
TTGCAAAAATGGCAACAATGGAAATCAGCCAACCTTGTAAGAACTTGTCATTAGCCAGCTAAATATCAATGAAGCTATGTCAAAGAAGATGTCGGCTAATGACAAGACCCTAGAAAGTATCAACACAAAGATAGAAGGATTATCCTCAGCCTTCAAGAATCGGTTGAGCTTCAACAAGATGTTGGAAACTCAATTAGCTCAAATGGCAGATGCTATTCCACCATTGGAAAATGGGAAGATTCCGGGGCAACCCGAAGCTTCCCTAGAAAATGTCAATGCGATGACCACGAGAGGAGGCAATACCACTCGTGACCCAGCGTGCCCTCTACAAGAGAAGAAGGCAGCTAGAAAAGACAAGGAAGAGGTACCTTCTAGCAAAGGTGAAAAGATGAGTAAGAGAATGGCAAGGCAATTTGAGGACACAACTGTGAGGACCCGATGGTCCCGACATTCCAGGATCTCGCTGAGGGGTGTTGTGATAGACAACACTGAATAACACACATCGAAGACATACAACGGAAGCTTCAGTACAGTTCTAGCTTGTTCAACAGGCCCGCACACGGCTCGGTCCTCAACCGACACAAGCAGAGCTACGGCAACACAGGCCCCAACGTCCTGCTGCTCCTACTCTCTGCTCGGTCCCATTTTCATGTCATATGGTTCATGAGCTATCTCAACCCGAGTAGTGTGCCTCTAAGCCTATTCTGGCGAGTAGTTCCAACTACCCGACTTGTACCAAATCCTATACAATTGCAAGCATTGCTATTGCTACTCGAGGTTCAAAACCTAGACTCAAACCCACTGGTTCTCTTGGCTATGCAACTGGATTTGCAAACAAGACTCTAATGCACAAAACATTGAACTCGTAAAAGAAGTGATAAAGATAAGACTTTGAAATTAAGGTTAATGCAAACCGGAGTTTGCCTTTGTAACACTCTCAAATTCATTTCCATGCATTGCATACATTTTTCATGTAGAGAAACATTATAAAAGAAGTAGAAATGGAGAAAGAACTATAGAAATGGAGAAAGAACTATAGAAATGGAGAAAGAACCATAGAAATGGAGAAAAGAACCATAGAAATGGAGAAAGAACCATATAAATGGAGGAAGGAACCATAGAAATGGATAAAGAACCATAGGAATGGAGGAAGGAACCATAGAAATGGAGCAAAAACCACAGAAATGGAGAAGGGAATATAGAAATAGAGAATGGGGCATAGAAATGGAGAAGGGCAATGTAGAAATGGAGAATGGAACATAGAAATGGAGAGGGGGATGTAGAAATGGAGAATGGGACTAAGAAATGGAGAGGGGAATGTAGAAATGGAGAATGGGACATATAAATGGAGAGGGGAATTTAGAAATGGAGCAAGTGACATAGAAATGGTGAGGAATGGGAAAAAATAGCTGAAATGAGCCATTCCCAAATTTCCCCCAAAATTTCTAAATTCCCCAATTCCCAAAAAGGGGAATTTTCCCCACATTTTGGGGATAAATCCCCAAGGCTTCCGCACCACAAGAGATAAGTTTGTTAAGATAAAAAAATGGAATAGGACTCTTATTTGAACTCCAATTGGAGTAGGACTCTCCCTTTTTCCCCTTATAAATATAACCCACACCGCCTGGCCGAAATCCTCTCTATTTTGGACGTCCCCCCTGCTGCCAAGCCCCCTTCCTTGCTGCCAAGTCGCCAAGTCCCCCCCTGCCAGAATTTGGCCGCCGTCGAGCCCTGTCACACCTCGCCGTCGCCGTAGAAGAAGCCTGCCGATCTGTCCTGCCCTAATCTTCCATAGAAAAATTCTCCGTTGCTGCCATTGCTAGGAGAAGGGCCCTGCCACAAGGAGGAAGTGAGGTAGGTATCCATTACCCATCTTACAACGTCGCCGCTGTTTCTACGCATCCGTTTTCTTGGCCCCCTTCAAGCAGAAACTTTTGCGTGTAGACAGATCGTGTTTTGATCGGTTTTTGACAGTGTAATTGATCAGATCTTGAGTCAAGATCATCACCACGTCCACACTTGATCCCTACACCCTTGTTCGTCATAAAACTATCATGATAGCCGTGCTTCCGGTCATAAGCACCTGGCCAACTTCCATGATTAGAGGGAAAACTTGGGATGGTTATTCGGTATGGTTATGGTATGGTCATCGGGATTGGTTTTGGGACTGTTTTGAGTCACGACAATGAATTTGGTTTCGGTTATATGAAAATGAGATGGATATGAATATTTATGAGTATGAGATGAACTTGAGAAAGATTATTGGCTGAATGCGACTTGATAAGTGGTGAATTATGATGAGAAAATGTTGCTGAATTACTTGGTCATGTTGGGATAAATTTCACTTAGAAATAGTTGCTGTTTTATCATGTTTGTGAAATAAAATTTGCTTGCTGCAATGAGCTTTTTTATTCCATACCTTGTTGTAACCTACATGTCATATTTTCCTCGCACTTGCTGAGTACGACATGTAATCAACCTTGCATTACCACATATACATCAGCTATAGGAGAAGAGTACATCGAGGACCAAGTGGAGTACTAGGCGTGCGAACTACCGTCAACATGCCTGTGGAGTTGGAGTTGAAACCTGCTGTTTAGTTATTTCCGCTGTCGTTTAGAGACTTCCGCTGAAAGAATAAGTTAGAGATTTATGAGTGAGACCTTGAGTCATTGTAATAAAGTACTTACACACTATTTATTCGTGGTTATATTCTGAATTCAGTTTGTGGATTACATGTGTATGTGTGATGAACATCATGGGCACACATATGCATTCACTTGGTTCTATTTTCGGAACCGGGTGTCACAGCCTTGCTGCTGGTCGTCCCTGTAGGTAGCTTTTCAGCATTTCCTATCAACTTAAAAAATCATTTCTCCCTGTAGGTAGCTCGAAAAATTATGAAATACATTTTTCTAGAACCAAAGAGACCTCCTTTGTTTAGATGCTTCACTTTTAGCTATGTCAAAACTTCAGATTTGGGATCAAAATTCAGAGAAGCCATGTACTTGTGAGAATTTTGGAGACCACAAGATTCCCTGAAATTTCCTCCAATTTTGCTCAGATCATCCTCATAGACTCTAGTCTTCTCTGGAAAAATTCCAAAGCCAATTAAGAAACCATAATAGCAGTAACTATTAATAGAAGCTTACTTCTTCTAAATCATTATTTGCTTATACGTATATTTTGTTGCATATCATATAGTGACCGAAATTGAGGACGCTCTAGAGGCCTTGGAGATCCTCCCATCAGACGCTAACTTTCCGTTTGACTCGCAACCAGGCATGCCCTGGTTTGCATTTAATTACTTTTGTAAAATTTTGATTTATTTAACTTATGTCTAGGTTGAAATGTGTGCATTAAGGTTTAGGTGATTGAAAACCCACTTGCATGACCTTTAAATCCTATGAAGAGTTGGGTAGTTTACAGCTTGATGAGTAGAGAATGCCATGCTAATGTTCTTAGGATCTCGATAGAAGTTGAGTGGTTGGAATCTACTCGCGAGATAGGATTTATCACACGGGATAGAAAGAAACAAAGAATGGCTTAAGAATGTGAAATTGAGACCCAGCAGGGGGGATAGGATGCAGTGAGCGGAGGTCTCACGTGCGTAGCCCTGTTGGTGTCGGTTGAGGACCGAGCCGTGTGCAGCCTTGCTGGACAAGTTTAAACAGTACCGGATGCATACTGGCTATATGGGAACCAGGAAAACGATGTAATTGGTTAACCTGGGTGCCGAGCCTACCCAACCGTTTTATAGGAGTGGGTTGAGGGTAGCAAGGTGTAAATCTGCCGAGGGGCACAGATACACTCCACGTGGGGACCTCCTACCCATTACGGATGGACCGGTTCGACATTTTGGTTTCCTTTAAATGGTTGCTGCATACAGCATAGTAGGAAGGTGTGAGGAACCACACTTCTAAAATGGGTGTATGTGACGTGTTATCTGGGTGTATATTGAGTGAAATCACCGCCCCTTGCGGTTATTTAAGTACCGCTTGTTCACTGCACTGTGACGTAGTAAGAATTGAAAGATGCCAGAAGAATATGATGCATTGATCTATTATTGTATTGCAACCATGTATGCTGTAGATGTAGAGCTCACTAAGTTTATCTTCCACTTTGGGTAGAATCACAACGGAAGGAAGCATTTCATGTTTGATTGTGGAATTCCGACATGAGGGCTGCTCAAGGCACATCATATTGCTGCTAAAAACTGAAAGTAAGGATTAACCGTTAGGCGAGTCTTTATTGCAATATCATTTTCCTATATTAATAATCCCTGCATGTAGAGTCTCATGTTTAGGTGTGATGGATAAGCCTTGCTGAGCCATCGTGCTCACGGTTGCTACATTAAGATGTTGCAGGTGAGACGTATGAGGAAGGCTCCGAGGATGAGGTGATGCCCCCGTCGGGGTACACGGCCGAGCTGGAGCCCTGCACGCCGCCGTGATCTTCGGATGTGTGTAGCGTCCCCGGGCCGAACGACTACACTTTTGCATAGCTAGACTAAGAGTTTAGCTATGAATAATACTTCCGCTGTAAATAGGTTTGTAAAAGAATTCCACTGTTTTATGTAAATAAAAGCTTATATGTTGTTGCTAATATTTTCTTGTGTGCTGTTGGGTGCCGCATTGCAGGCACCACCCTCTGCGATCCCAGAGTGGGAGGACCACGGGGTGGCCCCCACAGTCGTGGTATCAGAGCCGCATTGGAAATAGCACACTCGAAAAGAGCATATTTTAAAAACTTAGGCGTAGTCCAGCTAGGATTAGTCATAAGGTCTATTATAGTAGTAGATATTTTGGTGGAAAAGCTAACATAAGTGTTATTAATATGTAATGACGCTCCGACGTCAGGTAAGAGGTAAGGTACGCCACCGCAGGCGGATCAATTGCGGTAAGCTCGCCATACGAGCAATGGTATGGAATGGTTTACCATGGCTTGGCACGGTAGTAAATATGAGTCTCTGAACCTTCTTATGGTTTCGGGAACAAATGAAAATGCTGATCCCCAGCGTGCTTTAGGCAAAGAGAGAATACTCCATCGTGTTGTAAGAAACACGATAGTATGCAACTCTTGAACATTCAATGTTCAAAGGGCCTTACGCAGCGCTCGCTATCGGCGTGCCTCAACGGTCATGAGGCAGTAAGTGGTATCCGTTGGGTTGATAAAATTCCCAACCGTGACGACCCGTTCACGCTCTACTCGGGTTCCCCGTCGTGTGGTGTGAAAACGCGATCATGTACCTTGAGGCGTGGCATGACTCAAGGACGATCCGTATGGAAATGATACGGATCGTATGTTTTTACTATGATATGGACCTGCCTGAAATGATCAACCTTTGTGTGCCCCATTATTGAGTGGTTTTCTGCAGGTATATTGACCACGTTAGAGCATGACGGTTAGAAACCGTTTGTGAGTGACGTTCTTAGTTCCACCATTTGATACGAATATGCTGGAATACCAGCTTAGGATTTTTTTTGGTGAGGGCGTAGTACCGACATTCCATCGCAGTTTTCTCGGGCACGCGGACGATCATATTCGTGCCGGAGGTGCTGTCAAATTTTTTACAGAAAACTGTTTACTTGTATAAATCATAACTCCTAATTCACAAACGATATGGATGCAAATAAATACAATATGGATTCCTTTTTGAGTCTACTACAACTTTGTTGTTGAACTCCAGTCCAGATTTTGCTTCCAATGTGGTCAAAACAGTTGAATTCTTCAGACTGGTCAGCTGGACTGGAATCTGTACAGGGAAACCATGTTTGAATTTTTTTATTCAAATCATTTGGTTTCACCTTTCGATATCCAGAAGATGTTGTAAAACAGTGGGTTGGGTTCGAATATATTATGCATTCAATATATCACTTCGAGCGAGGACATGTTTGGGTCTTGTACAATAGCGAGGATATACGCATGCTAACACACTTAACATCCTGTGGCGACCCACGACGGTCGAAATGAACTTTCGATCCATGAAGTTCATTACTTTGGAACTCGATTGTGGTGACATGGTCCAGGGATGTATATGTTGTATAAAGTGTATATAGGATGCCTGCTAATAAATTAGTGGAGCTCAAGAAGAAAATCCAGAAGCATCTAGATAAGGGTTTTATACACCCAAGCTCATCACCGTGGGGACCCCCGTGCTCTTCGTAGACAAGAAAGATGGAACTCAAAGGATGTGTGTGGACTATAGGTCTCTCAACAAAGTGACAATCAAGAATAAATACCCACTGCCCCGCATACAGGACTTATTCGATCAAATGAAAGGTGCCCGAATTTTCTCCAAGATTGATCTTCGGTCGGGATACTTTCAGCTGAAGATTAAGCCCTCCGACATACCTAAGACGGCTTTCAGAACGCGGTATGGTTCATATGAATATACCGTCATGTCATTTGGGTTGACAAATGCACCTGCATACTTTATGTACCTCATGAATAAGCTCTTCATGGAGTACTTGGACAAGTTCGTCGTGGTTTTCATCGACGACATCATGGTGTATTCAAAAAGCGAGGAAGAACATGAGGAATACTTAAGATTGACATTGCATAAACTGCAAGAGAATCAATTATATGCTAAGTTTAGCAAGTGTCAGTTTTGGCCAAAGGAGATATCATTCTTAGGCCACATCATCTCCGAAGGAGAAGTATCGGTTGATCCCGGAAAAGTGAGGGATGTTTAAAGTGGAACCAACTGCAGAATGTGAGGGACATTTGGAGTTTCCTTGGGATGGCTGGATACTACCGCCGGTTCATCAAGAATTTCTCCAAAATAGCGAAGCCTATGACTGAATTGCTGATGAAAGGGAAAGTATTTCAGTGGACACAAGCTTCTCAAGATAGTTTTAAGGAGTTAAAGAAGAGATTAACAACAACATCGGTTTTGGTATTGCCAGACGTGAGCAAGAGCTTTGATATATATTGTGACACCTCAAGACAAGGACTTGGATGTGTCCTTATGCAAAAAGGCCAAGTGGTAGCCTATGCATCAAGGCAACTAAATAAACATGAGCTGAATTACCCTACGCACGACCTGGAACTTGCAGCCGTCATACATGCCTTGAAGATTTGGAGGCATTATATCCTCGATCACTGATGTGAGATCTACACGGATCACAAAAGACTCAAGTATATATTCACGCAAACGGATCTGAATTTGATTCAACGTCGATGGTTGAAACTCATCAAGGATTATGATGTAGGAATCAACTATCACCCCGGGAAGGCCAATGTAGTAGCTAATGCATTGAGCCGAAAGGGAGCATGTCACCAACTCACGGTTCGGGAGCTGCCACCCGAGCTGCATAAGGAGATGGAGGTGGTAGAACTAAACTCAACGCTGGAACAAGAGATACGAGATGGTCAAGCAACGGATGAGGAAATAAAAGAAATCAAGGAAAGAATCCGACAAGGGATATAAAAGGATTTCAAGGAAGATGAGAATGGCACGCTCTGGTTAGAGAAAAGGATTTGTGTGCCTAACGTGAAGCACATCTGTGACACGATACAAAAGGAGGCACATGACTCGCCTTATTCCATACACCCCGACTGTACAAAGATGTAGAAGGACCTGAAAACTTGCAATGGCATGAAAAGAGATATAGCTGAATATGTTTCCCTATGCGACACGTGCCAACGAGTGAAGGCCGAATATTAAAGACCTGCTGGATTATGGCAGCCATTGAAAGTACCCGAGTGGAAGTGGGTAGACATCAGCATGGATTTCATAGTCGGATTGCCACGTACTCAGCCGGGCTACGACTCTATTTGGGTTATCATGGACCGATTGACGAAATCAGCCCACTTTATTCCTGTTAGGACCAAGTACACCGTCGCACAACTAGCCGAGCTGTATATGGAGCAAATCGTGTGTTGTCATGGAGTTCCAAAGAGGATAGTTTCAGATCGAGGTTCTCAATTTACCTCTAGGTTCTGGAGGAAGCTTCTTGAAGCTATGGCTATACGGTCGAATTTCAGCTCTGCATACCACCCACAAACCGATGGGCAAACTGAGAGGACAAATCAGATTTCGGAAGACATGTTGAGAGCTTGCGCCTTGAAACATGGGCGTAGTTGGGACAAGAGCTTGCCGTATGCTGAATTCTCATACAACAATAGTTACCAAGCCAGCATTAAAACATCACCTTTCGAAGCATTATATGGTAGACGGTGTAGAACACTGCTGTTCTGGAATGAGACTGGAGAAAGACAAGTATTTGGACACGAAGTGCTGCAAGACGCAGAAAAGCAAGTCCAAACAATACGTGAAAACTTGAAGGCTACTCAGTCACGTCAAAAGGGCTATGCGGACAATTGGCGAAGGAGTTTGACCTTCGAAGTTGGAGACTTCGTGTATCTTAAGGTGTCGCCTATCCGAGGCCAATGACGGTTCTACGTCAAAGGCAAGTTAGCACCTCGCTACATCGGGCCATTCAAGATTTTGGACAAGCGAGGAGAGGTAGCCTATCAACTAGAGCTGCCAACACACCTCTCTGACATGCACGACGTATTTCACGTACCCCAGCTCAAGAAGTGCCTAAGAGTACCGGAAGAATATGTACCGATGGATGACCTAGAACTTCAGGAGGATCTGACCTACACGGAACACCCCATCAAAATCATGGACATAAAGGAAAGGGTCACGAGGAACAAAGTAATCCGTTGGTGCAAGGTACAATGGAGCCATCACACGGAAGCCGAAACTACATGAGAACGTGAGGAAGACCTCAAGACGGAATTCCCTCATATTTTCTCCACTGTATCGAATCTCGAGAGCGATATTCATTTTAAGGGGGGTAAGTTTGTAACACACTCAATTTTACTACCATGCATTGCATACATTTTTCATGTAGAGAAGAATTTAAAATAAAGAAGAAAATAAAGAGAGGAACATGGAAGCAAATAAAATAATAAAAGGAAATAAAAATAGAAAATAATGAAAATAAATAGAAAATAAAAAGAAATAGAAATAAAAATAAATAAAATAGCCAAACCTAGCCGCCCCCAATTTTCCCAAAATTCCCCTGTTCCCTAATTTTCTTGTTTTTCCCCAAATTCTCCTAGGGATTTTTCCCCGCATTTGGGGGGGGGGGCTTTTCCCCCAATTTGGCCGCACCACTTAAGGGGGGGGAACCTTAGTGCACCCCCTTGGTCGCAGCCCATAAGAGGGGGATCCTAGCCGCCCCCTTTTTGTTTTTTTGTGGGCTTTTATTTTCCGAAATAATCTCAGCCATTGGTGGAAAATAAATAATAAAATCACAGCCCCTAGCTCCCACCTCTTTTAAAATTAAATCTCAGCCCTTGGATAATTGAGTTGCTAAAATCCTAGCTTCCCTAGCTATTTCCCCCTCTTATAAATAAAACCCTCCCCCCCTTAGACGCCACCCCAGACCCAAAAACCCCTGGCCGCCGCCCTCCCCTGCTGCCAAGTTCAGGTCGCCGCCCCCTGCTGGAGTTTGGCCGCTGTCAAAGCTCCGCCACGCCTCGCCGTCGCAGGAGAAGAAGCCCCCGACGTTCTGCCCTAGCCGCAGCTGCATAATTCTCCAAGAAAATCTCCAGCTGCTGCTATTCCAAGGAGAAGGCCCTGCCGCAAGGAAGAGAGGAGGAAGAAGTGAGGTAGGTTTTTGTTACCCCTCTTACCACGTCGCCGCTGTTTCTACGCACCTGTTTTCCCCACCCCCTGCGAGCATAAATTTCTGCGTGTGGACAGACCATGTTTTGGTCAATTTTTGACGGTGGAATTGATTTACAAATTGTGTCAATATCATAACCACGTCCACACTTGATCTCAGCAGCCTTTTTCATCATAAAACCCCATCGAAGCCTACAAAAACTTGTCAGAACATGTGCAAACTGATTTTTATAAACTGCACCATAGGAATTGCATTCATCCACCTCATTGCATAAGTTTGTGCATGATAATTGATTGCTGTAAATTTTGTATGTGTGTGGTCGTGAGTAGAAGGACACGCTCAAGAAGCCGTCTACGAGGAACTACAACACCAAGACTTCAAGACGCTTGAGCAACACGAACCACGGGAGAAAGGCAAGTGCCCCTTGACCATATTGATCCCATGTTTTTGAAACTCTTTTGCTTGTGAAAACTTGTATGCTTGTGTCAACTTGATGGGACACCCTTTTATAGGAGTTTACTAGTTTTGTTAGCCATCCTTGTCACCAGAAAAGTTGATGAGTCGGGTATGGTCGTTTTCCTTTTTGCTTTGCTCAACTTATGGGATACGGAAAGCTGAAATAAAACTTGTTTAGCTACTGCACTCATGAGAATAAAGATAATGAGAACTTGATGATGTTAATGAGCATGGAATTGGGGAGATCTAGGCGAGCTTGGTTCGTGAATGTTGCTGAATGAGATGGTGGTTTGCTTGCCGTAGATCTAAGGACCGGTTCATGCAAGCACATGCCAGGAAAATAGTGCCACCACAAGGCCAAATATGTGTGCGGCTTAGCTGACTAATTAGGTGTGTTCCTAGCATGTTATGGACCATTGGATGGCGCTGGGAATGGGAGTCGAGGAGGACTACCCTAGGAACTGCATGGCACAAGAGGGGGCCCGTGGGTGGGAGAATGGAGATTCGATCCTACCGGCAAAACCTTAGTGGGTCCGTACATTCTAGTAGCCCCTTTGTAAAGGCTATTTTGTGATCTCTTGGCCAAACACTGGCGGTTGTGTAATGGCAGAATGGAGGTTTTCTCTAGTCGCCGACAGGTGACGAAATCAAGAACTTGTGGGTAAAGTGGTGCCACCTCTGCAGAGTGTAAAACTATCATTATAGCCGTGCTTCCGGTCACAAGCACCTGGCGAACTTCCATGATTAGAGACAAATCTTGGGATGGTTATTTGGAATTCATGACGCATACATAGCTTTCTCACAAACTGAATTCAGAATATAACCACGTACGAATAGTGTTTAAGTACTTTATTACATTGACTCATTGTCTCACTCATGAATATCTAACTTATTCTTGCAGCGGAAGACTCTAAACAACAGCAGAAAATCACTAAAGACGATGGGGCTCCACTCCAACTCCACAGGCATGTTGACGGTAGTGCGCACGCCTAGTACTCCACCTGTTCCTCGAAGTATTCTTCTTCTGTAGCTGAAGTATATGTGGGAATGCAAGGGTGAGTACATGTCGTACTCAGCAAGTGTGGGAAAGTATGACATGTAGCTTACAGCAATGTAGGAAATAAATGGTTTCATTGCAGCAAGCAAATTTTATTTCACAAACTTGGTAAAAACAGCAACTATCTCTAGGTGAGTTAAATCCCAACATAACCAAGTAAGTCATTATCATTCCTTCATTATAATTCATCATTTATCAAGCCTCAACCAGCCAATATTCTTTCTCAAGTTCATATCATACTCATAAATACTCATAACCATCTCATTTTCATAGAACCGAAAACAAACTCGTTATCATGACCCAAAACAGTCCCAAAACCAGTCTCGAAAACCATACCCGAATATCCATCCCAAGTTTTGCCTCTAATCATGGAAGTTGGCCAGATGCTTGTAACCGGAAGCATGGCTATCATGATAGTTTTACACTCTGCAGAGGTGGCACCACTTTACCCACAAGTTCGTGATTTTGTCACCCATTGGCGATTACAAAGAACCTCCATTATGCCACTACACAACCGTCGGTGTATGACCAAGAGATCACAAAATAGCCTTTACAAAGGGGCTACTAGAATGTACAGACCCACTGAGGTTTTGCCGGCAGGTTCAAATCTCCATTCTCCCACCCACGGGCCCCCTCTTGTGCCATGCAGTTCCCAGGGCAGTCCTCCTTGACTCCTATTCCCCACGCCATCCAATGGTCCATAACAAGCTAGCAACATACCTAATTAGTCAGCTAAGCCGCACCCATATTTGGCCTTGTGGTGACACTGTTTTCCTGGCATGTGCTCACATGAACCGGTCCGTAGATCTACAGCGAGCAAACCATATTATCATTCAGCGACATCCACGAACCAAGCTCGCCTAGATCTCCCCGATTCCATGCTTATTAACATCATCAAGTTCCCATCATCTTTAATCTCATGAGTGCAGTAGCTAAACATGTTTTATTTCAGCTTCCCATATCCAGTAAATTGAGCGAAGCAAAAGGGAAAAACGATCATACCCGACTCAACAATTTTCCCGGCGACAAGGATGACTAACAAAACTAGTAAACTCCTATAAATGGGTTTCCCATCAAGTTGACACGAGCATGCAATTTTTGCAAGCAAAACAGATCAAAATCATAGGTTCAATATGGTAAAGGGGCACTTGCCTTGCTCCCGCGGTTCGTGTTGCTCAAGCGTCTCAAAGTCTTGGTGCTTTAGTTCCTCGTAGACGTCCTCTTGAAGTGTCCTTCTACTCATGACCACACACATATAAAGATCACAACAATCAGTTATCATGCACAAACTTTACTCAAGATGCAATGAGGTAGATGAATGCAGTTCCTATGGTGCAGTTTATGAAAATCAGTTTGCACGTGTTTTTGCAAGTTTTAGTAGGCTTCCATGGGGTTTTATGATGAACAAGGCTGCTGGGATTGAGTGTGGACGTGGTTATGATCTTGACACAATTTGTAGATCAATTCCACCGTCAAAACTTGACCAAAACATGGTCTGTCCACACGCAGAAATTTCTGCTCGCAGGGGGCGCAGAAAATGGGTGCGTAGAAACAGCGGCGACGTGGTAAGAGGGGTAACGGAAACCTACCTAAATTCTTCCTCCTCTCCTCCTTGCGGCAGGGTCCTTCTCCTTGCAATGGCAGCAGCTGTAGATTTTCTTTGGAGATTGGTGAAGCTGCGGCTAGGGCAGGATGTCGGGGGGCTTCTTCTCCTGCGACAGCCAGGCGTGGCGGGGCTTCAACGGCGGCCAATTTCAGCACGGCGACGACCAAGCCTTGGCAGCAGAGATAGATGGGGTGGCGGCCAGAAAAATAGGGCTAGGGGGTGGTGGCTAGGAGGGGAGTTTTATTTATAAGGGGAAGAAAACAGCTAGGGTGGCTAGGATTTTAGCAACTCATTTATCCATGGGCTGAGATTTAATTTAAAAAGAGGTGGAAACTAGCGGATGTGATTTAATTATTTATTTTCCACCAAGGGCAGAGATTATTTGGGGGACAAAGAGAATCCCACAAAAAAGAGAAGGGGGGGTGGCTAGTGTTACCCCCTTTAGGTGGTGCGGCCAAGGGGGAGGAGGGGTCGGCTAGGGTTTCCCCCCTAGGTGGTGCGGCTAATTTGGGGGGGGGGATTCCCCCTAAATGTGGGGAAAATTTCCCTATGGGAATTTTAAGAAAATTGGGGAAAATCATGGAATTTAGGGAAAATTAGGGGAGAAGGAAATTTAGGGGCGGCCAGGTTTGGCTATTTTATTTATTATTTATTTTATTTTTTTATTTCTTTTTCTTTTCATTTTATTTGTATTATTTCCAATTTTTGTTTCCTTTAATCTATTTATTTGTTTATATATTCCTATTTTTTTTCCTCTTCTTTTTAAATGCTTCTCTACATGAAAAATATATGCAATGCATGGTAGTAAATTTGAGGACGTTACATTACCGCAATATGAGCTGAGGGTGTGGTGTGATGAACACTTTAGCAAGTGAAAAACTTGGGCCTTTACATTCCCCCCTCTTAAAAGAATCTTGTCCTGAGATTATAAGGTAAAAAATGAGAGAGGATGATGGAGAATTACCGGATGTGTGACGTTAAAAATTCCGAATAATTAGTGTAAAGAAACTCCTCGCTTTCCCATGTCAATTCATCCGTGGAGTGATTACTCCACAATATCCTGTAGAACCAAAATGTTCCGTTGCGTCTGGTTCGGGCCTTCTCGTCGATGATCTGAACCGGTTCCTCCCGATACGTGAGATCCGGTTTCAGCCCCTCGATATCTCCCAGCTGGACGGTGGTTGAAAACTTGAGGCACTTCCTCAGCTGAGAGAGAGTCAATTGCTATTATAGCACTCGTCTCGAGCGGCTTCGACAAAATGACACTCACGTCGTGGGCTTCTTTAAAATAGCACTTATATCATTGACGCACCGTTAAAATAGAATTTCAGTCTAATCTCCCTCTTTTTAACATTTTTTCTAATTATTATAAACTCCAAAATAACCATTGTGCCCTTCTTTAATTTTTTACTGTACCCTAACCTTTTGCTTCGCTACTGTTCCTCTTCTCCCAAACGCCGCCAGACCGAGGGCGAGCCGCCGCCGCCAGAAATCCGAGGGTGGGCCGTCGCCGCCAGGCCTCCGAGGGCTGACCGTCGCCGCCAGGCCTCCGAGCCGGCACCGCTAGCCCTCCGTGCCCGAACCGCCGCCTGCAACTCCCTGGCAGATCATTCTATTTATGTAGAATAACAGACTGCTGAACTCTCCTGACTATCCATGTAAAAATCACAAACGTTCTGCGCCCCAAATTCGAAATGAAAACAGGCTGCTTATACAAGGTGCGGCCACATTTCAGAGATTAAGGATGCAGCCAAAAACAGTAAAAAATAAAAGAAGGGCACAATGGTCATTTCAGAGTTTATAATAATTAGAAAAGAAAAGAAAAATGTTTAAAAGAGGGAGATTAGACTGAAATTCTATTTTAACAGTGCGTCAACGATATAAGTGCTATTTTAAAGAAGCCTACGATGTGTCATTTTGCCGAAGCCGCTCGAAACGGGTGCTATAATAGCAATTGAGTCGCTGAGAGATGTGGAAGATATGGTGCACATCGGAGAGTGTCGTTGGTAATTCCAACCGGTATGCAACGGATCCACACCTTTCCAAAACCTTGAATAGACCAATGAATCGGGGTGCCAACTTTTCTGTGACCCCAAATCTATTTACCCCCTTCGTCGGAGACACACGTAGGTACACGTGATGACTGACTTCAAATTGTAGAGGGCGTCTTCTCTGGTCCGCATAATGTTTTTGTCGGGATTGGGTGACTTTCAAGTTTGATTGAATAACCCAAACTTTCTCTTCCGCATTATTGACAAGATCAATCCTGAAGGTGACCCTCTCGCCGGATTCACACCAATTCAGTGGTGTACGGCATTTTCTCTTGTATAGCACCTCATAGGGCGCCATCTTTATGCTGGCCTGGTACCCATTGTTGTACGAGAACTCGGCTAACGGTAAGTGATCATCCAAATTCTTACCGTGATTAATAGCACAAGCCCGTAACATATCTTCCAGGATTTGGTTTACCCGCTTGGTTTGCCCATCCGTCTGCAGGTGGTACGCTGAACTACGGATCAGTTTTGTACCCAATGCTGCATGTAATTGCTCCCAAAAAACGAGACACAAATAAAGTGCCTCGATCTGAGATGATGGTGTGGGGTACGCCATGTAAACATAAGATCCGTGAGATGTATAATTCAGCATACTTCTTGGCGTTGTAATTGGTGTTGACCGGGATAAAATGGGCAGACTTTGTGAGCCGGTCTACGAGATTACACAAACTGAATCATGCTTTTGAAATGTGGTGAGTAAACCGATAATGAAATCCATGCTCACATCCTCCCACTTCCAGGCAGGAATGTCTAGTGGTTACAACAATCCTGGTTTCTTCATGTGGTCAGCATTCACCTTACGACATGTATCGCACTCGGACACATATTTAGCAATCTCCCGCTTCATTCGTGTCCACCAAAATTTACTTTTGAGCTCTTGATACATCTTGTTGCTGCCAGGGTGAATAGAAAACTTTGACAAGTGAGCCTCGTAAAAAATTTTCTTCCGTAGTTCCGGGTTACGGGGTATGACTATTCTGTTTTTGAACCACAGAACACCGTCTCCGTCCTTCCGTAAGCAATTCAGCTCCCCACTGTCTACTCATCTCCGCAAATGCGACATACCCTTGTCATTTTTCTGGGCTGCCGCTATCTCTTCACGGATGGTGGGGATAAGAGTTAAATTGTAGAGAACTCCATGTGGAACCAAATACAGATTTGGTTCATTCTCTTCAATCGGTGTAATGGTCAGATTATGAACGTGTCACTTGCGTCTCAGGGCATCGGCCACCATGTTTGCCTTGCCGGGATGATAATGGATCTCCATTTCATAATCCTTTATCAACTCTAACCATCTTCGCTGCCTCATGTTCAACTCTTTCTGAGTGAATATGTATTTGAGGCTCTTGTGGTCGGTGTATAGATGTACGAGGTTTCCCAGCAGATAATGCCTCCACATCTTGAGTGCGAGTATCACGGCAGTGAGTTCTAAGTCATGAGTTGGATACTTTTGCTCATGGTTCCGAAGCTGCCGTGATCCATACGCGACCACTCTTCTGTCTTGCATCAGCACACATCTGAGCCCAATGCCGGATGCATCGCAATACACATCAAACGGTTTTGTTGTATCTGGTGCTGATATTAAATGCTTCACCAACGCCTTAAATGCCGCTTCACATGCCGCGCTCCAGATATATTTGGAAGCCTTCTTCAGCAGTTCGGTCATAGGCTTTGCAATCCTCGAGAAATTTGGAATGAACCTCCGATAATATCCCGCCAGTCCGAGGAAACTCCGCACCTCGTGGACAGACCTCGGGGATTTCATATTCAGCACTCGTACAATCTTGCTCGGCTCTACAGAGATGCCCTCCACTGATAAAATATGCCCGAGGATTGGTACTTGCGATATCCAGAATTCGCACCTGCTGAATTTAACGTACAACTTGTGATCTCGCAACTGTTGCAAGACTATACGCAAATGATTCGCGTGCTCTTCCTCCGACTTGGAATATACCAATATGTCGTCGATGAAGACCACGACAAACTTGTCCAGCTCCGGCATGAATACCGAGTTCATCAAGTATATGAAGTGCGCTGGAGCATTGGTGAGGCCGAAGGACATGACAAGGTACTCATAGAGCCCGTACCTCATCTAGAAAGCCGTCTTCGGTATGTCCTCAGCTCTGATCTTAATCTGGTGGTACCCTGATCTTAAATCAATCTTGGAAAAGATCTCTGCCTCGACCAATTGATCAAATAACATGTCGATGTCGGGCAATGGGTACTTGTTCTTGATCGTAGCGGCGTTTAGTGGACGATAGTCCACACAAAGCCGTAACGTTTCGTCCTTCTTCTCGACGAATAATGCCGAACAGCCCCATGGCGAGGAGCTCGGCCTAATAAAACCCTTGTCCAGCAGGTCTGTCAATTGTGTTTTCAATTCTGCCAATTCCTTCGGTGCCATCTTGTACGGCCTTCTATATATTGGCATTGTTCCCGGTGCAAGTTCAATCTTGAACTCCACCTCCCGGTTGGGCAGCACCCGGTAGGTCATCCGGGAATACATCGGGAAACTCACGGACTACTGGAATGTCCTCCAGGCTGATGGTGGTGGATTGGTTTACGGCTGGAAGTTTTATTTCTGGACTGTCCAGAAATAAAGAATGAGACTCGTGCACCGATGGGTGCAAATGCACGATTCGAAGGACGACGTCTAGAACAGCACCGTAGCGGTTTAGCCATGACATCCCTAGGATGATGTCAACCTTTTGTCCCTCTAAGACTATGAGAGATGCAGGGTATGTTTTCCCCCAAGCATAACGGTGTTTTTGGAACCATCATGCTTGCTGCTACCAAAAGCTATTCCATACAACCACCCTCGCTGCCCTACTTGGCAACGAAAACTCCCTAGTTGGAGTGGAATTCGACCTCCTGTGAGTCTACCTCCTCCGATGGTTCTGCTGGTGGCTCAGGATCCATGACCTCATCTTCGGGTTCAGGTTCCGGTATCACCGGAATGCCGAGAACCACGGGTACTGCACCTACCAATGGTAGGCCCACTACCTGAGGTATGAGGTCCTGCAAAGCATTCACCTCGTCCATGGCCTGATTGTAGTCCATCTCCCAGTTCTGTCCCTCCTCAATCAAGTCATCACGCTCTTGAGTGAGGACTTTGTTCTGCTAGGTCAAATTCTGGACTTGCTGCTGCAAAGCTGTGATGCCGACACGACTTTTCTTCCTCGCTTTCCTCAACCGACGCAACTGATTATGCTGCTCATTCAGTCGCTTTATCGTCGGTAGAAGTACATTACGGAGCACATTATGGGCACTCCTGTAATGGTCGCGGCAGCTGGTGCTCTCCTTGAGCTTCATGGCAAGTCAAACTGTATGGACAGCTTGGTGTTCACCACATTCCTTTCTGCCATAAGATGGAGGCTAAGATTTGCTTCTGCTGGATTGTACCTTGGGCAACTTGGATCAGTTGCTGCAAAGTACCACTCCAACCACATGTGGTTAGCTCGTCCCTCCACTGGAACAAGCGCATATGGAGTGCCCTCCATATCTCGCACGTGTAGCCGACAAAAGCATGACATGGCATCACGGGCTGTCAATTGCCACACGTCCTACGGTACGGTTGTCTACCGCTCACCGTGATAGTGAACGGTGCCCAACCCGGTGGAGTCGGTCCTGCCGGAACATCCACATATATGATCCATGTCGTGTGCTCATTCTCAGCTTCTTCCTTGGCAAGAAAACGCGGCATCTCCATATATCCGAAATATTGAAGCATAAGCTTCAACAAGTCCGGATACCAGCGGCGTTGACAACAATGGGACACCACCCATCCGTTCTCCAGTTGTTTATCCGCTTCCATATGTAGAAACATATTTGAAAAGGTCAAATATTCATTTCAACAAGAAAAAAAGCGAGTTATAACATAAAAAATGTCATTGAACTCAGAAAAATTTGAAACATGAATCAAACTTTTCAACACGTTGATTGGCACTGCACTGCCCAAAATTGACAGTGCTGACCAGTTTCCATTCTACACAGATTTAAACCATGTTAAGGGCAAAATCAGTTCTGGAGTTCAACATCAAAGTTAAGTTAACTTCAATAGATTTCCATAATGTTTTTGTATGCCCTCAGATCTGCCCTGGTTCAAAAGTTACGAGATTTCAAAGTTACAGAATTTCTGGAGAAAATTGGGCAGCACCTCCCTGCTTGTGGTACTGACTTGATCCAAGAATTCCATTTAATTATGCGCATAATTTGACAAAACTTTATGTTACAAAGTTGTAACATATCTCATTAAATTTTTAGAAATGTATCATTTTCTATTTTTGGATTTTTATGCAGGAAGTTATGCTCATTTTACAGAGAGTTGCAGAGAGTATTTACTCTGCCCTGTTTTCCGGACAGTTTCAACTCTACTGCATATTTGGACAAGTTAAGGGATGAAACATGTGCGGGCCTGGACCCGATCACGGGGCTGTGCCGCTCGCCCGAGGACCGCGTCAGGTGGTGCCGTGCGATGCGGCACCCAACAGCATACGGGTCGAGGAAAACATCATATTACACAAAGCTTCACGGAAGCGTAAAAAGAGTATTTTACAAATACTTATCTCAAAATAAACTACAGCGGAAGACTACAACTCTCACGACTCATTTCTAGCTTAGCATCAAAGAAACAGTCCAGCCCGTGGACGTTTCTTACTAGCAACACGAAGAACAAACAGCAACGGCGAGAATGCTCTTGAGTAACCACTCGGAGTTTTCTGAGTCTCATCGGCATCCATTCTCATAAGCATGAAGTGAATACCTGCAAAACAACTCGGATAGCATCCGTGAGCATAACGCTCAGCAAGACTTAACCGTCAACCCTAGTCATGAAACTCTACATGAGGGTATAACATACAGTGGGATAGCATAATGCATAAAGAACTCGCCTAAAAGTGAATCCTTACTTTTAGGTATTATTGCAGCAATTTTAAAAGTAACCTTGGGCACGCCACATCGGGAGTCCACAATCAAACAACAAACGCTTTCCCCCGATGTAATTTGCTCATGGTGGAAATGAATCGAGTTTGCTCTAACTATTCATCAAAGGTACATCACAAAGATAGTATAAACTTCAAGCCATAATGATTAGTTCCTTTCTCATGCAAGTTCTTACTACATCACGACTGTGAGAACAAGTATGCTCAGTCCTTTTCCGCGAGCGATGGTGATTCGAATCAATAACACCCGGACTATACGACTCGTACGCCCGTACTCGACGTTGCCTACAACAACTATCACTGACGTCGTACGTGGCAGCCTTTCCCCTGTTTCACCCATGTTGAATCGATCAAATAGCCCCGTACAGTAGCCACTCCCATGGTGCACCTACCGACATGAGATGTCATGAGAGTGTTACCAACATACTGCACACCGGCCCTCTCGCCTGAGGCGACCCGAAAAGGCTCAAAGCAAGCTTCCCGAGGTACATCGGTTTACTGGGTCCCATATAGCCAGCATGAGTCTAGTACACAACTCAAACTTGCTCAACAGGACCACATACGGGTCGGTCCTTGACCGACATGGACAGGTCTATAGCACCCAGGCCCCTATGTCTGCTGCCCCTACAACCTGCTGGTCTCAACTTTAACTTGCTAACAATTTTCTTAACCAATTCCGTATGCCTCTGTTGTTCCTGATCATGCGAGTAGCATCTCACCACTCGACTTCTACCGAACCTTACTTAAGCATGGCAGTTCTACACGATGAAAATACACTTACCCAATACTCCATGGGGTCATTGGGTCATGCAAGAGGAGTATCAAACAACTAGACCTAATGCACATTTCATATCTTAATAGAAAGAGTGAATACAAAGTAAAAACTTAAAAGCTGTTAAATGCAAAGCGGAGCTTGCCTGTTTTGCAGGGTAGTGGTGTATATAAGCAATTATTGATCCTTGCCGATCAATCACTTGATCCTACGGAGTTTGATCCACTTCAATGAATCACTCCTTCAAATCCCCTTCGTCATGAATCCTAATGACATGTATATGCACAGATTTTATAATGTAATTCGGAGAATTAAAGACTTGATTTCTTAAGAACAGAGGCTGTGTGGAAATTCCAAGAATGGCTTGGTTTGCCTCTGTTGTGCAAAGAAACAGGAATGAACTGAATTTGTCTTAGTGTTGTAGTTCATAACTAACTACTTTCCTAATGAACATAAGAGATGAGCTGAAAAGATTTGCATGCAACTGAAGAACAAGAACTCCAATGGCTTCAAAACTTTTACAGCATGTTCTATAGTAACCATAGATTTAGCTTTCCAAATTGCAGCTAATGTGGAATACAATTGTGTTCTCCATAATTCCCCCAAGTGTCTTATGTATTTTCCCACATAAATAAGCATGATAGAACAAGGACAGGGCGTTCTAAGGCTCAACTTGAGCTGATGATTTACATGTGAGTTCCTGGTCACATGAAAGTAATTTGATCCAAAATTCAGACCTTTTACTTGAGTAGTTCTTACAGAACAATTCCTTAAGCATTTCTAATAAAAAGAATTAATTCTGGAGTAATGTGCATTTTCATGCCCAATTAAGTGAACTACAATTTCAAGTATGACTCAGAGAGCTTGAATAAATTTTGTCATGATTTTTGTAGCTATGAATTGCCTAGAATAGATTTTACAAGTGGGCAACACTTTCTGGAAATGTTTCTGGACCCTTATGAAGACATCAGTTTGTATTTAGCAAATTCCTACTCAAATCATCTTAAAATGAGCTTAAAATTTGCTAGAAGGTCAACAATACGCTAAAGAATATTCTGGAAAAATTTGAGGAGTTTTGGACGAACCAAACTCCCTCAATAATTCTTTTTTTAAAAAACCTTCAAAGAGTTTTCCAGAATTTAATATTGATTTTCATACAAATTTGGGTTCATATTTCGATAGATCTTTGCAAAATGAATCCAACCCAATTTGAATCACTCAATTTGGAGATTCCTACACAAAGATACGATTTTCCAAAGTTGGGACAATCTCGGGAATTGTTTTGCTATAGAAAATTGCTTGGGCCCACAGGTTTAAACTCCAGCCACTCAGAATTGAGCCACACCGTATCACACGGTTTCAGCATGCCTTCACAGAAGATCCGAGCCACAACAGATCCTTTGTATTTTTCAGCCGCTAACAGCTGGGGCCCGCCCTTCTTCCTCCTCTCGCTCGCCCCTTCGCGCGCGCGCCGCCTTCCTCACCGGACCGATGCCGGAGCTCGCCGGCTCGGTGTTTCCGGTTGCCGCCCGGGCTGAGGCTCACCTCTAGGCTGTTTTGGAGGCCGGGGAACACGATGGTGGGGTGTGCTCGGGCTGCTAGTGGCCGAAATACCATCGGCGACGTGTGGCGGCCTCGGATGCACTTCGGCACCGTTGGCCAGCCTCTCTAGCTTGCCAACCGCTCGTACAACTAGCTCTACAGCACCAGGGAACCACTAGGAAGATCGACAAGGCCTCAAACTAGCTCGGAAACAGAGGCAAGTTTGTCGGCACCGTGGGCCCGATCGGCTCCGCCGAAGAAGCGCTCGGAAAACCTCAAAATCCGCCGCTCCGAGGTGGTTTCATGCTATGGTTGCTAAAGAGAATATGCTCGCCGGCTAGTCCAGCCTCTATGTGCAAAGTTTGATGATCTAAGAACAATTAGAGAGAGAGAATTTGAGTATCCAGTACCGGACGCTCGGTTTGAAGCCACCGGGACAAAATTCCAAAATTCGCTGGCGATACTTCACGACTTGGCTTGAGCTTCGGGTGGAAGCAGCGTGGTGCCTGTGCGCTTCCGTTGCCGCCATTTCCCGGCCGTGACAGCTTCTGTGGTGGGCTGTCCATGTGAAGCCGATCACCGACTTCTGTTCGGTCGCCGCGGAGGAGCGGCTCTAGGGCTTGGGAAACGCCGAAACTCGCTAGCTCTCATGTTGAGTAGGTAAGGAACGAGTGTGCAATGCTGTTTTTCAGCTCGGAGGCAGTGAGCGCGATTTTTTACCGGTTTCCCGGTTGCTCCTGAGGTAGCGGCGGTGTGGGAGCTCGGTCCATGGTTTGCTCGCGAGGAAGAGGAAGCAAAGTCCGGTTGCCTCGGCTGTAAGGGAGTATATCACGCCGAGAGTGAGGGGAAACACATACACACGTTGCCAGCGTGAGGGAAACCCACGGGAGGTGGCTCTGTGGCAGCAGCTCGGTGTCGCCCGGGTGCAGCTCGGGCTGTTCGAGTGGAAACAGAAAAACAGAACGTTGCTTTCGGTGCAAGCCACACATTTGGCTCAATGACATGTAGGCTACACCCAAATTTCCTCCCCAAAATATCTTCTCATGTTAATCTCTCAAATTCCAAAGTTTAAAAGTTTAAAAGTGGGCTAGAATTTAAATTCTCTGAATTCAGTTTAAATTTTACTTGCAAATTGAATTCAGTTTGAATTTGGATTTGCTTCTCTTAAATTCCTTTTATCCCACCTAAAATGAAAAGTTTGTCATCCAACTTTTTCCTCAAATTCCAAAGTATAGGGCTGCATGAGTATTCAAAGTTTTGGCCACGATTTGCGGTGAACATTGAATTTGAAAATCTGATTTTTAAACTTCATGCAAATAAATGTTTAGGTCCATATTGGTTCAACATATTCAAATGAACATGTGAGACTCTTTTTGGATGAACATCCATGTACCACTTTGCGTGAAGAAAATTTTTAGCAAGTCCCATTTTTTCATGAATTTGCCACACAGACGTTCAAGCCTCGGTTTATTCATATACATTTTTGGGACTTTTACAAAACACCTCTGGACATCAAAACAAAAGTTGTAGAACTCTTCCAAGGCTTTCCAGAAATGTATCATACCACCTCAACTCGACCTCTATACTCTGTGTAACTTCAGCATCAATTAAGTGGAAAACAGAGGACTCTGTTCCTAGAAGCATATTAGTTGAAACTTGCTTAATTTTGAAGTTCAAATCAAAAGAAGAATTTTAATTAAATTTTTAGTTCTCTGGATCAAAATCTTCAACTTTTACAATGATGTTCATCATTTAGTGGGGTGTGACGTCGAAGCGTCACCCAAGTATGCCGGTACTACGTTCCTCACAAAGAAAACCCTATACCGGATTTAGCCGGCTTCGTTAATTCAGTGACACTAAGCGACTCTCGCACACGTATGTTACGCGGTTACTAAATCGTGGTTAGAATACCTGCATAAAACCACACAATCATCAGGTTCAGCTGCACACTGAACCCGGCTCTGTAAACAGTTTCATACGCCTGCCTGTCGTCAGTCACACGGGCATTCTCAAGCCAAACACGCCTTGACCTACGTGTTCATGTTACCGACCACGTGATGGGGCTCCACCTACTTGCCCGCAGCATGCCGAGGACTGGCATTGCTGACATACCCTAAACGACATGAAGAGTCGTAGAGGATACCTAAGCTGGCCGGGTTACCTGCCACCCGTGAGGCTCCACCCTTAATCTTGTGCGCACTGGTGGACAACGCATACATGTACCCCCAAGACATAGAAAGTACCGAGATGCATGATTTTCTGACATAGCAATTAGTTAGAGTTGCCACTTGTATAGACTAATGACATCCTTATGTGGGCTAATACTCATTCCTCACCAAAATTTTGAAAATTTAGCTTTTTTCAGTGCGTTAAACCTCAACGAAGCTCTGATGCCACGATGTGAGGACCCGATGGTCCCGACATTCTGGGATCTCGCTGAGAGGTGTTGCGATAGACAACACCGGATAACACACATCAAAGACATACAACGGAAGCTAAGTTTTATTACATAAACTTGTTTAGAAACATAATTACATCAAAATATCTTTATAGTCTACACTTATGGGCGTAGACTATGCAAAAGAGTTCACATTCAGCCCACTAATGTATCCTCACTAGCACACATGCACACTGTAACACGGCGGCGTGCACGGCTCCCATTCAACGGTGGTTCCCTCCAGGGGACCCGTCTCCTCTTCAGGGGCCTCTTCCTCCTCATACACCCTGCAAACACTTCAACAACAAGCAGTGAGCACGAAGGCTCAGCAAGACTGACCCGTCACCGTAAGTCATGCAACTCTACATGCTGGAATTTATGTGTACTGTAGGAAGGAAAAAATTGCTTAAAGACTCGCCTAATTAGTTGACTCTTACTTTCAAGTTTTAGCCTCAAGTGAGTAGAAACCTTGTGCTAAGCCACATAGGAAGTCCGCAATGAAACAAGAAACACATTCCACCTATGTGCCCTGCCTAAGGTTGAAAAGAACTTTGATTTGCTCTAATCTAAAGCACTTCATTAACAATCAACGCAAGACTTTCAAACAACAACTTTTATTCATGACATGTAGCCTGTTCTTTCTTCGTCACAGTACAGTGAACAAGTGGTACTCACTGACCGTGAGGGACGGCGATTATAATCGATTTATACCTGCAGGATTGTAGGGACCCCGTTCCGACAGTTCGGGAATTGCATTGGGTGGTGCCGTGCGATGCGGCACCCAACAACACACATCCGAAAAACACACATACACAATAATATATGTCTCTCATACATATTATTGTCTCATTTTACAAATAATGTACAGGTGTACATTGCAGCGGAAGATAAGAATAAACTCATGTACTATCGCCTACGCTAAGCAAAATGAAGCCATCCTGCCCGCGGATGCTTCACACTAGCACCACATCAAAACCCGACAGTGTGCAGGGTTCCAAGTGAGACTCACACCCCTCATTGGATGCTGCCCCGCTCGGATCTCCCTTCCTCCCTAACGTTTCCTTATGCAACGTTACATGCAAAACAATGGATCAACAAACTGTGAGCTTATGCTCAGCAAGAGTAAACCGAACACCTACACATGGAACTCTAAATGCTGGAAATAGAGGGGTTGAATAAAGAAGTTTGCATAAAAGATGAAGTTGAGCTAACAGAGAGTCCTTACTTCCAGTTTTTAAGCAACTTTTATAATCCTCGCACAATTTACATCGAGACTCCACAATCAAACAAGAAACGCTTCATCTCGATGCCACTTGCCCGAGAAGAAGGTAAATTTAGTGAGCTACCCTAGACCCATACTTACCTTGCACCATCAACGTCGAGACTCCACAATCAAACAAGAAACCCTTTGTCTCGACGCCACTAGCCCAAAGTGGAAAGTAAATTTAGTGAAACTAGTTATCATCCCTCATCTCCAATATGAGGATTAATCACGAAGCATATTTATTTTCGTGCAGTTTCTTACTATGTCACGACGCAGAGAACAAGTATGCTCACTACTGCGAGCGACGGTGATTCAAATCAAAAACACCCGGATGAAACGACACATACGCCCATCTGAGAAAGGTGATCAACCAATCCCCTCAACGTTGTATGTGGCAACCTTTCACACGACACCCAAATGTTGAATCAGTCCCACCGACTTGGAGTAAGTATCACTACCACAAAGCCTCATAGAGCCAACTTCTCTCTACTTTCAGAATCTGCATAAGACGGTGGGGATTGTCTCGACACCCAAGTTAACATGTTACATCGTTTTCATGGGTCCCATATAGCCAGTATGCATCCGGTACAAGATTAAACTTGTCCAGCAGGGTCGCACACGAGAACGGGCCTTAATCGACTCAGATAGAGACTAGGTTCACAGGACCACGTCCTTGAGCCTTCCATCCACACTGCCCAGTCTCCATTCCCCAATTAGGTGGATCAATTTCCAACTCTTCCGATTGATCCCCCTTAATCCCTGTTTACGAGTAGGAAACGGCCTACTCGAGTTATGCCTCTTTTAACCCACTTTTCTTAACTTGATCACAGCAGTTATAATTAAGTGAAAATGTACTCTAAATAAAACTCCAGGGATTTATTGGGTCATGCATGTGGAGTGTCATACAAACCTAGCCGTAATGCAAAACTTGTAAATTTGGATGCAAACCGGGACTTGCCTTATTGTTGATCCCGACTAAAGTTTCTGTCAATAGAAGCAAGTCAGCGACCTCCGAAGTCTTCGTGAGAATTCCCTCTACCGAAATGATCAAATAACGATGCGTCACATTATGAATTAATGTGATATATAAACTACAGAACCAAAATAGATG
The DNA here is from genome assembly GCA_030760725.1 of Neostapfia colusana. Taxonomy (NCBI): domain Eukaryota; kingdom Viridiplantae; phylum Streptophyta; class Magnoliopsida; order Poales; family Poaceae; genus Neostapfia; species Neostapfia colusana. The sequence continues at coordinate 695,098 of JASWHV010000024.1, read as the reverse complement.
AAGACAAAAGAATCTATGGTTGATATTTTTACAGGGGCTTTCTAAACTCATGATAGGTTTATCGTAAAATTTTCAGAAGTTTCTGAGTAAGGATATAGCCACAAAAATTCTTGGCAGATTTTACCTTCAATGATTTATAGGAATATAATTAGCCTTGGTCACATTGAAGAATTTGATATCCTAATAGGTATGGACCTATGGTTTCCAGAAAAAAATTGTTTCAAATTTGTCTAAGCTTTTTGCTGGGCTGAATGGCTTGGTGAAGTTTATTCTATTTTTCTGAAATTTGTTTCTGTGATTTTTCAGCACATTTAATTACACCTGAAAAAACCTACTGATTAAGCCCTCTTAATCATATCCAAAAATTCTATGATTTTTACTGGATCTCAGGAACTAGGAGAAGAATTTTCTGACCAAAAATTGGAATATTTCATAAACCCATATTCCTGGAATTAACCTCTAAAGTAATAATTAAAAATAATTCTACAGAAAATCCCAGGCATTTTCATAGCAAGCAATTTGTTTCTCTGCAAAGTACTCCTTATGAGGAATCCAAAAAAAGTGGTCTCACTCTTTTTGGAGTTTCCTACACAGAGTTATAGGCTTGCAAATGTAGGCCATTTTCTGGAATTAACTTGTGCAGAGAAATTCCCTTCACCCGCTGACAGTGGGCCCCTCCTGTCAGGCTCTTCTTAAACCTCAGGACAGAGCTCGCGCGAACACCAGAACCAAGATCGTGGCGTGCCCTGATCTACTTCGTTTCTCCACCAAATTTGCTCCGGTTTCACCCTACACGCTCCTCACATCGTGGTGCAGCTGCCAGGCAAGCTTTCCCTGCATGAAAACGGTCGGAAACCACTCGGCACCGGTGACGGCGGTCGGAGGCGCGGAGCCGACAAGGACCAGCGTGTCCCGAGCTTTTCCCGGCGAGCTAAGTTGCTCTAAAGTATCCCTAGTGGTCGTGGAACATAAAATGAAACTCAATTCTTGCAGCAAACGGCGGCAAGCATAGGCTCGATGGTGGACCGACGTGTTTTAGCCGGCGGCGGTGATTTCCTGTCGCCCGGGGCGTAGGGTGGACGGATTTCTTCGAGCTTTGGCATGGGAGATCACTAGGGTTGCTAGTATCTATGTCTTGCACCGAAGGAAAGATGATCAAGCCGGTCACGCGAATTTTCCCAATTTGAAACGTTCGGTTCTTCATGTGTGCCAGCGCAATTCTTCAAATTCCAGTGAGCCGGCAGTGGGAACAAGCAAAAAGGATTCGGGATGATGATCTAGACGGACGTGCTAACCTCTGTGCGTGTTGGCTTGGACCGGAGCAGCTCGGAGTAGCCCGGACGATGTGTAGCAGTGAGGGTGCGTCGTTTGCTTGTTTTGCTGAGGAAGAAACGGTTGGTGCTGATCAGAGAGGCCGGGCACGAGCTCAGGAGGGATCAACAACTTCGAGGAGGCACCACGGTTTGATGACTCATCTGGGCGCCACAACCACCGGGAGGCGATCGGCGATGAGCAACCGGAGCGCGGGCGCATGTTCTTTCTTCTGTGCGAGCGTGTGAACAACGAAGCAAGGAGGAAACCTTCGGGTGCTTGTGTGAGCAGAGAAGATGCACTTGAGTTGTGTAGCTACTGTGGCTATCGATCATCCCCGCAGGATTTGACTGCCTTCGGAAGCAAGGCACGAGCAGCAGCTCGGTGGCTGCCCCGGTGGCGTGCTCACACAGAAGCAAATTTGATTGTTGTCTCTATTCACTGACATGCGGGTCCCACCGAGGTCCCCCCCCCCCACAACAAAAGTGGCTCCAAAAATTCCAATTCAAACGTTGCAGCAAATTCCGAAAGTTTGAATTTGATTACCCTGGCGTTAACCCTCACTTGAGCTCACATTTGAAACGCCGTGTTTATTTTCTTTTTGGATAAATTTTATTTATAACCTTCCTTTATTTCATGTCGCCAACCTTCGAAATTGAAAACCCTAATTACAATTGAATTTGACCCTGCAGATGAAATTCTACTACGAAGCTAGGAACGCTGAAAATAGGGATTTTACAATCCTCCCTCCTTAAAAGAATCTCGTCCCGAGATTAGAAAAAGGAACGAGATGGAAAGAAGGTTACCGGTTATAGCTTGATAATAGTTCTAGGCAATTTATCTGGAGAAAATTCTCGCTTTCCCATGTAGCCTCATCGTCAGTGTGGTTATTCCACAAAACCTTGTAAAACCGCTACAATCGACGCCTTGTTTCACGAGTCTTTTCATCGAGGATTTGTAGAGGCTTCTCGATGTAGGTGAGATCCGGTTGTAATGTTTCCATGCCTTCCAAAAGAACCTCTATCGGCTCCTTCAAACATTTCCTCAGTTGCGAGACATGAAAAATGTCATGTATGCTCGACAATGATATTGGTAGCCTCAAACGATATGCTACAGGTCCACACCTTTCTGTGATGAGAAACGGACCTACAAAACGTGGAGCTAGCTTTCCATTGACCCTGAATCGATGAATTCCTTTCATGGGGGATACTCAGAGATAGACATGATCTCTGATTTCAATGCAAGGGTCGGAGTCGCTTGTCCACATAACTCTTCTAGTGAGATTGAGCGGATTTGAGATTTGCTTGAATAATCTTGACCCACTCTTTGGCGTCTTTAACAAGATCAATACCGAATATCACCCTCTCGCCGGATTCACACCAATTGAGTGGTGTGTGGCACTTCCTGCCATAGAGCGCTTTGTATGGTGCCATCTTAATGCTTGATATATAACCATTATTGTAGGAGAATTCCGCTAATGGCAAATGGTCATCCCAATTTTTTGCATGATCTATGTCACATGCTCTCAGCATATGCTCCAGAATTTGATTTACTCTCTCTGTCTGATTGTCAGTTTGAGGATGGTATGCTGAGCTTCTAAGTAAGTTTGTTCCCAGAGATTCATGTAGTTGCTTCCAGAAACGAGCAATGAATATAGACCCTCGGTCGGATATGATGGTTTTGGGGACTCCGTGTAAGCACACAATTCTTGAGAGATACAACTCTACATATTGCTTAGTTGGAAATATCGTATTCACTGGGATGAAGTGGGCTGATTTTGTTAACCGGTCAACAATCACCCAAATGGAGTCATGCTTTCTGAACATGAGAGGCAGTCCGATAATAAAGTCCATGCTGATGTCCTCCCACTTCCATGCCGGAATACTTAATGGTTGCAGCATTCGCGCTTTCTTTATGTGATCAGCTTTGACTCGCCGACATGTATCACACTTGGATACATACTTGGCAATTTCTCGCTTCATCCTAGTCCACCAAATTTTTGTCTTGAGGTCTTGATACATCTTATTGCTTCCTGGATGTATTGAGTACATGGACATACGAGCTTCATCCAAGACTTTCTTCCTTAGCTTCATGTTCCGAGGTACCACATTTCGGTTGTTAAACCATAACACACCTTGATCATCTTCCAGAAACATTTCATCTTATCCTCTTTGATTCTTGCTCAGATTTTCCGCATTCCTTTATCTCTCTTTTGGCTCGTACAATCTCCTCTCTAATGGTAGGCACGAGAGCAAGATTATACAACGACCCATACGGAATCACCCTCAAGCTTGGTTCTTCTTCCTCATCTGGAATAACTGGCAAGTTATTTACGTGGGACTTGCGACTGAGTGCATCAGCCACCACATTAGCTTTTCCCGGATGGTAATGGATATCGAGTTCATAATCTTTGATTAATTCCAACCATCTACACTGCCTCATATTGATATCCTTCTAAGTGAATATATACTTGAGGCTCTTATGGTCGGTGTAGAGGTGCACTAAATTTCCAAGTAAGTAGTGCCTCCACATTTTCATTGTTAGCACCACCGTAGCAAGTTCTAGATCATGAATGGGGTAGTGCTTTTCATGGTTCGTAGTTGATGAGATTCATACACGATCACGCGTCTATATTGCATTAATACGCAGCCAAGTCCAATGCCTAAGGCATCACAATAAAAATCGAATGGCTTTGTCGTATCCGGTTGGGCTAGAACCGGTGCCGTTGTGAGATGTTTCTTCAGAGTTTGAAATGCCTCTTCACAGGCCTCCGTCCATACATACTTGCTGCTCTTCTTCAATAATTCTGTCATTGGCTTAGCAACCTTCGAGAAGCTGGGAATAAATCTCCGATAGTAGCCCGCTAGTCCCAGAAAACTGCAGATTTGATGAACGGATGTCGGAGACTCCCACTTCAAGACTTGCTCAACCTTGGTTGGATCTACGGCCACACCCTCTGCGGAAATAATGTGGCCTAAGAATGGTACTTTGCTGATCCAAAATTCACACTTGCTGAATTTGGCATACAACTTATGTTCTCGCAATTGTTGGAGCACAATATGGAGATGTTTGGTGTACTCTTCCTCCGATTTGGAGTATACGAGAATGTCGTCAATGAATACCATGACGAACAGATCCAACTGAGGGGGACCTGGCCCGTGTCACGGGGCCATGCCGCTCGCCCGGGAATCGCATTGGGTGGTGCCTTGTTATGCGGCACCCAACAGCACACATATAAGGAAAACTGTATTACATAAATCAAAAGCGAAAGCTTACAAATGTTCTTTGTAAATAATTTACATCAAATAGCTACAGCGGAAGACTACAAACCACTCACGTCGAATAACTAATGAGCACTCGAGAAGAGGTCCAGCCCACGGACTCCTCTCACTAGCAACACGAAGACATGGCAGTGGCTGGTTTCCCCAAAGTGTTACATGACTCGGAGTCTCCGAGTCTCACCGGACAACATTCTTCATAAGCGTCTATGTGAACCTGCAAAACCACTCATATAGCAAGAGTGAGCACAAAGGCTCAGCAAGACTTAACCGTCTCTCCTAAAGCATGCAACTTTACATGAAGGTAACTTAAGACAGTAAACAATTAAGTTGCATAAAGACTCGCCTACACGTTCATCCTTAACTTTCAGATTTTAGCCATCACAGTACTGACCTTGTGCCGAGCAACATTGGAACTCCACAATCAAACAAGAAACGCTTCATTCCAATGTTACTTGTCCCAAGGTGGAAATTAACTTTAGTTTGCTCTATCACTACTTCATACATGGTTTTCATGCAATTCCAATTACATAGCAGCAATTTAAACTTGTAAACTGTTCTCACACAACTTGATTATTACGTCATAGCGCAGCGAGCAAGCGGTACTCATATCCGCGAGGGACGGTGATTCGAATCAAACACTGCCCGGATAACTTGACACATACACCCGCCTCTGAAGACCCATCTCTAGCGTCCTTCATTACGTCGTATGTGGCAACCTTTCGCAGGACACCCGACTGTAGAACCGGTCGCGCCGTCTCGAGCTCATAGGTCTAACGAGACGATATGGTATGCCTCTACAATCTAGTTAGCCTGGTACATCGGTTTCTTGGGTCCCATATTGCAGTAAGCATCCGGTACACAACTCAATACTTGCTCCCAGGGCCGCACACGGCTCGGTCCTTAACTGACACAGGCAGAGCTACTCGACCAAGACCTCGTCTTGTCGCTGCCTACCCTCCTGCCCAGTCCCATCTTTGGAAATACAAACTTTAGTTTGGCTCTTTCAACCATACCCATGTGATCCTGAACTATAGCTCGCGATTAGATTCCAACTACTCGACTTCTGCTGGATGTCACATCCTATTTAGCATGGCAACCTTCTACAGCGGGGAAACTCTATTCTACCCTTGACTCCAGGGTTCATTTTGGTCATGCATTTGGAGTAGAAAACATTCCTGACCTAATGCACATATAAACTCTAACCATAGTAGTAAACAAAGTAAAAACTTTAGAAAACAACTTAAAATGGAAACCGGAGCTTGCCTGTTTTGCAGGGTAGTTGTATATGATAGCAGTTAGTGATCTTCGATCCCTTGATCCTTCTGAGCCCAATTGATCCACACGTCAAGGGATGGCTCCGTCGAAGTCCTTCGTCGTGAACACTATCGACATGAATATGCATAATCTTTTATAACGCAATTTTAAGCCATCAGAGATTAAAACTTCTTAAGACAGAGGCTGTGTGGGTATTCTAGGATGATGTTGTTGCCTCTGTTGTGCAAAGAACTCAAGGAAACTAAACCTGCCTTAGAGGTTTAATTACATCCCTAGCTAAGTTTCTAATGACATATAAGATGAGCTCTAATGATTTGGACATAACTAAAGATCCTGATCTCCAATGACTTTGAAATTTTTACATGAAGTCATACACTACACAGGGACTTAGCTTGCCAAATTGCAGCTAATGTGGAATGAAATTGGGTCCTCTAGAATTCCCACACTAATCCCCATGTTGTTCTCACATACAATAGAATGGAGAACAAGGACAGGAAGATCCAAGGCTCAATTTGAGCTGAAAATTTGCATGTGTATTCCTGGTCTCATGAAAATGTTCTGGACCAAAACTGAACACTTTTCATTGAGTTTTTTATTCAGAACAATTCCCTAAGCAATTAAGCAAAAAGAAATTAATTCTGAATAAATTTGCACTTTCATGCAAATTCAAGTGAACCACAATTTCAAACATATATCAGGGAGCATGCTTGAATTTTCCTAGGAATTTTGGAACTAATAACTGCCCAGAACTGAATTTCCAAATTTTGGAAATTCTCTGAAAATGTTTCTGTATTTATTTGAACACAGCAACTTGAAATCAAAATTATCCTAACCAAATCAACTCCAAATGAGCTGAAACTTTTAAATGAGTTCCCTAACGTCCTAAATAATATTAAGGAAAAATTTGAGGATTTTTGGATGGACCAAACTACCTCTAAAATTCATTTGCTGAAAATTTTTAAAGAATTTTCCAGAATTAAATAATGACTTTCATACAAATTGGGTTGCATATTTGGATAGGGCTTTTCAACCTGAATCCAAACAATTTGAATCACTAAATTTGGAGGTTCCTACACCAAGATATGATCTTTACAAGAATTGGGGAGAAACTGAAAATGAGCTCTGTTCTATTTTTCCAATTTTCAGAGACATAAAGAATTAACACCTCATTTGACCAAGCAAATGAGATCAAATGCCTCTGAAATTTTTAATGGAGTTCACGTATATTTGGAAGGATGTCCTGCCAAAAATTGAGAATTTTCCAAATAACAAAACGCCTGAAATAAATCTTACAGTGTTTTAATTATATGAATTAATGAGCCAAATCCAGGGATTTTCATAAATATTGGGCTGCACCAATGGATAGTACTCTCTTATAGGAATCCAACAAAATTTATATGACAATTTTTGGACATTCCTACACAAAGTTATGGCTTTTCAAAGTTTAAACCGAATCAGGAAAATTCTAGAAATGTTTAAACTCTGCCGCAGGCCCCACACGTCAGCGCCCTTCTTCAACCTCGCGCCAACTGAGCACTGCGGCAGCGTGCGCCGGCTAAGGTCGCCGTACTGAGGTTCCCGGTCGCCGGCCGAGCTGAAACTTGCCGCCCCCACGTTTTTTGACACGCTGAGATCATCGGTGGGGTCGCCGGCGGCCGAAGATCACCGAAAAAGGGTGCGCGACGGCGGCAGCGGCCGCTAGGGTTCCGGCATGGTCGGAAACCTTATACACCACATAAAAATTGTCGGGGATTGCTCGGAGAGCACCGTGGAAGCTTGAGGATGCTGAAAATGGACGCCAACCCCGTGAAAAGGCCGGCAACATCGAGCTCCACGGTGACCCGCGGTGATTTCTCCATGGCGGCACGAAAAATGGCTAGAACTCGGTCGATCCTAGATGTTTTTGCTCGTTTCTTCTTTGAGGACAGCCGCTAGGAAGTGTAGAAGCTGTGTGCAAGCTTGCTCGAGCTTTGGTGGATTGTGCAACTCGAATTTTGGGGTAGAGTGAGCCCTACCCGCATGCACTAGGTTTCGAGAAACTTGGAAATTTTCCCCACTCGGTCGATCATTTGCTATAAGGACTGCAGCTACACAATCTAGGGAGTATGGCGCACCTTTCTTGTGCAGCGAGTTGGGGAAGAGGGTAGCCGTGGCGCTCCGTCCACGGTCACCTGACTTCGGTTTCCGCCGTTTGCACCTCGGCCTCGGCGGCGATCGTCAAACTGTGATCAACCGAAGCGACGAGGCTGCGAAGTAGCGATGGAAGTAGCTAAAGCACGTGTTGGCGCTCACTTTTGCTGTGAATCACTCGAGCAAAGGAGGAGCAACGCCGGTTTGCGATCAAGAATAACAGAGGCGGTGCCGGCGTCTCGCTTTCGCGAGTGGGAGCAGAACAGAGGCCGAGAGCACAAGCTGGGAGTGGCGAAATAGCCCTGTTGCACTCGTGGTGAGGTGATCAGAACGAGCAAACTCGAGGGAAACAGGAGGTGGCACCTGAGAGGATCGGTCAGGGTCGGCTGCCAGGAGCTGTCACACGCACATGCACCGGGAGAAAACAGAGTCGGTTCACTGCACAGCCAATGACATGTCGGTCCAGCCTTCTCATTTGATTTCCCCCACTGTGCTTTGAGATTCCCACGCAAACACTTTCCAAATTGGACCAAACTTGGAGATTAGGCCAAACAAAATATGGTAGACTCAAATCTGAACTCAGATTTTTAAACTGGGCAAGTTCAATTCCATTTCAAAATTCAAATTTGAATTTGAACTCTCCCTCATTTATTCATCGGAATAAACAGTATATGAACCCTAAAATTCTTCAAATTTGAACCTTAGGCTCTCGAATACATGAGGAATGCATCGGTGAATTCACTCGAATGCATTTAGACAATCTGAATATGAATCCCTTAAAAGATTCAAATTTGTGTTTAAATTTCCCTCATCTTCTACTCATAAAGGATGTGCACATGAGTGAGATTTGTGGAGTGAAATTCTTTCCTCATGTTAACATGTGTTAAGCAAGGGCTAAAGAAATTTTTTAACACCCTCACATGACCATTTTTGGATTCATTATTGCATGTGACATATGATCAAGCTATTCCTTTGTCTTAACTTTATTTTGTAAGTTGAAATCAGACTTTATAAAAGTCAGGGCTGTTACACCAACTCTGGCATGAATATAGAATTCATTAGGTACATGAAATGTGCGGGTGCATTCGTTAGACCGAAATACATGACTAGATACTCATAGAGCCCGTATATAGTCGAGAATGTTGTCTTCGCTATATCCTCCGCTCTGATTTTTATTTGATGATAACCTGACCTCAAGTCCATCTTGGAGAATACTTTGGCACCCACTAACTGATCAAATAATACATCGTTCCACGGCAGTGGATATTTATTTTTGATCATCACTGCATTCAGCGGCCGATAATCCACACATAACCGTAGTGATTCATCCTTTTTCTTCACAAAGAGTGCCGAGCAGCCCCATGGGGATGAGCTTGGCCTGATGAATCCTTTGTCCATTAAATCCTTTAGCTGTTCTTTCAGTTCAGGTAATTCCTTCGGAGAAATTTTGTTAACTCGATCTTGAATACCATGTCTCTTTCAGGCAGCATCCGTGGAAGATCGTCGGGAAACACATCTGGGTACTCACAGACCACTGGAATATCCTCCAGTTTCATGGTTACACTGTGGTACGCGGCTGGAATTCCAGAATCCACGTCTTGAAGTATGAGTGTATGAAGACCGTAGAACGGAGAGTCCAATCGAACAATCCATGGACCGATGTCAAGAACAGCCCCGCGGTAGTTCAACCACGCCGTTCCTAATATTACATCGATCTTCTGCCCCTCTAACACAATGAGGGTTGTGGGGTACAGTTCCCCACCTAAGCACATAGGTGCTTTGATCACTATTTCGTTAGCAGTATGTTTCCAACGGGTGAGCTGATAAGGTAGTGATCTTTTGGTGTAGTGGTGGGAAGCTCAGCTTTGCACACTAATAATCTGCTGATGAAATTATGTGAGGCTCCAGAGTCGAATAAAATCACTACGGGTAGTTTGTTGAGTGTGAACATCCCTGCTAGCACAGGTGCACCTTCTGGCACATCCTCTAGAGCTGTATGATAGATGCACCAGGACTTTGGTGCTGTTTCTTGGAGCTGAGGAAAGGATTTAGTTATACCCTACTCTGGTGACTTTCCTCTGTGCCGTATCCTTTCTGGACACCTCCTGGTGATGTGACCCAAATAACCACGCGTGAAGCACGGTTTCTCCGCGGTTCTATGTCCCTCTGAGTACGGACACAGGGTGCATTCTTTTGCGGCACGGACGCGTATGGAACAGAATATTGCGGCTGCATATACCGTTGTTGCAGCTGTCCAAATTCAGAATACGGAGATGAACGACTCGGATATTGTGGGAGTAATCTAGCCGGCTGCATCAGCTGACAGTTCAATGTACTGTCTACCAACCGGTATTTCTAAGGAGTAATATTGCTATTGTTCGGTGTTATACTATTCTTTCTTTTCTCAGCTTGCACTTCTCGCTGAGCATCTTCAACCATGATGGCAGCAATCATCAACTCGTTGAGGTTACCTCTATCTGCTAAAACCAGTCTTTCCTTTATCTTGGAATTGAGGCTGCAAAAGAACAATTTGCATTTTCGTGCCTCAGTGTTCACATAGTCAGGCACATACTATGCCAATTTCTTGAACATCTACGAATGTGCGTATGCATCCCTCCCTCACTTGTTTTAGGACTAGAAACTCCTCGAGTTTCTGCTGAATTATTCCGGAAGGAACACGATAAGCAAGAAATGCATTCCGGAATTCCGTCCATGTGCACTGATGTCCAGCTGGTTGGGACGCGAGTTGATTTGCCCACCATGCACTGGCGGACCCGTGAAGTTGTTGAACTGCATCCAATACTTTCTGATGTTCAGTGCATTGAAGCAACCCAAATTTAGACTCGATGGTACGGATCCAGATATCCGCCACCAGAGGATCCTCAGCTTCTATGAAAACCCCGTGGTTGAGTCACCAAGAACTAAATGTATGAACTCGTTTGAGGGTGGCAAAAGTCTTCGTCTTGACATCCCCCTTGATGGGATGTATTCATCACAAGGGTGTGCAGCAAGTCGGTTCGATCATCGCTTGCACCCGTCATGGCAGCCAGAATGTCCGCCATTGTGGCCATAGGTGAAGGTCCTGGTGGCTGCTACTGTTGCAGAGCTCGTTGCTCCAGCTGTGGAGAGTTATCACCACCACCACCAATGGAACCACCCACTTCACCCATGGAATGAGTTAGCACCATTCTGCATTGCAAGAGTTCACTATCAGCTTAACACTATCACTTGATTTATTTCATAAACAAAGTAGTGCAATACTTATAATGAAGTCTTAATCGACACGGACAGGGCTGCGCATACAAGACTCTCTCTTGCTACGCCCTAGCCCCTGCCTAGTCTCATTTTCATTACTAAAGTGATCTCACATCACTCAACCGAACCCGTGTGTCCCAAGCCTATCTCGCGAGTAGATTCCAACTACTCGACTTGTACCGAAGACCTATGAATCTTTAAACATAGCTTGTCTACTCGAGGTCCTTGACACTAGCCTCACTCTTTAAGGAACCTTTGGTTATGCAAGTGGGGTTTCATTCATCCTATACCTAATGCACATACATACTTCATATGACACATGTAAACAAAGGAAAAACTTATAAAAAGGTTAATGCAAACCGGGGCTTGCCTTGTTGCTGCTGGTCAGGGGTCAGTTCTTCCTCTGGAAGCAGGAAGTCGAGAACCTCCGGAGCTTCCTCGCCTTCAGCGACTACACGTTTAATAAAATACGACATGTAAATCTAAGTGCAATTGTGTAAGCTTGAATACTTAACTATTATTAACTCTAGCTAGCCCTCCCCTTTGGTTCTGAAATTTTTATTGTGGCTTGGTAGGGTCCTAACCAGATTCTTGACCAAGTTTCATTTGAAACAAAGTTCATTTGAACCTTGTACAAATAAAAGCCCATTTGGTTAATATTTGAGCCTCTGAATAATTCCAGGGGTTTTCATGGCTCCAACCATTACTTTCTGGAAACTAGACTTTAAGATGGTTCTAATGGAGTTGGTTTCATGTCATTTGAAGATTTCTACAGAAAGTTATGTCCTAATTAAGATTGGAGAAAATCTAAAAAATGTTTCTGTACATTTTTTCTATTTTCTCTGGGCAGTTCCTTTAATTACCCAATTAGGGTAACTAAATGAACTTGGATGAGTCTGAAAATTTTACTGGGATTCAGGGATTTTCCAATGAACCTTTCAGCCAAATTTCAGAATTTTTTCATAAAGTAGTTCTCCAGATAAAATTCCCAACAGTTTAAACTTTAGGGATTTAATTCTGGAAAACTATTCTCTTTCATGAGCTGAATTTGGTATTGCTGCAAAGTTCTCAGAGAGCTGAATCCAACAAAATTTGGTTCACCCGATTTGGAGCTTTCTAGCCAAAGTTATGAGGATTTGAAGTTTGGAAGAATTCTGAAAATCGGGGGAAAAGTTTAAACTCTCGGGGCCCGCGGGGACACGTGTCGAGCGCGGAGGTGTCCGGCACATCGGGGATACCACACGTGTCGAGTGCGGAGGTGTCCGGCACACCGGAGCTCACAGGGTATTTGCGCGCCAGCACAGCCGATCCCTGGCCATACCCGATCCCGATTTAAATTCTTCAGCCGCTGACACGTGGGCCAGCCGGCTTCGTCTTCCTCCCGTCGTTCTCTCGTGCCCGCACCGCCGACCTCGCCGGAGCAGACTCGGGGCTCGCAGGCTCGCCGCTGCCGGACCTCCCATGGTCTGAAACTCGCCGTCAGGGGGTTGTCGACGTCGAGGAACACGTCGGGGGTGACAGGTCGGGCTGGGGGTGACCGGAAATAGCTCGGCGACGTGCCGCGGCCTTGGTTGAGGTTCGACACCGTCGACCGTGGTTTCTAAACCCACCAACACCAAGAAAAAACGGCTCTACAGCATCAGTGTACCTCTAGGAAGCTCGACAAGGTGTCAAAAGGGTTCAGGGATGGCGGCAAGTCGGTCGGCACCGTGTGACCGATCGTGCCCGCCATGACCGCCCTCGATCGAGCTCGAAATTCGTCACTCCTAGACAGTTTCACGCTACGGATGCAGAAAAGAACTTGATCGCCGGCTAGTCCAGCGTCTATGTGCAAGATTTGATGACCTCCGAAAGATCATAGAGCGAGAATTTAAAGAAACCGTACCGGAAGCTCGGTTTACGGTCGCCGGAGCAAAAACTGGAAATTCTCTGCGGATTCTTCCTGGTTGGCTTCCAAACTTGGAGGAGAGCAGCACGGTGGTCGCGCGCTCCTGTTGCCTCTCTCACTGGACCGTGAAAACGCCTGTGGAACGCTGCCCACGGGCGTCTGACTCTCGGCTGAGGCTAGGTCGCCGCGGTGGCGATCATCTTTGGGCAAAGGAGGTCGGAGCTCGAGGTTTCTGGCGTTGGAGAGGTGGAGTGCGAGCTCAGGTGGCTGTCTAGCAGCTCAGGGACGAAGGAGGAGATGGTTTTGCTGGTTTTCCCGATTGAGCAGAGAGCTGCGGCGAGAAACAATGCCGCTGCTCGGGTTTGCCTGCGAGAACATAAAGTCGGCTGACTCCTGCTCGGCTGAGGCGGTGCCGGATGCGTGGGGGCACGAGCCAGCCGCCCTGGGCGCCAACGCGCGGAGAGGGAAGCAGCTGGTGGCGCCGGTAGCTGCTCGGTGGCACAGCCGACAGCTGCTCGGCGGAATTTCCCACCGAGACTCTGACTTTGGGTGCAAGTTTCTCCTTCTTCCCTCTATGACATGTGGGTCCCACCCGGGGTTTTAACCTCTGAAATTTACTCCTAATCACTGTTGTAAACAGTGAGCCCCATAATACCCCTTGTGATTCAAATTATTCACCCCTGAGCCATTTGAATTGAATAGAATTCAAATTGGTTTCGGTTTGAGTGAATTTCAGCACAAGTTCAGTTTTGAATTCAAATAAAGTTTGAATTCGTCCCACTTAGTTCATGTCAAGATCAACTCCAAATGGAGTGAAAATTGGTGTGTGAGCTCACAAAAATGTGCTGAATAAGAATATGTCTCCCACTTTTAAATTCATGGGACAAAAACAGTTTGAATTTGAATGTGGTTTCAAACTGCCCTCTTTCTATCTATACCCAAAATGACCTCAAAAAGATTTTGAATTTGGGTGAAACTTGGCATGGACATCCTTAGCAATGTGTAGGAGTTTTCATAAGTCCAGCCCACCTATATCACATGTGGGAAATACCACTTTTGCAATATGTGAGTTTGTTCTCTAATGAGCATGTTGATGGTGGTTACATGCTCTTTATTTGTGTTCATCATCTTTCCTCAAATGAGGTGTGTGGTGTGGTGATGAACACTTCAAATGTGTGCCAAAAATGAGGCCCTTACATTCCTCCCCCCTTAAAAGAATCTCGTCCCAAGATTACAAAAGAAGAGATAGCGATGTAGTAGGGACTTACCCGTGTTGAGAAGCCATGAACTCCGGGTAATTTGAGCGAAGGAATTCCTCGCTCTCCCACGTCGCTTCTTCCACGGTATGGTTACTCCAGAGGATCTTGTAGAACCACAACGTTCTGTTACGCGTGGTTCGGGCTTTCTCATCAAGAATTTCCACCGGATACTCATCATATGTTAAATCCGGTTTCAGCTCGCTGATGTCTTCGGTAGGAACAGCAGCTGTATGCTTCAAACATTTTCGCAGTTGCGAAACATGGAAAACATCATGGACACCAGCCAGGGATGCCAGTAACTCCAATCGATACGCCGCTGGTCCGCACTTCTTGGTGATATCATAGGGTCCAATGAAACGAGGAGCGAGCTTCCCCTTGACGCCGAACCGGTGCACGCCCTTCATTGGAGACACGCGGAGGTACACGTATTCGCCGACGTCGAAGTGCAACGGTCTACGCCTCTTATCAGCGTAGCTCTTTTGCCGGGATTGAGTGGAATTCAAATTGGCTTGAATTGTCCGAATGCGCTCTTCGGCGTCGTTCACCACATCAACTCCGAATGTGACCCTTTCACCGGACTCGCACCAGTTTAATGGGGTGCGGCATTTACGACCGTAGAGAGCTTCATAGGGTGCCATCTTGATACTCGCCTGATAGCCATTGTTGTACGAGAATTCCGCCAATGGTAGGTGATCATCCCAGTTTCTACCATGGTGGATAGCACATGCTCTCAACATGTCTTCTAGAACCTGATTCACCCTCTCTGTTTGGCCATCTGTCTGAGGGTGGTAAGCGGAGCTTCTAACCAGTTTAGTACCCAAAGCAGCATGTAAATGCTCCCAAAAGCGAGATACAAACAATGCACCTCGGTCTGAGACTATGGTCTTGGGTACGCCATGCAAACATAGGATCCTGGCGATATATAACTCCGCATATCTGTTGGCATGGAAATGTGTATGCACGGGGATGAAGTGAGCTGACTTGGTTAGTCGGTCAACGATTACCCATATGGAATCATGCTTGTTGGATGTTAGGGGTAATCCCACAATGAAATCCATGCTCACATCTTCCCATTTCCATGCTGGAATTCTCAGGGGTTGCAACAGCCCTGATTTCTTCATGTGATCAGCTTTCACTCGTCGGCACGTATCGCACTCGGATACGTACTTAGCTACCTCCCGCTTCATCCGTGTCCACCAAAATTTCTTTTTCAAATCTTGGTACATTTTGTTGCTTCCCGGATGAATGGAGTACTTGGACAAGTGGGCTTCATCGAGGATCTTCTTTCTCAACTCCATATCCCGGGGTACGACTATGCGGTCATTGAACCACAGCGTCCCCTCATCATCCTTCCGGAAACATTTGATTTCCCCGTTGTCTATCCGTCTCCGGAGATGTGTCATGCCTTTATCCGTCTTCTGAGCTGCAATGATGTCCTCCCTGATGGTAGGGATGAGGGCAAGGTTGTACAGCGATCCATAAGGAACCAAGTATAAACTTGGCTCTTCCTCCTCCACCGGTGTAATGGTGAGGTGATGGACATGTGATTTCCGACTCAGCGCGTCGGCAACTACATTCGCCTTGCCGGGGTGGTAGTGAATCTCAATTTCATAGTCCTTGATCAATTCTAACCACCTCCTTTGCCTCATGTTCAGCTCCTTCTGGGTGAAAATGTATTTCAAGCTCTTGTGGTCGGTGTAGAGGTGCACCAAGTTCCCCAGGAGATAGTGCCTCCACATTTTTAGCGCCAACACCACGGCAGCAAGCTCAAGATCATGAGTCGGATAATGCTGCTCATGGTTCCGAAGTTGGCGTGAGCCATAAGCGACCACACGTCCTTCCTGCATCAACACGCAGCCAAGCCCAATACCGGATGCGTCACAATACACGTCGAAGGGCTTTGTTGTATCCGGCTGAGCTAAGACCGGGGCTGTGGTGAGATGCTTCACCAATGCTTGGAACGCTCCTTCACACGCCGTGTTCCAAACATATTTCGTTCCCTTCTTCAGCAATTCTGTCATCGGTTTAGCGAGCTTGGAGAAGCTTGGAATGAATCTCCTATAGTATCCCGCTAACCCGAGGAAGCTTCTGACTTCATGGACTGAAGTGGGAGCTTTCCATTTCAGCACTTGATCTATTTTGCTTGGGTCAACCGCAATGCCTTCAGCTGAGATGATATGTCCCGAGAATGGCACTTGGCTGATCCAAAACTCGCATTTACTGAACTTGGCGTAGAGTTTATGGTCTCGCAATCGTTGAAGAACGATCCGCAAGTGTTCGGCATGTTCGGCTTCTGTCTTGGAGTAAACCAAGATGTCGTCGATGAACACTACCACGAACTTGTCCAGCTCCGGCATGAACACCGAGTTCATGAGATACATAAAATGAGCTGGAGCGTTTGTGAGACCAAAAGACATGACGAGATATTCATATAAGCCGTATCTCGTCGAGAAAACCGTCTTTGGGATATCCTCCGCCCGGATCTTTATCTGGTGATATCCAGAGCGAAGGTCCATCTTCGAGAATATACTTGCACCCACAAGTTGATCAAACAATATGTCGATGCGGGGTAGTGGGTACTTATTCTTGATGGTGACGGCGTTGAGCGGCCGGTAATCCACACACAGCCTCAGGGTTTCGTCCTTCTTCTTTACAAACAGCGCCGAGCATCCCCAAGGCGAGGAACTCGGCCTAATGAAACCCTTGCTCAATAGATCATTGAGCTGTTCTTTCAGTTCAGCCAGCTCATTTGGAGCCATTTTGTATGGTCTCCGCGATATAGGCGTAGTCTCGGGTGCGAGCTCGATCTTGAACTCGACATCCCGCTCAGGTGGCATGCCCGGAAGATCATCCGGGAACACGTCGGGATATTCCCGGACTACGGGGATGTCCTCCAACTTGAGAGCTTCAGTATTGTGGATCACTGAAACTTCCCGGACTGGATTATATAATAGGACGGACTGCGGACGGTGTAATGGGGAGTTGAGGTGAACCGTCACCGATGGGGTTTCCAGGACAGCGCCATGGTAGCTTAGCCATGACATTCCTACGATTGCATCAATCTTTTGCCCCTCAAGGATAATCATAGTGGTGGGATATATCTTCCCACCTAAGCACAGTGGTGCTTTTGGAACCATCATCGTTGCTGAAATCTTTCCTCCCGGTGAGCAGATCATATACGAACACTCGGTTGGAAAGACTTCCAGCTGATGCTTAACCACATATGATGCACTTATGAAGTTGTGGGTTGCACCAGAATCAAACAATATGACGATGGCTTGATGGTTGAGAGTAAACGTACCCGCCAGCACGTTGTCTCCTTCTGGGGCGTCCTCATTGTCGAGGTTGTGGACGCCACCAGTCCGCTGACCAACCTTCTTCACCGGAGGTCGGCCTCAAGCACCTCCCTGGAGCTGGGCTTGCCCGCTGCTCTGCTGCCCCTGGGGACAGTCCTTCGCGAAGTGGCCCGCCTGGCCACACGTGAAGCAGGTAAAACGGGGCGGTCCCCCGTTGATCGGTGGACGGAATCCCGGGGCGCACTGTGGTGGTGGAAATGCCCGGGGTGCCGTCTGCTGCTGCTGCTGCTGTCTTGGTGGTGGCATTGGCGGACGGAACGAGGGTGACTGGAACGGACGTCCCCCGAACCGTTGCGGTCGCGCCGGTGGATGCCACTGCTGCCCGGATGGTGTCCGATACACCATACGGTACTTCTGGGGCGCGCCACCACCGCTGCTAGGTGGAGCGCTGCGCTTCCTCTGCTCAGCTGTCAACTCCCGCTGAGCATCCTCTTGCATAATCGCGGCATTGACTAGGTCATTGAATGTGCCGCGATTCCACTGAACGAGGTGCGTCTTCATTTCGGGGTGTAATCCCTGATAGAAGTGCTCCCGCTTTTTCTCCTCGGTGGAGATGTAGTCTTACGCATATTGCGCCAGATGGTTGAAGGCACGGGAGTAGTCATGAGCACTCCTCCCGCCCTGCTTCAGTTCCAAGAATTCTTGGAACTTCCTCTTCATGATTCCGGGAGGAATGTGATAGGCGCGGAACGCCTCCCGGAACTCTTGCCATTCCACGGCATGGCCAGCCGGACGTGAGGCGACATAGTTCGCCCACCACGCACCAGCGGCACCGTGGAGTTGCTGCGCTGCGAACAGAGTCTTCTTCCGCTCCGTACATGGGAGCAGCCCGAACTTGGACTCGATGGTCCGCAGCCAGTTGTCCGCCTCCAGTGGTTCTTTGGCTTCAGTGAACACTGGAGGGTGCGTACTCATGAAATCCGAGTACGACACTTCACGGGGCTCACGAGGCCCTCGCTCTTGACGTCCCCCGCCTGGGACGTATTCTGCACGATCGTGCGGAGCAGGTCAGTCTGCTCCTCACGACCTCCCACCAGTGCCGCTATCACATCCGCTAGAGTAAGCGGAGGCGGCGGAGGTGGCTGCTGCTGCGGGGTGCTGTCGTAGGCCGGTGGCTGGGAGTCATCGCCTCCCTGTTGGCTAGAGCCACCAACCTCGTGTGTGGTCCTAGTACGAACCATCTGCAACCACACGACAATAATCATCAGTCCCGCAACATTTTGCATGCAGTCCAATAGAAATGGGCGTAAAACATTATGACAACAAAAACATGCGATATATCTCGTAAGTAGATAATGTAATAACTTTGCACAAGCTACACCATTACCAGACCAAACACAAGCTAGTTTAATCCAACTTGATTAACCTCCACTTTGGAAGCTCACCATAACTAGGTTTGGTCTCTACGAGACATTACTATCGCGTTGTCATCACGTATACCACCCTTAGGGTACAACACCCTCTCCAATGAGTTCAACTGTCATTCTTCTGTCAGAATGACCAGTTTCTACCTATTCCAAGTTTTGATCTGGTTCTGGGCATTTTCACGACTCAAGTTGAATACCAAAGTTAAAGTTAACTTCAGTATCTTTCTAAAGAGTACTCATTTGACCCCAGATCCGCTTTGGTTAAAAAGTTATGTCAATTCAAAGTCAGCAGAATTTCTGGAAGAAGTTTAACAGCACCTCTCTTGGAAGTGGCTGTTTTCAACCCTGATTTCCATTAAATTCTGTGCTGAAATTTCAGAATCTTTGAATTGCAAAGATGTCACACATCTTCTACTCTTTCTAAAGAGGTATCGTATGAAGATTTTAAATTTGTCTACTGGGAGTTATCCTTGAAAAACAGAACAGTCCAGAGAATGTTTTAACACTGTCCTGGTTCTGGACAGTTACATGCCTCTGGGATTTAAGCCATCTTAAGGTGAGTTTCAGCTCTGGAAGTCTACAACAAAGTTGTAGAGTACTTCAATACCTTCCCAGAACTATATAACAAACCTCTCTGGGCTAAAGACCTGTGAGTTATGCCCTGTTGAAGATCAGCAAACGTGCTGCCCAAAACAGAGGACTCTGTTTTTCAGTCTTTTGGAACTACACTCATCCCTTTTCAATTTGTGTACCCAACCAGGGTCCTAATTGTTGAACCTAATGATTTTATTTCCTTGTTCTCAATATTTTCATGCATATGCCTACAATATCTCGGTACTACGTTCCTCAAAAAAGAAAATCCTAACCGGATCATACCAGTATATACGTCTCAAGTGTGGCCCTAGACGATCTCTCGCACACGTTTTCTACACGGATACATACGTGGTTAGTACCTGCAGAAGACCACACAATGATGGTGCACTCAAAGGTTGTTCATTTCAGGCAGTTCCATATTTAAAAGTAAATACAAACGCCCGTATCATTGCCATACGGCCGTCCTTGAGCTAGGTCACGTCTCAAGGTACGTGATCGTGTTTCAACACCACACGACGGGGAACCCGAGTATGTCATGAACGGGTCGTCACGGTTGGGAATGTTATCAACCCAACAGATACCACCTACTGCCCTGCAGGGCACGCCGATGGCAAGCGCTGCGTATGTCCTCCTGGGCTAATTCCAGACAAACACACTCTCGCGTTACTGACCACGTGATGGGGTCTCCACTTACTTGCCTAATGCACGCTAGGGATCAACGTTTCATATGAACTCAGGAACATGAAGAGTCCAAGAGTTTCATATTGACGTCTCACACCAAGCTGTGAGACAAATCCCTGAATCACATTCCTCGTCAGGGAGAGCTAACCGAAATTGAACCGCTTTCGGTGGCGTTCCTTACCAAACTTACCAGAGCGTAGGTGCGTTGTTACATAATTGAAATTCAGAATTATAACACATAAGTTAGTCTTTGCCACTTTAAGTAACTATGCTAGTATAGTCCTTACTTGGGCAACTACCGAATCCTCACCGTATACCTAAGTTTTTCCCATAATGCAGTCCTTAAGTACTGTGCTATCCCCAATGCAGCTCTGATACCAGGCTGTGGCGGACCGGAATCCGCTCATCCAGGATCGCAGAGGGTGGTGCCGCGCGATGCGACACCCGACAGCACACGTCATAAGAACACATTATATTACATGGGAAAAACAAACTGAATGTACAAAGTAGTACACTTCTTAGTTACAAACTAGGGTCTTTTATTACACAGCGGAAATTTCTTTTGTACAACTCACGCCCGCCTATCTAGCAAAAGTCGGTTGCCCAGCCCTAGGGAAACCCACACTAGCTGCATGTCTCAGCTCAGCGCGGCGTGTACGGCTCCCACTCAGCCGTGGTCCCCGACGGAGGGTAACCGTCGCCGGTGGACTCGTACCCCGAGTCCGTGGGTGGCTTCTCACCTGAAAAACACTTAAGCAGCAACCGTGAGCACGAAGGCTCAGCAAGGCTTAATCGACTCACCTAAGCATGAAACTCTACATGAGGTGTACCATGACATAGGATGGTCATATTGCAACAAATGGACTCGCCTACAAGTTCATCCTTAGATCAACTTTTAGCAACAAGTTAACAGTTCAGGAATCTGAAATTTAGTAAGCAATATTTGGTGGCACACATGTAGCAATGCAATTATATCAAATCAGCAGTATTGAATCACCATATTTCATACATTAGTCTACGTCACGACTCAGTGACCAAGTGGTACTCTTTACCGCGAGGGACGGTGAATCGACTCGATATACACCTGCAGGGAAACCCAAAGAGCACGTCACATACGCCCACCCGTGGAGCTGCACAGCACGCTCACTCGATGTCATACGGGACAACCTTTCACCCAACAGCCCAAACGTCGAACCGGTCGCACCGAAACGAGCAGGAGGTTCCCCACACGGAGCATCTCTCTATGCCCGTTGGCAGATTTCCACCTTGCTTCCCTCAGCCTACACCTATAAATCGGTGCGTTATGCCTCGACGCCCGGAGGTTTAGGCTGCATCGGTTTATCGGGGCCCATATATCCGATATGCCTTCGGTACGTTCAAACTTGATCAGCGTGGGCCGCACACGGATCGGTCCTCAATCGACACGGACAGGGCTGCGCATACAAGACTCCCTCTTGCTGCGCCCTAGCCCCTGCCTAGTCTCATTTTCATTACTAAAGTGATCTCACATCATTCAACCGAACCCGTGTGTGCCAAGCCTATCTCGCGAGTAGATTCCAACTACTCGACTTGTACCGAAGACCTATGAATCTTTAAACATAGCTTGTCTACTCGAGGTCCTTGACACTAGCCTCACTCTTTAAGGAACCTTTGGTTATGCAAGTGGGGTTTCATTCATCCTATACCTAATGCACATACATACTTCATATGACACATGTAAACAAAGGAAAAACTTATAAAAAGGTTAATGCAAACCGGGGCTTGCCTTGTTGCTGCTGGTAAGGGGTCAGTTCTTCCTCTGGAAGCAGGAAGTCGAGAACCTCCGGAGCTTCCTCGCCTTCAGCGACTACACGTTTAATAAAATACGACATGTAAATCTAAATGCAATTGTGTAAGCTTGAATACTCAACTATTATTAACTCTAGCTAGCCCTCCCCTTTGGTTCTGAAATTTTTATTGTGGCTTGGGAGGGTCCTAACCAGATTCTTGACCAAGTTTCATTTGAAACAAAGTTCATTTGAACCTTGTACAAATAAAAGCCCATTTGGTCAAAATTTGAGCCTCTGAATAATTCCAGGGGTTTTCATGGCTCCAACCATTACTTTCTGGAAACTAGACTTTAAGATGGTTCTAATGGAGTTGGTTTCATGTCATTTGAAGAATTCTACATGTAGTTATGTCCTAATTAAGATTGGAGAAAGTCTGAAAAATGTTTCTGTACATTTTTTCTATTTTCTCTGGGCAGTTCCCTTAATCACCCAATTAGGGTAACTAAATGAACTTGGATGAGTCTGAAAATTTTACTGGGATTCAGGGATTTTCCAATGAACCTTTCAGTCAAATTTCAGAATTTTTTCATAAAGTAGTTCTCCAGATAAAATTCCCAACAGTTTAAACTTTAGGGATTTAATTCTAGAAAACTATTCTCTTTCATGAGCTGAATTTGGTATTGCTGGAAAGTGCTCAGAGAGCTGAATCCAACAAAATTTGGTTCACCCGATTTGGAGCTTTCTAGCCAAAGTTATGAGGATTTGAAGTTTGGAAGAATTCTGAAAATCGGGGGACAAGTTTAAACTCTCGGGGCCCGCGGGGACACGTATCGAGCGCGGAGGGGTCCGGCACACCGGGGATACCACACGTTTCGAGCGCGGAGGTGTCCGGCACACCGGAGCTCACAGGGTATTTGCGCGCCAGCACAGCCGATCCCTGGCCACACCCGATCCCGATTTAAATTCTTCAGCCGCTGACAGTGGGCCAGCCGGCTTCTTCTTCCTCCCGCCGTTCTCTCGCGCCCGCGCCGCCGACCTCGCCGGAGCAGACTCGGGGCTCGCCGGCTCGCTGCTGCCGGACCTCCCATGGTCTGAAACTCGCCGTCAGGGGGTTGTCGACGTCGAGGAACACGTCGGGGGTGACAGGTCGGGCTGGGGGTGACCGGAATAGCTCGGCGACGTGCCGTGGCCTCGGTTGAGGTTCGACACCGTCGACCGTGGTTTCTAAACCCGCCAACACCTCGAACGAACGGCCCTACAGCATCAGTGTACCTCTAGGAAGCTCGACAAGCTGTCAAAAGGGTTCAGGGATGGCGGCAAGTCGGTCGGCACCGTGTGACCGATCGTGCCCGCCATGACCGCCCTCGATCGAGCTCGAAATTCGTCACTCCTAGAAAGTTTCACGCTACGGATGCAGAAAAGAACTTGATCGCCGGCTAGTCCAGCGTCTATGTGCAAGATTTGATGACCTCTGAAAGATCATAGAGCGAGAATTTAAAGAAACCGTACCGGAAGCTCGGTTTACGGTCGCCGGAGCAAAAACTGGAAATTCTCTGCGGATTCTTCACGGTTGGCTTCCAAACTTGGAGGAGAGCAGCACGGTGGTCGCGCGCTCCTGTTGCCTCTCTCGCTGGACCGTGAAAACGCCTGTGGAACGCTGCCCACGGGCGCCTGACTCTCGGCTGAGGCTAGGTCGCCGCGGTGGCGATCGTCTTTGGGCAAAGGAGGTCGGAGCTCGAGGTTTATGGCGTTGGAGAGGTGGAGTGCGAGCTCAGGTGGCTGTCTAGCAGCTCAGGGACGAAGGAGGAGATGGTTTTGCTGGTTTTCCCGATTGAGCGGAGAGCTGCGGCGAGAAACAATGCCGCTGCTCGGGTTTGCCCGCGAGAAGATAAAGTCGGCTGACTCCTGCTCGGCTGAGGCGGTGCCGGTCGCGTGGGGGCGCGAGCCAGCCGCCCTGGGCGCCAACGCGCGGAGAGGGAAGCAGCTGGTGGCGCCGGTAGCTGCTCGGCGGAATTTCCCACCGAGACTCTGACTTTGGGTGCAGGTTTCTCCTTCTTCCCTCTATGACATGTGGGTCCCACCCGGGGTTTTAACCTCTGAAATTTACTCGTAATCACTGTTGTAAACAGTGAGCCCCATAATACCCCTGGTGATTCAAATTATTCACCCCTGAGCCATTTGAATTGAATAGAATTCAAATTGGGTTCGGTTTGAGTGAATTTCAGCACAAGTTCAGTTTTGAATTCAGATAAAGTTTGAATTCGTCCCACTTAGCTCATGTCAAGATCAACTCCAAATGGAGTGAAAATTGGTGTGTGAGCTCACAAAAATGTGCTGAATAAGAATATGCCTCCCACTTTTAAATTCATGGGACAAAAACAGTTTGAATTTGAATGTGGTTTCAAACTGCCCTCTTTCTATCTATACCCAAAATGACCTCAAAAAGGTTTTGAATTTGGGTGAAACTTGGCATGGACATCCTTAGCAATGTGTAGGAGTTTTCATAAGTCCAGCCCACCTATATCACATGTGGTAAACACCACTTTTGCAATATGTGAGTTTGTTCTCTAATGAGCATGTTGATGGTGGTTACATGCTCTTCATTTGTGTTCATCATCTTTCCTCAAATGAGGTGTGTGGTGTGGTGATGAACACTTCAAATGTGTGCAAAAAATGAGGCCCTTACAGAAGCAAAGTTTTATTACATAAACAAGTTTATGAAAATGTTACAACAAAATAAGTCCAGTCTACACTCACGGGCATAGACGATGCATCGAGTTCACGTTCAGCCCGTGAACGTGTCCCCGCTAGCACGCACACACACTAACATGGCGGCGTGCACGACTCCCACTCGACGGGGTTCCCCTCCTGGGGTTCCGGCTCCTCCTCGGGAGTCCCTTCCTCATAAACCCCTGCAAAAGCTTCAAACACAAGCAGTGAGCACGATGGCTCAACAAGAATGACCCGTCTCTCCTATACATGAAACTTCTACATGGATGGTTTTGGGGTACATGAGGTAAAATAAGTTGCCAAGGACTCGCCTAATTATTTGAACCTTATTTTCAAGTTTTAGCAGCAGGTTGTGGGGAACCTTACGCTAAGGCACATGAGAGAGCCGCAATCAAACAAGAAACACATTTCTCTCATGTACTTTGCCCAAAGTTGAAAAGAACTTTAATTAGCTCTAAATTACCACGATACATTAACAAGCAAGGTATATCTTTCCAATCAGCAAACTTTTAACATGAATCTAGCCTGTTCTTTCTATGTCACGGTACAATGAACAAGTGGTACTCACTGACCGTGGGGGACGGTGATTATAATCGATTTACACCTGCAGGGTTACCCGAATAACCCGTCACGTACGCCCATACTCGATGTTGCCTACAGCAACCATCACGGACGTCGTACGCAACCACCTTTCACCCGTCAGCCAAATATTGAACCGGTCCTATTGTCCCGAGCAAGAGGTCTCTGCACGCGCATCCACAGTGCCGCCAGCCGATTTATACCTCGAGCTCTCAACCTACCCTCTGAACGACAGGCAATGCCTCAATACCCAGCTACCCGAGTTACATCGGTTTCCCAGTTCCCATATAGCCGGTAGGTCTTCGGTACTGTTCTAGCTTGTTCAACAGACCCGCACACGGCTCGGTCCTCAATCGACACAAGCAGAGCTATAGCACCCAGGCCCCAAAGTCCTGCTGCCCTTACTCTCCGCTCGGTCTCATTTTTCTTGCCATGTGTTTCATTTGCTATTTTTACCCGAGCGATGTGCCTCTAGCCTAATCTCGCGAGTAGTTCCAACTACTCGACTTGTACCGAATCCTACTCTATCTTAGCATGGCATTGGCTAACGAGGTTTTCAATCCTAATAACAACCCATGGTTTTCTTGGCTATGCATTTGGGTTTCAAACAAGACTCTAATGCAAGAGATAAGTGGTACTCAAAGGAAGTCCTCAAAACAATAAAAATTTGTAAAAAAGTTAATGCAAACCGGAGCTTTCCTTGCTGCTCTTGGTTGTAGGCTATCTGCTCTTCCGGAGTGACGAAGTCTAAGACTTCGGGTTCCTCCTCAACCTTAGCGACTACATGAGATAACATGTATATGTATTAATTTAAATGCATTTGAATTGAATTTAACTTGTAAAAACTATAAGTCTTACTAGACAGATCCAATGACTCTGAAATTTTTACTGTGGTTTGGTTACAACCTAAACAGGAACTTGGCCAAGTTTCATTTGCAACCAAGCTCATTTGAGCTCTCCACAAATAATTATGTACTTGATCTTAACTGTAGCTTCTAGGGTGTTCTAGGGATGTTCATGGAGCAAGCCATGACTTTATGAAAACTAGATTTTCAGAGGGTTCTAATGGTGTTGGTCTCACTTAATTTGAAGGTTCCTAGCTAAAGATATGAGCTAACCAATTTCAAAGAAATTCTGAAAATGTTTCTGGACATTTTCTATTTTCTCTGAAACAGTTTCATTAATAACCCCATTCGGGGGATCAAATGAGCTCAAATGGATCTGAAATATTTATGGTATCTCAGGGATATTTTTATGAACATCCCAGCAAAATTTCAGAATTTTCCCCCAAAGGGTTCTCCAGTTAAAATTCTAACCAGTTTAAATTTTGAAGAATTAATTCTGGAGAACTAAGGATTTTCATGAAGTGAAACTTGATTTTCTGGAAAGTACTCAGAGAGCTGGATCCATCAAAATTTGGTTCACTCGATTTGGAGCTTCCTAGCCAAAGTTATGTGGGTTTGAAGTTTGAACTAAAACTGAAAATCGGGAAATGTTTAAAACACTGCACGTGGGTCCCACGCACAGTGTCATCGTCTACCTCCCACCAGCGCCCGAGCGCGCGACTTCCAGCGCCGGTGACGCGGGTTGTTCTCGGCCGCTACTGCCTAATTTGCTACGCGGTTTCTTCCTACATGATCCTTGGAACACGGCGCACACGTCGGGCACCTTCTCGGACCTTGACATCGTCGGAAACCTAGTCGGCGACGGTGGAGGCGGAAGAGGAGCTCGGGTCCGACGGTGCTAGCTCGTCTAGGCAGTGAACACGATCAACCAATGGGTCGCAAAGCACCATTGGGGCACGAGGAAGCTAACCCTGCCCTCCTCTTGGCCGGAGACCGCCCGGAAAGTAGACTTCACCGGCGACCCGAGCCATTTTCACCGGCGATGGCCAAATTCTGGTGCTATGCTCATTGGGTTGATCATCACCGCTAGAATTTGGCTGAGGTGACCGCGAGGTGCTACTCTAGCTTCAGCTCGACTAGGATCCCTGGTGATCAAGTGATCGAGGCGAATTTCGAGTTTTGGTTCTCGGTGTTCTATACGATGATCACCGGAAAAACTGAAATTCCGGCTAACCGGCGCTAAGAGAGACCTAGGGAGTTCAGGGAGAGCTACTAGACTTGGATGCGAACCTCAGAGACACGTTGGTCGTGCCGGAGAAGCTTTGCGCTGCTCGGGCGACGGCGTCGAGTCGGAGGAGCTCTCGGTTAACATAGCGAGGAAAGATCGGCTCGGACAAGCTTCACCGAAGCTGATCACTATCAGCTGAGGGCTGTAACACGTCGAGCAAGGGTCGGCGGTGCCGTTTGTAGCCTCATCTCACGGTGGAAGGCACTGCTTTGGCCGGTCGACTGCGAGGTGATGTGGTGGGCGGTGCGGCGACCAGCTCGGTGTTTTCAGCGCTGGAAACGTCGAGGCAGTGGAAAGGTGAGCTGCTGCCGGCGGCAGCTCGCAGCTAAATAGCTGGGGACGTCGGTTGAGGCGGTGATCGGCGACCAGGTGGTGGCAGCGGTGGGCAATCGCCATGGCGACCTCGCGGGCGCGCGCAAGAACCGAGCTGCGGTGACTTCAGTCGATTGAATTGCTATAGAGGCTGACATGTGGGTCCCACCCGGGGTTTAACCTCTGAAATTAAATTTTCCCCACTGCTCTAAACAGTAGAGATGCACCGGGCTGCCCTTTCTTTTTTTTTTCTCTAAACAGTAGAGACCAAATTAACCTTGGTCATTTGAATTATCTACCCCTGGGCCATTTGAATTGGATAGAATTCAAATTGGGTTTTGTTTGGACATATTTTCAGCACATATGCAGTTTGAATTTCAAATGGAGTTTGAATTTGTTGAACCTAGCTCATGTCAAGATGAACTCCAAATGGAGCGAAAATTGGTATTTGAGCTCACAAAATGTGCTGAGCAAGAATATGCCTCCCACTTTTGAATTCATGGGATGGAAACAGTTTGAATTTGAATTTGAGTTCAAACCACCCTTTTTCTAGCTATACCCAAAAGGACTTCAAAAAGGTTTTGAATTCAGGTGAAATTTGGCATGGACATTCCTAGCAAGGTGTAGGACTTTTTCATATGCCCAGCCCCTATATGATGCATGTGGGAAATGCCACTTTTGTATTTTTTGAGTTTGTTCTCTAATGATTATGTTGATGGTGTTTACTTGCTCTTCAAATGTGTTCATCAAATTTCTTCAAATGAAGTGTGTGTGTGGTGATGAACACTTTGAACATGTGCCAAAAACTAAGGCCCTTACAACAACCATGACACACAGACTCATGAGTGCCCCCTAGTACACGAAATCACTGAACTACGAGACAACTTAGACATGACATCAACACCAGGGTGGCCGAGCCGGCGATGCCAAGTCATGGAAGAAGCTGTCGTAGCCAGGACACAAGGTGGAGATGAAGCGAAAGTGGGAAGACGAAGCGTGTACAAGGGCCCCAAACTCTCACAGCGGTGAAGAAGACGTCGGGTAGTAAGATCCTTCACAGACAAACCAAAAGGATCAAACTAAAAAGAAACATGGTTGTCAGTGGTAAAACAGAAACGGAAAGAAGATTCTGAAAAATATCAGGAGCAACAAGAACATCTCAGACTGGAAAGAACTCAAATAACCCAAATCACCAACAGAGGTGACAGGAAGAACAGACCCATTCCCAACAACGATAGATGAAGGATAAGAAGGGTGGGAAGTGTGGGTAGAGGAGAGTATACCAGCATCAGGAGTAGTGTGGTATGAGGCGCCGGATTCAACAACCCAATCAACACCGGGTGGAGGAGGACGGGAGGAATGCACAGAGCCGTAGAAAGCAAGAGCGAGAGCCTGCTCACGTTCGCGAGAGGCAGCCAAAGAAACGGCGACATCAGAACCGGTCGCATTGGTAATGACGGTGGCGGCCGACCCCGGGCCGGTGACGGCGGGTCCAAGCCCGGCGACGGCGGTGGCTGCCAACCCGGAGCCAGCAGCGGTGAATCCAGAGCCGATGGCGGTGGGGGCCTGCCCTGGGCCGGCGGCGGCGGCCAGTCCCAAGCCGGTGGCTGCGGCTGGCTCATACGGCACAGCGGCGGCCTGGTACCAAGGGCCGGCAGCGGCGGCCTGGAGCCAAGGGGCAGTGGTCAGCCCATAGGGCACGGCGGTGGCCTGGGGCCAAGGGCCGGCGGCGGCGGCCTGGAGCCAAGGGACGGCGGCGGTGGCCTGGGACCAAGTGGAGACAACGGGATCCAGAGGAGAAGGAGGGGGAGGAGCAGCTGGCAGCGGGGATGCGCCAGCTGCGGGCGGCGGCGCGCCAGACCCGGCGGCGGCGGCCTGCCCCGGGCCAGCGGCGGCGGCCAGCCCCAAGACGGCAGCTGCGGCCGGCTCATACGGCACGGCGGCAACCTGGGGCCAAGGGGCGGCAGCGGCGGCCTGGAGCCAAGGGAAGGCGGCGGAACCCAGTGGTGGCGCTGGACCCGGCGGCACGACAGCGTGCATCCAGGGGGCGGTGACCGCTGGAAGAGGCGCAGCGGCGGCAGATGGATGCGTGTTGGCTGCGGCCGGGGGAGGCACAGTAGTAGTGTCCGGCGGAGGCGCGACTGGAGAGGTGAAGAAATGGCCTAGATCTGACGCCGTAGAGGCGGAAGAGGCAGCGGTGACTCCCACGGCAGCGGCCCTGTCTGCAGCAGCATCGTAGGAGAGGGAGAAGGGGGTAGTGCTCCCAATCCTGGCCGAGGCGGTGCCACAGGAGAGGGGGAAGGGGGCGGCACCCTCAATCCTGGCCGCGGCAGCGCATTGGGGAAGCGTGGCGGCGCCGGTCAGGGGGGCAACCACGGGGACGGGGGCACCGGCCAGAGGAACGACCGCGGGGCCAGGGGCGCCGGCGAGAGGCGAGGCCGCGGGAGCAGGGGCGGCCGGAGGGGCGACCGCGGGGGTAGGGGCGCCGGCGTGAGGGGCGGTGGCGGAGGTAGGGAGGCCCGGCAACCCGCCGGTGGCGCCAGCCATGCGGCGGCTGTAGGGGAGAGAGAGGAGGAGGAGAGAGGCAGCTAGGGTTTCAACCTAATATGATACCATATTGGAGGAATAATGATTTCATTAGGGGTGTCAAGAGTACATATAGCCATAGTGGGCTAGATACATGGGCCTAGCCCAACACACTCACACACCCATACATATAACAGTCCAACAACATTATCAACTTTATTGATGTGATCATCCGCACAATCTCCAAAAGCTTGCCTCAACGGAAGTCAACAAAAACAAACTTGAATCTAGGATCAAGAACCACTGGTATGCAATTTGTCAAGTAAGAAAGCTTCCAATACTTGTGAAACTTCTTTTGCATTTCTCTAACCATGGATGTAACAATTGTGTTGGTACTTAACGCCCCATCATTCAACACTTGTCTGACTTCCCAAACTTGATGAAAATAAAGATTGGAAGTTGGGTATTTTGATCCAGAGACAACTTTGGTGCCTTTCTTGAAGACCTTTAGTAAGCTACAAATGATCTCGGCCCTTTCCCACTCTATAGTCAACAGGGCAGTACTTGTAGTTCATATCCTGTACTCCAAACTCATGGAAAGCTGCCCTTAGAGGTAGTGCTGACTTTAGCATGAGATATGTTGAATTCCAACGTGTTGGCACGTCAAGTGAAGGGCGTTTCTTGCAAGATATGCCTAGCTCAACAATAATTTCCTCAAACTTTTCCTTTCTAGACTGAGAACACTTTACATGCTTCACACTTTCTCTAACATTGTTGATGACACTCTCTATTGCTTGTAAACCATCCTTGACGACGAGATTGAGGACATGAGCAGCACAACGAACATGAAACAGTTCACTACAGAACAACTTCTGCCTTGTGAAAAGATACTCACACAATGAGTTTATCATTGATGTATTAGCTTGGGCATTATTTAAGGTCACACTAAAGAGTTTATCCTCAATATTGTAGTAGCGGATGGTCTTCAGCACTACATTATAGATGTTTGAAGCATCATGCGGTGTTTTGGTGTAACAAAACCTTAGAATTTTCTTTTCAACCTTCCAACTATCATTGATGTAGTGACATGTGATGCAAAAATAACCTATATTTCCCTTGGATGTCCAAGCATCAGCCGTAAGTGAAACTCTGGAATTATGACCCTTAAACATTTCTCTCAACACAGACCGGTGATTCTGGAAAACTTTTATGCAATCCAATTTTATTGTTGTTCTGCTGACTACCTTAAATACTGGGTTTAAGCTAGCTGAATATCTGATAAATCCATCATATTCAACAAGTGAAGATGGAAGTTCATGAAGGACAATCATTCTTACCAGCTCTCGCCTAGTCCTTTGAGGATCAAACTTCCAATCTGCTAAAGCAGCCGCTTCATTTGGCAATGTTGAAGATTGCAATTGCTCTACCATGTCATGAATTTTGGCTCTTTCTTCACAAATACTTAAATGTCTCTTAATGTGACTTGTCCCTGAATTTCGTGCAGCAGGAAATATTTCATTGCAATGTTTGCAGCGACCTTGTCTAATTTTTCCGTGATGATATATCGGTTCTACTTCCTTCCATATTGCTGATCTAAGTTTACGTGGTTTACTTCCATGTGTTGAAGTGCCAGGAATGTCATCTACAAACAAAAATATAAAGATCAGTAACCAATACAAAACTAAGTATACTGCAGTAACTTGCAATTTACTACATAAACAAATTGTAGAAATATATAGTAATTTATAGTATGAATCTACAAAGGAAACACTCACCACACATGTTTGAATGGATTCTTGGTTCTGGAAACAAAGGTAATAACGGTGTAGGAGACCTTGTTGGAGACCTTTGCCTAGACCCCGATGAGGTAGCTGCTTTAGGGCGTGATGCTTGTGCTAGAGATCTTGCTCCCGCCACCATAGGAGACACCAACAACCTCATCATGGGATAGCTTGTGATCACTGGTGACCTGACATGCATCTCAGCGTTGGGGGATCGCCATCGCTTCACTTTCAGCTTTCTAGTTGTAGCAGATTTGACCCGCTTTTCAGCCAGGAGTAAATTAGCTGGTGTAGGAATTTTTTGCTTTGATGGTTTAGAGCTAATCCGTGAAGGGCTCATTGGAGAGCTCACAACTTCTTGCAACTGTTGTATTGGCATCATTGAGTCCCAAGTTCTTTATGCTGAGATAGTGTCGACATCTCCTGTATTAAATAAAAACACAATAAAAGCTCTAGGAATAACACTAACTGAAGTTGCTACTGTTATATAAAAGAAGCTAAGATTTTGATACAAATAGGACATAGGCTCAATTATTAACTAAATTAGAATTTATAACAATTAAGTTGACATAGTCTTGTTCCATAGAAACAAAGGGCAGGAGAGGGTACTAGATAATGCCACACCTCAGAAAAAGCCTATATCCCCAGGAGCATGGTAATGTAATAATGTTGAATCTGGACATTGTCCAAGACAAAGCATCCTAACATACTACGAGTACATCACACACATGTACATGAGCTTGTGAGAAATTGGTGACAGCATCAACAATCATCATCAACTTTGCAATCATAAGATGGGAGAACACAATGTAATAGCTTTTTCTAGTTGCTATTGGCATTCCCTACTGGGAAGAGCAGACAACGTATATGCTATTATACTTTTCTGTTTTGACTAGTTTTAGAACAAGCTAATAATCACAGAGCACAAATATAATACAGATTAAACAATTATTATCCAAGACATCAGTTGTTTTTCTAAATCTAACCCACCTCCACTCCATACTCTTTATTTCCCTCTCAATCAGTTAGCTCATTATACACGACAGGACATACCAAATCAATGGCTTCAGCATTGGTGGCTTCCAGCAGCTTACGTGCAAACAAACCCACTCACCAATCAAAAGAAATCTCTCCTGAAGAGTTCACGCCAAGAAACCCAACCTTCAGATTTGAATAACAAACAATCTTGCAGGTGGATGACTTGATTGAACAACAAGATACATCACCAGGGAGGGAGTGGCATGCTACTGCCCATGGCGTGCTGACGTTCTTCGAGGACAGGGGATGAGGAGATGTGTCAGATCCTTCACGTAGGGAGGAGGCAGCCTACCGGCGCCGGGGCGTGGCCGCGCAGGGAGCAGTCGGACCTGACGCTGATGGTGCTAGGGTTCCGCCTCCATGAAGTGTGCGAGCGAGCGTTGTGGGCGCATGTGGGTGTTGTGGGTTTGAGCGACAAGGTGGCAGCGTCCGGTGGGCCAAGCAATAAAGCCCACTTCACACCACCTATAAATATGTGGGTTATCACTATACCCGTTAGCACATTTCTAGTGGGGTGGGTTTAGTGGACTTGTGTACAAACCCACGCCACTTATCTTTATGTGATCAGTTTTGACTCGCCGGCATGTATCACACTGGATACATACTTGGCAATTTCTCGCTTCATCCGAGCCCACCAAAATTTTGTCTTGAGGTCTTGATACATCTTATTGCTTCCCGGATGTACCGAGTACATGGACATATGAGTGTCGTCCAAGACTTTCTTCCTTAGTTTCATGTTCCGGGGTACCACAATTCGGTTGTTAAACCATAACACACCTTGATCAACTTTCGGGAAACATTTCATATTATCCTTGATTCTTTCTCGGATTTTCCACATTTCTTTATCTCTCTTTTGGGCCCGTACAATCTCCTCTCTAATGGTAGGCACGAGAGCAAGATTATACAATGGCCCATACGGAATCACCTGAGACGGCCCCACGGGACCTCGTCGGGTGGTGCCGTGTTATGCGGCACCCAACAGCACACGGGTCGATGAACATACATCATATTACATAAATAGTTTGCGGAAGCGTACAAGAATGTTTTACAAATAAGTATATCAGAGTAAACTACAGCGGAAGACTATCACTCTCACGACTTATATCTAAACTAGCAACAAAGAAACGGTCCAGCCCGCGGACGTTTCTTACTAGCAACACAAAGACAATCTGCAGCGGCGAGGATGCTCTTAGAGTAAGCACTCGGAGGTTCCCGAGTCTCATCGGCACCCCTTCTCATAATCAGCGAGTCAATTACCTGCAAAACAACTCGGATAGCATCCGTGAGCATAACGCTCAGCAAGACTTAACCGTCACACTAAACATGAAACTCTAAGTGAGGTTATGAACCTAACATAGGATGGCATAAGCATAATTAACTCGCCTAAAAGTGAATCCTTACTTTCAAGTATTAATTGCAGCATTTTAAGTAACCCTGGGCACGCTACATCGGGAGTCCACAATCAAACAAGAAACGTTTTCCCCTGATGTAAATTACTCATGGCATAAAAGAATCGAGTTTGCACTAGCCTATTCATCGAGATCCAATACAACACTAGTATAATACTTCACATCAATATGATTAGTTTCTTTCTCATGCAAGTTCTTACTACGTCACGACTGTGAGAACAAGTATGCTCGGTCCATTTCGCGAGCGACGGTGATTCGAATCAATAACACCCGGACTACACGACACGTACGCCCGTACTCGACGTTGCCTACAACAACCATCACTGACGTCGTACGTGGCAGCCTTTCCCCCGTTTCACCCCCGCTGAATCGATCAAGTCGTCCCGTACAGTAGCTACTCTCATGGTGCACCTTTCGACGTGAGATGTCATGAGAATATTCCCCACATACTGCACACCGGCCGTCCGCCTGAGGCGACCCGAAAAGTCCCAACGACAGCTTCCCGAGGTACATCGGTTTACTGGGTCCCATATAGCCAGCATGAGTCCGGTACACAACTCAAACTTGTTCAACAGGGCCGCATACGGATCGGTCCTTGACTGACACGGACAGGTCTACAGCACCCAGGCCCCTATGTCCTGCTGCTCCTACAACCTTCCGGTCTCAACTTTAACTTGCTAATTCAATTACGAACCAATCCCGTATGCCCCTGTTGTTCCTAAATCTGCGAGTAGCATCTCACCACTCGACTTCTACCGAACCGTACTTAAGCATGGCAGTTCTACACGGTGAAAGACACCTACCCAATACCCCATGGGTCATTTGGCTATGCAAGAGGAGTATCAAACACTAGACCTAATGCACAGTTCAAATCTTAACCAAAGGTGAATACAAAATAAAAACTTAACAGCTGTTAAATGCAAACCGGAGCTTGCCTGTTTTGCAGGGTAGTCGTATATAAGCAGTTAGTATCCTTGCAGATCCACCCTTGACTCTCCGGAGCTTGATCCACTTTGATGAATCACTCCTTTGAGTCCCCTTCGTTGGGGTTCCTATTGAAATGCATATGCATATGTTTCATGGAATGTAATGGAAAGAAGTTATAGAATTACTCCCTTAAGAACAGAGGTTGTGTGGAAAAGCCAAGCATGGCTTGGTTTGCCTCTGTTGTGCAAAGAACAGAATTAAACTAATTCGACCTTAAGGACCTTAGCTATACACTAACCCTTTTCTCTAATGAACATAATAGATAAGCTGAAAAGATTTGAGTGCAACTGAAGAACAAGAACTCCAATGGCCTCAAAACTTTTACAGCAGGTTCTATACTACCTAAGGATTTAGCTTGCCAAATTGCAGCTAATGTGGAGTCATATTGTGTCCTCCATAATTCTCACAATATCTCTTATGTATTTTTTCCCTTATACATAAGTATGGAGAATAAGAACAGGGAGTTCCAGGACTTATCTTGGGCTGATAATTTACATGTGAGTTTTTGATCACATGAGAGTCATCTGGTCCAAAATTCAGCCCTTTTACTTGGGTAGTTCTCCCAGAACAATTCTTTAAGCATTTGTACTCAATAGAATTAATTCTGTAGTAATGTGCATTTTCATGCCCAACTAAGTGAACTACAATTCCAAGTATGTCCCATAGAGTTTGCCTAAATTTTCCTATGATTTTTGGAGCTATGGATTGCTCAGAACAGATTTTTGAAGTGGGAAACATTTTCTGAAAATGTTTCTGGACTCTTATGAACACAGCAGATTGTTTTTAGCAAATCCCTACTCAAATGATCTTCAAATGAGCTGAAAATTTGCTATGAGGTCAACAATATGCTAAAGAATATTCTGGCAAAATTTGGGTATTTTTGGATAAACCAAACTCCTTCTATAATTCTTTTTCAGAAAACCTTCCAAGAATTTTCCAGAATTAAATAATTAGTTTCATACAAATTGGGTTGTACCTCTGGATAGTACTCTCTTAAAGGAATCCAACAAAATTTATCTCACTATTTTTGGAGCTTCCTACACCAAGTTATGCATTTTACAAGTTTGCACAACTCTCTGTTTGATTTTAAACAGCACAGTCGCGCGTGGGGCCCACGGGTCAGGTGCTTCTTCAACCTCCCGCCAGAGCCCGCGGGGCACACCAGCAGAAAACTTGGCATGGCTCGTTCTCCCTCATTTCTCCACCAAATGAGCTCCGGTTTCGCCCTACATGTTCCTGGGAACGTGGCGCAGCTGCCGGGCAAGGTTTCACCGGTGGGGCGGCTCGGGAGCTCGACATGGACGCGTTCCAGCGTGTCCAAGGCATCTCCCGGCGAGCTATGATGTCCTACAGCATCCCTATGGTTCTAGGAACATGGAACGGGGATCAGATCATGCAGGAAGTGGCTGCAACCTAGTCGTCACCGTGGACCATGGCCGTTTTGGCCGCCGGCGACGATTTCTCGTCGCCCGGGACACAGGAGGGTCGGTTTCCTTTGGTTTTCGGCGTGGGAGGGCGCTAGGGCATCTAGTTGCTGTGGTTTGAATTGTAGGAGGTGTGATCAATCGGTTTGGGAGAATTTCCCGAATTAAACACATGCTGTTCTATACGTGCACCGGTGCCAAAACTCGAATTCCGGCGAGCCGGCGTCGGGGGAGAGCAAGAGGACGACGGGATGAGGATCAGTACCTCCTGGCGCACCTCTGTGACTTCTTGAGCCTGCCGGAGAGGCGCTGGGCTGGCCGGGAGACAGGGGCAATGGAGCAGCGCCGGTGAAGGAAAAACAGCGCCCTGCTGATCATGAGGAGAGGAAGCAACTGCTGTTGGCTTGGTCCGAGGAGGGAGAGATAACGTTGCTGAAGCGGTGAGAACCCACCCTGGGGCGCCAACGCGTGGAGGCCGGCAGCAGGAGCTGGCACGGCAAGCTCCTCTGTGGCGCTCGCGAGATGTTCGGGAAAATTTCCCACCGAGAGCAAAACTTAGTGAGTAAGTTTCCTCTTTTAGCTCAATGACATGTGGGTCCCACTCCACATGTACCTCCCAAATATCTGTTCAAGCTGATCTTTTCAATCCCCAGAATGCTAAAATTTAAAAAGGTGGGCTAGAATTTGAATTCTTCAAATTCAGTTTGAATTTGCAAGACTAAATCTGAATTTGGTTTAAGTTTGCAAATTCTCCTCTTTAACTCCTTTTTGAGCCCACCCTACAATTGAAAAGTTGGTGATAACCTTTTCCCTAAAAACTCAACTATATGGCTGCATGTTAATTCAAAGTTTTTGGGTCACCATATGTGTGAACTTTGAATTTTCAAATCTGAATTTTAAACTCACATGCAAAGAGGTATTTAACTCCTTATTGGTCCAACACTTTTAAGTAAAAAGGTGAACCTCATGTTGGATGTTCATCCATGTATTACTTTACATGAAGAAAAGTTTTAGCAAGTCCCATTTTTCCTGTCATTGCCACACATATGAACTCAAACCATAGTTTTTATTCATACACATTTTTGGGACTTTTACATTCCTCCCCCCTTAAAAGAATCTCGTCCCGAGATTACAAAACAGGAACGAGACGGGAGAGGTAATTACAAACTGTACAAAGATAAAAATTCCGGGTAGTTGGTGCGGAGAAAATCTTCACTTTCCCACGTCGCCTCTTCCGCGGTGTGGTTACTCCACAGCACCTTGAAAAATTTGATCGTCCGGTTCCGGGTTACCCGGGTCTTTTCATCCAAAATCTGGACCGGTCGCTCGGTGTAGGTCAGGTCCGGTTTCAATTCGTCGATGTCCTCAGTGCGAACAGCAGCGGTGAATTTGAGGCACTTCCGCAGCTGTGATACATGAAATACATCATGAATACCCGCTAGACTTGCTGGTAACTCCAGCCGGTAGGCTACGGGTCCGCACTTCTCCGTGATGGCAAAAGGACCAATAAAACGGGGAGCGAGCTTCCCCTTTACACCGAACCGGTGAATTCCCTTCATCGGGGATACACGAAGATAAACGTGTTCTCCGACGTCAAAATGTAATGGCCTACACCTTTGATCGGCGTAGCTCTTCTGTCGGGATTGGGCAGCCTTTAAGTTCTCTTGTATCAACCGAACTCGGTCTTCGGCTTCGTTGACAAGATCAATCCCAAACAGAACTCTTTCGCCGGACTCACACCAATTCAGTGGTGTGCGACACTTCCGGCCATAGAGAGTACGGTGCCATTTTAATACTCGCTTGATAACCGTTGTTGTATGAAAACTCCGCCAGCGGTAGGTGATCGTCCCAATTCCTACCGTGGTGGATGGCACATGCTCTCAACATGTCCTCGAGCACTTGATTCACCCTCTCAGTTTGTCCATCAGTTTGAGGGTGATATGCGGAGCTCCTAATCAACTTGGTGCCCAACGAGGCATGCAGCTGCTCCCAAAATCGAGCAACAAACAGCGCACCTCGATCTGAAATGATGGTCTTTGGAACACCATGTGAACATATAATTCTGGAGATGAATAACTCCGCATATTGTCTTGCTCGATAATGAGTGTTCACCGGTATGAAATGAGCTGATTTCGTCAACCGGTCGACAATCACCCATATCGAGTCATGCTTCCTG
Source organism: Neostapfia colusana (assembly GCA_030760725.1). Lineage (NCBI taxonomy): Eukaryota > Viridiplantae > Streptophyta > Magnoliopsida > Poales > Poaceae > Neostapfia > Neostapfia colusana. Next base: position 655,837 of record JASWHV010000024.1, on the reverse strand, counting down.
GATGTGAGCGGTAATCCGACGATGAAGTCCATACTCACATCCTCCCATTTCCACGCCGGAATCTTCAAAGGTTGTAGCGGTCCGGCTTTCCGCATATGATCAGCCTTGACCCGTCTACACGTATCGCATTCGGATACGTATTTAGCAACCTCCCTCTTCATCCTCGTCCACCAAAATTTCTGTTTCAAATCTTGGTACATCTTGTTACTTCCGGGATGAATGGAAAACTTAGACAGGTGGGCTTCATCCAAGATCTTCTTCTGGAGTTTCATATTACGCGGTACCACTATACGGTCGTTAAACCATATCGTACCGTTCTCATCCTTCCGGAAACATTTCACCTCTCCGTTGTCCAGACTTCTCCGTATGTGAGACATGCCTCTGTCTCTTCTTTGAGCCTCAACAATCTCTTCGCGGATTGTTGGAATGAGCGCGAGATTATAAAGTGCGCCATACGGAATGACACGGAGGCTTGGTTCTTCGTCTTCTAACTCAGCAGCCGCTAAGTTGTGAACATGGGCCTTCCGACTCAGCGCGTCGGCAACCACGTTTGCTTTTCCTGGATGATAGTGGATCTCAATTTCATAATCTTTGATGAGCTCCAACCATCTCCGTTGTCTCATATTTAGCTCCTTCTGCGTGAAGATATACTTCAGGCTTTTGTGGTCGGTGTAGAGGTGAACAAGATTACCCAGTAGGTAATGCCTCCACATCTTTAACGCCAACACCACAGCAGCAAGCTCAAGATCGTGAGTTGGATAATGCTGCTCGTGGTTTCGCAGTTGACGAGACCCATAGGCGACTACACGCCCTTCTTGCATCAGAACGCAGCCGAGACCGATGCCGGATGCATCGCAGTATACATCAAATGGCTTCGTCGTGTCCGGCTGAGCAAGAACTGGAGCCGTTGTGAGATGTTTCACCAAAGTTTTGAATGCGGCTTCACATGCTGCATTCCACATGTATTTAGTGCCCTTCTTCAGCAGCTCCGTCATTGGTTTAGCAATCTTTGAGAAGCTCGGAATAAACCTCCGATAATACCCCGCTAAACCTAAGAAACTTCGGACCTCGTGGACCGATTTGGGAGATTCCCACTTCAGCACTTGTTCAATCTTGCTGGGGTCCACGGCGATACCTTCTGCTGAAATAATATGGCCTAGGAAAGGCACTTGATCGATCCAGAACTCGCACTTGCTGAACTTGGCATATAACTGGTGCTCCCGCAACCGTTGTAGCACAATGCGCAGATGTTCAACATGCTCTTCTTCAGATTTGGAGTAAACCAATATGTCGTCGATGAATACCACGACGAACTTGTCTAACTCCGGCATGAACACAGAATTCATCAAATACATGAAGTGTGCCGGAGCGTTGGTTAATCCAAATGACATGACGAGATACTCGTAGAGTCCGTATCTCGTCGAGAAAGCTGTCTTCGGTATGTCCTCCGGCCGGATCTTGATTTGATGATAGCCCGACCGAAGATCCATCTTCGAAAATACCTTTGCACCCACAAGTTGATCAAACAGGATGTCAATGCGGGGCAAAGGATACTTGTTCTTTATTGTGACAGCATTGAGAGGACGGTAATCAACACATAGCCGTAGTGTTTCGTCCTTCTTCTTAACGAACAGCGCTGAGCAACCCCAAGGTGAAGAACTTGGTCGTATGAAACCCTTGCTCATAAGTTCATTCAGTTGCTCTTTCAACTCTGCTAGCTCGTTAGGTGCCATCTTGTAAGGCCTTCGTGAAATAGGCGTCGTTCCCGGCGCCAGTTCAATTTTGAACTCGACGTCCCGTTCGGGCGGCATGCCCGGTAAGTCATCGGGAAATACGTCGGGATAATCACGTACCACCGGAATATCTTCAAGCTTCAGCGCTTCCGTGTGGTAGGCCTCTACCATATCTGGATCCTCGCTGTCTAAAAACAGCGTGTGCTGTCCGTGAATCGGCGAGTCAATCTGGACAGTCCGGTTACCGATATTGAGAACGGCACCGTGACGATTTAACCAAGACATCCCCAATATAATGTCTATCTTCTGCCTATCCAACATAATCAGCGATGTTGGGTATATTTTTCCGCCCAAACACAAAGCTGCTCGGGACACAATCTGATTGGCAGAGATATTTCCTCCCGGTGAACGTATGAGAAAACTCGTTGTGGGAGTATTGGTGGATAATTGGTGCTGATCCACCCATGTTTTGCTGATAAAATTGTGGGTTGCACCTGAATCAAAAAGTACCAATACGGGCACGTCCTTGAGAGTAAACATGCCCGCTAACACCGGTGCTCCCTCCGGGACATCCTCAATCGCAAGATGTTGCACACTCCCGGATTGTAATGCTGTTATGTTGACTGGAGCAGGTGGCGGCATACCACCTGATGATGATGGCTGTCTGGTGTTTACCAACTTCTCCCGGCATTCCTGCCTAAAATGCCCAAAACGGTGGCAATAAGAACACGGAGGTTTCCCCGGTTCTTCGTTGACTTGTGGTTGAGAAGTTGAGGCACTTGGCTGCAGCAATGATGCAACAGGTATCATTCGTTGCTGCGGAAATGGCGCTGCTTCAAGATAAGATTCTTGAGCAGGAAATCTGTACGGAGTTGATCTCCCTGGTGCTTGCCATATCTCCTCGGATGGTGTGTGATACACCACACGGTATTTACGAGGAACGATTGGTGTGTCTTCTTGCACATCCTCCCGGTCCCTCTTCTCTGCTTGACACTCAAGTGTCGCTTGTTCTTGCAGCAGAGCAGCACTGATCAACTCGGTGTAACTGCCTTGATTGAACAAAGCTAACTTCTCTTTTAGTATGGCACTCAAGCCATAGAAAAAGTAGTCACACATTGCAGCTTCGCTCGTCGCATAAGCAGGAGCATATTGTGCCAGAAGGTTGAATCTTCGGACATAATCGAGGACACTCATGTCCCCCTGCTTCAAGTTTCTGAATTCTTGCTGTTGGGCCTTGATAAAACCCATAGGAATGTGACGAGCACGGAATGCTTCACGAAATTCCGTCCATTCCACTTGATGGCCTTCCGGAACGGTGGCGAGATACGCAAACCACCAATTTCCAGCGGCTCCATGGAGCTGTTGAGCTGCAAATGATGTCTTCTGATACTCGTCGCACTCAAACACTCCAAACTTGGACTCCATAACTCGAAGCCACTGATCAGCTTCCACTGGTTCATTGGCCTCCGTGAAAATTGGCGGTTGTGTCGTCAAGAAATCCAAGTAGGCGTTTCGAGGTGGAACGTCCTGTTGCGCGTGTTGGAGTAACCCCTGTTGTACCAAGGCTTGGAGTAGTCTTGTGTTCTCTTGACTTGACTCGACCATCTGAGCCATGATATCCGCCCATACCGTTGATGGCGGTGCCCCTGGTGGAGTCGGGTCATCACCGTCTCGATGAGAACCTTCAGTCCTACTTGGAGAATGAGTACGCACCATACTGCAAAAGCATAATTTTGAGGGGAGTCACAACTTGATCTAGCAGTATGTGAAAGTATGTAAAACATGAACATGCTAAAACTTTATGAAAGCATAACAATATTTCATGTTTACACATCTTTCTAAAGCCAACATATCCAGTCCCTCATTCGGTACAAAACAGACCTTTCAGTACTTAACCCAGAATTCGATCCAGTTACTAGCATTTTCATAACTCAAGTTGAATACCAAAGTTAAAGTTAACTTCAGTATATTTTCAACGAGTACTCACATGCCCCTAGATCATTTATGGAACAAAAGTTAGGATTGTTCAAAGTTGACAGAATTTCTGGCTAAAATTTGCCAGCACCTCCTTTGTATGTGGCTGTTTTCATCACAGTTTTACATACAACTGGGGTACAATTCTGAACAAACAATGAGCTACAAAATCGTTGCAAATTTCCTAACCTTTCCAACGGTGTATCATATGACCCTTAGAAATTTTTCTACAGACTGTGACGGCTAATTTACAGCAACATCCAGAGAAGTCTGCAGCTGCTCTGTTTTCTGAACAGTTTGCATTCATCTGGACGTTCAACCAAGTTGGTGTCGGATTTGGCTCTGGAGTTCTACAGAAAAGTTGTAGAGCACTTAATAAACTTTCCAGAACTGTATCAAACACCTCCATTGGGTCAAACTAATCAGAGTTACGCTCTGTTAAAGTTCGGCAAAACTTCTGCCAGGACAGAGCACTCTGTTTTTGAGATCAAAAGAAGCCTAGTAATTCTCTTCTTTGAAACTTAGTTCAAATGAAGAGTTCAGTAACTAATATGTGCTTTATCACATCCATTTTTAGTTTGAAAGTTAGTCATGAATGATTTCTTCATAGGTAAGAATACTATCCAGTGTAGTACGGTGACGATGCACCGTAAGACATATGACGGTACTACGTTGCCTCACCAAAGAAAAACCTAACCGGATTACACCGGCATATACGTATCCTTAGGTGGCACTAAAACGATCACTCACAAACGTGTTCTACACGCACTAAGGTTTTTCGTGGTTAGTACCTACATAAAACACACTCAATCATCAGGCCCGGCTGCACACCGAACCCGGTATCCATACAGTTCGTACACCCGGCCGTCATCACTCGCCCAGGTGTTCTCAAGCCAAACACGCCTTGAGCTACGTGTTCACGTTACTGACCACGTGACAGGGTCTCCCAAATTGCACCACGCACGCCTGGGACAGACGTTGCTCGAATACCCCAAACGACATGAAGAGTCGTAGAGGATACTAAAGCGGGTCGGGTTACCTGCCACCCGTGGGGCTCCACCCTTCAGCTTGTGCGCACTGGTGGACAGCGCATACGTGCACCCCCCAAGACATAAACCGTCCCGAGGTGCATGATTTTCCGACATAACAAATAAGTTAGCTTGCCACCTTCATTATATGCTAATAGTAGTCCTTATGTGGGCCTAGTATCGTTATCTCACCGTATCCTAAGTTTTTGACATAATATGATGCTCAATCCGTGCTCTGTTCCCAACGCGGCTCTGATACCACGCTGAGACGGCCCCACGGGACCTCATCGGGTGGTGCCGTGTTATGCGGCACCCAACAGCACACGGGTCGATGAACATACATCATATTACATAAATAGTTTGCGGAAGCGTACAAGAATGTTTTACAAATAAGTATATCAGAGTAAACTACAGCGGAAGACTATCACTCTCACGACTTATATCTAAACTAGCAACAAAGAAACGGTCCAGCCCGCGGACGTTTCTTACTAGCAACACAAAGACAATCTGCAGCGGCGAGGATGCTCTTAGAGTAAGCACTCGGAGGTTCCCGAGTCTCATCGGCACCTCTTCTCATAATCAGCGAGTCAATTACCTGCAAAACAACTCGGATAGCATCCGTGAGCATAACGCTCAGCAAGACTTAACCGTCACACTAAACATGAAACTCTAAGTGAGGTTATGAACCTAACATAGGATGGCATAAGCATAATTAACTCGCCTAAAAGTGAATCCTTACTTTCAAGTATTAATTGCAGCATTTTAAGTAACCCTGGGCACGCTACATCGGGAGTCCACAATCAAACAAGAAACGTTTTCCCCTGATGTAAATTACTCATGGCATAAAAGAATCGAGTTTGCACTAGCCTATTCATCGAGATCCAATACAACACTAGTATAATACTTCACATCAATATGATTAGTTTCTTTCTCATGCAAGTTCTTACTACGTCACGACTGTGAGAACAAGTATGCTCGGTCCATTCCGCGAGCGACGGTGATTCGAATCAATAACACCCGGACTACACGACACGTACGCCCGTACTCGACGTTGCCTACAACAACCATCACTGACGTCGTACGTGGCAGCCTTTCCCCCGTTTCACCCCCGCTGAATCGATCAAGTCGTCCCGTACAGTAGCTACTCTCATGGTGCACCTTTCGACGTGAGATGTCATGAGAATATTCCCCACATACTGCACACCGGCCGTCCGCCTGAGGCGACCCGAAAAGTCCCAACGACAGCTTCCCGAGGTACATCGGTTTACTGGGTCCCATATAGCCAGCATGAGTCCGGTACACAACTCAAACTTGTTCAACAGGGCCGCATACGGATCGGTCCTTGACTGACACGGACAGGTCTACAGCACCCAGGCCCCTATGTCCTGCTGCTCCTACAACCTTCCGGTCTCAACTTTAACTTGCTAATTCAATTACGAACCAATCCCGTATGCCCCTGTTGTTCCTAAATCTGCGAGTAGCATCTCACCACTCGACTTCTACCGAACCGTACTTAAGCATGGCAGTTCTACACGGTGAAAGACACCTACCCAATACCCCATGGGTCATTTGGCTATGCAAGAGGAGTATCAAACACTAGACCTAATGCACAGTTCAAATCTTAACCAAAGGTGAATACAAAATAAAAACTTAACAGCTGTTAAATGCAAACCGGAGCTTGCCTGTTTTGCAGGGTAGTCGTATATAAGCAGTTAGTATCCTTGCAGATCCACCCTTGACTCTCCGGAGCTTGATCCACTTTGATGAATCACTCCTTTGAGTCCCCTTCGTTGGGGTTCCTATTGAAATGCATATGCATATGTTTCATGGAATGTAATGGAAAGAAGTTATAGAATTACTCCCTTAAGAACAGAGGTTGTGTGGAAAAGCCAAGCATGGCTTGGTTTGCCTCTGTTGTGCAAAGAATAGAATTAAACTAATTCGACCTTAAGGACCTTAGCTATACACTAACCCTTTTCTCTAATGAACATAATAGATAAGCTGAAAAGATTTGAGTGCAACTGAAGAACAAGAACTCCAATAGCCTCAAAACTTTTACAGCAGGTTCTATACTACCTAAGGATTTAGCTTGCCAAATTGCAGCTAATGTGGAGTCATATTGTGTCCTCCATAATTCTCACAATATCTCTTATGTATTTTTTCCCTTATACATAAGTATGGAGAATAAGAACAGGGAGTTCCAGGACTTATCTTGGGCTGATAATTTACATGTGAGTTTTTGATCACATGAGAGTCATCTGGTCCAAAATTCAGCCCTTTTACTTGGGTAGTTCTCCCAGAACAATTCTTTAAGCATTTGTACTCAATAGAATTAATTCTGTAGTAATGTGCATTTTCATGCCCAACTAAGTGAACTACAATTCCAAGTATGTCCCATAGAGTTTGCCTAAATTTTCCTATGATTTTTGGAGCTATGGATTGCTCAGAGCAGATTTTTGAAGTGGGAAACATTTTCTGAAAATGTTTCTGGACTCTTATGAACACAGCAGATTGTTTTTAGCAAATCCATACTCAAATGATCTTAAAATGAGCTGAAAATTTGCTATGAGGTCAACAATATGCTAAAGAATATTCTGGCAAAATTTGGGTATTTTTGGATAAACCAAACTCCTTCTATAATTCTTTTTCAGAAAACCTTTCAAGAATTTTCCAGAATTAAATAATTAGTTTCATACAAATTGGGTTGTACCTCTGGATAGTACTCTCTTAAAGGAATCCAACAAAATTTATCTCACTATTTTTGGAGCTTCCTACACCAAGTTATGCATTTTACAAGTTTGCACAACTCTCTGTTTGATTTTAAACAGCACAGTCGCGCGTGGGGCCCACGGGTCAGGTGCTTCTTCAACCTCCCGCCAGAGCCCGCGGGTGCACACCAGCAGAAAACTTGGCATGGCTCGTTCTACCTCATTTCTCCACCAAATGAGCTCCGGTTTCGCCCTACATGCTCCTGGGAACGTGGCGCAGCTGCCGGGCAAGGTTTCCCCGCATGAAAACGGCTGTAGGTGGGTCGGCACCGGTGGGGCGGCTCGGGAGCTCGACATGGACGCGTTCCAGCGTGTCCAAGGCATCTCCCGGCGAGCTATGATGTCCTACAGCATCCCTATGGTTCTAGGAACATGGAACGGGGATCAGATCATGCAGGAAGTGGCTGCAACCTAGTCGTCACCGTGGACCATGGCCGTTTTGGCCGCCGGCGACGATTTCTCGTCGCCCGGGACACAGGAGGGTCGGTTTCCTTTGGTTTTCGGCGTGGGAGGGCGCTAGGGTATCTAGTTGCTGTGGTTTGAATTGTAGGAGGTGTGATCAATCGGTTTGGGAGAATTTCCTGAATTAAACACATGCTGTTCTATACGTGCACCGGTGCCAAAACTCGAATTCCGGCGAGCCGGCGTCGGGGGAGAGCAAGAGGACGACGGGATGAGGATCAGTACCTCCTGGTGCACCTCTGTGACTTCTTGAGCCTGCCGGAGAGGCGCTGGGCTGGCCGGGAGACAGGGGCAATGGAGCAGCGCCGGTGAAGGAAAAACAGCGCCCTGCTGATCATGAGGAGAGGAAGCAACTGCTGTTGGCTTGGTCCGAGGAGGGAGAGATAACGTTGCTGAAGCGGTGAGAACCCACCCTGGGGCGCCAACGCGTGGAGGCCGGCAGCAGGAGCTGGCACGGCAAGCTCCTCTGTGGCGCTCGCGAGATGTTCGGGAAAATTTCCCACCGAGGGCAAAACTTAGTGAGTAAGTTTCCTCTTTTAGCTCAATGACATGTGGGTCCCACTCCACATGTACCTCCCAAATATCTGTTCAAGCTGATCTTTTCAATCCCCAGAATGCTAAAATTTAAAAAGGTGGGCTAGAATTTGAATTCTTCAAATTCAGTTTGAATTTGCAAGACTAAATCTGAATTTGGTTTAAGTTTGCAAATTCTCCTCTTTAACTCCTTTTTGAGCCTACCCTACAATTGAAAAGTTGGTGATAACCTTTTCCCTAAAAACTCAACTATATGGCTGCATGTTAATTCAAAGTTTTTGGGTCACCATATGTGTGAACTTTGAATTTTCAAATCTGAATTTTAAACTCACATGCAAAGAGGTATTTAACTCCTTATTGGTCCAACACTTTTAAGTAAAAAGGTGAACCTCATGTTGGATGTTCATCCATGTATTACTTTACATGAAGAAAAGTTTTAGCAAGTCCCATTTTTCCTGTCATTGCCACACATATGAACTCAAACCATAGTTTTTATTCATACAAATTTTTGGGACTTTTACATCACCCTCAAGCTTGGTTCTTCTTCCTCATACGGAATAACTGACAAGTTATTTACGTGGGACTTGCGACTGAGCGCATCAGCCACCACGTTAGCTTTTCCTAGATGGTAATGGATCTCGAGTTTATAATATTTGATTCATTCTAACCATCTCCGCTGCCTCATATTGATATCCTTCTGAGTAAATATATACTTGAGGCTCTTATGGTTGGTGTAGAGGTGCACTAAATTTCCAAGTAAGTAGTGCTTCCACATTTTCAATGCTAGCACCACCGCAGCAAGTTCTAGATCATGAGTGGGGTAGTGCTGTTCTTGGTTGCGTAGTTGATGAGATCCGTACGCGATCACGCGTCTATATTGCATTAATATGCAACCAAGTCCAATGCCTGAAGCATCATAATAAACATCGAATGGCTTTGTCATATCCGGTTGGGCTAGAACCGGTGCCGTTGTGAGATGTTTCTTTAGAGTTTGAAATTCCTCTTCACAGGCCTCCGTCCATACATACTTGCTGCTCTTCTTCAATAATTCTGTCATGGGCTTAGCAACCTTCGAGAAGCTGGGAATAAATCTCCGATAGTAGCCCGCTAGTCCCAGAAAACTGCAGATTTGATGAACGGATGTCTTAGACTCCCACTTCAAGACTTGCTCAACTTTGGTTGGATAAACGGCCACACCCTCTGCAGAAATAATGTGGCCTAAGAATGGTACTTTGCTGATCCAAAATTCACACTTGCTAAATTTGGCATACAACTTATATTCTCGCAATCGTTGGAGCACAATATGGAGATGTTTGATGTGCTCTTCCTCCGATTTGGAGTATACGAGAATGTCATCGATGAATACCATGACAAACTGATCCAACTCTGGTATGAATACAGAATTCATGAGATACATTAAATGTGCAAGTGCATTCGTTAGACCGAAAGACATGACAAGATACTCATAAAGCCCGTATCTAGTCGAGAATGCTGTCTTCGGTATATCCTCCGCTCTGATTTTTATTTGATGATAACCTGACCTCAAGTCCATCTTGGAGAATACTTTGGCACCCACTAACTGATCAAATAATACATCGATCCGCGGCAGTGGATATTTATTTTTGATCATCACTGCATTCAGCAGCCAATAATCCACACATAACCATAGCGATTCATCCTTTTTCTTCATGAAGAGGGCTGAGCAGCCCCATGGTGATGAGGTTGGCCTGATGAATCCTTTGTCCATTAAAACCTTTAGCTGCTCTTTCAATTCAGCTAATTCCTTTGGGGACATTTTGTATGGCTTCCGAGATATCGGTGTGGTTCCATGTGCTAACTCGATCTTGAATATCACGTCTCGTTCAGGCGGCATCCCTGGAAGATCGTCGGGAAACACATCTGGATACTCAGGGACCACTAGAATATCCTCCAGTTTCATGGTTAAACTGTAGTACGCAGCTGGAATTTCAGAATCCACGTCTTGAAGTATGAGTGTATGAAGACCGTAGAACGGAGAGTCCAATCGAACAATCCATGGACCGATGTCAAGAACATCCCCGTGGTAGTTTAACCACGCCATTCCTAAATTTATATCGATCTTCTGCCCTTCTAACACAATGAGGGTTGTGGGGTACAGTTTCCCACCTAAGCACAGACGTGCTTTGATCACTATTTCGTTAGCAGCTATGTTTCCACCGGGTGAGCTGATAAGGTAGTGCTCTTTTGGTGTAGTGGTGGGAAGCTCAGCTTTGCACACTAGTAATCTGCTGATGGAATTATGTGAGGCTCCAGAGTCGAATAAAATCACTACGGGTAGTTCGTTGAGTGTGAACATCCTCGCTAGCACAGGTTCACCTTCCGGCACATCCTCTGGAGTTGTATGATAGATGCACCCGGACTTTGGTGCTGTTTCTTGGAGCTGAGAACGGGATTGAGTTATACCCTGCTCTGGTGTATTTTCTCTGTGCTGTATCCTTTCTGGACACCTCCTGGTGATGTGACCCAAATAAACACAAGTGAAGCACGGTTTCTCTGCCGGTTCTATGTCCCTCTGAGTATGACCACGGGGTGCATTCTGTTGCGGCACGAACGCATGTGGAACAAAATATTGCGTCTGCATATACCATTGTTGCAGCTGTCCGAATTCAGAATATGGAGATGAACGACTCGAATATTGTGGGAGTCGTCTAGCCAGCTGCATCAGCTGACAGTTCAATGTACTGTCTACCAACCGGTATTTTTAAGGAGCAATATTGATGTACTGTCTACCAACCAGTATTTTTAAGGAGCAATATTGCTATTGTTCGGTGTTATACTATTCTTTCTTTTCTCAGCTTGCACTTCTTGCTGAGCATCTTCAACCATGATGGAAGCACTCATCAACTCGTTGAAGTTACCTCTATCTGCTAAGACCAGTCTTTCCTTTATCTTGAGATTGAGGCTGCGAACAATTCGCATTTTCGTGCCTCGGTGTTCACATAGTCAGGCGCATACTATGCCAATTTCTTGAACACCTGCGAATGTGTGCATGCATCCCTCCCTCCTTATTTTAATACTAGAAACTCCTCGAGCTTCTGCTGAATTATTCCGGAAGCAACACGATAAGCAAGAAATGCCTTCCGGAATTCCGTCCATGTGCACTGATGTCCAGATGGTAGGGACACGAGTTGATTTGCCTACCATGCACTGGTGGACCCGTGAAGTTGTTGCACTGCATCCAATACTTTCTGATGTTCGGTGCATTGAAGCAACCCGAACTTAGACTCGATGGTACGGATCCAGATATCCGCCACCAGAGGATCCTCGGCTTCTATGAAAACCGGTGGTTGAGTCACCAAGAACTCAACGTATGAACTCGTTTGAGGGTGGCGAAAGTCTTCGTCTTGACATCCCCCTTGACGGGATGTATTCATCACAAGAGTGCGCAGCAAGTCGGTTCGCTCATCGCTTGCACCCATCATGGCAGCCAGAATGTCCGCCATTGTGACCATAGGTGAAGGTCCTGGTGGCTGCTACTGTTGCGGAACTCGCTGCTCCAGCCGTGGAGAGTTATCACCACCACCATGGAACCACCCACTTCACCCATGGAATGAGTTCGCACCATTCTGCATTGCAAGAGTTCTTTGTCAGCTTAACACTATCACTTGATTTATTCCATAAACAAAGTAGTGCAATACTTATAATGGAGTCTTAACAGGTAAGCGAAATGATTTATGCGCAAACTTGGTATAACTAACAACAATGGTTTCAGGAATAACTGGAATAATCACAGTCATGGTCATTCTGTCTCTGATTGACCGGTCCTCAAAGAAACCAGATTTCTGTTGTCAAAACAACAGTTTCATGGCTTGGGTTAAATACCAAAGTTGTAGATAACCTCAGTATCGTTCCAGAAAATAGTTATTTTAAATCTAACTAAATTCTAGATCGGAAGTTATGATCTTCTAAGGTTGACAGAAATTCTGGAGGAATTTCAGTAGCACCTCCCCTATAAGTGCTCATTTTGGGTCAACTTTTCCATACAGTTAAAAACGTATATGGACCAAACTCATAATTACAAAGTTGAATCACCATTAATAAGATTTCCATAATTGTAAGATTTTACATTTTACAATTCTTATACAGGAATTTCTAAGCAAAAATCCAATTAGTACAGAAACTATGCACAGCCTTTGGATACTCTGGACAGTTTCATTTGTACTGCAGATTTCACCCCTTTACATGAGGATTCTGCACTGAGGTTGAACATAAACACTGTAAAGAACTTCCCAATATTTCCAAAATGTATTTATATGACCCCTTTGCATTCCTGGATCAAAAGATATGATGATTCAAAGTTAACAGAATTTCTGGCAGGATTTTGACAGCACCTCCCCAGAGGTACCCAGATTCAATCAACAATTCCAATTAATTCTGCTTTAGTTTTGGCAAAACTTTGAATCACAAAGTTGTATCATATCTCATGCCCTTTCCATAAATGTATCACAACACCCTTAGAGATTTTGCCACCGAGAGTTATGGTGGAATTACAGAGACTCTGTTTCAGGTTCTACCCATTTGTATCTGTTTTGGTTTCTAGGGTTTTGACTAAATTTAAGTGTGTTTCTGTCCTGGAGGTTTATATAAAAATTTTAGAGAACTTCTCTACCTTCCAAAACTGTGTTACACACTACCATTGGAGTTTACTACAATGAGTAACACCCTATGTAAGTTTCAGCAGAAACACTGCCAAAACAGGGGACTCTGTTTTCGGTCTCCCTATACCCATATATTCTTGAGTTGGTTCTTAAACACAATTTAACTACTTCATTTGAGCTGTATCCATTCAAATCTTACAAAATCTTCAAATTTATGAGGTGAGGTGTTGATGCAATCTTCATGATAATGATGGTACTACGTGCCTCACAAAAATAGCAAAACCTAACCGGATTACATCCGGCATATACGTTCTATAGTTGGCACTAGAATCGTTTACTTGCAAGCGTATTCTACTCGTAATACAGATACGTGGTTAGTGTACCTGCAGAAGATCACTCAATAATGATGCACACAAAGGTTTCTCATTTCAGGCAGGTCCATATCATACTAAAAACATACACCCCGTATCATTTCCATACGGGCCGTCCTTGAGTCATGCCACGTCTCAAGGTACATGGTCGTGTTTTCACACCACACAACATGGAACCCAAGTAGAGCGCGAATAGGTCATCACGGTTGGGAATTTTATCAACCCAACGGGTACCACCTACTTCCCACCAGGGCACGCCGATGGCGAGCACTGCGTATGTTCTCCTAGGCTAATTCCAGAAGAATACACTATCGTGTTACCGACCATGCGATGGGGTTTCCACTTTCTTGCCTAATGCACGGCAGGGACCAGCATTTCATACGAGCTCAAGAACATGAAGAGTTCAAGAGTTTCATATTGACGTCTCACAACAAGCTATGAGACCTCTGCCATGAGCCACTTTTCTCGTCAGGGGAGCTAACCAAACTTGATCCGCTTTCGGTGGCGTACCTTACCTCTTACCTGGTCAGCGGTGCATCGTTACAAATTAGAATAACACATATTTGCCACCTTACATCACTTATGCTACTAGTGTGGGCTTAGTACCGAATCCTCACTCGTAGACTCTAAGTTTTTGAAGATACGTGTCTTTTCATGTGCGTTATTCCCAATGTGGCTCTGATACCACGCCTGTGGGGACCCCGTCCAGACAGTCCAGGAATCGCATTGGGTGGTGGCGTGCGATGCGGCACCCAACAGCACACATCCGAAAAATACACATACACAACAATATATGTCTGTCATACATATTATTGTCTCATTTTACAAATAATGTACAGGTGTACATTGCAGTGGAAGATAAGAATACACTCATGGACCATCGCTTACGCTAAGAAAAATGAAGCCATCCTGCCCGCGGATGCTTCAAACTAGCACCACATAGAAACCCGGCGGGTGTAGGGTTCCAAGTGAGACTCACAGCCCTCATTGGGTGCTGCCCCACTCGGATCTCCCTTGCTCCCTAACGTTGCCTTATGCAATGTTACGTGCAAAACAATGGATCAACAAACCGTGTGCTTATGCTCAGCAAGACTTAACCGAACACCTACACATGGAACTCTAAATGCTGAAAATAGAGGACTGAATAAAGAAGTTTGCATAAAAGATGAACTTGAGCTAACAGAGAGTCCTTACTTCCAGTTTTTAAGCGACTTTTATAATCCTCACACAATTTACATCGAGACTCCATAATCAAACAAGAAACGCTTCATCTCGATGCCACTTGCCCGAGGAGAAGGTAAATTTAGTGAGCTACCCTAGACCCATACATACCTTGCGCCATCAACATCGAGACTCCACAATCAAACAAGAAACGTTTTGTCTCGACGCCACTAGCCCAAAGAAGAAAGTAAATTTAGTGAAAGTAGTTATCATCCCACATCTCCAATATGAGGATTAATCACGAAACATATTTCTTTTCCCCTAGTTTCTTACTACGTCACGACGCAGAGAACAAGTATGCTCACTACCGCGAGTGACGATGATTCAAATAGAAAACACATGGATGACACGACACATACGCCCGTCCAAGAAAGGTGATCAACCAATCCCCTCAACGTCGTATGTGGCAACCTTTCACACGACACCGAAATGTCGAACCGGTCCCACCGACTTGGAGTAAATCTCACTACGGCAAACCCTCGTAGAGCCGACTTCTCTCTCCTTTCAGCATCTGTATAAGACAGTGGGGATTTCCTCGACACCCAGGTTAACATGTTACATCGGTTTCCTGGATCCCATATACCCAGTATGCATCCGGTACAAGATCAAACTTGTCCAGCAGGGCCACACACGAGAATGGGCCTTAATCGACTCAGACGGAGACTAGGTTCAAAGGACCATGTCATTGCGCCTTCCATCCATACTGCCCGGTCTCCATTCCCCAATTGAGTGGATCAATTTCCAACTCTTCCCATTGATCCCCCTTAATGTGAAGGCCCGGCCCATGAATCGCAGTGGGTGGTACCGTGCGATGCGGCACCCAACAACATGCACGAAAAGAGGCTCAAGACCATATGGAACCATTTTGTTACTCAACATAAGATCTTTTACAACATAAGTACACACACAGCAGAAACTAAAACTAGCTGGACAATCTAATCACTGTCGACCCTAACTACGCCGAAGAGAAGTCGTTCAGCCCGTGAACGCTTCCTACTAGCTTCACCAAAGAAAGGCAGTGGCTAGGTTTCCGATGAGTTGAACGAAACGTGAGGTTCGTCGTCTCACCGAACAACCCTCTTCATAGTAGGCATCCTGCTACCTGCAAAAACAACTCAGAAGCAACCGTGAGGACTAAGGCTCAGCAAGACTTAAACGTCACTCCTAAACATGTAACTCTAAATGCAGGGGTAGTAAGACAGTAGGAAAAGGAATTTGCAAAATGCAGCTTGACTAAACTTGATCCTTATATTCAGATTCTTATAGCCTTCATTTTAGTGGTCACGCCTCACAACATCGGAAGTCCACAATCAAACAAGAAACGCTTATCCCGATGTTGCTAGCCTAAGGTGGAAATGAAATTTAGTTGGCTCTATATCTACTTCAGTCAAGGTTCCAAAACAGTGATTAATCCACAAACAGCAAGAGACTTAGTTCCTCTTCTTACTACGTCACGGCGCGGTGGGCAAGTATGCTCAATCCTCTTCCGCGAGCGACGGTGATTCGAATCAATAACAACCCGGAATACACGACACATACACCCGCCTTGAAAGACTCTCTCAAGAGCTCTTTCTTACGTTGTATGCAGCAACCTTTCACACGACACCCCGACATAGAAAAACGTTTCGTGCCGAGCAGGATGGTCCTCTACGTGGACACGTCGAAGTTGCCCGCTAAAGGATTTACACCTCCCGCCTTCTCAACGCCATTCCCACGCGAAAGATGAGTTTCTATATCACGGTCCATCGAGTTACATCGATTTCATGGGTCGCATACCCCACTATATATCCGGTACAGCTCAATCTTGTCCAGCAGGGCCACATACATACGGTCCTTAACCGACACGGACGGGGCTACAACCAACCTCCACATTTGCATTACCATCCCGGTCCAGTCCAAATGTGGTCTCAAGCATTGTCACAGCCGTCGCAGGTCGAGACCAACCTTGAGCGCTCCATCCTACAGGAACATCCCCGTCCCCATCTCATTTTCATGAGGGTGCTCTTATAATCAACCTCTCGCGAGTAACTCCATTACTCGACCTTTCTCGCGAGTAGCTTTCTACTACTCGACTTCTACCGAGCTAGCTACAACATTAGCCTAGCATCTACAACGAGGCAAAGCCTACACTAAACCTTCTACTCAGGGGTGTAATAGCCATGCAAGTGGGTTTCAAACCTCCTAGACATAATGCACAATATCAACTCTAATACACATGAGGTGAACTAAAGCAAAATTTAAAACGGTAACGATATGCAAACCGGGGCTTACCTTGCTCAACGGTTTTGTTAGACGCTAGGAGTTAGTCTTCCTCCGGAGAATCCGCCAAGTTCGTCACGAGATGGAGATCCTCGCTGCGGAGTTGAGTCCTCGTCGAACATCTACGTCACGTGCTAATAAGATGATTTATGCACATGTATTCAAAAGCAATTTAGAAAATGATTCAAAACTGTTGTACCAGTTAACTCACACCAAAAAGGGATAAACAACAGCAAGTTTTCTGTTGTTGGATCTACAACCTTAGAGATGATGAAAGCTAGGGTGAAAAGAGATACTAGTAATCACCATGTGATTAAGTCCATTATATGAACACTTAAACCTAAAAGATGGTAGCTCAAGTTCCAGAGGTCCAATGAAGCTGAGAATTTAACCACAGCCTCTATGGAAGGTATTTAGGCAGTGTGCAAAAATTGAGCTCATTAAATGGCTTCATGTGAGCACAACAAATCCTTATGTGGTTTTCACTAATCTGCCTTTAACCTCTAGGTATTAAGCTTTCCTATGATGCAAAGTAGACTTTTTGTGAAGTACAAAATTTCTTGAGTCCATAGGCATTGGTTTTACCATTTTTGGAATTTCCTACATGGAGATATGGATTTTACAAGGATTGGGGAAAAGCTGAAATTGTCTCTGTTTATTTTTCCCATTTTTCAGAGACATAAGGAATGAACACATCAATTGACCAAGCAAACGAGGTTCAATGCTTCTGAAATTTTTACCAGAGTTCAAGGATTTTTGGAAGAATGTCCTATCCAAACTTAGGAATTTTCAATAAACATAACTCCTGTAAAAATTCCTACAATATTTTAATTAAATGAATTAATGAGCCAAATCCAGAGACTTTCATAAACATTGGGATGCACCCCTGGATAGTACTCTTTGAGAGGAATCCAACAAAATATGTTTCAAAATTTTTGGACACTCCTACACAAAGTTATGGTTCTCCAAAGTTTGAACTGAATTGGGAAAATCTGGAAAATGTTTAAATGCTGACAGTGGGTCCCACTAGTCATCCCTGACCTTCAGCCTCGCGCCAAACAGGGCAGTGGCGGCTCCCTCCGGCGAGGTCACCGGAAAGGCACTTCCCAGCCACCTCCGGACCCCCTGCTGGCCGCCCCCCCATTTCCCCCCACGCTGAACACGTTGGTGAGGTCGCCGGCGGCTGAAACTCGCCGGAAAACAGGGCGCACCGGCAACAGCAAACCCTATGGCTCCGGCGAGGTCATGCACGGTGAATTATCCACCAAATGGTCGGTTCTTGGGCTCTAAAGCAGCAGGGGATCATGTAGAAGATCGACACGAGGTCTAAACATGCCGGGGAGAGCTCCAAACCTATCGGCACCGTGTGCCCGATATGGTCCAGCGCTATACCCTCAAAAAGAACTCGGATTCCTCACTCTACACTCAATTTCTTGGTCCAAAATCGATGGAGGAGGTGTGCTAGGCAGTTAACATCCTGTGTGTGAAGTTTGAAACCCGACAAACACGATTTGAGGACGAATTTTGCAATTCCTTACCACAAGGTCCGTTTCTGCCGCCCGGGAGAAAAACTTGAAATTCTCCATCTGTGATCAATGGCTAGGGCTGAGCTTCGGAGGTGAGCATCTAGCCTTGTAGGTGCACCGATGGGGTGGCTTGCTTGGGCGTGATCACTCCTGGTTTGGGCTGTCACGGTGATCAGTTTCGGTTCCTTGAGATTGAACTCGGGAGCAACAGCAAGCAAGCCATTTCTAGGCGCCGGTGAGCTCGGAACGGCGGAGGGAAGGTGCCAGCTGGCTAGAGCATGAGTTAGCGCTGCTATTTGCTGTAGAGATCATGAGCCCTCAACGATCGGCCGATGGTGTGTGGTCAGGGAGCCGAGCGCAGCACACGGCTGAACAGGGCGAGGTGAGCTACGTATGAATGTGGAGAAGGACTCGCGCTGCGCTACCGCGTGGAGGATAAGAGCGAGATAAGCTCGGGAGAGCAGGAGCTGGCGAGCCACCGAGCGTGTCCAAGCTGCTGCTGTCGAGCACGCGTGCCTCCGGGAGAAAACAGAGTCGGCTGTTGAATTGTGGTGTATGACATGTGGGTCCTGCCTCTTTTATTTGATTTCCCCACTGTGCTTTGAGATTCCCACGCAAACATTGTCCAAATCTAACCAAATTTGGAGGATAGGCCAAACATAATGTGAGGAATTTGAATATGAAATCTTATTTCAAAATTGAGCACATTTGGTTCAGTTTCCAAATTCAAATTTGAATTTGAATGTGCTCGCAAATATTCCTTCGAATAAATGGTAGATGAGCTCCAAAATTCTCCAAACTAGGAACTTAAACTCTTGAATACTTGAGGAATGCATTGGTGAATTCACTCAAATGCATTTAGACAATCTGAATAGGAATCCTTTCAAAATATTCAAAATGGTGTTTAAATTTCCTCTACTCTCCTCATAGAGAAGGTACACATGAGTTAGAGTTTTTTGGGAGTGTAATTCTTTACCCTAGGTTAACATGTGTTGAGCATGGGCTAGAGAATTTTTTTAACTCCCTCACATGTCCATATTTCTGTTCATCATTTCATGTGACACAACTATAGCCTTTCATCGCCTTAACTTTGTTTCATAAGTTGAAATCAAACTTTACAAAAGTTAGGGCTGTTACATTCCTCCCTCCTTAAAAGAATCTCGTGCCGAGATTACAAAAAGAAAGAAGAAGGGAGAATGACTACAAGACATATGGTACAAATAAGTTGGGAAAATTTAAACGGAGAAATTCCTCGCTTTCCCACATGGCTTCATCAGCGGTGTGGTTGCTCCACAAGACTTTGTAAAATCGCATTGTCCGATTTCTTGTGGCGCGATTCTTCTCATCGATAATCTGTATCGAATACTCAGAATAAGTGAGATCCGGTTGAAGATCCTCAATGTTCTCCATATGAACTGCGGCTGGGTACTTAAGACATTTCCGTAGTTGAGAGACATGGAAAACATTGTGAATACCCGAAAGTGACGTCGGTAGCTCCAGACGATAGGCCATGGATCCGCATACCTCAGTGATAGCAAACGGCCCGATGAATCAGAGAGCGAGCTTTCCCTTCACTCCGAAACGATGAACCCCTTTCATCGGAGAGAACCGAAGATAAACGTGGTCCCTGATGTCGAAGTGAAGAGGACGACGTCGTTTGTCTGCATAGCTCTTCTGCCGAGATTGAGCAGTCTTTAAGTTGGCTTGAAGCACTCGCACTCGTTCCTCGGCTTCATTCACCAGATCAATCCCGTAGACCACTCTCTCGCCGGACTCACACCAATTCAGCGGTGTGCGGCACTTCCGGCCATAAAGAGCTTCATACGGGGTCATCTTGATGCTGGATTGATAACCGTTCTTATATGAGAATTCTGCTAACGGTAGATGGTCATCCCAATTCTTCCCATGATTGATGACACATGCCCGTAGCATATCCTCCAGAATCTGATTTATCCTCTCCGTTTGACCATCAGTTTGCGGATGATACGCTAAACTCCGAATTAACTTGGTTCCCAAGGAAGCATGCAGTTGCTTCCAAAATCTGGATACGAATAACACACCTCGGTTAGACACGATGGTGCGGGGAACCCCGTGTAAACACACGATTCTTGAGATGAACAGCTCTGCATACTTATTTGCCACATATTTGGTATGGACTGGAATAAAATGAGCTGTCCTGGTCAAACAATCGACGATTACCCAAATAGAATCATGCTTGTTGCTGGTCATGGGTAAACCGATGATGAAGTCGATACTTATGTCTTCCCGCTTCCATGCTGGAACCTTCAGCGGTTGAAGTGGTCCGGCTTTCCTCATATGATCGGCTTTAACCCGCCGACATGTATCGCACTCGGATACGTATTTTGCAATCTCCCTTTTCATCCGTGTCCACCAAAACTTAGATTTTAAGTCCTGATACATCTTGTTGCTTCCTGGATGAATGGAGTACTTGGATAAATGTGCTTCATCCAATATCTCCCTCCGCAATTTCATATTCCGGGTACAACTATACGGTTATTAAACCATAGAGTACCCTCTTCATCCTTGCGGAACATCTTCAATTCACCACTGTCCACCCGTCTCCGGATATGAGACATACCCCTGTCTCTTTTCTGAGCCTCTACAATCGCATCTCGGATTGTAGGAATAAGAGCGAGGTTGAGCAGCGATCCATAGGGAACTAAGCGCAGGCTTGGTTCTCTTTCTCCATCTGCAGCCATGGCTAAATGGTGAACGTGGGCTTTCCGACTAAGTGCGTCGGCAACCACATTCGCTTTGCCCGGATGATAATGAATTTCAAGTTCATAGTCCTTGATCAATTCGAGCCATCTTCGCTACCTCATATTCAATTCCTTCCATGTGAAGATGTACTTCAAGCTTTTGTGGTCGGTGTAGAGATGTACTAGATTGCCTAGTAAATAATGTCTCCACATTTTCAATGCAAGGACCACTGCAGCTAGTTCAAGGTCGTGCATCAGGTAATTCTTCTCATGACCCCTGAGTTGTCGGGATCCATACGCGACCACACGTCCTTCTTGCATCAACACACAACCCAAACCAATGCTGGATGCATCACAATAAACATCAAACGGCTTCGTTGTGTCCGGCTGGGCCAAAACTGGAGCTGTAGTGAGATGCTTCACTAAAGTTTGAAAAGCTTGTTCACATGAATTGCTCCAATCATACTTGGTGCTTTTCTTCAACAGCTCCGTCGTAGGTTTAGCGACTTTGGAGAAGTTTGGAATGAATCTCCGGTAATAACCCGCTAAACCTGGGAAACTCCTCACTTCATGAACAGATGTTGGAGATTTCCAATTCAGCACTTGCTCGATTTTATTTGGGTCCACAGCGATGCCTTCCGCTGAAATAATATGCCCAAGAAACGGCACTTTGCTGATCCAAAACTCACATTTACTGAACTTTGCATATAGCTTGTGATCTCTCAAGCGTTGGAGTACAATATGCAAATGTTCAGCATGTTCTGCTTCTGACTTTGAATAGACCAAGATGTCGTCGATGAAAACCACGATGATCTTGTCTAACTCTGGCATGAACACAGAGTTCATGAGATACATAAAGTGAGCCGGAGCATTGGTCAATCCAAAAGACATGACAAGATATTCATAAAGACCATATCTTGTTGAGAACACCGTCTTAGGTACATCTTCTGCCCGAATTTTTATCTGGTGATACCCGGACCGAAGATCCATCTTGGAAAATACCTTAGCACCCACTAGTTGATTAAATAAAATATCGATGCGTGGTATGTATACTTATTCTTGATAGTGACAGCATTCAGTGGACGATAATCTACACATAGTCTCAAAGTTTCGTCCTTCTTCTTCACGAAGAGTGCGGAACAGCCCCAAGGTGATGAACTTGGGCATATAAAACCTTTGTCCATGAGGTCATTCAGCTGCTCCTTCAATTCTGCGAGCTCCTTCGGTGCCATTTTGTATGACCGCCGTGAAATATGTGTTGTTCCCGGTGCTAGTTCAATCTTGAACTCTACATCATGTTCGGGCGGCATGCCCGACAAGTATTCGGGAAACACATCTGGATATTCACATACCACTGGAATATCCTCAAGTTTAGGAGCTTCAATCTGAGGCACCGCAACTCGTTGTGATGGATCCACAAGATTCAATGTGTTGCAACCGTGCATTGGGGAATTCAGTTGGACAGTCCGAGAGCTGATATCAAAGAATGTGTCAACCATGACATCCCCAAGATAATATCAATCCTTTGGCCTTTGAGTATAATAAGGCTCACAGGATAGATGTTTCCACCCAAACATAAAGGTGCCCGAGAGACCATTTCATCAGTTGATATCTTGCCTCCGGGTGAGCTGATATGAAACGGATGCTTAACTGTACTAAATGGAAGATTATTCTTCAGCACATAGTCTCTGCTATTAAAATTGTGGGTGGCCCCGGAATCAAACAAAATGAAAGTGGGCTGTTCATGTAACGTGAACATGCCCACTAAAACTGGTTCGCCTTTAGCAATGTCCTCAATAGCAGTGTAATTAACCCTGGCAGCTTTTGAAAGATTCTTCTTTGAAGGTTCACGGTGCTGATATGAGTATTGATGAGACGACACACAAGTGTGGCTCTGCTCACCTCCACGACGGTTTCGTGCTGCAGAAATCCTCAGCTCTCTACTAACACGAGGTGAAGATAATTCGTGCGTAGCTGGTTGCGGTAGGGTTGCACGAATAATTTCTGTCCGCTGCCGTTGAGGTGGACGCTAATAAGTGATCAACTCCAGCCGTGATTGTGAGAGTTGCACCACAGGCTGAATTTGTTGCCTAACTGGCGAGTAATACCGCACTCGATAGTTCAGAGGAACCTCGATATCACTGTCTAGCGGTATACTTCTTTTCAGCTCCGCTTCACAACGAAGATGCATGTCTTCCTTAATGATAGCGGCATTTACCAACTCATTATAAATACCGTTATTTAACAAGGTCACTTGTTCCTTAAGTTTGACATTCAAACCTCGGAAGAAATACTCGCACTTCAACGCTTTTGAGTCTACCATATGAGTGGCGTATTGCATCAATCTTCAAACTCTTTGAAGTACTCGTACGCACTCCTTTCCCCTTTCTTTAGCTCCAGAAAATCTTGATACTTTGTTCGAAGAATTCCCGAACAAACATGATGTGCCTGGAAAACATTCCGGAATTCATCCCACGTCACTCGATGACCTTCAGGAAGAATAGTACTCCGCCCACCAAGCTCCAGCGGCTCCGTGGAGTTGTTGAGCGGCAAATAGAGTCTTCTGATATTCATCGCACTCAAGCGTATCGAACTTGGCTTCAATACATTGGAGCCAATGAGCCGACTCCAACGGTTCTTTTGCTTCCGAGAAAACCGGTGGTTGTCTTGCTAAGAAATCCAGATAAGTGCTTGGCAGGGGATTTTGCTGTAGTGTCTCCTGTCGTATGCTTTGTGGCACCAACAGACCCAGAGACTCAGCCATCTTTGCCAAGATTCCTGCCAATCCGGTTGATGATGTCGGCACTTCTTGTTGTGGCGAATTACTTTCGCCGTGACTCGACTCACCAACCTCACTCCTGGAATCAGCACGATCCATTCTGCAAGAGTGAGCAATTTACGGTTAAAATTCAAAGTTTAAACTCAACTTGAATTGAAAACCTAACCGTAAAAGCACCACATCAATATTGCAGCATTACACAAGCTAACTAGGATTTCGACAATTCTGAAATCTACCAAACTTGAGCAAGTTTGTCCAAACCCTTAATTCCAACAATAGGATAAACTGGAAAATAACTCAAGAACATGCTATGGAACTTAGAGAATTCTAAAACATTCCTGTCCACAACCAGTCCTAAGTTACATAGGCAATAAGCACTACTCCGTTCAGATTAGCCAATAGGTATTAATCCCAGAATTTGAATATGAAAATTGCAATTTCATATCTCAAGTTGAATATCAAAGTTATAATTAACTTCAATATCTTTCCAACGAGTATTCATTTGCCTTCATATCTGTTCTGGATCAGAAGTTGTGATACTTCAAAGTTAACAGAAATCTGGAACAGTTTTGACAGCACCTCCTTTGAAAGTAGCTGTTTTGTCCGCAAGATTTCATCACTTTAAACTCCAAATTTGGAGCAACTTTGAACTACAAAGTCATAGCATATATCACAAGCTTTCCAACGGTGTATTACTTGACCCTTAGATAATTTTCTACAGAAAGTTATGGTCGAAATACAGAAATTTCCAGAGAGCAATTTGTGACTGCCCTGTTTTTGGGCAGTTCGCACTCCTCTGAGAATTTCATCCATTTGGAGGGTGATTCTGATCCGTAGTTCTATGAAGAGTTGTAGAAGACTTCAATAGCTTTCCATAAATGTATCACTCACCTCCATTGGTTCAACCAAACAAAAGTTATGTCCTGTTCAACTTCAGCAAAATTCTGCTGAAAACAGGGGAGGTTATTCCTAAGACTTTGTGAATAAATCTATACTCCCAATTGACTCAGTCCAATATAGGAGTTCATTACCCCCTAATAGAATCCTAGACTCCAAATTTACTATTTTTCTTTGCAAACCTACTTTTTCATGCAGTTCAAAACACATCACGGTACTACGTTGCCTCACCAAATTAAAATCCTAACCGGCTTTATACCGGCTTATACGTCTCAAGTGGTGGCACTAAAACGATCACTCACAAACGTTTTCTACACGGCATGTACTACTCGTGGTTAAGATACCTGCAGAAAATCACTCAATAGTGATGCACTCAATGGTTTGTCATTACAGGCAGGTCCATATCATAGTAAAAACATACGCCCCGTATCATTGCCATACGGGCCATCCTTGAGTCAAGCCACGTCTCAAGGTACATGATCGGGTTACTCACCACCCGACGGTGGCTCCACACCTTTGCAATAAAGCACACCGGTGGAACAGCACTTTCGTATGCCTCATAGTAATGAAGAGTCCTAGAGAACACACTTCGTGTTACAAACCACACGATGGGGTCTCCTCCTCTTGCCCCTAGGTTTGTGCACTGGAGGCTAGTGCCATTCATATATCTCTAAGACATGAAGAGTCTTAGAAAACATATTCACTTTCCGTCCATTGCTGAACGGGACATCCCACACTACTTTCCTCGTATGGGTGAGCTAACCGAAATTGATCCGCTTTCGGTGGCGTTCCTTACCATTCTTACCTCCACTTAGGTTCGTCGTTACTGAATTGAAATATTGAAGAGTAACACACTGTTAGCTTACCACCTTAAGTAACTATGCTAATAATACTCCTTATGGTGGCATACTATACGTTCCTCACTCATATACTCCTAAGTTTTCGAAAATATGCTCTTTTCATGCGTGCTATTCCCATGGCGGCTCTGATACCACGCTGTGAAGGCCCGGCCCGGGAATCGTAGTGGGTGGTGCCGTGCGATGCGGCACCCAACAGCATGCACGAAAAGAGGCTCAAGAACATATGGAACCATTTTGTTACTCAACATAAGATCTTTTACAACATAAGTACACACGCAGAGGAAATTAAAAACTAGCTGGACAATCTAATCACTCTCGACCCTAACTACGCCGAAGAGAAGTCGTTCAGCCCGTGAACGCTTCCTACTAGCTTCACCCAAGAAAGACAGCGGCTAGGTTTCCGATGAGTTGAACGAACCGTGAGGTTCATTGTCTCACCGAACAACCCTCTTCATAGAAGGCATCCTGCTACCTGCAAAAACAACTCAGAAGCAACCATGAGCACTAAGGCTCAGCAAGACTTAACCGTCACTCCTAAACATGTAACTCTAAATGCAGGGGTAGTAAGACAGTAGGAACAGGAATTTGCAAAATGCAGCTTGACTAAACTTGATCCTTATATTCAGATTCTTATAGCCTTCATTTTAGTGGTCCTCACGCCTCACAACATTGGAAGTCCACAATCAAACAAGAAACGCTTATCCCGATGTTGCTAGCCTAAGGTGGAAATGAAATTTAGTTGTCTCTATATCTACTTCAATCAAGGTTCCAATACAGTGATTAATCCACAAACAGCAAGTTAAGAGACTTAGTTCCTCTTCTTACTACGTCACGGCGCAGTGGGCAAGTATGCTCAATCCTCTTCCGCGAGCGACGGTGATTCGAATCCTCTTCCTCATCGAACGTCGATGTAACGTGCTAATAAGATGATTTATGCACATGTATTCAAAAGCAATTTAGAAAATGATTCAAAACTGTTGTACCAGTTAACTCACACCAAAAAGGGACAAACAACAGCAAGGTTTCTGTTGTTTTATCTACAACCTTAGAGATGATGAAATCTAGGGTGAAAAGAGATACTAGTAATCACCATGTGATTAAGTCCATTATATGAACACTTAAACCTAAAAGATGGTAGCTCAAGTTCCAGAGGTCCAATGAAGCTTAGAATTTAACCACAGCCTCTATGGAAGGTATTTAGGCAGTGTGCAAAAATTGAGATCATGAAATGGCTTCATGTGAGCACAACAAATCCTCATGTGGTTTTCACTAATCTGCCTTTAACCCCTAGATATTAAGCTTTCCTATGCTGCAAAGTAGACTTTTTGTGAAGCACAAAATGTCCTGAGTTCATAGGCATTGGTTTTACCATTTTTGGAGTTTCCTACATGGAGATATGGATTTTACAAGGATTGGGGAAAAGCTGAAATTGTCTCTGTTTATTTTTCCCATTTTTCAGAGACATAAGGAATGAACACATCATTTGACCAAGCAAATGAGGTTCAAATCTTCTGAAATTTTTATTGGAGTTCAAGGATTTCTGGAAGAATGTCCTGTCCAAATTTGGGAATTTTCCAATAAACATAACTCCTGTAAAAATTCCTACAAATTTTATTTAAATGAATTAATGAGCTAAATCCAGGGACTTCAATAAACATTGGGACGCACCCATGGATAGTACTCTTTGAGACAAATCCAACAAAATTTGTTTCACAATTTTTGGACACTCCTACACAAAGTTATGGCTCTCCAAAGTTTGAACTGAATTGGGAAAATCTGGAAAATGTTTAAATGCCGACAGTGGGTCCCACTAGTCATCCCTAACCTTCAGCCTCGCGCCAAACAGGGCAGTGGCGGCTCCCTCCGGAGAGGTCACTAGAAAGGCACTTCCCAGCAACCTCCGGACCCCCTGCTGGCCGCCCTCCCCCCATTTTCCCCCACTCTGAACACGTTGGTGAGGTCGCTGGCGGCTGAAACTCGCCGGAAAACAGGGCGCACCGGCAACAGCAAACCCTAGGGCTCCGGCGAGGTCATGCACGGTGAATTCTCCACCAAATGGTCGGTTCTTGGGCTCTAAAGCACCAGGAGATCATGTAGAAGACCGACACGAGGTCTAAACATGCCGGGGAGAGCTCCAAACCTATCGGCACCGTGTGCCCGATATGGTCCAGCGCTATACCCTCAAAAAGAACTCGGATTCCTCACTCTACACTCAATTTCTTGGTCCAAAATCGATGGAGGAGGTGTGCTAGGCAGTTAACATCCTGTGTGTGAAGTTTGAAACCCGACAAACACGATTTGATGACGAATTTTGCAATTCCTTACCTCAAGGTCCGTTTCTGCCGCCCGGGAGAAAAACTTGAAATTCTCCCTCTGTGATCAATGGCTAGGGCTGAGCTTCGGAGGTGAGCAACTAGCCTTGTAGGTGCACCGATGGGGTGGGTTGCTTGGGCGTGATCACTCCTGGTTTGGGCTGTCCACGGTGATCAGTTTCGGTTCCTTGAGTTTGAACTCGGGAGCAACAGCAAGCAAGCCGTTTCTAGGCGCCGGTGAGCTCGGCACGGCGGAGGGAAGGTGCCAGCCGGCTAGAGCATGAGTTAGCACTGCTATTTTCTGTAGAGATCATGAGCCCTCGACGATCGGCCGATGGTGTGTGGTCAGGGAACCGTGCATGGCACACGGCTGAACAGGGCGAGGTGAGCTACGTATGAATGAGGAGAAGAACTCGCGCTGCGCTACCGCGTGGAGGATAAGAGAGAGGCGAGCTCGGGAGAGCAGGAGCTGGCGAGCCACTGAGCGTGTCCAAGCTGCTGCTGTCGAGCACGCGTGCCTCCGGGAGAAAACAGTCGGCTGTTGAATTGTGGTGTATGACATGTGGGTCCCGCCTCTTTTATTTGATTTCCCCACTGTGCTTTGAGATTCCCACGCAAAATTTTTCCAAATCTCACCAAATTTGGAGTATAGGCCAAACATAATGTGAGGAATTCGAATATGAAATCTTATTTCAAAATTGAGCACATTTGGTTCAGTTTCCAAATTCAAATTTGAATTTGAATGTGCTCGCAAATATTCCTTCGAATAAATGGTAGATGAGCTCCAAAATTCTCCAAACTTGGAACTTAAACTCTTGAATACTTGAGGAATGCATTGGTGAATTTACTCAAATGCATTTAGATAATCTGAATAGGAATCCTTTCAAAATATTCAAAATGGTGTTTAAATTTCCTCTACTCTCCTCATAGAGAAGGTGCACATGAGTTAGAGTTTTTTGGGAGTGTAATTCTTTCCCCTAGGTTAACATGTGTTGAGCATGGGCTAGAGAAATTTTTTTAACTCCCTCACATGTCCATATTTGTGTTCATCATTTCATGTGACACAACTATAGCTTTTCATCGCCTTAACTTTGTTTCATAAGTTGAAATCAAACTTTACAAAAGTTAGAGCTGTTACACTTAATCCCCGTTCACGAGTAGGAAACGGCCTACTCGAGTTATGTCACTTTTAATCCACTTTTTATTAACTTGATAACATCCTTTATAATTATGTGAAAACTTACTCTAAATAAAACTCCAGGGATTTATTGAGTCATGCATGTGGAGTGTCATACAAACCTAGCCGTAATGCAAAAATAATATTCTAGACAATATAAAGTGTATAGAGATAAAAACTTGTAAATTTGGGTGCAAACCGGGGCTTGCCTTATTGTTGATCTCGACTAAAGTTTCTGTCAATAGAAGCAAGTCAGCAGCCTCCGAAGTCTTTGCGAGAATTCCCTCTACCAAAATGATCAAATAACGATGTGTCACATTTGTATTAATGTGATATATAAACTACAGAACCAAAATAGATGAAGACAAAGGAATCTATGGTTGATATTTTTACAGGGGCTTTATAAACTCATTATAGGTTCATGGTAAAATTTTCAGATGGTTCCGAGGAAGGAGATGGCCACAAAAATTCTTGGCCGATTTAACTTTCAATGATTTATAAGAATTTAATTATCCTTGGTCAAATTGAAGAATTTGATATACTAATAGGTCTGGACCTAAGATTTCCAGAAAAAAATTGTTTCAAAATTTTCTAAGCTTTTTGCTGGTCAGAATGGCTTGGTGAAGTTTATTATATTTTTCTGAAATTTGTTTCTGTGATTTTTCAGCCCATTTAATTACACCTGAGAAAGAAACCTACTGATTAAACCCTCTTAATCATCTCCAAAAATCCTAAAAATTTTACTGGATATCAGAAACTAGGAGTAGAATTTTCTGACAAAAAATTGGAATATTTCATAAACCCATATTCCAGGAATTAACCTCTAAAGGAATAACTAAAAATAATTCTACAGACAATTCCAGGCATTTTCGTAGCAAGAAATTTGTTTCTCTGCAAAGTACTTCTTATTAGTAATTCAACAAAATTGGTCTCACTCTTTTTGGAGTTTCGTACACAGAGTAATAGGCTTGCAAATGTAGGCCATTTTCTGGAATTAATTTGTACAGAGAAATTCCCTTCACCCGCTGACAGTGGGCCCCTCCTGTCGGGCTCTTCTTCAACCTCAGGACAAAGCTCGCGCGCACACCGGAACCCGATCGTGGCGCGCCCCATTCTCCTCTGTTTCTCCACAAAATTTGCTCCGGTTTCGCCCTACACGCTCCTCACATCGTGGCGCGGCTGCCGGGCAAGTTTTCCCCGCATGAAAATGGTCGGAAACCACTCGGCACTGGCGGTGGTGGTCGGAGGCGTGGTCCTAACGAGGACCGGCGTGTCCCGAGCTTTTCCCGGTGATTTAAGTTGCTCTAAATCATCCCTAGTGGTCGTGCAACATGAAACGGAACTCAATTCTCGCAGCAAACAGCGGCAAGCATAGGCTCAACGGTGGACCGACGTGTTTTTGCCGCCGCCGGCGATTTCCTGTCACCTGGGGCGTAGGGTGTACGGATTTCTTTGGGCTTTGGCATGGGAGATCGCTTGGGTTGCTAGTAGCTGTGGCTTGCACCGAAGGAAAGATGATCAAGCCGGTCGCGCGAATTTTCCCGATTTGAAACGTTTGGTTCTTCACGTGTGCCGGCACAATTCTTCAAATTCCGGTGAGCCGGCAGTGGGAATAAGCAAAAAGGATTCGGAATGATGATCTCGGCGGCCGTGCTAACCTCCGTGTGCATTTTCTCGGACCGGAGCAGCTCAGACTAGCCCAGACGATGTGTAGCAGTGAAGGCGCGCCGTTTGCTTGTTTTGCGGAGGAAGAAACTGTTGGCGCCAATCAGAGAAGCCCGAGCATGAGCTGAGGAGGGCTCGAGGACTTCGAGGAGGCACCAGCGCTGCAGTTTGATGGCTTAGCTGGGCGCCATAACCACCGGGAAGCGATCGGCGATGAGCAACCGAGGGCGCGGGCGCGTGTTCTTTCTTCTGTGCGAGCGTGTGAACAATGAAGCAAGGAGGAAACCTTCAGGTGCTTGTGTGAGCAGAGAAGATGCACTTGAGTTGTGCAGCTACAGTGGCTAGCGATCATCCCTGCAGAATTTGACTGCCTTCAGAAGCAAGGCACGAGCAGCAGCTCGGTGGCGTGCTCACACAGAAGCCAAATCTGACTGTTTTCTCTGTTCACTGATATGCGGGTTCCACCGAGGTCTCCCCCCACACAACAGTGGCTCCAAAAATTCTAATTCAAACGTTGCAGCAAACTAAAAAAGTTTGAATTTGATTACCGTGGCGTTAACCCTCGCTTGAGCTCGCATTTGAAACGCCGGGTTTATTTCCTTTTCGGCTAAATTGTATTTATAACCTTCCTTTATTTCATGTTGCCAACCTTTGAATTTGAAAACCCTAATTACAATTGAATTTGATCCTGCGGATGAAATTCTACTACGAATCTAGGCATGCTGAAAATAGGGATTTTACAAGGGTTACCCGAATAACACGTCACGTATACCTGTACTCGATGTTGCCTACAACAACCATCCGGGCTGTCGTACGCAACCACCTTTCACTCGTTAGCCAAGTGTTGAACCGGTCCTATCATCCCGAGCAGGAGGTCCCTATGCGGAGCAACCTACATGCCCGCTAGCGGATCTACACCTTGCTGCTCTCAACCAACCCCTTTGGACGACAAGCAATGCATCAACATATCGCTACCCGAATTACATCGTTTCCTGGTTTCCATATAGCCGGTATGTTTTTGGTACAATACTAGCTTGTTCAACAGGCCCGCACATGGCTCGGTCCTCAACCAACACAAGCAGAGCTATGGCAACACAGGCCCCAACGTCCTGCTACTCCTACTCTCTGCTCGGTCTCATTTTCATGTCATATGGTTCATGAGCTATCTCAACCCGAGTAGTGTGCCTCTAAGCCTATTCCCGTGAGTAGTTCCAACTACTCGACTTGTACCAAATCCTATACCATTGTACGCATTGCTGTGGCTACTCAAGGTTCAAAACCTAGACTCAAACCCCCTGTTTATCTTGGCTATGCAACTAGATTTGCAAACATGACTCTAATGCACAAAACATTGAACTCGTAAAGGAAATGATAAAGATAAGACTTTGAAAGTAAGGTTAATGCAAACCAGAGCTTGCCTTGCTGCTGGTCATTGACTAAAGATTCTTCCGGAGGGATACAATCCAAAATATCCAGGGCTTGTTCAATTTCCGCGACTACATGAAATAGAAATGAACAATGTATGTCAATTTAAACGCATTTGTGTTGAAGTGAAGAGGTAAAGAGAATAGCTCTAGCTAGACAACACTTATGACTCTGAAATTTTTACTGTGGTTTGGTGACAACCTAAACAGAGACTTGGCCAGATTTCATTTGAAACAAAGCTCATTTGAGCCCTGCACAAATAAATGTATACATGGCCATTATTAGAGCTTCTATGGTTTTCTAGGGATTTTCATGGAGCAAGTCATTACTTTCTGGAAACTAGAGTTTATTATAGTTATAATGGAATTGGTTTCATGTCATTTGAAGATTTCTAGAGAAAGTTATGGGCTAACTAAATTTGAGAAAATTCTGAAAAAATGTTTCTGTACATTTTTCTATTTTCTCAGGGCAGTTCACTTAGCCACACAATTAAGTGTAACTCGTATGGATCTGAAATATTTCATGTGACTCAAGGATAATAAAAATAATATCCTGGCCAAAGTTGAGAATTTTCCACAAAGTGGATCTCCAGTTAAAATTCACAACAGTTTAAAGTTTGGGGAATTGATTTTGGAAAAATAATGTCTTTCATGGACTGAAACTTGTTTTGATGGAAAGCACATGGAAAGCAGAATCCAACAAAATTGGTTCACTGAATTTTGACAATCCTAGCCAAAGTTATGGGCTTATAAAGTTTGGGAAAAATACTGGAAAAAGAAAAAGCCTGCCACACACCGCCAGTGGGCCCCCGGTCAGGTTTGTCTTCAACCCTCGCGCCGAGAGCGCGCGCGCACTGGACAGGGAAATGGCGTGCACCGTTCTTCACGTAGGATCGATCATTTTTGACAAAATTTTGCCCTACACGATCCTCAGTGCATAGCCTAGCAGCAGGGCAAGTTTGTGCGCTATGAAAATGCCAGGAAATAGGTTGGCACCGGTGGCGGCGATCGGCAGCGCGGCACCGACGGTGAACGCCGTGTCCCCAGCCTCTCCCGATTACCTAAGTGGCCGGAGAGCATCCTTAGGGTTCGGGCATCGGGGAAGATGATGGTACACTCCAACCTCGCGGCTAACGACCGGAAATACAAGCTCGACGGTGACCGAGCCCTTTTGGCCGACGGCGGCGAGTTTGTATTGCACTGCTCGAGGGATGGACGGTACCTCATGGTTTTAGGCCAGGGTGATCGCTAGGGGTCCTAGTTGCTGTGTGTTGAACCGAAGTTGGGATGATCAACTACTTGTGGAGAATTTCCCGGTTGGAGCTCTATCGGTTCTACACGGTGATCGGCGCCAAATTTAAAGTTCCGGCTAGCCGGCACTAGGAGGGGGCTAGGGGGTCTGGGAGGAGCTACTAGAAATCCATGCTAACCTTTGGGTGGATTTGATCGTGCTGGAGGAGCTATGAGCTGGCCGGGCGACGGTGATCAGTAGAGGGGTGGTTTCGATGAACAAAGGAGGGAGAAACGGCTCGGTGTAGCTCGAGGAACGCCGGTCATGAGCTATTGAGGTATGGAGGACGTCGAGTGCACGCCGGAGGTTCTGTTTCTGGCCTCAGCTCGAGGTGACACCCTCGGTGTCGGCCGGTTGACGGGGGGGGGGGTGCGGCAGAGAGAGCGGCGACGGCGGCTCTGTTTTGGTGGGAGGAAGCGAGGAGCAGATAGTGAAACGGTTCTTTGACGCTCGGAGCTCAGGAATAAGAAGCTGGGGTGACTAATTAGCGATGAAACCCGGAAGCAGCTGGTGGCAATTGATTTAGCGCCGTGGCAGCTGCAGGGGATCGCGCAAGAACCCGGGTAAAACAGCTGTGGAGTTGGTTCACTCCCTGTGTGGCT